>OZ024939.1:15796974-16413457 GCA_964017235.1 Sabellastarte sp. h YS-2021 | reverse complement strand
GTATCTGACTCTAAATTTGTTTTGGCACCATACTTTTATAAATTCTAGTGCACAGTTCATGTCTATGATGGCTTTGCAGCTTGCACATCTAGATCAAAGACGTTTTATCCTTGTTTCTTCCTTTTATTGTTGGTAGCAACAACCAAAATAGTAAAGATATGCAACACAAAAACCTTTTGTTTAAATATGTAATTGGCAAGAGTCTGAGGTCTACATATTAATTAAGTGACTGGCATTAACATAAACTATCTAAATAAATATGATGTAACCTTGTATAAACCAGGTTTAAGAGCTTTGATGTTTATACACCACTAAACTCAATCTAATTCTACTGTTCTTGAGAGTTTGGTTCTCAGTTACTTATATAATGTCAACTAGCTTTTTTATAGATACAAACATATTGGACTAAGATATCCTGTGTGTCCTCCACACCTGCAGATTTATGAGATATTCATAGTTGGTCTAATTAGATACTTATTGCACAAATAAATTATCAAGGATGTCAATTGTTGAATAAATTTGCTCCTGAAAAAAACTTAAATGAACCAATATACTGTCACTTTACACCTTTTAGTTTTAGCAAAATGAGTTCAAAAGTATGAAGAATAATCCCTGTACAAGTATAATTAAATTACATAACACAGTGGGTTCACCCATCTTAAGACTTAACTCTAAACATGTATTCCCTGCAGCTTCTGTTTATACTGTATATTATAATCAACTGAAGGCCGACACGATTCCATTCATTACATCACCAACCCATACTACATTTTCTAGTTTTGTTTATTATGATGCAGAAATTAATTAAATCTTATGACCAAATCTTATACATGACTGAACAGATCATTCACCTTTGATACATTCTGTGCATTTATTATACAGATATTAAGCCCCATACATGTATAATGGTTACCTGTCCTGCTGTCTCTGTTTCTCCATTTCGTCCTCCATTCTGTTGTCCTCCAGGTAGAACCAGTCCGTACGTGCGTATGGTTTTGCCACTTTGGATCCACCTGTGGGTGTTCTCATCCTCAGCAAGTCTTCACGGCCGCCTTTCTTAGCCATCTGATTACAGAAATGTACCAAACTAAGTTATACAGGGCTTACATTTTGACATTGACTGAGCTGATATACAAGGAAGGCACATCTCTTGCTCTGTGTGTGTCCAGTTTAGCTATCTATATAAACTATTGAATGATATATTGGGTTTTGTAGTCATTGGTTTCATATACAAATTAGTACCTGTCCAGTTTTTAAGTTATCTGTATACACTACTACATGTTATTTTGGGTTTTACGGTCATCACCCATCAGTTTAATACAGTAAAGAAAGTGTTATGTTGGGACCTACTGATTTACAAAGAATAAATACATATTTAACAGGCTGAGCAAAAGGACAGATCCCAGAAGTCCCAAGCTGTTGGAGATTCCTTACTTAGAGTATCAAGATACACAGGGCACCATAATAGACAGGAAACATGTATCTCTTCCTTGGCTGGAGACAAATATAGTTGTCCCTACAAAAGTAACTCAATCTAAACATGCAGGACTTTATACAGTATACACCTGCCAAGAAATTGCCTATTGATTTAAAATTAACTACTTTCACAGGTTGGAAAGCAAACATGCATATTTTCTCTATTTTTAAGGATACTATTGTACTGCTACTACAAATATGTCACCTGTAGGATCAAAAGTAAACTAAATATTACCTATCACTTTGTGTTACACAACTATTATTATCTTTTTTTCTTACCAAAGTTGCTGTCATGCTTCAATTTTCTGATTTTTCAAAATGCAATATGTCACACTTGTTTATCTTTGAATGCTGAGACACTTGCATGAGAGCTCTTATATACATCTATTCATAATTCCCTAACCCTCTTATAATGACAAACATAAGGGATTACTACATGTTTAACAGTGAGAGATTAGGACTTTGTGTTCAAAGCTTTTTGACTCATACACTGTTAGGCTATGAGGGGGAATTCAAGACACAATATGGGACAATTATTGCATAGACCATTTCAAGGCACAAAGACACATGTTCAAACAAGAATGTTAATATGTATAAACAAGGAAATCAATACCACAAATTGCATACTCAATCACATTGTTTACAATTGTCATTATACATGGCATGGATGAAATATCAAAATCCAGTATGCAAGACAATCATACATCTACTGTTGCAAGTTTTACTTGCAACAATGTCAAAAAGCAATTCTTTCAACTTTAACTCTAAGAAAACATGAAAAAAAATAATGTTTAAATTTACAGGTACTTCAGATACCAGTCATATGGAAGTAAATTTACATGACCTTACACCTGTAAATACTACCGAACCTTGAGACTACTGATTTTAATACAGCTTACAGCATTGGACTTCTATGCAGTTGAACCTACAGGTGTTCCGTGAAATTTTTCTGCCGTGAAATTTTTCTTCTTCCTGTCTTTTTACCCATTTCCACGTCATCGTTATCATTATATTATAAACCGAAAACACTTTATTTTATATAATATCCAACATATTGTTGAAAGTTATGGATACATGTACATTATATTTCTTAAACTATCATCTAACAACAATAAAATACAATAATAATTGACATCCGTGGTTTAGAAGGGACTCTTAAGAATAATTTCACTTCCGGGAAAAATTTCGCGTTACACCGGATGAATCCATTCCTAAGGAACTAGAAAATACTTCAACTTAACCAAGAATAACAGACAAGCCAGTGAATTTTAATGGAAACAGTCATTTGAAGACATGATATTTTCTTCTGCTAAAAAGTAGGGGGAGGGACCAAAACTACTGGAACCAACAACTCAAAATGTAACACAAACCGGAATCAGACTCCCCACGATTTGTAGTCATAGCAACCAACTAGAAGTACCAGCAAAGCAAACATGGTTAACCAATTTATCAAGAAGAATATCAAATATCTGTAAAAATAACAATTATATCAAAAAGTACATCAGGCTGAATAAGGTTTCTTCTAAGTTATTTAAGGAGATAACTTACAGTATTCAAATAGTTTCACAACTACCAAGTTTGCTAGTTTATACTCTTTATGAAGACAACTTCAGGTGACTTACCCTGATGTAAGGACTGTCTGTCTCTTTGATGAGCATCTTCTTTGGCTCTTCCATTGGATTATATGGCATGTTGTCCCCACTCAGGCCTAAACATGGATTTTTATTATATTACTTTATTATTGTAATTCATGGAAGCTTCACTTTGCATTAATTTTAGCTTTATTAGTTAATAAGCTTGGACAATAACAAGTAATTCCTGGGTGAAATTTAAAATCTAGCTATTGACCTTTGTCAAGCAGAAGCTGACCATTAGTGAAAATGAATTTTGGTAAATTCTTTAAAGATAAAACTTATGAAATGTCTTTCCATGAATAATTATTTCTGCTCATATGATATTTGGGCTTAACCTCACACTCAATACATGGTACAGATCACCATGGCCAGTTTTGAGGCTGAAGAAATCAGTGTCTACTAAATGGTTGATTCTGCACTTTGAACCACAATTACGACATTGACAAGCAACTACCAACATTCCCAGAATAAGTCAGAATGAGGATTTAACCCATGACCCTACATGGGGAGGGAGGGCCACGGTGGTGCAGTGGTAACACACCTGCCTGCAACCTCTGAGATCAGAGTTTGAATCCCAGCCTGATCTCATGTGGGAAAGCTGGTAGTTGCTTGCTGTTGGTTAGCAGTTTACAGTACAGAAACTTGACCAACTGTATGTACTGGTTTCCTCTGCCCTTCTCACTACCTGTCACGATATAACCGACATGGTACTGGTCATGATATGGAATACTAAATAAATAAATAAGGTGAGTTGTTACCATGACACCAATGCACAAGTCCCTCAAATAAACACAAGTGGAATTAAACAAATACAGCAGAACCTCTATTATCCAACCCTGTTGGGGAGTACAAATAGATCACATAATAGAGGGGTAGGATATAATAAGACTAAAGTAACAGGTTTAAATTGAGTAGGATGCGTGGGTTTGAGGTCGTAATTGAAAATTTGTATAATGGAGGGTCAAATAACACAGGTTGCACTGTACATTGCAAACACAATCAAAATATATGCAAACTATGACAGTAGAGTAGAATCTCTATTATGTAACTTCTTTTATGAAGTCATTTCCTATCTGCCAAAATTACACTTTCATGCTGTTTTCTACTGATTTGCCTCTGCTATTTAAGGACCTTCAACTGTCTGAATCCACCATTAGTGTCCAAAAAGCAAAAAAACATATCATTTTTTATGTTCTGTACTTTTAAACAAACATGTATTTTACATTTGGCATGACATAACTTTATGACAAGTGGTTGAATGATGTGTGTGTTTATGGGAAAATATTTTAGCATCTAGGTTATCTTGAAGAACATGCCTGGTATTTGTGACGGTGCCGGCAGGTCTGCTGGCTCAGCGTTTGGCTTGGGTTTTGATGGGGCATGGTAAAACCAACCTACAAAAACAAAACAGAAACCAGGTGGTTACTTAGTATAGATAAAGGTTTATTATTGCAGCAATTAAGAAAGTTAATTAATACTCTGCACCGATTTACTGCAGTGAAGGACACTGAAAAACTTTAAATGTTTGATTTCACATCAATTGTACATTAGAATTTTTTTTATATCTTAGTTTGATAGTTTGATGTAAAGTAAAATGTGAAAAGTGAAGGGTAAGTAAAGGGTTCAAGGTACCTCAGCAAAAAGTCAGCCCAAGTTTAACAAATAAAAATAGCATCCCCACAGTATGGGGAAATAGCCTTAAACACCATAAGATATAGAAGCATTAATCAATAAACTAAAAGTTATGAAGCCGTAAAATTTCTGAAAGCCCAAAGTTGAGAGGTCAAAGAGCATTTAAATCAGTCATTCCATAGTCAGATGCGATGCTAAAGTAAACATGTTACTATATACAAAGTAAGTGCCAGAAAATAAATATACATAGCAAACATGTAATACTGTTGTGTGAATATAAAGGTCTATAGAGGATTTCACTGTCAGGCAAATAAGCAATACCTCAGCAGTCAGCTGGGTTTGTTTATTCATCTAGATAACACCTATAAATATTCCAAGAGTGAAACTTATGAGGTTTTCGTCCCGGGACGAAGTATGGCCATCAATGGAGATATTTGGTAAATGTACTAACAATAATCAGTTGCAGCAATCTATACATCTCTGTGATCTAAGAAATATGTCTCATATATGACAGTAGAAATATTCTGGCAGCATCAAGGTCAAGGGTCACACCATGAATTTGCATTCCCCAGCCAATGGCCCTATCAATTACCAAATTCCTACACCTTGACGCTTCAAAAATGTAGCCTAGACAAGATTTTATAGGTTAAAGTAACTACAGCAGGGCCAATGGTCAAATTAAGGTCATGCCACGAATTTGCACTCCCACACTCCCACCCGCTCCCTACCAAGTGTCAATGTCATACACCCTCCAAGATATAACCCAAACATGATTTTGAAGGCTAAGGCCACTACAGCAAGGTCAAAAGTCAAATCAACATCACACCACGATGTTGCACACCTGCATCCAATGACCCTACCAAGTATCAACTTCCTACACTATACACTTTCTGAGAAAAAGCCCAGACAAGACTTTAAAAGTCAAGGTCACTATAGCAAGGTCAAATGTAATCAAGATCACATCTCAGATTGCATACTTACACCCCCAACCAATACTCACTGTCAAGAATCAAATTCCTACACCTTATAGTTCCGAGACATAGGGCAGACAAGATTTTAAAGGTCAAGATCACTACCACTAGGTGAAATGAAGGTTATCCCATTATGTGACACACCTAAGACCCCTCAATTAATATCCCTACCAAGTATCAACATTCTACAGCTCACAGTTTCCAAGATATAGCATGAACAAAATTTAAAAAGTTCTATGTCACTATGGCAAGTTCAAAGTTCAAATTAAGGCCATACCATGACGGTGTACATCTGCATCCCCAAACAATGTTCCTACAAAGTATCACTTCCCTAAACCTTATGGTTTCTGAAAAACTGCCCGTACAAGACTTTTTTCCACTGCCCACCCAATGATGTCTAACTGCACAGCCAAACACCATGGTAAAAAAAATAGTATCAGAGATGTCCTTACTCCACAGCCTGAGGTAATAGTTTTCAACACCATGAGATACAGAAGTAGTGAAACTGTATACAGAATTGGATACTTTCAGAGCAGTGTCAGTGTCCAAATAATGTTTAAGTAGAGAAAATAACATCTAAGTGAAAGAAACTGCATGTAAAGATTAAGTATTAAAACAAGACAATTCAGTAAAATAAAGATTATGAAGCTGTAAAATTCATTAACTGGAGAATAGCTGTCAATGGAAATATCACAATTATGTAAAAGTACATATAATAATCAGTTGCAGCAATCCATATCCTTACAGTTGTCGAGATATGCCTGGGCAATATATTATAGGTCAAATCAAGACAGAGTTCGAAATTAGCAACGATCCGTCAATCCGCAACCAACAGAAATGCTATTATTGGGTTGAAAAGATTAAGCTCCTGCCAGTCTGTTTGTCCTAGAAGCTGTAAGATGCTTATACATGCACATTTCACACAGTTGAATTATGATTTGCATGTTTTCGACATTGTTCAATCACACCAAAGTGACCTCGAACATTTGTATGAACATTTATTAAAGTCCTTTCCCATTTTAACATTTGTATGGTCAAATTATGGTTTGAATTTTTGAATATTACCCATACATACAGGTGTGGCAATACATGCTTGTGTGTGGTGTTGGAGCAAAACCTGTGGCTCACTTGAGGAAATATCATTTGTTACAATGGGAAGTTGCAAAAGTAAAACCCTTAATGAATTCTAATATGACTTTAACAGTGATTAATCTACATCAAAAGATACCCAAAGGTGCAACAACCAAGATTTGAGTAAAAAGATATAAGATAGATATAAGAGAGATAAAATACTAATAGTATCAGATATCCCTGTAGAGAGATATAATAGCATCAGATATGCAAGATCAAAGGTCAAATCCAGTTCACACCATGATGTTGCACACCTATAACCCCCGACCAATGTCCCTACCAAATATCAACTTCCTACACCTTATGGTTTCCGAGATATAGCCTGGACAAGGCATTATAGGTCAAGGTCACTATGGCAAGGTCAAAGGTCAAATCAAGGTCACACCATGTCGTTTTACCTCTACACACCTTAGCCAATGTCCCTAGTCCCTACCAAGTATCAACTACCTACACCTTACAGTTTCTGAGATATAGCCCAGACAGTTTTTATAGGTCAAAGTCACTACGACAAGGTCAAATCAAGGTCATGCCATGACATTGCACACCTACACCGCCTAACCATTGTCCCTATCAAGTATCAACTTCCTACACCTTATGGTTGCCAAGATATAGACCGGACAAGATTTTATAGGTCAAGGTCACTACAGCAAGGTCAAATCAAGGTCATGCCATGATGTTGCACACCAAAACCCCCCAACCAATGTCCCTACCAAGTATCAACTTCCTACACCTTACGGTTTCCGAGATATAGCCTGGACAATATTTTATAGGTCAAGGTCACTACAGCAAGGTCAAAGTCACATCATGATGTTGCACACCAAAACCCCCCAACCAATGACCCTACCAAGTATCAACTTCCTACACCTTACGGTTTCCGAGATACAGACCGGACAAGATTTTCAGACTCAAGGTCACTACGGCAAGGTCAAAGGTCAAATCAAGGTCACACCATGACATTGCACACCTACACCCCCTAACCAATGTCCCTACCAGTATCAACTTCCTACACCTTACAGTTTCTGAGATACAGGCCGGACAAACTTTTCCCGCTGCCCGCCTGCCCATTCCGGACACCATGGGTGAAAACAGCACCCAGACAGCCCTTAAAGGCTGTGGGGTAACAATACCTGCACAGCCTTTAGATGGATAAAAAGCTACAGAGGGCAGATTTGGTGCTGAGCTAGGCTGACCACTTCTGTGCATTAAAAACCAGCTTCCCCCCCCCCCCCCCCCCCCCCCCCCAGTTCAATGAAAACTGATCTGTTTCTGATGAAAATCCACTTTTGAACTGTATATCACAGTTCCAGGCATAGATATGAAGCGGTATGCTCTTATGTCATCAACTGTGAAGTCACATTGTGAAAACAAGTTTTAGTTTTGTCTGGTGAAATTGTACCAAGAAAAAAAGGAAGTAATTCCAAATAACACATCATAGACATTAGACACCACCAGAAAGCAAATCCAACAATTAATATTGTTTAATAAGAATGATTAATAATTTTCCATATATGTACATTAGTAATTAAAATAATTACTTTGAATTGCAGATGGAAAGAATTTTAAAACAACTTTCCACATTAGTGTATTAAAACTCACAAGAGATCAAAGAAAACGTTTATCTAGATGTGTTAACTTTTATTCAATTCTTCATAATCATAAACGAGTAACAATGCAGTAAGCTATATGGCACAAAGCAAACATTATTTAACATGCCAAGAATGTACAAAATTTCAGTTGAACCTTGTTAAGTCAAACCTAGAAGGGTCAAAAAAAAAAAAAGAATGGCTATGTATTTTTAAAAAAAAATATGGGACAGATTTCCACTTAAAGGGGTTTGACTGTGTATCATTTAGTACAGTTTTCTACCAGTACATATCAGCATTATATTTTTGGTTAGAGGTCAAGGACAAATGCCTCACTAAGTCTACAAATTGGGCATTAACTTGTTTTACTGGTTTGCAGTAAAAATGGTAGATAATAGAGAAAGAATTGGTTACGCAAAATACATGTCAAATTATTTATTGTGGTGCATATCATAAGATAATATAGTCCAAAAAGAATATAATCTAAAGCTGTTAATATGTTATTTAAATTCAAAGTATTAACCACAGCACGGTTGTTACTGATAGAATGCCAGCAGAGTATGGACAATAGCATGAAAACTACCAGGAGTATCAGACACAGTTAAACTCTGGATGAATATTTTGGGAGTTGATAAGTACAATGCTTCATGGCATATATACACAGAAAAAGTTTGGCATTTATAATGGCATTGCTACAACTTTCAAGGATCGCAGAGTTCAATTAAATATTAATTTTAACCTTATGATTAATGAATACCTATGTTTAAAAATGTCAGACAAGACACTGGTTGTCTCAATATTGTGCAAGTTGTATTAACTAGTATTAACTCAACAAAGAGTCATTAATATGACATTATTAAAACTTATTTCATGCTTAAATTCACAAATAAGTTCTAAATTAAAAACACCAAGTGAGTTATATTCAATTTACTATTTCATTTTCTTTCCAGAAGAGTTTTTGATCTCCCGCTGACTGGAGGCCTTGATCAGGAAATTATGAAATGATTTTTGTGCGTATGCGCATATATCTCTGAAAAGCCTTCTGTGCATATGTGAAAATATTTCTGAAAAATTATTAGGTAGTAATCATACTTACTATAATGAAAATCATAAAATAAATCATATGTATAGTTCTTATTAGCTTCTATTATGTGTACAAATGAACTCATACTTAAAAATTTAAGCTATTGAGGGAATTATAAGAACTTTAAAAAAAAAAGTAATAATAGGATTAATGAACTATACAGTACAATTATATATCTTTTAAACATTTAATGTATACTGTATTGTACCTATTGTTAATGGGGGTGTTCCACTGTCATGAATCAAATGCTTTAGAAACCACCCCAAATTACCATGTATTTCTGGGACTTGACTGAATATGACTTGGATTGATTTAATGGCGTGATGGTGTCTATCTAATTATCTATGGAGGGTCATGACTCAACACACTTCATGTTGAGTTCAATGAATATTTATGGAACACTTCATACTTTATTGTGTGTTTAAAGTCATCAAGTATAGTTTACTTTTGGCATTACAACTGCTTGGTAAATTTTTAGCAACTTTTTAATGTGCATAAATAAGTATTAATCATACTTGTACAACTGATTAAATTTCCTTTATTTTAGTTCATCTTCATCAAAATACTGTACATGTTAGCATACAATCATTGATAGCACAGAGTTTTTTCAAACATTCCATAACTTTGTTTTGGAAAAAAAAAAAAAACCTTTTAAATTATTTCAGATTTTTTTAGAATTTTTGTTTGTACAGAGGTTTTTCAAACATTCCATCATTTTATGTTTTGGAAATTAAAGCCATTTCAAAATATTTCAGAGATTTTTCAAACATTCCATATTAAAGTATTTAAAATTATTTTATTAGGTTCACAAAAATAATGAAGCTTCAAAGAAAATTTTCATTTTTAAACTTATAAATAAGTCAAAAAGAATTAATTCTTAAAATTTTAGTCACCACTTTTGAAAAAAAACTTTATAACTGATAGGCATATATTGCAATCTTTTCACTGATAATGCAATTACTGTTAACAGAAAAGATGTTACTGGGGTCCACCAGATGAATAGGAAAAAAGAATTACATGTTACTACTACAATAATAAAGTAACTGAATATAAAAAGCAGACGTAAATATTCAATACCATTTGCTGTTAGTATGTCATCTCCATCTCCAATATAAAGCTGTTTGGATTCTTTTACCAGAGAGAAAAGAAAAGAACGGGGAAAATCGTCAATAAACATTTGTATCAATGAATTAAAAGATGTATTAGACTATTAGTTTTTATGTTGAATAATTACACTTTAGAGACATAGTCTGCATTATGTAGTCATTTTCCTTTCTTCATTCAAAAATAAATAAGGAAATTCTCATGGAAAGAATTTCAAAGAAACATAAATCATGGAACTGGATATCACACAATGTATTTATGTCATACATTCTACTTCCTAGAATTCCAAAAAAAAATCTATTTATTTGATTGTACATTGGTAACCCTTTAAACCTTATAAAAAAGGTCTAAATAGATGCCTCTGTTGTATGAATTCTGCAAATTAAAAAACACATGCATATATTTTGGACTGGACAAAAAATAAGGAAGGTAATAATGAAAAGGGGCACTTATGAGTAAAGAAATCAGCAATATGACACTTTTTAAACACAACTGTTTATGTGATATATCTATTGACAGATATAACTTAAGACAAAGGAATCCAGTAAACACAAGCCAATATTCTTTGTTTGAATAGAGTACAACCAAAATAAAGTAAATACTGAGAATGACTTTTTACAAAAAAAAAACTGACATTAAGTGGTGTGATTTACCAGGATTAAATTCCAAGTGTACAAACACAACATACCGGTACAGTGAGTGTTGTGTATTTACATCATACATTTTAGTTCTGTACGGAACTGGTCAACTCAGGCATCCACCAACTCAGGGCCATCTATAACAAACTCAGTCCCATTCAAAGACAACATCAGACCCATTTATTACATTAGTACATTAGTAAGTAACAAAAATAGCATCAAAGCTGCTCGTACCCCACAGCCCAGAGAAATAGTTTTGAACACCAGGAGATATAGAAGTTACAGAGTACAAAGATCTGGAGACTTTCAGAGCAAACAGTGCGACTTGATGTTGCACACCTACAAGCTACAATCAATAACCCTACCAAAAAGTGACTTTCTACACCATGGTCATGACAACAAGGTCAAATCAAGGTCACACTATGACAATGCATACATATAACACCTAACCAATGTCCCTTAATATGTCTCTACCAAGTATCAACCTTCTACTACTTACAGTTTCTCAGAAATATTCCAGACAAAATTTAAAATATCAAGGTCACTACAACAAGGTCAAAGATCAAATCAATGTTACACTATAACATCACACACCTTAACCCCATAACCAGTGTCTCTACTAAGTTTCAACCTTCCTATACCCCACTGTTTCAAAGATATGGCCTAGACACAATTTTAAAGGTCAAGGTCACTACAGCAAGGTCAAAGGTCAAATCAAGGTCAAAGAATGATTTTACACACCTGCACCCTTTAAGCAATGACCCTGCCAAGTATCAACTTCCTATACCTTATGGTTTCTCAGATATAGCCCGGACAAGATTGAACAGGTCAAGTTCACTACAGCAAGGTCAAAGGTCACATCAGGATGCTGTACACCATCAATTTTATTTGTTTTAATTTCTTTGCACTAAAAAAATATGCTGTACACCATCAATTTTATTTGTTTTAATTTCTGTGCACTAAAAAAATATTTTAATCCATACACATGAATGACAAAATTAAGTTCCCTTCCCATATGTAGCAGTAAAAATCTTCTGATGTGCAATAGAATTGCAATCAAAATAATCTGGTAATAACATAATACCATAAATAATATAGGATACAGAAATACATACTATATATAACTACAGGGCTGATTTTGTGGGGATGAGTTTGAGAATGGGTCAAGTTTGTACAATTAATGGATCCAAGCTGGAGAGGTCTGAGTTGCCAAAGGTAAGAGTTGTCTACAATTCTTTTGTACAAAAGAAAATAATGCTAAATAAATATATTAGAGCTTCAAAATACATTTTACCCTTGGAATATTGGGCCATCCTTAACCATATAAATTCTTCAAGGCTTATGAAACATTATTGAAAATACAAGTCCAAAAAGAAATAATAATTGACAAAACACTGAGCCACTTATGAAGAGAAGCAAAACCTGGACATTGTGTCAATGTATGCATGGTTTGTTTTATGTTATTTCGACAACAAATATTACTTTGATGCAAGCTAGTGTTAAGCTGTTATCAATGTAAAACTGTATTTCAGGTCATTTAAATGTTAATTGTAACATGCCAAAACAAGTCATCACTTGTGTAACTTCTTTGAAACTAAAAGTGCAGCAACATAAATCTGTACATATGTTTCATGTTGTTTAAAGGTCAATTATAAAACACCAAAATAAGGCTGCGACCGGGTGGTCGGTATTCGCAAGTGGAGTCAATTTGGGAAGATCTCGAGTGCTTTCTGGTCCACCCGATCGTCGTTAACTACTATAATATATCATATTGTGGCCCACTTTATCACGTTTTTTTAGGATGATAAAGAATGACAACACTGCAAAATGGCAGAAGTCTTTCTATATTGGGAAATTTTATATAATACTCCTCATTTTATAACAATATAATAAGTTTTAATTACCTTTCACTACTATTTAAATGCTAAGACATTGTTTCCAGAAACCACCGTTTTGTTTATGGAGAGGAAAAAACGTGCATATTAAAACACGCGAATACCAAACTGCGAGACGAATTTGCATAGCCCGGGTACCGGGATGGATTTTAACCACTCGTCACAGCCTTACACCAAAATGAGCCATACATCATTTGTGTAACTTATTGAAACTAAAAGTGCAACATTTTCTTCCATTTCCAGTGCACATTACGGGGGTGGACAGTCTTACAGACAGGACTGTCACAACTGATAAAATTAGTTTTACTGTCCCCTGTTGTACTGTCCTGTCTGTAAGGAAACTGGTCAGCTCAGACCTCTGCCAACTTGGCCTTAACCAAATAGGGTCTTGTCTTAAACTCAGACCTATTTTCATAAAAACTAAAAAACTGGGGCCCATTCTGAAATAAAGTGTAAATTGACATAAAGGTTATAGTTACTGATTTTAATTATTTAAGTATTTAAAACTTGACATGAATGCTTTATTTGCATGGATTTTGATGATCCTAATATATAAAAAAGACGCCAGTGATATGTTGTGCTTTTCAGAAAAAATAGTCAATCAAATGACAGATTATCATTACAAAGATAATAGTTATTATTTAAGCTTTCCAATACACTTTCAAAAATCATCAAAATAAGTCAATTTATGTTGAAAATTGGATCACCATTCCCCACTGTAGCAAATTTCATAATACATGCATATAGGTGTGATTCATAAATGAATATATAAACAAAAATGAGGCAGACTGTGTATCCCAATAGGTCCGAGTTGGTCGGGCCAAGTTGTCTATGATTCGTCTGTAAGACTGTCCACCCATGTATCATTTTCAGTGGATGTGGTTACTATGGCTCTACTTTACTTGTGTGTAGAGCTGTGATACAACCTCACATAAACTGGAGATTTGCATAAAATCCTTTTCCATTGAATAAAACTTGATGAAACTAGAAATAGGCCGCCCTGTTGATAGTAGATGCGAATAGAAACAGGATAGCATAGAAGAACACACATTATCATGTGTAATGTCCACCCATGAACCTTTTGCCCAAATTGTACAGTAGTCTTACAAGACCCTGTTTCATTTGTAAAATATATCAATGATGCTTAAATATTTGATAGTGTAGATGTAATTTATTTCAGCTTCATGCCTTTTTGCATTGGTTGGGTTGAAAATTTTGACGAAATCACTCTATCTTGCACGGTTAAGAAGATAGAAGCCAATTCCTGTTTTTCTATTTTTGGCAAAAATTTGAAAATTCCAAATGGCCGCCATTATTGGGAAAAGGAAATTTTTTTGAAAATTGCCAAGAGTACATTTCTTAGATACCCTATGGGTCGAAAATTTCAACAAAATAACTCTATTTTGCACAGTTAAGGCCAGTTTGTGTTTTTCCATTTTGGGCAAAAATTCGAAAATTCAAAATGGCTGCCATTTTTGGGGAGGGGAAAATTTTTTGAAAATTGCAAAGATTACATTCCTTAGATACCCTGTGGGTTGAAAATTTCGACGAAATCGCTCTATCTCGCATGGTTAAGGAGATAGAAGCAAATTTGTGTTTTGCCATTTTTGGCAAAAATTCGAAAATTCAAAATGGCCGCCATTTTTGGGGAGGGAAAATTTTTTTGAAAATTGCAAAGATTGCATTCCTTAGACACCCTGTGGGTTGAAAATTTCGACGAAATCGCTCTATCTCGCACGGTTAAGGAGATAGAAGCAAACTTGTGTTTTGCCATTTTTGGCAAAAATTCGAAAATTCAAAATGGCCGCCATTTTTGGGGAGGGGAAAATTTTTTAGAAATTGCCAAGAGTACAATGCTCAGATACCCTGTGGGTCGAAAATTTTGCCGAAATCGCTCTATCTCGCACGGTTAAGGAGATAGAAGCAAATTAGTGTTTTGCCATTTTTGGCAAAAATTCGAAAATTCAAAATGGCCGCCATTTTTGGGGAGGGGAAAATTTTTTAGAAATTACCAAGAGTACAATGCTCAGATACCCTGTGGGTCGAAAATTTTGACGAAATCACTCTATCTGGCACGGTTAAGGAGATAGAAGCAAATTTGTGTTTTGCCATTTTTGGCAAAAATTCGAAAATTCAAAATGGCCGCCAATTTTGGGGAGGGGAAAATTTTTGGAAAATTGCAAAGATTGCATTCCTTAGATACCCTGTGGGTCGAAAATTTCGACGAAATCACTCTATCTCGCACGGTTAAGGAGATAGAAGCAAATTTGTGTTTTGCCATTTTTGGCAAAAATTCAAAAATTCAAAATGGCCGCCATTTTTGGGGAGGGGAAAATTTTTGGAAAATTGCAAATATTACATTCCTTAGATACCCTGTGGGTCGAAAATTTCGACGAAATCACTCTATCTCGCACGGTTAAGGAGATAGAAGCAAATTTGTGTTTTGCCATTTTTGGCAAAAATTCGAAAATTCAAAATGGCCGCCATTTTTGGGGAGGGGAAAATTTTTGGAAAATTGCAAAGATTGCATTCCTTAGATAGCCTGTGGGTCGAAAATTTCGACGAAATCACTCTATCTCGCACGGTTAAGGAGATAGAAGCAAATTTGTGTTTTGCCATTTTTGGCAAAAATTCGAAAATTCAAAATGGCCGCCATTTTTGGGGAGGGGAAAATATTTTGAAAATTGCAAAGATTGCATTGCTTAGATACCCTGTGCGTCGAAAATTTCGACGAAATCACTCTATCTCGCACGGTTAAGGAGATAGAAGCAAATTTGTGTTTTGCCATTTTTGGCAAAAATTCGAAAATTCAAAATGGCCGCCATTTTTGGGGAGGGGAAAATATTTTGAAAATTGCAAAGATTGCATTGCTTAGATACCCTGTGCGTCGAAAATTTTGCCGAAATCGCTCTATCTCGCACGGTTAAGGAGATAGAAGCAAATTAGTGTTTTGCCATTTTTGGCAAAAATTCGAAAATTCAAAATGGCCGCCATTTTTGGGGAGGGGAAAATTTTTTGAAAATTGCAAAGATTGCATTCCTTAGATCCCCTGTGGGTCGAAAATTTTGCCGAAATCGCTCTATCTCGCACGGTTAAGGAGATAGAAGCAAATTTGTGTTTTGCCATTTTTGGCAAAAATTCGAAAATTCAAAATGGCCGCCATTTTTGGGGAGGGGAAAATATTTTGAAAATTGCAAAGATTGCATTGCTTAGATACCCTGTGCGTCGAAAATTTTGCCGAAATCGCTCTATCTCGCACGGTTAAGGAGATAGAAGCAAATTTGTGTTTTGCCATTTTGGGCAAAAATTCGAAAATTCAAAATGGCCGCCAGTTTTGGGGAGGGGAAAATTTTTGGAAAATTGCAAATATTACATTCCTTAGATACCCTGTGGGTCGAAAATTTCGACGAAATCGCTCTATCTCGCACGGTTAAGGAGATAGAAGCAAATTTGTGTTTTGCCATTTTTGGCAAAAATTCGAAAATTCAAAATGGCCGCCATTTTTGGGGAGGGGAAAATATTTTGAAAATTGCAAAGATTGCATTGCTTAGATACCCTGTGCGTCGAAAATTTTGCCGAAATCGCTCTATCTCGCACGGTTAAGGAGATAGAAGCAAATTAGTGTTTTGCCATTTTTGGCAAAAATTCGAAAATTCAAAATGGCCGCCATTTTTGGGGAGGGGAAAATTTTTGGAAAATTGCAAAGATTGCATTCCTTAGATCCCCTGTGGGTCGAAAATTTTGCCGAAATCGCTCTATCTCGCACGGTTAAGGAGATAGAAGCAAATTTGTGTTTTGCCATTTTTGGCAAAAATTCGAAAATTCAAAATGGCCGCCATTTTTGGGGAGGGGAAATTTTTTTGAAAATTGCAAATATTACATCCCTTAGATACCCTGTGGGTCGAAAATTTCGACGAAATCGCTCTATCTCGCACGGTTAAGGAGATAGAAGCAAATTTGTGTTTTGCCATTTTTGGCAAAAATTCGAAAATTCAAAATGGCCGCCATTTTTGGGGAGGGGAAATTTTTTTGAAAATTGCAAAGATTGCATTCCTTAGATAGCCTGTGGGTCGAAAATTTCGACGAAATCGCTCTATCTCGCACGGTTAAGGAGATAGAAGCAAATTTGTGTTTTGCCATTTTTGGCAAAAATTCGAAAATTCAAAATGGCCGCCATTTTGGGGGAGGGGAAAATTTTTTGAAAATTGCAAATATTACATTCCTTAGATACCCTGTGGGTCGAAAATTTCGACGAAATCGCTCTATCTCGCACGGTTAAGGAGATAGAAGCAAATTTGTGTTTTGCCATTTTTGGCAAAAATTCGAAAATTCAAAATGGCCGCCATTTTTGGGGAGGGGAAAATATTTTGAAAATTGCAAAGATTGCATTGTTTAGATACCCTGTGCATCGAAAATTTTGCCGAAATCGCTCTATCTCGCACGGTTAAGGAGATAGAAGCAAATTTGTGTTTTGCCATTTTGGGCAAAAATTCGAAAATTCAAAATGGCCGCCATTTTTGGGGAGGGGAAAATATTTTGAAAATTGCAAAGATTGCATTGCTTAGATACCCTGTGCGTCGAAAATTTTGCCGAAATCGCTCTATCTCGCACGGTTAAGGAGATAGAAGCAAATTAGTGTTTTGCCATTTTTGGCAAAAATTCGAAAATTCAAAATGGCCGCCATTTTTGGGGAGGGGAAAATTTTTGGAAAATTGCAAAGATTGCATTCCTTAGATCCCCTGTGGGTCGAAAATTTTGCCGAAATCGCTCTATCTCGCACGGTTAAGGAGATAGAAGCAAATTTGTGTTTTGCCATTTTTGGCAAAAATTCGAAAATTCAAAATGGCCGCTATTTTTGGGGAGGGGAAATTTTTTTGAAAATTGCAAATATTACATTCCTTAGATACCCTGTGGGTCGAAAATTTCGACGAAATCGCTCTATCTCGCACGGTTAAGGAGATAGAAGCAAATTTGTGTTTTGCCATTTTTGGCAAAAATTCGAAAATTCAAAATGGCCGCCATTTTTGGGGAGGGGAAAATTTTTGGAAAATTGCAAATATTACATTCCTTAGATACCCTGTGGGTCGAAAATTTCGACGAAATCGCTCTATCTCGCACGGTTAAGGAGATAGAAGCAAATTTGTGTTTTGCCATTTTTGGCAAAAATTCGAAAATTCAAAATGGCCGCCATTTTTGGGGAGGGGAAAATTTTTTGAAAATTGCAAAGAGTACACTCCTCAGATACCCTGCGGGTCGAAAATTTTGCCGAAATCGCTCTATCTCGCACGGTTAAGGAGATAGAAGCAAATTACTCAAAAGTAGTACTGAAAATACACAATGAAGTACCTAAATGGCTATTACTCATGTACTGACAAAGCTATCAGTCCCAAATGCAATACCAAGCGAGCTATGGACATAACAATCTTGTATTCAAAATTGTAGTAAAATATCTTTAATTATTTTGGCTTAAATGCACGGAAACCAATGGGTACTGAAAATAGCTGTACTTAAGTATTACTCAGTAAGCAAAAGAGGTACAACAGCCAAAAGCAATCCCAAGCAAGCTACTGACCCAATAAGCCTGCATACCAAATTTGGTGACAATAGCTCTAATACTTTTCCTTTAAATGAGCGGAAACCATGCGTGACGCCGGACATCGGACGCCGGACGCCGGACATCGGACAACGGACATCGGACAGCGAAAAAAGCAAAAATAATATATCCACCCCCCAGGGGGGTGGACATAATGACTGAAAATGGTTTATTGTAGTTAAAAACACAATTGATATTAAGCCAAGAACACAGCAAGTACAACATGTCCACAATACATATACTATTTTACACAGCTGTTCTAATAAAAAGAATGTTTTCATGTTTTTGGAGAAATGGTAAAAAAAACATTGAAAATGAGGAAATGCCATTTATTTTTAGTCAATTATGTTTGCATATTGATAGTTGAGGGAAATGTAACAAAATGGTTGTGGGAACAGTTGTGTGTACACATTTCTTTGGTATTTGGATTTTTGGCAAATCTTCAGTTTTGTGTGGGGTCGTGCCACGGCTCTACACGCAAGTGAAGTAGAGCCGAGGTAACCACATCTACATTTTCAGAGGTCTTAACACTTAATATGTTAAAATAAGAGTGCACCACAGAAATATGATCAGGATTTTGTATATCCTTCTTGAACCAGAATCCAATCCATTCCACTTTCCGGTCTAAATGGTTTTAAAATCAGACTTATGTATGTTTATTTATTTATTTGGGGGTTTTACGTCGCTTTCAACACTGTACAGGTCATATCATGACGGGTAGTTGGAAGGGCAGAGGAAACCAGTACATACAGCTCGTTAGGGTTCTGTACTGTAAACTGCCAACCAACGGCAAGCAACTACCAGCTTTCCCACTTGAGGCCGTGCCGGGAACCGAACCCTGGCCTCGGAGGGGGGAGGCAAGAGTGTTACCACTCTGCCACCGTGGCCCCTTTATGTATGTTTAATTTTGTGCTAACATATAAACAGAAGTTATATATTCTTAAAATAGAATTATTTTTTGGGTATACACATGATTTGGTGGAACAAGAAAACTGCACTGAAAGTGCACTGAAATCAGACCGAGTATATTCTGTCCCAAAATGTGCCTTTTTTAAACTGATGGACGGCATTTCGCAGATATATAGTAGGGATGGTCGGTATGAAAAATGTGTACATCGAGAGGTCGCCAATGCAAAACCGTACCGAATTCGGGACTCCGCGTTTTAGTTCACCCCAAACAAACATGGACGTTTCCTCAACGACATCGCAATAAAAGCTCATAAATGCACAAAATATGTGATAAAAACATATAATGTCTTCATATTTCTGGTTTCTTTCCAATATTTTAAGTTTTCCTTTATTTATATGAGTTGACAAGCGAAATTAAGGTTATAAAGTGTCGTAACCAAAACATGGCAGTTCTGCTCAATGTTTCGCTTATAAAAGTCTGCAAATGGACGAAAATGTGGGATAAAAAGCTTGTAATTTCTTCAGATTTTGGGTATGGTTCTAATATTTAAACTCTTCCTTCCATTATATGTGCTGACAATCGAAGTGGCGGTTGTAAAATCTCGTCACGGTATTTCAGTAAAATGCTCTTGATGCCGAGATACCGGACCGACCGACCCATCCCTAATATATAGTGATGGTGGACCCCTACATGTCCGTGTACCTATTCACGCCCACACCCTAATTTCTCCAAAACAATCACAGTTACACAATAAATTACCAATGTATATGATCAATTTGATAGTTATTTATGTTGTGGTAAACAGCTTTTCTATGAAAAATCATGAATTTTTAAGAAAACTGAGGGTGCATGGGCGTGAATAGGTACACGGGCCTGAACTGGTCCACCACCACCGTTTATAAAAAAGCGGCTGAGAGACAGCTACAGCTCAGCCAGTGAATTTCGTCACCCCAGTGAATTTAAGTTCGTCACTCGTATTTTATGACATTATTAAAACGTCTTTACTGTGATCTTCCTGTAGACGTGGTTACCTCGGCTCTACTTTACTTGCGTGTAGAGCCGTGGCACTACCCCACGTAAAACTAGAGATTTGCAAAAAATCATTTTCTGTTGAATAAAACTTGATAAAATGACTCAAAATGGTTTGATATATTTAAAAGCAGTTTATATTAAGCCAAGGACACAACAAATACAAAATGTGGATAATATATATGCTATTTTATACAGCTTTTATAACAAAAGAGCATTTTCAAATTTTTGGAGAAATGGTCCAAAAAGTATTGAAAATGATTAAATATAATTTATTTTTTGTCAAATATGTTTGCATGTTGACTGACTGTTGAGGTTAATATGTAACAAAATAGTTGTGGAAACAGTTGTGTGTATAATTTTTACGGTATTTGTGTTTTATTCAAATCTCTAGCTTTATGTGGGGTCGTGCCACGGCTCTACACGCAAGTAAGTAGAGCCGAGGTAACCAAGTCTAATCTTCCTGCAAACAATTATAGCTTGCTCTCCAAGGCATATATTCCACTTTTCAAAATGCGGATATTGCTAGTCCTTGAATATTTTTGTAGCAGGTGACGAACTTCACTGGGGTGACGAAATTCACTGGCCGACCAGTAGCTAGATTAATCCAGTAACTGAAATGTTTCAAATGTTACAGCGAAAAAAGACTTCACAGTTTTGGTAATGGACTAGAAATAGGTACAGTACAACAATCATACATATACTACTTTTATTTGAACAATGATTTAAGTGAACTACAGTATAGCTAACATGTTAAGCTTGTTCTAACCCGTTCCGAATGGGCGATAATAAAGGTACACACGAAAGGCTACCTTTTAAAATCCTTTGAAATTCCAGGTAACAAGTGTTGTTAGTTAAGTTATGAAAACCGACGTTTGCAATAATCTCATTGTTAAAATACCTGCAGTTTCGAGAGTGAAAATAACACTTTTGAAATTGAGAAAAATAAAGACAGATACGAATAAAAAAAACGACCTGAAAACATGAAACCCTTGCATTGTACATTGAAGTATTAAAGAAAGGCCGATTAAGCACTCACCTGTTTCTTTTAAATTTTTTGTTGTAGCCATATTTGAAAATGTGCTTTGAATACTGTATAATTCTCTCAGGAATCTAAATAAACATTTTAAAAAATCACAAAGGAAGTTGACGTAGTTGCCATGCGATTACAGGGAACATAGAAAAATCCAAACATAGAGTATGCACTAAAACGTATAATTAATAAGGTAGCGACATACTTTACTGAAATATTTACCAAATGCCAGAGAGCTTGTTAAGCAGAAAACAATTAACAGCCAGGTATCTCTCGGTGCAGCATTTTCCTGTAACGTGGTGAAATTAAAGTACACTCATCAAAATTTGTTCATATGGAAATGTTAAAGGTACATATTTTAAGAGGAATGATTCCCCATTTGGTTTTTGATGGCTAGTTTTTCAAGTGAAACAGGACATAATTCCCAAAATGGGAAACCTAGTTCCCTAATTTTACAAAAGTAGACTTCAAATGGATAGTCAAGGTATCAGTTAGAACATAGAAAAATCAAAATATAGAGAATATATAGATATATACAAAGAGGGTGTTTTATAAAGCAATATATATTCAAATCAAAATACCTAAAACAGATATACATAAAAGACATAATAAATTTGCTTTATAACCAAATTTCCAAGATATTGTATCCACTAACACAAAATAGACTTCAAAATTCTTGAAACTAGTCAATGATATAAAGTTTGGAAAAATTACACACGTGAACTTGCCATGCCAACAGTGCCTGTTACTTTACATATATATATTAATAATGGACAAAAAAACATAAAACTGTTTTATCAGTTACATTAGACTCTGATATTTGACTCACTATTCTAATTCTAATAGCACTTTTATAGCGCTTAATCTCTGTCAAAAGACAGATTCTAAGGCGTATCACACGAAAACATTGTTCAATATTCAAAAACCAGAGACATTGCAGGGGTCAGCACCACGGAGAAAGCAGAAGGAGATTGGAAATTTAGGGTGGGTATGCTTTTCAAAAGAGGTATGACTTCAACTTTGACCTGAAAGAGGCAAGTGAGTTTGCAGAGCGGACCTCATCAGGAAGGTCATTCAAAATCATAGGTGCGTCATACGCAAAACTGAGTCCAAAATGTTTTCGAGACTTGAAAACTGAAGCAAAGTGGGGAACTTCAAGAAATATGCCATCAGATTGACTTCGACGTGTGTTATATGCACTATGTCTGGGAATCAGGAAGGGTTCAAAGTATTTGGGGTTACCACTGTGTAGGAACTTATATACCAGCATGGCAGTCTTAAAGATAGAACAGTACTTAATCGGCAACCAATGTAGTGCTTTCCTAACTGGAGTGATGTGTAAGTATTTGGTGGTGTTGGCAACAATTCTGGCAAGGCTATTCTGAACACATTGAAGTTGCGCAGATCTAGAACTGAGAGACCTCTGAACAGAGAGTTACAGTAATCAAGTCGACTTCCGACCAGAGCATTGGCAGCCATAAGAGCCGCTTCATGTGTCAGATGTCCTCGGAGTCGCTTAAGATCCCAGACATGAGCAAAACAAGCCTTGCAGACCTTCATAACATGGCAAGAGAATGAGAAATCTGAATCAAACCAGACACCAAGGTTCCTAACTGCATCTATTGGTGATATAAGATTACCAAGTATGTTGACCGGGAAGGACTGATTAAGTTTTTCGCGCTGAGACTTTGAGCCAAACACAATGAATTCGGTCTTATCAGGATTTAGCTTGAGCTTATTTGTACAGAGCCATCTCTTTACATCTTCAAGGCAGTGTGACAGCTTATCAAGGGCCGCGGCAACATTTTTATGTGTGAGATGTACATACAATTGTGTGTCATCAGCGTAGAACTGGAAACTAATACCAGGATGATTCTGTATGACTTTACTCAGTGGAGTAGTATAGAGTGAAAAAAGGATTGGCCCCAGGACAGAGCCTTGAGGCACACCATACAACATTTTGGCATCAGATAAAATTGACCCAATCTTAATGCACTGAATACGCTCTGAGAGATAGAACTTAAACCAATCGAGGACAACCCCGCTCACACCAAACCAGGAGCTAAGAGAATTAAGTAGCGTATCATGATCAATAGTATCAAACGCTGCTGATTGATCCAAGAGAACGACAGCAGTAGCCTCACCTTTAGCAAAAGCCAAAAGAACATCATTCTTAATTGAGAGCAATGCAGATTCAGTTGAGTGACCCAGTTTATAAGCAGATTGCCTGACATTCTCTAACCCGTTCAAACTGACATGGTCATTCAATTGAGAAGCAACAACACGTTCAACAAGTTTGGATATGAAGCCCAACCCAGAAACAGGTCTGTAGTTTTTTAAGTCATTGGGTGGTAGTGATGACTTTTTAATCAATGGGGTTACAATAGCCTGTATAAATGTATGTTGTATAAATTAAAATGAAGTAAAATCAGGTAAAATAAGAAGTGAAAATTGTTTCAGTTAAAACAAAGTGTCAACTTGTTAGTCCACTCCAACCACTTGTGAGGCTATGGACTGTACACAAATGTTTAAAAAATAACACATACATCTCAAAAGCAACATTTGCATGCTATGCTCAAACTGAAGAAACTAATTCAACATACTACCAATAATGACATCCTCTGAAACAATAAAGATGTTGAGAAGTAAGAATTTAAGAATTTGAACATATGGTATAGGCATCATTTTGAAACAAGCAATCAGTGTCCATGGACAGGCTCTGTGTCAGATGACTCTCTGTTTTGAGTTTGAGTGTAGAAGTGAAAGAAGAATAGGACACAAAAATTGTGCCCTGCAATTCATATTCAGACGTAAAGTACCAAGTTAAATGTTAAAAGGAGTTAAATGTAGGTGGAAAACCTATTTAAACAAAGTACTGTAAATGCAATAGTTTTCAAGTTACAACTTTATTACTCAACAGTGAGAATCTCAAAGTAGACTTTGTTCAGCTATGCAATGAGTTAAAGGGTTGCAATTTTACTGTGGTATAGCTGACTCAAAAGTAGGTAAGCAACACTTTTAAAGAAAATACTGTAAATGCAATGGTTATCAAGTTTTAACTGATTTACTCACTAGTGATAACCTGAATGTAGCAATTGCTCTGTTATGCAATGAATTACAGGTCTGAAATTTTACTATGTCATAGCTGACCCATAAGTAGGTGAAAAACATTTTTTAAACAAAAAGTTTTTGAGTGACAACTGATTTACTCAACATTTATTTATTTATTTATTTGAGGTTTTTATGTCACTTTCAACACTGTACAGGTCATATGACAACGGGTAGTTGGGAGGGCAGAGGAAATCAGTACATACAATTGGTCAAGGTTCTGTACTGTAAACTGCCAACCAACGGCAAACAGCTACCAGCTTCCTACTTGAGGTCAGGCCTGGAACCAAACCCTCATTTCAGAGGTGGGAGGCGAGAGTGCTACCACTCTGCCACCATGGCCCCTTCTCAACATTGAGAACCTCAAAGTAGCTGTTGCTCTGCTTTGCAATGAGCTATAGGTCTACAATTTCATAATGTTAAAGCTGACCCAGAAGTAGGTGAAGGACATATTTAAGCAAAATTCTGCAAATGCAATAGTTTTTGAGTTACAACTGATTTACTTAACATTGAGAAGCTCAAAGTTTCTGTTGCTCCGCTTGCAATAAGCTACAGGTCTGCAATTTTTCTATGTTATATCTGACGTATAAGTAGGTGAACAACATATTTAAATAAACCAAACACTCTAAATGCAATACTTTTCAAGTTAGAACTGATTAACTCAACAGTGAGAACCTGAAGGTAGCTATTGCTCAGCTTTACAATGAGCTACAGGTCTGCAATGTCACTATGTTATAGGTGACCAATAAATAGGTAAATAATATATTTAAAAGAGAAAACAAGAGAGAGTAAAAGAGACCTGGAGATGAACTATAGAAAGAGATCTGAGAGAAATAAAGATCTCATGGAGTGAAACAAAAAATATAGCTAAAGAGAGAGAAAATAAAAGTTTATGGGACATTTAGAATTTCTTGAAACATTCTGGAGGACCTGAGCTTGGGAAGTTTTGCACTCTGTATATCTTCCAAGGTACTGTCTCCTTGTTCATAAGTAGTGTTCCAGGATGTCCTAGCTTCTGTTGTTTGAATGCTACTACTTTGTCCGTGGCTTTCACTTGTTTGCCATCTCTGTCATCCACTAAAATAGAGGTGTCTTTCTGTCAGTCTGGATGGCCTGCTCCTAGATAAGCCTTTGCCAATGTTAATTCCTCTGAATGGGAAGTGTTTTACAAGCTATTTATTAATTGCCAAAATATATCTACAATGTTTGTAACGTTTTTCTAACGTTTGTTATTAAATATTTAATAACCAGTATACATAAAATATTTTTAAAACCTTCTATTATAAATGGTGTTAGTACCCATCATTTTTTAACCTTTACAAAACATTTTGGATAATCTTGAGCTTGGTAACATTGTTGTATGACTAACTACAAAATAGTGAATTGTTGAGACATCAAAGGAGAGAAAAAGTCTGATATGATGCAAAATCATGACATGATGTTTCATTATCAGTTCAGAATCAATGTAGACACCAATGTCTTTCACACTGTTTTTGTGTGCAATTTTTGAGTTGCAAACATCTATTGTGTTAATGTTTGATTTCCATAATTGTGCTCTGGTACCAACAATTATAACCTCAGTCTTGTTATCATTCAATTTCAGGTAGTTTGAAGTCATCCATGTTTTACCTCTTTGCAGCATTCGTCAATCTTGAGTACTGCATCCTGAACTGGATCTGGGTTATTAAGATTAAAGTAAACGTTCAATTGTAAGTCATCTGCATAAAAGTGTGGTGTAACAGATTTTGATCTGATGACTCGACCAATTGGTTCAGTGAAGTCTAAATCTTCACTGAGTCCAAAAATTGTCCCCTGTGGAATGTTCAGTGTAAGGACAACCTCATTTGAGAGAGAATTTTCTATCATAACCTATTGATGCCTGTTATGGAGATAAGACATTATCCATTCATCTGCTCGTGCCTGTATTTCAAACTGGTCATGCTGACTCTGTAGCAGAATCCGATGATTGACAGATTGACAGAAACCTGCTGACAGATCCAGTAAAACTAGGATGCTATGTTCACCTCTGTCAGTACACTGTAAAAAAGAATAGCTTTGTAAACTCAATTATTTTAAGTTGTGTGTACTTCAAAAATGTTCTTTTTGAGCATATATTAAATGGATTGGAATTGAGTACATGCAGCTCAAAATATTTAAGTTTAGATATATTAATAAATTTCCCATAATTCCTCATATCTGTGTTTCCTTTCAGAAATGGCATCCCATGCCTAGTGGTAAGAAAGTTTGGACTCTTTTAAATTCTTAAAGTATCTTTGTTAAACTATTATCTATGATTATGCACTAGTAATGGGGTAGTTTGTACTATTTAATGTTTATGAAATATTTCTTGGAAACCTCCCAGAATTGTTCTCTCAAATTGTCACCAATTAATATTTGTCAGTATTGAGAGTTTAGCATTACCTACATGGCACATGTTGAAAAGGTTGAATGCAGTATGTTTAAACAAAATATCTGTGTTCACAATGTTGTACACGGGTGATCATTAAGATAAACGGTCACACAGATAAATGGTCTTCAAAGTTTTCCAAATTAAATAGTGTAAATAGCAAAATCGCACAAATAAAATAACAAACTAGATGTAAATATTTGCTGGATTATATAGTCTATAAGCCTAATCAGCATTTCGAGTATGCATGCGTGAAGTAATTGTCCCGACCTCCGTTTCGGGATAAACAATCTACGTAGATCTGAACCAGGAAGTGATTTTTTTACATGAAAAAAGAGTAAATAATACATAATTTCTTGCATAAAACACATAAAACTTATTTTTTATAAAAAATATACATAACGATCTATAAAGCAAAGATTTGTCACAAGGAAAAGATAGTTTAAAATATAGTTTTTATTTTTCTAAGATGAGCGAAAATAGGGTTTATTAACATGTACAGATATTACTGAAGATGATTTTTCATTGATTATTTAAATGAAATTTATATGCTAAAAAACTATTTTTGCTTCAGATATCTTTTTTTATTTGAAATAAATGTTAAAATATCAACTCATAAATTTGGAAAATGGTTGAGAACACCAGCGATTGGTACGTACATGTTAATTAGTTGAAAAATACTTGTGTATTTTCCCAAAAAATCAGCAAAAAATTTCAGAAAAGTTTAGCTAAAATAATATGTACACTACACACACTGAGCTTAATTTTTTTAATAAAAATCTACATATAGATCTACAGAATAGTATTTTTTGCCAAGAAAAGGTACTTTAAAATTTTGTTGTAATTCTTCTATGGTTGGGGGGAAATGGGGTGTCTTAACCTGTACAGTTATTTTTGATGATTTTTATTGATCATTTATATTATGAACCTATGTTTTTAAAATTATTGTGGTTTCAGATATTTTTTATGTGAAGTAAAGTATTAACTACTAAATTTGGAAAATTGTTGAGAACACCATCAGTTGAATATGTTAATTACTTGAAAATAGTTGTGTACATATTTGCTCAAAATGTTTGGTAATATGTTGTGCTCACTAGAGAATGCAGTTGAAAAAATTTAGTTTCAATAATTTTATTATTTTTTATTTATGGGGAGATTTTAATGGAATGAATATGAGGAGAACCAATGTTGGGGTGTGTGTTAATAAAAATATAAAAAAAAATTGTGGAGAAAAGATGGGTACTTGTGTACATGCATGATCCATTTTCTTAAAAATTGGACAAATAATTAAAAATAGGAATTACAACTCCTTAAAAGCGAATTAATTAAGCTTATTTTGATATTTATTATCAGTGCAGCTTGTCATAAATGAATATGTTCTTAATCTTAAAATTTAAAAAAGAACTAAAGGTCAAATAATGAACCTAAGATTAATATGCATAATAAAGCTAATAAATGAGGCTGAAAAAAGAATAATAGGAAAATAGTACAAAAATATACAAACATATTAGGAAATAAGGAAATAACTCTATAAATATATAAAACAATTTATTGAGTTCTTTATATATTATCCACCAGTTTGTTTAAAAAGTAAAATAAGTCCATTAATAAATGAAAAAAAAATTGGGATAAACTTCCGAAAAAAATTTTTAAAAAAAATAATAAAAAACTAACTTATGATTCCTTCTCAATTTCTCCATGGGTTTAATGCAATAAATTGGGCAGAAGCTTTCTAAAGTACCTTTCCAATGATGTACATAACATATTTTAAAGTTAAATATTTTTGGAAATATCGAAGAAAAATGAGGCCTTATTGATGAATTTGTATTAAGCTACAACTGGGCAAAAATAGGGGATTTATGTTAAAACTGCCACAAATATCTCACACAAACTCTATATTCTTCACGGAACTAATTTATATATATAATTTATGACACTGATTGCTTGTTGTATTTAAAAATAGATAGATGTGAAAAAGCTTACATTTATGGATTTTTTAATCATTTAAACAATTTTAGTAGCAATTTAGAAACCACAGTCCTAAGGAGCAAAATTTAAAAAGCTGGCAAATTTTTACATGTATGATGTCTTGCTATAGTATGTGGATACGTTGAACAAAATTTTTGAGTTTCAAAATCTCTTTAGACAATGTAAATTATACAAGTACTTCTCAAGACCTAAAGTAATCCAAAAGAAGTTAGTTACAAACAATCATAAATATCAAGTGTAATTTTGTTGCATAGCCAGGACTTTAAAAATGTTAGTCACAATGACTAGAAAAAAGTGAGTAAGCACAACTCAAATACATAAAGTAAAACAGTTAACTTGAATATTTTGAATCGCCAAGGTTCAAAAGTTTTAATCCAAAAAACTTATTTTTTTGAGTCCAAGCTATGCAACAAATTACACTTAATATTTTAAAATAAAAATAGCTGAACTTTTTTCACAGTGTAGCCATCAGTAGATCATTGTGGATTTTTAGATTAGCAGTTTGAGTGCTGTGATTGCATCTGTATGCAGACTGCAACTTTTCTCTTAAGTTGTTAGCATCTTTGTAATTGTTTAGTCTGCAGGCCACTACCCATTGTAAAAGTTTTCAAATAAAAGATAGATTTGAAATGGGCCAATAATTTTGTAGAATTTCTGCCTCAAGAGAATTCTTTTTCAAAAGTGGGGTGACAATAGACTTTTTGAACGAGTGAATGTTTGACAGCAGTCTTTTTACCAAAGATGTGGGGACTGGGTCAAGCTTACACTGCTTATTGGGACATGTGAGGACTAACTGTTTAATTCCCTTCATCACTTGCAGGTGCAAATGTCTCCATTCTGGAATGTTCTTAAAAATCAAACCTATGTGGATCTGCACCTATGTGCTCTGTCTCCAGATCAGATTGAATTTTATTAAGTATCTGGATGAAAATATTGTAATATTTTTCAGGTAGGAGAGTCTTGCAATCACTGGGCAGGAAGGTTCTTTTCTTTTTGTGTAATAGAGAATTCAAAATTCAAGAGTTTCAAAGAGTTTCTTTTGATCTCCATCAGAGTCCTCAAAGCTCTTTTTACAGAACAATGTTTTAGCATGTTTGATTGCATCAGTTACTCTATTCTTGACCTTTTTCAGTGTCAGGTGGTAAACAGCAGTTCTGTTGTGTGTCCGCTGTGTTACAAGTCTGCATCTCTTCCTTCTTAGTTTGCCTATAGTGTCGGTATATCAAAGAACCATATGTCGGTCAGAAACCATTTTGATAATTTCAGGAGCATGTTTATTGAGGAGGTCTTTTAAAGTTCTGTCATACAGGTTTGCCAGAAAATTAGCATCTTCTGATTCACACTGATATAATTCTGAATTTTTTAGGTCACTTTCAAAGCTCTGGAGATTAATTGGTTTCAACATGATTTCACCGGTTGGATCCAACTAAAAACGGTTTGCAAAATCTACACGTATTTCAACCAGATTTCACCATTGGATTCAACATGATTTCAAAGTTGCATGCCTGCTGGGTATCAGCATAGAAATGATACTTCATATCCATATATGTTGCAATCACCTATCTGAGGGGAGTAATGTGTAGAGAAAACAACAGAGGAACCAAAATAGAACCTTCAGGAACACCAAAATTTAATTTTAAAAAGTCAGAGATTGGTGAACTAATTTTGACTGATTGAAAAAGGTCCAGGAGAGAAGTTAAAAACCATCACAAAATACAGCATGCTGTAAGGTCGATTGGTCATAGAGTTTCTCAAGTAGGGAAGTATCATGAAAGTGAGCTTCATACATGGGGAGTGTGCCTGCATGAAGGCATTAGTCTTAGAGAATGTATATGATGGCTTGGATTTTTCTTTGCTGGTGGTGATCACTGGTGGATCCACTGCCCGACCGATGCTGGAAGCTGCTTTGACATAACTTAGTGCTGAAGAGTCCAGGATTAACTCTGCTGGTCTAAGAGATGTGGACTGAGATGAAAACCGACTGGACAGGCAACAGAAGCCAATGCTTGTACTTTTTTGGGTTTACACAGATCTTCTCAGATTTTGATACTTTTCTTTCCTCTTGTGATAAGAGGATTCAGATAATTATAGTAAGAAGGTGATAACAAAAGAGCATATTAAACCCTAAATGAAGGATCTGTGCCTTTCTTATTGTTTTCATGTCTTCACAGCCTGTTACTGAATTAAAGCCGTCATTTTATAGCTGTATGCCCGACATTTTGTACTAGTATCAGTCATAATGTTTATACAAAAGTGTGCAAATTGCTTAAAATTTTGACAAAAAACAAACCTAGAAGTATTTAAGCTTTTGAAATAATATTTTCAAAATGGCTGTATGTTCTTTCTTGGCTGTTCATATAATGGCATATAAGCAGCAAAAATTACGTGGTCAGAAGTTGGGAACCTATTATTGCGACCAAGAGTTGTACTTCTGGATGCCTTTTTTAGCATTTGGTAGGGCTGGCAGTCATTAGACATAGACAATTATCTACCAGGTAATTTTAGCATAGTGTAATAGAAAGTTTCTGAAAAACATGAACAATGTCCACAGATAAAGTGTACTGTCAAAGAAAAACATGGAGGTATGTCTTCAATCAGTAGAACTGAAAGTTTTGGGAGGAAGCCTGGTAAAAGTCTGTAACTGTTCTTCCCAAAACTGTCAAGGAAACATTGTGCTGCATTCTGTAGGACAGAAACCCTGAGGAAAATGATGGTTAGGCTATCCAGCATTAACAACAACTCCAAAGTTTCACATTTCTAGAAGACCAAGGAGATGACCAAACTGCTGGGAATAGGGGCAGTAATAAGTAAATTTAAGAATCATGCTGATAAAGACCCCAAGTGCAGGGTGGTTGTGCTGGCATTCTTTCCTGTCAGTCTGCAGGAACTCTCAAATGAGTATCACTTAACTTGAATATTTACATTATTCAATGGATTACATTGTACATTTACACTCGGTGCAATATCCCTTTGTGTTTAGGACTCAAAGCACTATTTGACCCAATGCGACTGCACAAGTACAGCGAAAACACTACTGACACTGCCATAACTGAAAAGCAGGGGCTCAATATTGTATTATCAGACATGGTTTCTGGTCCAGCAACTTATTTTCTGCAGTCAATTGCATTTTTAATTTGATATTTCAACTTAACATTTCCTTAAATTACAGATTTTATGGTTTCAATTAAATATATAAATGTTATGTACAAGTTGAGATTTTGTACAAGTTGCAACTTGTACAAGCAGTTTGTACAAGTTGCAACTCGCACAAGATTGGTTGTACAAGTTGTAACTTGTACAGAATTTCACCATTAAATAATCCCAACTTGTACAATACTGTTGTACAAGTTGGATTATAAAGAATTTTGGTTAAATTAACAATTTTGTTGAAAATGCTTATTTTATTTGTACAAAAATCCTAATTAATGTGAGGGTGTCATATATATATCCTTTTTTCATGAAAAATTAACACAGTGAATTTACAGAAAAACCTTGAAAAATTTTGCCAATGACACTTAAAATACAAAAAAAAGTTATTAATATATGTATATTAATATATTAAGTTGGTACTTTATCACTCAAGGGTCAAGTTATTTAGATTGTTCATCATGCAGAAAAAATAAGCTTTTGTGTGATATACTAAGTTCAGCATGCATGTGAGCTGTTCCTTATTGATGCATGTAAGACTCCAGCTTTGTTCTCATTAGAATTTGTGGAACTTTGGACTGGGGTCATGCTTACTTACCCCACAGCCTTACGGGCTGTTAAGGTATTGTTTTCACCCATGGTGTCCAGATGGGCGAGCGGGCAGATGGCGCAAAAAGTTGTCTGGGCTGAAGTTGGAGGAAGTTGATACTTGGTAGGGACATTGCTTAGGAGGTGTAGGTGTGCAATGTCATGGTCTGGCCTTGATTTAACCTTTGACCTTGCCATAGTGACCTTGACCTATAAAATCTTGTCTGGGCCTTAACTCGGAAACGGTAAGGTGTAGGAAGTTGATACTTGGTAGGGACATTGGTTAGGGGTGTAGGTGTGCAATGTCATAGTCTGACCTTGATTTGACCTCTGACCGTGCCGTAGTGACCTTGACCTATAAAATCTTGTCTGGGCCTTAACTCGGAAACGGTAAGGTGTAGGAAGTTGATACTTGGTAGGGACATTGGTTAGGGGTGTAGGTGTGCAACGTCATAGTCTGACTTGATTTGACCTTGCCGTAGTGACCTTGACCTATAAAATATTGTCCGGACTATAACTCAGAAACCGTGAGGTGTAGGAAGTTGATACTAGGTAGAGACATTGGTTAGGGGGTGTAGGTGTGCAATGTCATGGTGTGACCTTGAATTGACCTTTTACCTTGCTGTAGTGACCTTGAACTATAAAATCTTGTCCGGGCTATATATCAGAAACTGTAAGGTGTAGGAAGTTAATACCTGGTAGGGACATTGATAGGCGATTGTATGTGTGCGTCATGGTGTGACCTTGATTTGACCTTTGACCTCCTGTAGTGACCATGACCTTTAAAATCTTGTCAAGGCTATATCTTGGAAACCGTAAGGTGTAGAAAGTTGTTCCGGCTATATCGCAGGAACCGTAAGGTTTAGGAAGTTGTTACTTCGTAGGAATATTGGTTAGAGGGTGTAGGTGTGCAACGTCATGGTCTGACCATGATTTGACCTTTTACCTTGCCGTAGTGACCTCGAGACTATAAAATCTTGTCCGGGCTATATCTCGGAAACCATAAGGTGTAGGAAGTTGATACTAGGTAGGGACATTGGTTAGGATGTTTAGGTGTAGATAACAAATCTTATTAGAAAATCCAGGTAGATTCATAATATTTAGGCCAAAAGATTTTTACTTTGCATCATTTAAGACCCATTAAATAGAGTTTATCTGTACATTTTTCATTTATGCCTTGGAGACTGCCCACATTGGACCAATTATAGTCTATAAATAGCATTAATAATCCATCTAGCATTGGCCTTGTGTCATACCACCCCCTTTAGCATGTTATTTGCATGTTATTTATGGGTCCCGTAGTTAACAGACATACCCAGCTGGGTTAGTTTTGAATTATACTAAAGTTGTCTAGAAAGCTAATTTGTAAAATATGTCAAGTAATACTCAGAGAAAGTAATACAGAAAGTAATACAGTGGCTGTGGAAATATTTATTTTCACTACATCTCACACATCATTTGTACAAAATCTCAACTTGTAGATAACAAATCTTAATTAGAAAATCCAGGTAGATTCACAATATTTAGGCCAAAAGATTTTTACTTTGCATCATTTAAGGCCCATTAAATAGAGTCTATCTGTACATTTTACATTTATGCCTTGGACACTGCGCACATTGGACCAATTATAGTCTATAAATAGCATTAATAATCCATCTAGCATTGACAAACTTTTACATCTAATAAGCTGAACATGCAATATTAATCTTAATTTACTGATACTTCAATCTACATAATTTTACCTTTATTTTGCTTGACATTAAGCACATGTTATTCCATTTCTCTTTGTTGGTGTGCATAATAATGTCAACTATATATGGCAATTTCACATCACTACCAAAAGATGCTTACAGTATTAGCATACCATAAACCATTCAAACTTTACACCCATGTAAAATTAACTATGGACAGCAATAATATAAACCATGTTACTTTTTTTAACAGTTATAAAGATATTACCATTACACCATGTAGGAAACTTGACCAAAAATTCCAAAGAAGCATGTAAAAGTACAGGTTGCGAAATTGAAGAGGTTTCAAAAAGACTGAACATACAACAATGATTGTTATAAATCTGTACATACAGTCAAACCTCATTATCTCGAATTTTATGGGACCATCCCAATCACCTCGACTTATCCAAAAGTCAAAATATACATTCAAGGCCTACAGAGACTAAACTTGTCAAAACAACTACCAAGTGTATGCGCCAGAATGAATGATATTAGCCAAATAACTAGAAAATGTTGTTTGAAGCAATGTCCACGGGGTATACTGTAAATGAACTAGTAAATACCTTTAATTTATTCCTCCAGGAATATCCAGCAAAACATGCATCACAAGTGCAGTAGTTTTGAAACACAATCTCTGTGTAAATAAGTTTACAGTACCGACAGAAATGGGGAGGAAAAAAATAACAATTTGGCTTGGCATTGAAAGTGTTGCTAGTAGGTGTAATCTTCAGAAATGGCCATATTACTGTTTGACTTTCAGCTTTACTGGGTAAATTGCCTTTTGTAACACACACAGGATGTGTTTGTTTTTCTTACAAATGAATACTTTCCACCGGACTAAATATAAAAAAAACATGGTGTGTAAAATGGCAAATAGCCTCGATACAGGCATAAATACTAGCAATTTATATAGAAATAACCTTTAATTTTCTTATATAGTTTAAATGAGTTGGGACTGAGGGTGTAACCTCGAGATAAACAGGAAGTCGAAATTTACGAGACTGGGATAAGTGGGTTAGATGGGAGACAGAGAAAAGCCCTCAACAAAATGGCTCTGTGGAGAAAAGCCCTCAGGAGAAAACCCCTCAAATTTCACCTGTGGAGAAAAGCCCTCAGCTAATTTTGCAACCTGTTTGCAACCCTTTTTGGGAGCATGTGGAGAAAAGCCCTCAATTTTCTAAAAAGCCCTCAAATAAGTAGAGTATCATTCAGTTTTATAGTTAATTCATATCAGTAATTCTAATAAAGGTGACACTACATTTACATATTACACAATTTGTAGCACTTCTAACACTTATAACATGACTTTTTGACATAATTCCCAGCATGACTGTGTTCTGTGGATAAGCATGGATCTTTAAACCGAAAAGAAGAAAAAAAAAGCGAAAATTTTATTACTGGACAATTGTGAAGCTATCTTACTGTTGACTTTAATAAGCCAATAAGCCACCCATACTCATGGGGGAAATTGTAAAAGATTTTATTCTGTACAAATTGCTTTTATGTAATATTTAAAGAAGTTACCAAATTCAACTAAACCACATCACAATTCCCTTTGATATTATTATACTTGGAAAACATTTTACTTTGACTTTAAAAGCCACATAATTCCAATTAATTCTTTTTTCTCTATGAACTAATTCACTTTTTGTTATATTTGCGTTTAGGAAACCATATCAAATTCCCTTTCATATATACTATACTATACTATACATAATTTAATACATTTTATAAATTGATTCAGGATATTACTGTATTACATGCTTTAATATATTTATATACAAATCATCTAATACATTTACAGTAATACATTTAATATAATTTAATATATTATATATCTCAAATACTGTTATAAGAAATCCAGGGCTTTTTAGAGAATTAAGGGCTTTTCTCCACATGCCCCCAAAAAGGTTGAGGGTTTTTCTCCATAGGTTGCAAAACTGGCTGAGGGTGTTCTCCACAGGAGAAATTTGAGGGGTTTTCTCCCAAGGGCTTTTCTCCAGAGCTTTTCCAGTGAGGGCTTTTCTCCTGGATCCGGGTTAGACTGTATATAGAGCCAGTTTTGACTGCAAATGGGAGAATGGTCATGTGTTGCACACATTTTAATAATGTGGGAAAAGGTTAAATTTCCTTGGAAATACAATATTTCAAACAGAGCTGCTATGTATTCCTTGTCTTTAAACTACATCCTGGTTAATATAAATATTTTTTGTACACATTGAAAAAATTGAGGGATTTAAAAAGATGTTACAAAAATCTAAGATATAAGGTTACAGTATATAGCAGTTTTAAACTGTAACGTCCTAAACGAAGTAATAAAATTAAAATGCAATAAAAAATATGCTTCTGACTCAAATTCCAAAATTTCAACTCACAACTGTGTTACATTTATACCAATAAAAGTATATTTGTGAGCTTGACATGTTTCTTTTCACAGTAACAACTGCACTCATCTGCAATCAACAACAATAAATAAGAAAATTATATAATAATATTACTAATTGACCTTTTTTACCCAATCCAGGGCCTAAGCTTAGTGAATCAGACAGAAGCATGATGTATCAAATACTGAACCATTCTACAAGTAGAACATTCTTACCCTGATTTCATAATAGCCAAAATGTTAAGATGGAATTCTGTTTTATTACTATAAAAATCATGCAAGTATTACAGCATATCACATCTACTTGCCAGGTTTAAGTTGAGAAATGTAAACAATCTAGAAGCAAAATAATGGTGCCACTTTAAAGTGAATATTGTGAAAAGATGGTGAATCTGCCAAAAAGGCGTTCCTTTTGAAAGTAATAACATTGTATGAATACTTAACAAAGTACTTAAATTTAAGTGAAAAGACTACTTTTTTCCAAATTCTCTGCTCCAAATAATCCAGTACTTTACTATTTAATGAGAAATACCTAAGTATTTAGCAGGTAAGAACTATATCGTTAGTGTTATAGCTTGCATAGAATATAATTCATTGAATAATAAGTACAATGGTGAGATACATAAAGTAATAGAGAACAGTCACTATTTCAGTGTTATTTATGTCTCATTAGCTATTGAACTTAAAGGTAAGGTACACATCATTGTTAAAAAGTAGCATCAGAGATGCCCGTACCCTACAGTCGGGGAAATATTTCTGCTGAAAATTATAAATCTGACCAGAACATTAGGTTTGTTGTAATATGGACACTGTATAAACATACCAAGTTAACACAGATTGATATCCAACAATTACAATATCATTATTTGAAAGAACCTTGATCCTGTTTCACATTATCTTCACTTCTACCGTTTTGATCATCTACAACATTCCATGATTGAAGAAACAACTTGAAAATTTGTTTATTTATAATATAAATAAAAAATAAAAAAATCTCTGTAATATCCATAGTATACAATATAAATAGCCTTTCACAGATAACATTTGAGTATTTTCTTGAAAGACATGACTAGGGTGATTGATATTTTAACTTCTCAGTTTCCATTGGAATACATTTTATTCTATTCTCTAATTCTAAATATATCACCAAATACAGTGTCTAGTCAAGGTCAAAGTATTGGCTTAATGTCCACTTGAACAAGTAATACCCCAATACATCCTACATTTTGGCATAGGCCGGATTCAAACCCATTACCACAGAAGTGAGAGTAAGTTGATCAAAGGTCAAACGTGTTGACCACTAGACCCACCGAGGCTGTGTAATAAGGATAATCACAACATACCTGTACAGAAAGATTTATATGAAAGAACACGTAACACATAGTCACCACAACCCATGAATAGTTTGACAAAATATGTTAAAAGTGTATTTTTGACATTTATTCAAAGAAAAAGAATAGACAGTAATATCACCCATATTCAAAATGACTAAACACCGAACAATTTTGCATATCAGCATAATTCCATTGATATGTCTTTTAACTACATGAAAGCCTTTAACAGAAATACATCTCTGTCAATTAAATACTCATACTTTATTTTATTACGAAATCTTTTAACATTTCAGTTGATTAAGCATTTAATTTCCACAGCAATTCCAATAAATTGGATCTTTATAATCCAAACTCTTTAGATCAGTAAGATACAGATAAATAAACATTCAACACACCCAAAGGACATATTACAGTAGAAAACAGAAGCAAAATATGTGTAACTTTTGGATTGGATATGACTTCGTATAATCTCATAGTTCTGATAACTTGAGTTTGGGATGAAAGTGATTCCACTGTGGCACAACAAAGTAAATCAAAATGTATACAGCTGTCAGGATAACATGATGCATATACTTTTTTGAGATTCTCAAACAAAATAATACATAAACAATGAATCAATCATATCTTTTGGTAAACACTTTGTTCTGGAATCACTTTTCGTTCTGCATTTTTTTTTTACACATAAAACTAAAATAACAATTATAATGAAAAAAGACCCTAAAAATTATATTGAGAATTTATAGAACACCACCCATGACTATATGAGATCTCATCAGATTTGAGGTTACATGAACATGAGGACCTTCTCGCCAATTCAGGTTATTTACCATGTAACACAGCAATATAATACACATTCCTGATCCATCGTATTTTAATAGAACTGACCAAGTAGTGTAAAGATGTACTGCACATTTAATATCAGGTATAAATCAAAGGTGGAGATTTCCTGTTGCAATAACTTACAACACAACCAGATAAAATACACTTGATACGTACGCTAGTTTAATACATTGATCAGCCATCATTTGCATTGTGATACTAATAGATAAATAACGTTAGTAATACTCAGTGTAATAATTCAAGCAAAAAGTGCAACAACATCCTGTACATAAAAGGGCAAGAAGAAAAGAAACATTCTCACCAAGAACCATAATTTATTATAAATAGCATAAAAAATTCAAGGAGAAAAAAAAAACTGAAATGAAAACACCACTCTTAGCAACTGAACAATTCCAACATTTCCTATGATGTACATCACATAAATAAAATACATCTATAAATATACATTAAAATTAGTCAATAGTGCTGCTATTTATTGATGTATTTTTAGAGTTTTACGTCTTCTGAAAATTATCTTTGGACACCTTATATTTTGTAATACAAGATTGACTCTTAACTAAAACCTTCAATATCCAAACATTTGGTTCCAACTAAGGATAACATTCTTTTGGGGGTGGGGTGATTTTAAAACTTGTTCAAGTTGTAATTAAATTGCAATTGCACTTCCTGTATTTGTCTGTACATTTTATCAATTTTGCAAAGCCAAAGCAAGCATGTTTATTTTGTGCTAGAAAATTATTCTAAATTTTTCTTGGTTTTTGGCAATCAAAAATCACTGTGCACTGGGAGGGTCCTCATCAGAAAATGTGGTATCACCCTGCCCCACTGAAACACACCCATCTTTGGTGTTTTTCACACTCTGAGATAATGATTAAGGCTTCAGAGTATCTTATTTGCTCCTTGTTTTATATTGGGAAGCAAAAATTACTAACTACCATTGACTACACTGAAAGTAAGTTCGTGTAAAATATTCCATAGATTTTAAATGACAAGGACTCGGAAATTTCCCTCTTGTACTCTGTTGATTTGTACTGATGAGTTCTGGGGGAATCCATATCTTTTGGGGTCACCGGCAACACACACACTGGCAGTTATACAAATATATGCTTTGCAAATTCTTAAATATAAGCTAAAATAAACAGGCAGCAGAACTGATTAATTTTATGGTATTTCTACAAAAATAATATCACAAGAGGACAGATTTGATGAGTACCAGCCACAATCACAACTAAAACAGTGTCTTAAATATATAACCAACTGCAGGTCATCAACCCAAATCCAACATTTTCTTATCTTACCATACCTTGCCATCTTGGAAACAGTCAGGCTAAAAATGTCAGGTTTTTGAAATTACTAGTTATTCAAGTGATTCAATTATCTCCAGATGGAGATGAATTCCAGTAAAAAAGCATACTTCTGTCCTGTTCACACAATGGCCAGTGTCGCCAGTGGTCACAGGACAGCAGGCAAACAGAGGCAGAGTGCTGTACTGCCTGTAAAACCCAGCTTCACACATTCAGCAATGGTTTTTGCCACAAAAGTGAATTTTGAGTTTGTTTTTGGTTTGACAAAAAAGAAGAAGAAGATAACGGACATATTTTAAATATACAATAATGTTATGGTAACCACATAACTTGAGCAGAGACACAGACAGTGACAGAATGGGAAAGAAAGGCAATGAAAGAGCGACAGAAACAATGCAACAACCTGCAGTTATAGGCAACATGCTTCAAACCATCTATAGAAGAGGCAGAAGTAGACAGAAAGTTTTTTAACTGTTTAAATTTCTGGTTACTGCTGGAAGAAAGAGAATGAATGAAGTGATTCAGAATGAAAGAGTGACAACTACACTGGCATTTGTGGAAGAGGTAGCAGAGTTTTCCTTACTAGCCGTAGTGTGACTGGGCCACTAAAAAACTGTGATCAGTGTAATATCCTTATGTATTGCAGAGTTAAACAGTTTGGACTTACACGTATTCCCCTTTTGGCTGGACCTGTCAAACTGATCAAATGCTTCAGATTGTTATCACTTTCAGCATATTGTAATGTATTCTATAAAAAAATCTGAGGCATATCATTTTGTTCTGCGATCAAAATAAAAGAGACTTTGTTTGAATGTATTAAAATGTTGAAAATCATTGGACTTCCAAAGTCAAAACTGGCTGTTTATGACCACACAAAGGTCACCCTTCTAAATGTTCTTCTACTTCTTTACAGATACACTGCAGTTATGTTATTATGTCAATGTTTGAAGTACATTCTAATGTGTTGGAACTACATTTAACAAAATTTTTTTTTATAAAAAATGTACATGTTCATCCATGTTGTATGTTTTTTTCACAGATTTTTACCCCGATATCATCGGTACTTTTATACCACATAACAATTATTGTGGCGAAGACATACCGGAAAAGTGTGAACAACTTCATAACACTGGCCAGGACTCATCAACTCTGTCCATTCATTTGTTCTTCCTTTGTGGCAATTACTCATACTGTTGAGAATGTACACGTATATTTAAAAATAACATCACACATTAAAAAGACGAGATATTTAGAACTCATCGTGAGGGTGTTTGTGTTTTGCACGTTGAGACACACGTTTGTTCAGCAGTTGGATGATTTCTGTAGCACTCTGACTGTCAATCTCCTCACCGTACACACTCTGTGAAAAAACAGATTACATGTAACAAATAAATAATTCATCTAATCAAACTTTTATAACACAAAATATCCATATTTATGGATTTTAAGCCATACACAACTGACTCACAATTCAGAATCATTCGGCCATCTGACCTGTAGAGGTCATTAATCCAAGAAACTGGTGAACAAATGGGAAATTAAGGTGGTCAAAGTCAAAGTTGGGTTTTATGTCCCATTCAACAGCCAGGGTCATACTGGGTCAGGTCCTCAGCACTGCCAATTGTGGGACTAGAACTCACACAGAGGTGACAGCCTATGATTAGATGCTAAATTTGCTACAACTAGGCCACGAAGAACCAGAAGTTGCGAGGAAACGTCCTTCTGAATAAATTGGTTTCAGGCCTTTTCTTGAGAGGTCTTCAAATATTATTGTGAAAATATCCTGTTGTGCGATTAAGTGTGAATAAAATCTCCTTTACGACAGGATTCGAGCGCTATATGACCCAACCCAACTGCACAAGTACAGTCCAAGTTCTCTAGTCACTGCTATTTTCTTAACTGAAAGACAGTCTCAAACTACTGGAGATAGGATCCAATGACAGAGATTTGCAGTTTTAAGTGGCCATTTGAACCACTATGTATCTGCATGTAGCTGGGATTGCACCCAGGTCCTCTGTTCCAAGGCCTGTACGTAACCCTCTAGGTCACAGCGGCAGCTATCTTGTCAAGGACTTGTATCTGACATAGAAAATTGTATAATGCACATATATTAGGTGCCTTATGCATTGTTTGATTTAAAGATAAAACTACATTATTTTTGACTATCATACACCTCTGATTAGTAAGAATGACTTATAACCCCTCTGTTGGGCTGTGCATTTTTTCTCATAGTTAGCTGGGTCTACATGTCAGCTGACTAACATACACAGTTTTAGGTTTGTTTTTAATTTAAAACCCAAGTAATAAATTGGCTTTATGACTACATGGAGAATGACTTACTTGTTGGTGACCTGCAGTTGTGACACCTTTATAAAATCTGACTGTTGGGTAAGCATTGACACCAGCTCTCTGACACACATAGGGCTGAGAGTCACAGTCTATTTTTCCTGTATTCACCTTGCCTTCCATGGCCTAAAATACAGAAACAATGAGTACTACCACTTGACAAACTCTGGGCTACAAGCTGCAGTGACATTTCCTCAGACCATCTACCCAAGATAATCCTCAATAAATTCTGATGAAATGACACACACAAACACACACACATTTGTTCGCGTGTTGTACAGGTTTTATTGTTTAGGCAAAACAAACGATTTAACATTCAATAACTTTACAACTGTTAAAAGTACTTGTACTTAAATACTTTTCAAATTATTTGTACTATATGAAAGAAATGTATCTGTACTTGTACTCATATGTTTGAAAACAACTTGTACTTTAGTACCTCACAATGTACTTTACCTGATGTTACACAACATGTAAAATTCTACACAGCATGTAAAATTCAACAGTGTAATTAGTATTGACCAGCACTGTGGCAAACATCTGATTTTTTACTCTACATTAATCTGCAGCAGTACATTACTATTAACAAAATTGACATGTAAAAAAAAGATGATTTCATTTAGAAACAATGGTTCTGGAGTATCAGTCTAGTTTCCCTGTACAACAAAACCTCTTCAATATGAATTTCTATTTTTTTCTATTCGTACAAACATTACACTTATACTGAACTATTGCTTCCAAATCATGTAACATTTATTTGTTTTTCAAAAATAGATCCCACAATGCTAAAATATTAAAGCTATAATTGTAAAAAGAAAATGGGGGTGTAAACCCCAAAATGCGGGTTGCGCAATCAGCATCAGGGAGGGTAACACATACTAGTACTTGCCATGTCTACAGGATGGATGTATGCTAAATGTATGCAAAACAATAGCTGTGATACTGGTCCTGGACATAGAAAATAGGGCTGGATTCTGTCCTACCACTTTATAAAATTTGAAATTGACCAGCAGAAGTATCTTCCAGTAAAAGTCTGCAAACAGAACTTCAAGATGGCGACCATCTTGTTTTTCAAAGTGGCACAAGTTTCCCAAGCTACCTAGCCTAGGTGGTGCCCTACCATCCAGTTAAGTTTCAAATTGTTTGGCAGAAGCATCTTTGAGTTAGAGTCCGGAAAATAGAATTCCAAAATGGCGGCCATGGCATCCATCTTGTTTTTTGAAGTTGCACCACTTTTGAAAGCAACCTAGCTTAGCTGATGCCCCACCACCCTGGTAAGTTTCAAATCGATCGGCAGAAGCATGTTTGAGTTCGAGTCCGGAAACCAAAATGTTGACGGACAGACGGACGTCTGACACATCAATCTAATAGGTGGGTTGGTTACAAGCAACCCGCCCAAAAATGGTATATTATTTGTCATAAGACAATAATCATTACTCACCTTGGCTATTTTTTCTAACTCTGGTGCAAACACTTTACAATGTGAACACCAGGGGGCATAAAAATCAACAAGCCATGGCTCTGCAGAGAATAACACCTCGTTGTGAAACTTATTATCTTGTAGATTTGTCACCAGACTCGGCATAAACTCATAGGCCCAGGCATGTAAAGACTGAGCGTCTCTGTACCAACCATGGTAAACGCTAAAACACAGAAAACACAATAAACTCATAGACCCAGACGTATAAAGACTAGGTATCTGCATACCAACCATGGTACATGCTAAAACACAGAAAACACTATAAACTCATAGACCCAGACGTATAAAGACTAGGTATCTGCATACCAACCATGGTACACGCTAAAACACAGAAAACACAATAAACTCATAGACCCAGACGTATAAAGACTAGGTATCTGCATACCAACCATGGTACATGCTAAAACACAGCTATAAACTCATAGACCCAGACGTATAAAGACTAGGTATCTGTATACCAACCATGCTACATGCTAAAACACAGAAAAAACAATCAACTCATAGGCATCAACTAATCAATAAATTTGGTAGATAGATCAATGACACTATTATTCTATTTTTATACCTCTTCTTTGTAAAATTTGACAGAATTATAGAGATTAAGTTTAAGGCTCAGGTGCGTAATATATATGCTCAAAATAAACCACCCTTTGAACCAATGCTCGTTTGTTTCACGAAGATATAATTTCAATTTGCTGAAGAATATGTTGAGTTGGTATTTCCTATTGGATAGAGTATTAAGGTCAGAATTCCTAGAATTCCAAGTTATTTTTGTGACTGACATACACAATTATATAACACTACTCACTGAAACTTCTGTGAGTTGGTACTTCCTGTTGGGTAGAGTCTTATGGCTGGATACGACCTGACCCCCTCTTCCTGACACAATGGTTTGTTCTCCACACAATCTACTGATGCTACCTTCAACAAAGGCTCATCCTTTGACATCTGGTGAATAGATTACAAACGTAGAAATAATTAAGAGCACAGAGGTATTTGTACCAAATTTTCCATATTGAATAATGCCACTATGAATCTCGGATACTAAGAAAATCTGCATTCTGGTACAGTCTCAATTGACTAGATCCCTACTAACAAGAAGGAAAAATAGGTTCAACAAAATCACCATGAAATCTCAAAATTTACTAAAATAAATGAAAAAAAATTCTAAAGTCTTCAGATGAACTGTTTGTGTTTCTTAGTGTATAAGACAGTAAAGCTGAAACCTATTTACTGACTGAAAGACACTGATCGGCTGCACTCCATTTACATGTACCCATAATCAGTTTTCTCATGTATTCAGTATTTTAACTAGTGGGTGGACGATTAGACGTTTGCTCGATTAACCGTCGGTGACAGTGTACAATCGTGGTCAGTCATTAACGATTTCTAATGATGGACTCACCTTAAATGTTACCTTTCCTGATTTATCTCAATATCCATATGTTTTATGAATTTTTACTTAATAAATCAACAGATTTGTCATGCATTTCAAGTTTGTTTATGTCTATTGCCATATTTACAGGAAGTGGGTGCTTTTGGTAGATTCTCAATGTCGGAACACTGTTATTCTACTGGATTGACCTATACTTTATGCTGTAAAGTGTTTCTTAAACTAGATTGGGCCAACTCGGCGCCAACATATCCCCAGACAGGTCATCACTCACGCCACAGGTTTTGATCGGAAATTTTTTAAAACATAATTACCCATTATTATATGAACTTCAGCACATCAATCTACTCTGTTTATATCTCCCCAAGGAAGATGGTGTATCCCCAGACGCCGAATACATAACTCAAATTATATTTTCAATCTTCCTGCAATGATAACTCTAAACCTATTTTCAAAGTATTTAAATGATTGATGATTGAATGTCCATTCTAAAATAATAATCCCAAAAGAGCATATCTGTTTCTATATTTGTTGACAAATAAAATATTATTTTTAACTCAACTCATCATATTTTTCAATCTTCCTTCAAAGTATTTAAATGATTGATGATTCAATGTCCATTCTAAAATTCATAATCCCAAAAGCGCATATCTGTTTCTATATTTGTTCACAAATAAAATATTATTTAAAAAAAATTGTTTATATTATTATTTTATTATATTATTTTTAGAATTTGCAAATTGTTTTCAGTTATTCATTTCCTCTATACCTATATATGTGGTCCATATATATGCAACCTAAATATGTGACACAATCTCAGTTCTGACTCCCCTTTGTGTTATATGTAATGAAGCCCACCACCTCCCACCCCCACCCCTCTCCCCTTCTCCACACCTCTCTCACTATTACACAAGATCTGCAACCCCATTGAGTTCTTTGTTTCTCATCTGATATCATTAAATACCATTGTTTATTTAGTGTCACTCAATATAGCTGGAGGTCCCAGAGGTGGGTGGGGGGAATCCGGGTGGGGGATGTGGGTTGAGCATAAATGGTAAACAAACAATCTATATAAAAGGGGTACTCAAATACAAAAAGAATTGAGAATTTTAAGTATGTGATTATCAACTGAAATGAGTTCATAACTGTAGGAGCTGTGCCAAAATTAACTGAGGCAAGTTGAATAAAACTGGGCTAGTTGAGGGTTAAAAATCGCCTAGTTTTACTACATAAGGATATAATTTCATTAATATTGGGACTTAAAGCTCACTTAAAGTGTCCATTTTGTCTACTTGAATATGTTTAACCAGTTTCATTTTAAAAAGTGAAAAACTCAGCAAGCAGAGGTATAACACACAAAAATAAGTTCTTAAAAGACTAAGATAGCCATAACATTATTAATATTCAAAATTTAAATAGACAGGCATTTCCTTTTAAAAATTCAAAGATTTCAGCTCTATACCCCACATCGTTTGACAGTTACTGGGCTTTAAAGTGGCATAATATCCATAAATTGGGTTTCTGTGGGCATTTTACAATTGTTAAAGAGACCTTAGCAATTAAACTACAGATCTGAAACTTTTTGGGGGACATACATAACAAACAAAAATTATATATAATACAGTTTAAGACTTGTCACACTAAGCATTTCCAAATAACAGGGCAAAATACGGAAAAAATGTCAAAAAAGGCACTTGGGCGAGTGTCTATGGCCCTCATACACAGGTTAAATGTCTACTAAAAACCTTGATTTTCGGCATATGTAAAAAGGACATAATAATGCATTCCCAGATGGGATTTCAGCTCCATCAATCACATAGTTTAACAGTTACAGGGCTTAAAGGTGGTAAAAAGTCCAAATATTGGGTCATTGTGGGCCTTTTAGAGATCTCGATGTGGCTTTCAAATTAAAGCTTCAGACTTAAAATTTGTTACATACTAAGATTACACATAGAATATGTATCTAATAAAGTTTGAAACTTCTCAGACTTACCATTTCCAAGTTACAGAGCAAAATATGTGAAAAATGTCTTAAAAGGGTCACTCAGGTGGGTGTTTAAGGTCCTCATACACAGGTTAAATGTCTACTTGAAGCCTTGATTTTTGGCACATGTAAAAAGAACATAATAATGTATTCCCAGATGAGATTTCAGCTCTATCAGTCACATAGTTTAACAGTCACAGGCCTTAAAATTGGCAAAAAGTCCAAATATTGGGTCTTTATGGGGCCTTCTAGAGACCTAAATGTAGCCTTCAAATTAAAGCTTCAGACTTAAAATTTGTCACATACTAAGATTACACATAGAATATGCATCTAATACAGTTTGAAATTTCTTAGACTTACCATTTCCAAGTTACAGGGAAAAATATGTGAAAAATGTCTAAAAATGGTCACTCGGGTGGGGATTTATGGTCCTCATACACAGGTTAAATGTCTTCTTAAAGCCTTAATTTTTGGCATATATAAAAATAACATACTAATATCTTCTCAGATAGGATTTGAGCTCTATCAGTCACATAGTTTGACAGTCACAGGGCTTAAAAGTAGCAAAAAGTCCAAATATTGGGTCTTTGGGAGCCTTTTAGAGACCTCAATTTGACCTTCAAAATTAAAGCTTCAGACTTAAAATCTGTTACATACTAAGATTACACACAGAATATATATCTAATACAGTTTGAAACTTCTCAGACTTACCATTTCCAAGTTACAGGGAAAAAGATGTGAAAAATGTCTTATAAGGGTCACTCGGGTGGGTGTTTAGGGTCCTGATACACAGGTTAACTGTCTATTAAAGGCCTAAATGTTGGGGGACATGTAAGAAAACACATAGATATATTCCCAGATGATATTTAACTTAGATGAGAGACATAGTTTGAAAGCTACAGTGCTTGAAAGTGGCAAAAAGTGCATAAATTGGGTCTCTGTGGGCACTTTTGAGACCTTAAGTCGACCCCTTTGGGTAAACCTACAGCCCTAAAATTTTCTACAGACAAGGATTACATATCAAAGTTATACCTAGCGCAGTTTGAGACTCATCAGAATTATCACTTCCAAATTATAGGGCAAAATATGTGTAAAGTATAGCAAAAAATCCCTAAGTGGGGGTATTTATGGGCCTCAAACACAATTTTCTCCTCAACTTAAAGTCATGATTTTCGGCACATGTACTAAGAACATATTAATGTGTTGTCAGGTAAAATTTCAGCCAGCTGAGCATCATAGTTTGTGACCTACAGGGCTCTAAGTGGCCAAAAGTGCAATTTCTGACCTTAAGGTGGCCATAAGTTCTTTTTTACTGGGAGTTTAAGGTCACCTTAAAATAGGGATCTTCCTTTGGGCACCCTTAACATGTGTACCAAGTTTGAAAAAAAAATATTAATTTGTTTTTGAGTTATCGCGTCCACAAGGAAATTTCTACGGCGGCGCGACGGACCTGAATCCAATATATCCCCGACTTTCGTCTGGGGATATAATAATAAACAACAATGGACTAAAATAATCGATTATGGGTCGATCATCTGTCGGAAAAATGGACGAATAATCGACGATGAAAATTGGAGGCGATTCCCAACACTAATTATAACATAAGTTCACCAAAATAGTTAACAGCTAAAAATATATCAGATGTATTTTTTTATATTCTGTCAAGATGTTAGAAATTTTGCCAAAGAAGCTCTAAAAACCCTCATTGTACTTCATATGTATTTTGATAACTTATGTCATGATGTTTGCCAAATCGAACAACCACAACATTAAGTATACTAAGTTATTCCACTAATCTATGGGCTGAGATGCCGGTTGTAATATTTCAGTGTTTTAGATACCAGTAATATTGACCCATCCCCATTTATACCAAGGTCACACCCTGTCATTCTGGCGTCAATAGCTACAACCTAAAGCTATCTACAGCTGCAGTTTGGTCTACCTTATACAGGGTTTATCCACTAAATTTCAATATTTTTCCATGACTTTTCCATAACTTCGCCATGACCAAAGCTTTAAAATCAAGGACCCTTTACATGTTTCGTGCCATGATATGTACCGAGACCATGAGGGAAGATGTGACAGGCCATACCTGTATGTATTTGGAGTCAATTTACCACGCCCAAGGTTCCAGTCACAGTACAGAAGATGTGGAAGACACCAAAATTTGATCTGATTACATAAACATATCCTTGTACTGAAATGCTGGATGAAACAATGGATCAACGCCATTTCATGAGGATGCCGTTTAATTTCCAGGACTTTTTTTAATTTTCCAAAACCTGGAGTCAATTTCCATGACTTTTCCAGGCCTAGAAAAGAAAAATGAAATTCCATGACTTTCCAGGTTTTCCATGACTGGATATACCCTGCTTATATTCGAATAGGACAAATTTGGTCTAATTCAATGAGATTCAAATTTGGGTAGGAAGCGTTCGGAGCGATTTGGTCCATTTCAGAAAGTGGTTTGCATTTGAGACTACTTTTTTTAAAATGTCAGAAATACCTGAAACATCTTATCTTATTCTTGTATTAAAATAAACATGTTGAGGTGATGGGAATGGTGAATGGATACATGGGGCATTTTATTCTACAAGCACTTGCCAGATAAAAGGTGTCTTTTCTGAGCCATGAAATAAACACATCTCAGTAATCCACAACATTCAGAAATCTTTCACATCAATGAGTTCTTGGTGTTACATTGTATCGGCAAATATTCCAAACATTGTGAGCTAAAACAAATATTTTTTTTCCAGTTTACACACCCATACATTTCATAAAATATAGTGTAGGAACATAAATAAACACAGTCAAAACCATATACCTTTGCCAGTCTTCTCCAGTCTGGAGTCAGTTGTTGACATGGTCCACACCAGGGGGCGAAGAAGTCCACCATCCAGATGTGGTCAGCTGACTTGCTGCGTATGTTGTCCTTGAATGACTGTTCATTTAAAATGATCACTGGGGGATTCATTGTGTCCTGGTAAATATACAGGACACAACAGAGTTTAAATGGAAATCTTCATCATACATGAGATACAATTACAATCCGAGAAACTTTCTGACAAATCAACTGTTTTTACAGGTTTTCATAAATGGAAAAAGTAACAGATGAGAAAAAATTATGTGTACACTTCTTGTTAAAAATCTTAAAAAATTGTTACTACCGGTTTATTTTTTAATCCATATGCCACTAAATGAAGATTATACAGTCATAAAATTAGACAACAACACTGGTTTAATTTTGGTGCTACATTAATGTAGCAGTAGACATGTTCACTGGATACATCTGTCACTGTCGCCTAGTAGGTATGACACTCCCCTTGGAATACCGAAGACCTGGGTTTGATCCCACATAAAGGCAGAGACACAGTGGTTTGGATGGCCAATTAAATTGGCAGTTTTCTGTCATTCGGTCCTTTCTCTAGGGCCAGGCTAAAGGACCTCAGAGACAATAATAAATGGCCATCTCTGAGAATCTGTGTTTCAGTCTGGTGAAACAGCAGTCGTTATAGCTGGAATTCTACTTGTGCAGTTGGAATGGCCGAATAGTGCTTTGACACCTATACGAAAGGAGATATTACACTGAGTATAAATACCGTCAGATGGGGATATGATAATGTCTCCTTTCTACCATCATGAAAACTGGAATACTGATATTTTGTTGACTTAATTTGTTGGCTCCTATAGACAAAGTATTACAACATAAATACACAGTATTACAACATATAGACACAGTATTACAAAATATAGACATAGTATTACGACATACTGCCTTACCTGTAAGAACTCCACAATAGCGCTGGCTTTATGGTGCCCATGGAACTGGTGTGGTATTGTCTGGTTGTAGAAGATGGTTGTTGGGTAAGATCTAATGTTGTACTGAAAACATAACGGATGCAAATGTAAAGAAGGAACCCAAACACAATTAAAGGGTAGGGGGTTGCCAGAAACAAACAGCAGAAGTAAGTTGATAAGTTACATCATAACAAGCAGAGCAGACAACCAATAGAATACACAGACAAGATTGTATGTCAACTTTAACTGAAATATAACCGAAGCCAATTTCACTATAGATATCGAGTCTTATTTAAAACTTAGATGATATTTATCTCGAATCTGACAACAGACATTTCTACTTTTTTCTGAGTTATTGAGCTTGAAACTTAGAGAGGAAGTATGAGCCAACATTAAACAGGTTCTGGTGTGATTTTAATTGTCAATCAAAATCCAATGAGATTTTCAGAATATATTTATAGAACTACACTTATCAAATCTATTGGTGTGTATACAAGCCATCAATCATTTACAAAAGGTATACTACAGCATAATATATATGGCTGAGTCAACAGAGATCAGAGCAAAATGGTTGTAAACTTCACCCTAAATATAGGGTACAATGTGTAATAGATTGTCACTCATGGAAACCAATCAGCTTCCTAGACCTTAGTTTCTGAGATACAGCTCGGGCAAACTTTTTCCCGATGAACACCCAACCACAGACCCATTTGCTCATCCGGATGCCATGGGTGAAAACAATACCCACACAGCCCTTAAAGGCTGTGGAATAAAAAGTACAACATCCCTCATTACATATGTAAAAAAAATCATATATCACTCAGGAAATCCAACATTATAACACCAACACTCATACTTCTACCTCCTATGATATTGCCATCTTCATTTTTTTGGATACATTATTCAACAAGTTTTCCCATTGTACTTCAACCTCAAGCAGATTTTTGCTCTAATTTTAAACTGTGATTTGAATCCAACTCACTTTGTGACAGAGGGTGTTGTGTATGGTGCAGTCCACTGTCCCAAAGCGCACCACCTCGTCCATCTGTCTGGAAGCTTTTCTGAATTCTGGTAGTAACTTCATACAAGGGGGACACCACTGAAAAAGTACCGCAAAAAATAGTGTTAGAATTTATCTTTTTAATGGAGCTCGTACCCTGAGCCAATATCACCCCCAAATTTAATCCAATCTGTGCAATTCAGTAATCCTGTTGAGAATAATAATAATAAGTTAATAATAAATTTATTCAGCAAATATGTGGTTACAGTAAATTAAATAAGGGTAAAAGGGAATATCATGAAGTTAGTAAATTACATAGAAATATTTTTTTCAATTTTAACTAAAAAAGGGAATCAGACACATAAATGTACAGACTTGATAACTTTTGCTGCAATTTTTCTTTTATAATAATGCAAGCCTTTATCTAAATAAACCAAAAGTTGCCACAGTTAAGAAAGGTAAAAACTCACTGGAGCAAAGAAATCCACCATCCAGGGATCTCCTGTTTCCATCACTCTGTGTGGGAAGTCTGCGGGTCCCAGTGTCTCCACCGCCGCCTTGGCAACCTCACGCGCAAACGCCGCCACATCATGAGCCGAGTCACGACCTAAAGTGACAAACAAGGACTTAAACAAAGAAAATATTCACATGGACTTCCAAGTGTAAAAGAATGTGGTAATTTTTCAGACAGGACTCTTCCCCTCGATAATTCCACTCCTGCTTTGCTGTTTTGTTTTTTATTTTGGCAACAACCATTTTTTTTTTTTTTTATCTTTTTCTTGGAGTTTAGACTTTCTCCCTTCAGATGTCAAAAGAATGTGACATCCATTTGGTACTAAGTTACTAGGGAGATTTCAAATTTTATTTTCAGAAAATGTTTAACCTGCATATGTAACTTCCAGTTGGTTCATACTAAAACACCAGTCACCCCAATTCAGGCTTATTAAAGCAAAATGGACAGATGACCTGAATGACTACATTTAAAATTATCTTTATTGTACATCCTGTGTGAGAACAAAAATCAGAAACCTAACAACAGACTTCTTTATTATCTCTTGAGTCTAGCCTGGCCAAGCTTTTGTTCGACTTGTGGCCAAATACACGACACTGCAAGAGCGAGGACATAGCTTGATGGTACAAGTATCTATTTGGATTGCTTACCATGGTGCACCTCAGACTGGCCTTGAGTTTTAAACAGCACAAACTTGGGGAACTTGAAGATAAAGAGGTCATTACATAGAGTTCTCATAGTTCTGCAGTCCACTTTGGCAAACTGGAAAGATACAGAAACTCAGTTTGTAGATATAGTTACACAGACTTCTTCTACTTCCACAGTCAACTTCGCCAGACTAGAAAAGTTAAAACATCTGGGTATGACAAGTACAATTTCAGTAGACTGCTTGCAGATGAAATTTCAGCTCATCATCCAGTCCTAAATTTTAGTAGGTATCTTGACAGGAAATGACATCCATATGAGCAGCTCCCCCAAATGAAAATATACGAAGATGAAGATCTTGAAGTACACGAATCAGCGGATGCCACCATAAAATGACTAAAATGACATGACTATCATGTTGAATTTTCATGAAATATGGTACATTTAGTGAACAACTACTCATTGCATTTGTTTGGTTATCCCATGCCCTACAAGATTGTCATTGATTTATTTACCTTTTTGATTCAATACAGTCAAGAACATCTGTAAACTGAAATATTAGCCTATGACACAGTAATCTTTATTTACCAGATCTTTATCTTGGTTATAGTTTAAACTTTAAAACATCTGAAGAAAATGTCTACCATTGCTTACAGTAATTTTAATGTAATATTATTTTTGTAATATGCAATTGGTTGGTTTTGTACAGAAGTTCCACGTTAAATAGTTTAAGTCAGTCATAAATTTGACACAAAAGTTCTACAATATGGGGTTCAAGTGCCTTTGGATGAGAGCCTCTCAGTTCAATCCACATGTTTCCACAGACTTGATTCAAACCCACAACCACTGAGGTAAGAGTCAAGTCACCAAATGTCTCATTAACCAATCAGCCACTGTTACCTTCAAAATGGGCCCAGCAACCATACTTACAAAGAAGTCTGGAATGAGAGAGGGCAGCTTTCTCAGGTCCAGGTTTCTCTCTTCATTCTCCACAAAGTGTATGAGCCATTTTGCCTGGGAGCCCTGCTTAAGCTTGTCCAGCAATGCCTGGCAGAAAACATATGCAAGTGTTAAGGTTGTTAACTAAATATCTGAAAATTATATTTCGTTTTGAAACCAAATGGTATTCTGAACAAGATGCATCTATTCTCATCATTGTTGTGTTGTCTTGTTGGTTATAAAAACTTTAAAATGATCCTTGCTACAAAGGCCAAAGTTGGGGTTTTATGGTGTGTTCTACAACCAGGGTCATATTGGGACAGATCCTCAACACTTGTCAATTGTTGGAGTCAAACTCACACAGAAACTAGACCTAGCGCATCGGAGAACCGATGCAAATTGTATCCACCAGAAGAAAACTCACCAAAGCCATTGTAACATCGCTTAACCTTGAAGGAGAAGCCCAAGGTGAAATCTGACTATATCAAAAGACTCTTAGCCCATGATTTCCTATAGGTTGGTGTGACACTGTAAACCTCTAGGAATACGAATAAGATATAAACACTAATTTTGGCAATCCTCATTTGACCTTGAAAGAGGGGCCAAAGGTCAAATCCGATCACACAGAAAGATTCCCAGCCCATGATTTCCTAGTTTTGGTTTACCATTCCAAAGCTCTAGGACCAATAATAAGCGAGTTATAAGCACTTTTAAGTTTAGCTATCCTCGTTTGACCTTGATGGTTGGTCCAAGGTCAAATCCGACCACAGCAATAGATTCCCAGCACATGATTTTGTGTACTATCCTCGTTTGACCTTGAAGGAGGGGTCCAAGGTCAAATCCGACCATACCAAAAGATTCCCAGGCCATGATTTCCTATAGGTTGGTTTACCATCCCAAACCTCTAGGACCAATAATAAGCGAGTTATAAGCACTTTAAGTTTGGCTATCCCTGTTTGACCTTGAAGGAGGGGTCCGAGGTCAAATCCGACCACACCAAAAGATTCCCAGCCCATGATTTCCTATAGGTTGGTTTACCATCCCAAACCTCTACGACCAATAATAAGCGAGTTATAAGCACTTTTAAGTTTGGCTATCCCTGTTTGACCTTGAAGGAGGGGTCCAAGGTCAAATCCGACCACACCAAAAGATTCCCAGCCCATGATTTCCTATAGGTTGGTTTACCATCCCAAACCTCTAGGACCAATAATAAGCGAGTTATAAGCACTTTTAAGTTTGGCTATCCCCGTTTGACCTTGAAGGAGGGGTCCAAGGTCAAATCTGACCACACCAAAAGATTCCCAGTCCATGATTTCCTATAGGTTGGTTACCATCCCAAACCTCTAGGACCAATAATAAGCGAGTTATAAGCACTTTTAAGTTTGGCTATCCTCGTTTGACCTTGAAGGAGGGGTCCAAGGTCAAATCCGACCACACCAAAAGATTCCCAGCCCATGATTTCCTATAGGTTGGTTTACCATCCTAAACCTCTAGGACCAATAATAAGCGAGTTATAAGCACATTTAAGTTTGGCTGTGCTCGTTTGACCTTGAAGGAGGGGTCCAAGGTCAAATCCGACCACACCAAAAGACTCACAGCCCATGATTTCCTATAGGTTGGTTTACCATCTCAAACCTCTAGGACCAATAATAAGCGAGTTATAAGCACTTTTAAGTTTGGCTATCCTTGTTTGACCTTGAAGGAGGGGTCCAAGGTCAAATCCGACCACACCAAAAGATTCCCAGGCCATGATTTCCTATATGTTGGTTTACCATCCTAAACCTCTAGGACCAATAATAAGCGAGTTATAAGCACTTTTAAGTTTGGCTATCCCTGTTTGACCTTGAAGGAGGGGTCCAAGGTCAAATCCGACCACACCAAAAGATTCCTGGCCCATGATTTCCTATAGGTTACTTTGCCATCCCAAACGTCTAGGACCAATAATAAGCGAGTTATAAGCAGTTTTAAGTTTGGCTATCCTCATTTGACCTTGAAGGAGGGGTCCAAGGTCAAATCCGACCACACCAAAAGATTCCCAGCCCATGATTTCCTATAGGTTGGTTTACCATCCTAAACCTCTAGGACCAGTAATAAGCGCGTTATAAGCACATTTAAGTTTGGCTGTGCTCGTTTGACCTTGAAGGAGGGGTCCAAGGTCAAATCCGACCACACCAAAAGACTCACAGCCCATGATTTCCTATAGGTTGGTTTACCATCTCAAACCTCTAGGACCAATAATAAGCGAGTTATAAGCACTTTTAAGTTTGGCTATCCTTGTTTGACCTTGAAGGAGGGGTCCAAGGTCAAATCCGACCACACCAAAAGATTCCCAGGCCATGATTTCCTATACGTTGGTTTACCATCCTAAACCTCTAGGACCAATAATAAGCGAGTTATAAGCACTTTTAAGTTTGGCTATGCTCGTTTGACCTTGAAGGAGGGGTCCCCAAGGTCAAATCCGACCACACCAAAAGACTCACAGCCCATGATTTCCTATAGGTTGGTTTACCATCTCAAACCTCTAGGACCAATAATAAGCGAGTTATAAGCACTTTTAAGTTTGGCTATCCTTGTTTGACCTTGAAGGAGGGGTCCAAGGTCAAATCCGACCACACCAAAAGATTCCCAGGCCATGATTTCCTATACGTTGGTTTACCATCCTAAACCTCTAGGACCAATAATAAGCGAGTTATAAGCACTTTTAAGTTTGGCTATGCTCGTTTGACCTTGAAGGAGGGGTCCCCAAGGTCAAATCCGACCACACCAAAAGATTCCCAGGCCATGATTTCCTATAGGTTGGTTTACCATCCCAAACCTCTAGGACCAATAATAAGCGAGTTATAAGCACTTTTAAGTTTGGCTATCCTCGTTTGACCTTGAAGGAGGGGTCCAAGGTCAAATCCGACCACACCAAAAGATTCCCAGCCCATGATTTCCTATAGGTTGGTTTACCATCCTAAACCTCTACGACCAATAATAAGCGAGATATAAGCACTTTTAAGTGTGGCTATGCTCGTTTGACCTTAAAGGAGGGGTCCAAGGTCAAATCCGACCACACCAAAAGATTCCCGGCCCATGATTTCCAATAGGTTGGTTTACCATCCCAAACCTCTAGGACCAATAATAAGCGAGTTATAAGCACTTTTAAGTTTGGTTATCCTGATTTGACCTTGAAGGAAGGGTCCAAGGTCAAATCCGACCACACCAAAAGATTCCCAGCCCATGATTTCCTATAGGTTGGTTTACCATCCTAAACCTCTAGGACCAATAATAAGGGAGATATAAGCACTTTTCATGACTGCAAAGAAACGCCTGTGGCGGCCATCTTGTTTTTCAAAATAAGGCCAAAAATATTCCCAGTCAAGATTTTTTAATGAGGAACATATCCTGCGAATTTGAGATCTCTACCTATAATACCCTTTGCTCCAGAGGGCCACCAAAAGTCCTTGTTTAAAGTCGAAAAACGCCCGTGGCGGCCATCTTGTTTTTCAAAATGAGGCCAAAAATATTCCCAGACAAGATTTTATGGCTATGAACATATCTTGCAAATTTGAGAAGGCTAGCTATAATATTTTTTTCGTTAGAGCGGTAACGGTGAAATCTCTCTACACACTGCGGCGGCGGCGGTGTAGGCGTAACGAAGTCAAATCCATAGTATCCACCGGATGCTATCCGGTGGATACAATGACAACCTGCGCCAAACCTGCCTAAACACCGGACCACTGAGGGCCTGATACCTGCTACAACTATTAATTCCCTGTTGAAAAGACTTTAAAAACTATCTCACATCAAGACTTACTGCAGCTATATCTGTTAAAAGTGGAGGTCAAAGTCTTGTTTTTATGCAATTTTTAACCCGAGGGTCATTATTGGATAGACCATCAGTAATTTCCACACGTTGTTCTGCTGTATTTAGAGCGATGGTCCCACAGAGGGAAAATCAATTAATTATTAACAAATCTTAATAATAATCACAATTACACAGAGACCCTCTGTGTTATTACAGAATCTGTAAAAACTAAGTCTAGGTCTTGTGGATGTCCACTGTGTTATCTTCATGGAGAGAGTAGAAAATGAAGAAAATAAATTAAAAAAAAAAAAAAAAAAAAAAAATAATAGTATATAGTAGAGAGTATTAGAATGGACCGTACCTTGAAGGTTTCTTCATTCACTGTATTGATCTCTGGAAGCTGTTCCAACACTGCTTGTGCAACATCCTGAGCATCCAGTGAGCTGATTTCCTGAAAATATAATTAATTCAAGATGGCTGCCCAAAATATGAAACTCAAAACTTTTTCTGAATGTGTTTGCCAGCATTCAAAACTTAGTCCAAAATGTTTCCCCAAAGCCTAAAAATTTAATTACTGAAAGAGAATTTATTGCAAATTAAAAACTGCTTCTGCAATCTCTCAAGCGGCAAATGAGCTGATCCTGAAAAATATAATCAATTGACAATGGCTGCTAAAATTCTGAACATTATCAATTTATAAAGGGATTAATTTAAGTATGCCAATCTACTGGCCATTCAGTCAGACGATTTCCTCAAATATAATCTTAAACAAATAGATGTTAAACTTGCATAATTTCAAATTTACAAAAGTACATAATTGGAGGGTAAACTGTTCGATATCCAATGAGCTACAATTATGATTTGATTTATAGATGTAGCCCAAACTCAGACATTTCTGTGTGTCTTGAAGTTGCTTGCCAATTTTCAAACTCTGAAATTAAAATTCAATTGCAGAGGGTATGAAACACATGACATGTTGAAACTTGTCTGTCTTCAAAAACTATTACATAAATTGTAAGCAATACCATTTAAGTTTAATAAACAAAGATAAAACATGTTCTTAAAACATGGGAATCCAGATTCATGTTCAGTTTTATCTTACATCAAAATCCTACAATATGCTGCATAGAAAATGTATTCCATAATTAGCAGACCTAGTGTCATTTTGAAACAAATATTTGATATTTATTTGAAATACAAAAATAATATGACAGACTATACAAATTATACTCTACCAATTCTGTTTGTAACATTGTTTTAAATCAGCCATACGTTTAAGGAATATTTGGAGAGTTAAAGAACTTTTACTGAACAGTATGAACACCACAAACCACTGCATCCTCTTTTCGGAGTTTTCTGGCCGGGAAGTAGAAAGTGCCATGGTCGATGTGCAGCTTTTCACAGACTTGTGGTTCAGTATGGCAATCCATCACACCAACATTCACCAACTCATCCTGTATGAAACAGAAAGATGTAATAGAATATTGTTATTTCCATATTTGTTAGTGGTATTATAGTTTGCAAAATATCAATGACAGATTTCCCAAGGCCTTGAAACAAACGAATATCCGGTATTTCTTTGCTTGACACCCGTTTGGTGAAACATAGACATTGTTATAATTTGAAAAAAGAAATGTGTTTGCAAGATATCATAAAGTTAACAATCTCCATTTTTACCCCATATAAGGTCAAAATGTATGATATTTGACAAAATTTATTATTTTTATATTGTTTTGATGAAATATCAGCTGTATTATAAGACGAAGTGGATTTCAAGGACTACTTTTTCAGAATGCATATGACTATGCAGAGATTACCGATTCTACTCTGCTAAACAGGATGGCAGCTTGTCACAAGTGTGCCACATCCAGTGTCACTTCCTATTTATAAAGCTGAGTAAAGCGGGACACGTATGTAAAGTACTTTGCCCAAGGGTACAATTTTGATAAACCAGGTGGGAATGAAACCCTAAACGTTGCATTTAAAAATTTAACACTATGACCTCAAAGCCAAAGAGACCACAAGTTGATACAAGATTGCATTCCCTCATTCTACACAAAATCCACTCACCATCATGGCAGATAATTTTGTCAAAGTCCAGCTCTCTAAGCAGTCTCCCCCATCTCCACAGAATGTTAGTAACCACGGTAACCGGCTCAGCTCCCCATCTTTGATGATGCTGTCATAGTTACCAGACCACAGCTCGTGAACGCGAGAATTGACGTGTCTCAAGGCATGTTTTACTAACTCCTTCCTTTTACGGTCTCCATGGTATTTTTCTTTCTGTGAATTGAGTTAGATATTTATGTAATAAATGTTCCTAAATACGGCAAGAAAACCTCTTTTGAGAAATGCTTTGGTTAGTTATGTCGTTAACACTTTTGAAAAGCTTTACTATTATTTTTGTTCTGTAAGAGTGAAATAATTTGTTGTCAAACATTCTAACCTCAAGAAGCCTTTATGGACATATTTATGACTGGTGAAGGAGTTGTCAATTAAGTTTACTGTAAACTGTGAGAAAGCATAATTGTCAAGTTTTCCAGTTTTGTTTTCGCTATAGTTTTTCTTGTGGAGCACACAATACATTAGAATCAGTGCAAATGAAGTCAAGGTAAAAGTAGAACCACTTTTTTTAGTTTTTTAGATCCAAAGCATAGTTAAAAGTTTTTTCTTTTTAAAAAAATACTGATTTTCTCGGGTTTAATTCCTACTTTTAGACCCATAATCCTTCTCAGAATTTATATAACGAGGATAAAATAGTGGCACATAAGCAAGAGTTTACGGTCACCAAAGAGGAAACAATAACAATAACTTCACATATAAAACTTCCCAACAAAGACTTTTCTTACTTTTTCATAGCGACTGCTTCAAACCTAAACTCCGGTTAAATCTTTGTATTGGAGGTATACTGTATTGATACTTAATCCAGGTACTTTAAATACTCAATGTTTTGTTTTAGAAGGAAAAATAGTACATCATTCATACAGAAAGTGCTCGTTTTTTAAATATTCCCAAGCCTGGAATCCAGACTTTAAATGGAAGGACACAGAAACTGTATCATACTCAACTTTGTTAACACAGATGAGAAGAATATGGGCCTGATCACCACCACTGACATTATATATCTTGGCTTACCTGTGGATACATGAGGAGAGAGGGGTAGCTGCGGATACCCTGGGATCTACACAACATCCAATCATCCTGACAATTCACTGCTCCAATCCGGATCACGCCCTCCAACTCCTGGGCCACCTCTCTCCACTGCAAGAAAAAAGGTGAAACTAGCTGATAGTGAAAGTGAAACTAAATGATAGTGAAACTTGAGAAAAATTTTATTAACAAGCAAATGTAGGAGAAAAATCTTTGTTTAAGTCATGTGGCCTAGAGAAAGGGCAAAAGGTCACTGGGGCCATTTATACTTAACACAGGTGCATGTCAGATTGGAAAATGTAGAAATTGCCCACTTAATAACAATATGTAATCATAATCCTCTTCATGTGATAGTGAAACAGAATGTCACTTGCCCAAAAAATTAAGCCTTTTGGCTTGAGTTTTTAAATATGAATTTTTAATAGTTTTGAAATACTTCAGTGCACCCTCTGAGAACCCAAAAATCTAAATAAACAAGAGAGAAGTATGTACTATTTGCTGCAGTATGCGTCATCGGCAAGTGTCACATTGCTTGAAATTCAGCAACAACAAGCAAATTCTCTGAAATTTACCAAATAGTTGGAGGGTCAGCCTAAAGTGATAAGGAAGCTCTGAATATCCCAGACTTCAAAGTATCATGAGGAAGTTTCCTCAGTTAAACAAAAGACAATTAAATCAACTGTACTCACCGTTGGGGCCAGATCATGACAGTGAGAACAGTGTGGTGAGTAGAAGTTGATGAACCACACATCCTGTGTGTTCTCCACCAGTTGTTCTGTATAAAATATATGAATCAAAATTTTTAATAATGAGTACATTTAGTCAGTAGACAATGGATATATTTATTTATTTAGTGTTTTACGTCACGCCTAGTAACTTTACTGGTTATATTGTGACCGGTAGTTGGAAGGGAAGAGGAAACCAGTACATAAGAGCTGGTCCACGTTCTGCACTGTAAACTGCTGACCAACGACAAGCAACTACCAGCTTTCCCAACAGAAGTCAGAACGGGATTCGAACTCTGATCTAAGAGGTGGGAGGCGAGTGTTACCATTGTGCCAACGTAGCCCCTGACAATGGATAGAGTCTAAATATACCTGCAATCACCTCTAGATTTGGTTGTAGTTTCAGGTACATTTTACTTAGGCCCTCAAAAATACAGAATATCTGATGCTGAGATCTTAAAACTTGCTCCACTTAATATACTTAAGCTTGACTAACAATTGTTCTACTTAAATAAGAGTCTAATGTGCAGAGACTCTGTGTTAAAATAAGAAACCAAAGCCGCTTTAATAATACTGCTGTACATTAGTTAAAAAAGAGGTTTTATCACACATAAATATCTTTCTATGGAAAACCATTCAAACAAATATGTAATATATTATACTTAATTAAAGTGCAATGGCATTAAACTTAAAACTGTCCAGAGACCTTGAGCAGTCAGGTCAATACATTCTATCATTTCAAAATCTTTTATTTGAATGTTAATTATCTAACTTCTAATTTGTTAACTCATTTTACTCTTGCAAAATCACGATATTCAATAGTTTTATTTCTCTAGATGAACATTGAGAAGGTCTTACCGAAATCTGACTTGCTGAGAGTGACTATCTCTTCATCATTGTCATAAATTCCTGAAAAGAACATCCACAAAATTCACCAAATTTGGATTTACAGTTTAATATACAAATACGCAATAAGATTTATTTACAAATTTAGCGAAAATATTATACGATTTCCAGCTGTGACAAGATGTACATTCTCAAAAACTTGTCACTTACTTTTATAAACTGTATGCGTTTATTTCAAGCAACTTGAATGAAAGATACTTAATCTAGTCTGCTATCTTAACATTACAGAGTTACTTACCAAACTCCTGGTTATAAAATTTCCAGCTTTGATAACCTCGTCCAGAAGGTGCGTCATCTTTCAGCCCCTTCTCCCCATATGTGTCATATTTTTTTCGCAAATCCTCATCTTTTAGCACTTCATATGCCCGATTTATACGCAGAAAGTCATCATGTGCATTTGGATCATCCTATGATATAAAGTAAAGTACTCAGAACATTTTGATTAATTCTAGCAACTTGACCTAATTTAATAAGATGTCTACTACCTTCATTTTTTATATTAACATGTCAATACACTGGTTTTATAAACTGATGATAAGTCAATACTAAAAACATAAAATTAAATACTTTGCTTTTCTAAGAAATATTCTGGAAAAAACTGTAAGGCTAACCAATTATTAACCAACATCAATATTGAGAAATTGTGAAACAACTCATGAACACAAGAAGCATTTAAGTAAATGAGCTTGATTTCAAAGAAAAAGTGACATATTTTCATCATTATCAGTGAGTGACAGTGACACCTCCTCTCTTGTTGACATTCAAGCAACAAGAAAAATTCATTACTAAAGACAGATAATTGTACTTTATTTAAACTTTACTTTACCTCTTTAGTTTTGATACTTAAAATTTAATAAAAACAAACTTTAAAACACCATAAAAATAAGATAAAAGAATATTGCTTTTAGACAAGACACAATAAAAATTCCTTGTTTACTTTTCAGTAGCAGGTGTATTGTATTGCTGCTTTTTAATTTTTTTTTCTTTATTTTTTTGGTATTTCCCTTTTCAGCACATACCGGTTTCTTATCTGGATGCTCAGTCAGGGCTATCTTTTTAAATGCTTTACGAATCTCTCTCAAGCTTGCTTCCCTGGATACACCTAGGAGCTCATAGAAATCTTTCTCCCCCTGTACTGGATCCACCAATATCAATGCTAATACAACGGTATATGCACAAAGCAATACTGCATGTAGGGGCTTCATTGTCAAAAGCAAATTCACGCGTCTGACATGCACTCTGAAACAAAGAGACAAAGCAATTGATGTAAATAGAGATTGTGTCTCGAGGCAGTGTATCCCCGGACGGGACATGGTTGAAGCATGATATTCAGAATATTATGTCAAATATGACCCCCACCAAAAGATTTGGGGAACATGATTTCCTATAAGTTGTCTTCACATCCAAACCTCTACGACCAATAATAAGGGAGATAAAGGCTCCTTTAAGTTTGGTCACCTCATATTTTCAAATTTGTTGCCATTGCAACCAACCAAATTGAACAAACTGGACCAAATGTTAGCCAGGCAAGATTTCATAGCAGGGAAGATATCTTGAAACCTTGGTAAGGATAGGTGCAACAGATTTCCAGCTATAAGTGATTTACTCAATGGTGAACTGTCAAAGTAGCTATTACTCAGTTAGCTATGGACCTACAGCCCTGAAAATTTGCCATGGCAGAGTACATTTAAAAGTACATGAACAACATATTTGACAAAAAACCTCTAAATTTAATAGGTTTGCAGATATAAGTGATTTACTCAATGGTGAACTGTCAAGGTAGCTATTACTCAGTTAACTATGGATCTACAGCTCTGAAAATTTGCCATGACACTGTGCATCAAAAAGTAGCTGAACAACATATTTGACAAAATTATTGTAACCCTAACAGCTATGAAGAAAAATATCATTTACTCATTTTGGTCATGGTTAAAAACTGAAAATTGCTATTACTCACGTAGCTATTGAGACAGACCTCTGAAGAAGTTACCACCTTGTAGGCATGGACAAAGTAGCTGAACAACATATTTTACCCAAATGTTGTAAATGTAGTCATTTTTAAGTTATAAGCACTTTACTCAAAGTAGCTACCAGTGCTATTACTCAGTTAGCTATGGACCTATGCCATACATAATCTCCTGTCAAGCGGGCCATCTAGAGATAATCAACATGAGCCAGTAAGTTATACAGCCAATAACTAGACCTAGCGCATTGTAGAACCGATGCAAATTGTATCCACCAGAAAGAAAACTCACCAAAGCCAATCAACCAATCAACCCAAGGTGAAATCTGACCACATCAAAAGATTCTTAGCCGATGATTTCCTGTAGGTTGATGTGACCTCTAGGAGCAAGAATAAGCGAGTTATAAGCACTTTTAATTTTGGCTATCCTCATTTGACATTGAGGGAGGGGCCAAAGGTCAAATCTTTTCACATCAAAAGATTCCTAGCCCATGATTTCCTATGGGATGGTTTCACATTACAAACCTCTAGGACCAAGAAAAAGTGATTTATAAGCACTTTTAGATTTTGCTATCCTCGTTTGACCTTGAAGGAGGGGCCCAAGGTCAAATCTTACCACATCAAAAGATTCCCAGCCCATGATTTCCTATAACTTGGTTTACCATCGCAAACCTCTATGACCAATAATAAGCGAGTTATAAGCACTTTTAAGTTTGCTATCCTCGTTTGACCTTGAAGGTTGGGTCCAAGGTCAAATCTGACCAAAAGATTCCCAGCTCATAATTTTCCATAGGTTGGTTGAACCATCCCAAACCTCTAGGACCAATAATAAGCGAGTTATAAGCACTTTTAGGTTTGACTATCCTCATTTGACCTTGAAGGAGGGGTCCAAGGTCAAATCTGATCACACCAAAAGATTCCCAGCCCATGATTTCCCATAAGTTGGTTTACCATCCCATACCTCTAGGACCAATAATAAGTGAGTTATCAGCACTTTTAAGTTTGGCTCTCCTCGTTTGACCTTGAAGGAGTTGTCCAAGATCAAATCTGACCACATCAAAAGATTCCCAGCCCATGATTTCCTATAGGTTGGCTTGACATACCAAGCCTCTAGGACCAATAATAAGGGAGGTATAAGCACTTTTCATATTTGACAAAGAAACGCCTGTGGCGGCCATCTTGTTTTTCAAAATGAGGCCAAAAATATTCCCAGTCAAGATTTTGTAATGGGGAACACATCACGTGAATTTGAGATCTCTACCTGTAATACCATTTGCTCTAGAGGGCCAACAAAAATCCTTGCTAAAAGTCGAAAAAAAGCCCATGGCCGCCATCTTGTTTTTCAAAATGAGGCCAAAAATATTCCTAGACAAGATTTTATGGCTATGAATATATCCTGTAAATTTGAGAAGAGTAGCTATAACATTTTTTAAATTAAGTGTGAAAATATCTCCAAAAAGGCCAAAAAAGGCCTCAGTGAGGCACTTTGGTGGTCTGTGGATGAGCCCTAAACCCCTAACAGACAAGCCGGATAACAAACAGACAAGCCGTAAAGACAAACAGACAAGCCGGGAGCATGTTCCCGACCCTTTCCGACAGGACTGATTGTTTTTGTGGGTCGGTATCTATAGTTGGGATCCAGAATCGGGATCCATATCACACTACATAAACCCCCCTCCCCTGTGATGTGCCACTCATATGACACTTCAAAGATGACAGCAACACATCGAGAGCAACTGTTTGATCACTTGAGGGTCCTTTTGTTTTTATTCAGTTGAATATGTTATTATTCATCATGATTTCAATCTTTCTCCTTCTGACACTTGGGCATGCTAATCAATTAATGTGCAGCTTGTTGTAAAAAACAAAACTTAAAAATAAAAGTGAAACCTCATAGAACTGATTTCACTCCCAACCAGTCCAGCCTAGCTCAAACTTAAGCTAATTTACAAAAAAAAATATGAAAAACTTAAAATCAAAGCTGCGCACCAGTTGTCTCTCTACAAATCAAAGCCCAAATATACGCAGATTGTCTACCGACTGGCCTTTTTATAGCCACAGATTTGGAAACCGACAGGCCGCAAGAAGCAAAAATATTGCCGGCCTGTCAGTTACAGTTCCCGGATTGTCTGTTTCAGTTTACTGCCGGTCATCAAAACTCCTGACCCTGGGACCCAGTCGGTAAAACTTATGGACTGGCCTGGAAAGTTTACAGGCCTGTCGGTATCACTTGCAGACAGGCCGGCTAAAGTTAGCGACTGTACTGTAACATTTCCCACGCAGTCGGTTTGTCACCACGTACAGTCTGAAACACCATATTTAGGACAAGCCAGATACTTGATGCAGAGAGGTCTGTATGATTAACTGACAAGCCAGAAAGTGTAACCGACAGGCCGTTAAGTTAATCGGCAGGCCTGTTGCTAGGTGGATGAAATTAGGGTCTGTTACACGGGTCGGCAAAAACAAAAGTACAAATATCAAATATTACTATTTAACGGAAATATTTTAATCTTGCCGAGCAGCCACAGAACTCCCATCTGCAGGGGGGACAGCCTCAGATGTAAGAAAAGGCTGACCAGCCAGCACAACACGCAATATCAAAGTATAGAAAATTATTTTTTAAACTGAGCAGTACCTTTTAAAACAAACACAAGAGCCACCAAAAAAGAAGCAAACACTGAGAAAAAAAGAAAGATACAACACCACAACAACTAGAAAAAGGTTTTTGCTGACAAAAACAAAGCGGCCCTGGTGAAAAAGTGCGAAGTAATCCATAAAAGATGTTAACATATGCAATATGTTGGTAATGCTTATAATTGTATGAATGGTAAATTAATTCTAAAGAAACCTTCCTGTGAGTAAGCCTAATCAATGTGTCAAGTTTAACTGATGTTAGTTGAACAGTAAGTCAGTTGGGGGCTGAAAACCCATTTTTTACTGTAAGATGGCCATAGGTGGACAGAAAATAAGAATGTCCCTTTTGCCATCCTTTATAGGTGTGCAAAGTTTAACCGAGGTCAGTTGAACAATAAGATAGTTGGAGGCTGAAAACCCCCTTGTTTCACTTTAAGGTGGCTACCACTCCATTCATATTGAGAGTTTAAGGTGACCATAAGTATTATTTTATCTATTTTAATACCAGTGATAATTTAGATATAAAAAATGGAAAAAGAAAGGAGGCAGAGGATTTTATTCCAATTTGATGACTTTAAGCAGGCCATAGGTCCATTAACATTTTGAGTTTAAGGTCACCATAAAGTCAGGATATTCCTTTGGCAAATCTTAATAAATGTGACCTGGAGGGCTAAAACCCCCTTTTTGACATTAAGGTGACCTTAAGATTGTAGATACAGGGTGTACTTCAAAAAATTGTTTTTGATCATGTGACCTTCATAAAGGTCAAATACAAGATTGCAATATTTCACAGTTTGTTCTCGGCATTTGATTCTGACAAAAAGGCCTCCAATAATCAATAACACACTACCAGAACATGTTATCTACTATTTTATTTTTATGTGCAAACCATTCACAACCTAGGGTGAACAGTTTATCAAAACTTTTGTGTATTTCTGAAAACAAAATATTCCATTGTGCATCTGTTTGGACTAGTTTTCGTTTTAGCCAATTTATTTTTAAGGGTTTCTCAAAATTATAAATATTAATTATCCTCAAACCACCTTTTAAGTTGTCCATACAGACTATTTCTCAGTTTACTTTATCTGGTTTATTATCCCATAAAAATGTGTAAAGCAAACTATTTACTGCTTCTAAGAATGATTTTGGTGTAGGCAGAACAGTGAGGAGATGGATTATCTTAGAGATTATATTCGTTTTGATCAAGCTTATTTTTCCAATAGGTGTTAGGTTTCTATTCTTCCAGTTTTTAATTACTATTTTAATTTTCTCCAAAGCTGCTGGGTAGTTAATCTCTGGCATGTGACTCAAATTTACAGAAAACTTCAGTCACAATAGTGTAAAATCTGTATTACCCCAGTCTAGGTTTACTGAGACCTTTAATTTGTCCTTTGAGTATCTCTTTCTTCCAATCCAAATTACCTTTGTCTTTTCTTTATTCATCTTCAAACCTGAATAACTTCTACATACTTCTAAAGTACTAAGAGCTGCCTGTAGAGAGCCCTGGTAGCCATCAAGATGTTTGATATTTTACTGACTCTCCCCGTCAGGCCTTGAAACTACAACCGACCCTAACCCACGTTGTAAACATTTGTCCCAACTCTCAAAAGACATAGTTACCGACCGGTCGACTCTAGTCGAACACCTGCATGCAAGCGCTTGAATACGTTAATTTATCCACGACAAAGGCAAGACATGATGATCATATCTAAGTGTACGTACACATGTATGCTGCTTCCGACATCCGACGGCCGATTTGCGACAGCGATCTTTTCCCTTCTTCTCATTTATGTTTGGTTGTTTACATGTATCCGACTCCGATTTGCGATATCCAACATCCGATTTGCGACAGCGATTTTTTCGGTCTGGGAGCGAAAAAAATCGGATGACAAGTGAGTTTAGATGAATGTCCACAGAAAATTGGGAAGGTTGAAAAAAAAATTCGCCATCGCAAATCGGCCGTCGGATGTCGTAAGCCGCATACATGTGTCCCCCCCCCCCCCCCCCCCCCCCCCCCCTGTAGACTAAGAGGGAGGCAACAGGCTCTCAATAATTCTATTATCGCCCACCATTTGGTTGAAAATATTTGTTAAAACATTACTATGATATTATCCACGCAAATATATATATATATACTTGCCAGAAGGTACGGGATCCGAAGGTACAGTTATGTAGCTGTGTTACCATAGATTTTAAATTACCAAGAAAAAACTAACAACATAAAACAACAAAATCTCCCTTGGTCGGTAGACGAGTCTATTTTTGAAGTGGAATCCAGAATAAGTTTTAATTGTAAAATTTAAACACTTAGCTGAATAAATTTTCAAGGATAGATACACTTATCAAGTCACTATTATTATTTATAATTCATTCTAATATTAGAGTTCTATAGAAATATAAAGTTTCATTGTTGTTTTGGTGTTCTTTGCAAAATAAATTTTAATTCTAGAACCAATCTAACCAGTTAAACCATGCCCACACAGGTCTGCAAATTTTACACGTGGCGTTAGTTTACAAAATATTTACTGGCCACATCATTTAAAGTTGACCAATTAACTGACTTTTTCAAACTAATCATTTCAGAATTATCATTTAGTATTATTATTTTGGAGTTTGTAAAAAACCTTTAAAATAAATAAAAAAAAATGCTTGTTAACCAGCAAAAAATATAGCTATTGAACTATAAACCCCTAAATGAGCCTCATAATTGAGAGATAAGTTGTGAGGCCCGAGCTGTAGTTTGTAAGCTGGTTACTGGTTTGCAACTTTTCTTCAAAACTTCCACGAATACCAATTAATTCTATGATAAAATGATCAAATATAAAATGGGAAAAAATGATAACTGCTGGGGGTGGAAAAAAAAAAGAAATTGCCAAAAATCTCCAAGGCTTGAGATAAACCACAGGCCTCAAAATCTATTGCATTTTGCCATGAGGCCTGTAGAGGGATATCAAAGTAATGGCCAGTTTGGGATCAATTTAAAATATAACTCTATGCAAAAGTCTTTACATAATAAAAGTCCCACTAATTGAAATAACATGAATTACATCAGAAAATAGCAGTAATATATTGAAGCTTAACAATAAACTCATGCAGTAAATGTTACATCTAGATCAAGGTTTTAAAAGCCATTTTCCTAAACGGGGCCCCTCAACAAATTTATTAAGAGAAGGTTAATTGTATTTGAGAGGCCCCCTGAAGGAAATTAGTAATCTATAGGTTAGAACTATGTTCATTAGTTTTAATTGTTCTTCAAATTTAATACAAAGAGATTATTTAAATGGCTGTTTTGTAACTTTTTTTACAAATATTTATCATTTTCTACAATATATAACTTAAAAGTTGATAGATATCCCTTTGCAGTAATTGATGATTCCCCAATGTGGCCTCTCAATTTCTTCTGTATGGAAACTTGTTCGTCCTCAGAGAAAACCAGGCGTTTTCATTGGCTAATGGCATGACTGGTTTATCTATATAAAGGTGGGAAAGTTTTGTCCACAACAGCAAATCTAGTTTTCTAGATACAGGGAAAATACCAAATTAAACTGGAAGCAAAGCAAGTACAGAAGCTACTGGGAAAAATATTTAACTTTTAAATAACAATGGCACCTCGCAAGTTAAAGAAGGAAAAGTCTGGAAAAGTGTCTTTCACAATGCCAACTGGTCCTGCCCCTCCAGGGGGACCAATTGAAATAGTGTTTTCATTTGACACCACTGGATCTATGAGTTCATGTCTTCAAGAGGTATGGGGAAATTACAAACACAACTAGGACTTTCATCAATTAATTTAAAATGTATAAATTGTTTTTGTTTATGGAGTAATCTTTGTAGATACTTTAAGAACATATGTGTAAAAATATATATATATAATTATTAAAAATAATTTAAAATTAGATATGTTAGTTATTCATTTTGATATTGGGAAATTTTAAATTATATGCTAAATAATGGTCATGTATATGTCACTTAATTTAATATCTTAATGAGTAGATATAATGATGTAAAGAGTTAAAGGTCACATATCACATTTTCAACATTTCACAAAAACTGCTTTGTAATAAGAATAATGTACAAGTTAAAATGAAAATATGTGCTAAATTTGCATTAGCTCTGAATGGCACTGTACTTGTGTTGAAATAAAAACTAGATCTCCAGTTTTGTATTCAATATTTTAATATAGTAATATTTGGCATTATTAAGAAATAATTAATGTAGTACAAATCAGAAGGAAACTGTACTTTGGGGTATGTTAAAAAGGAGCTCATAGAACCAGATATTTTGTAGAGAACAGTCTCTGTACAAGCTTTTTTTATTTTAAATATTAGGTCAGAAAAAATGTGAAAGAAACCATTGAGCGATTGTTTGGTGACATTCCCGGTTTGAGGGTGGCTGTTTTTGCACATGGAGATTACTGTGACAGTCGTAACTACATCACAAAGTGGGTCGACTTCTCAAACGACAAGAACAACCTTGTTGATTTTGTCAACAAAGTTTCAAGCACAGGTACATGCGAGATAGTGCAATTTTTAGAATATGTTCTATACAAATACAGTGTATACAATTAACAAAGTGTAAACAATTAAAGTGTAAACAATTAACAAAGTGTAATGTATGTGCCTGTATTTGTGAAGAAGGAATTATTATCTGAATTTTAATTTTCATAATTGGTTTAATTATATGTATTATACAATTATAAATTGAGTTTAGATCGAAAGATTTCATTGGCCATTTTAAAAATTCATGAAAAAGAACACTGAACCAGGTTTCTCTCAATTCCAAACAGTAATTGAACAGATTCAGATAATCATTCTTGATAAAAAACCCAGTCTTAATTCTATTTCAAGTTAACTTTAAATATTCAATAAAAGAACATATCTCAGTGTCAACTGTTGGACAGTTTATTGGTCTACAGAAACTCTTACAGTTGTTCTTTGGATATTTACAGGTGGTGGAGATTATGAAGAATGCTATGAGTTGGTACTGAGACAAGTGAGAACAAAACTATCCTGGACTCCAGGAACACAACGATCTCTGGTTATGATCGGGGATGCTATACCCCATCCAAAGACAGATCCACAAAACAAGGGACAGATAGACTGGAAGGAAGAAACACAGAAGCTTCAAGATGAGGTAAAAAATTTACAATTTTTTTTTTGGAAACCTTTTTCTTTTCACTTTTTCTCAATTAAAGATGTCAACATGATGTAGTGACCAAATTGAGAAATGAGGGCTCTCTTTGCCACATTACTGAAAATATTGATTCATATTTTCTTTGGAAAAGAATATTTTGAAAATTTATAAGTGACAATGACTAGCTTTATATCCTCAAATGATTGTGAAAGTATGTAAAATTAATCAGACAAAAAGATAATGGTAAAACTTATTGTAACCAGATTTAGTTATCTTTGCCGTCATTTATTTTTGTGAAATATTGTACTTTTAACAGTTCTACTAGCATAAACAATTGATCTTGGCTCAGATAATTTATGAATGAATCGATTATTTGGAGATAAAATTCATTCCAAGACTGAGCATGTACTCCCTTCATATCCACTTGATTTCTACATTTACAACCTTGTGATTCACTTTCCAGTATTTACATCCTTTTTCATTTCATTATTCTGTATTTACAGGGTGTAAAAATCTACTCGGTGCAGTGTATGTACAATGATGGAGCTGCTAAATTCTGGCGAGAAATGGCCGAGATCAGTGGAGGACGCCACCTGAAACTGGAAGAATTCCGAACAATCACTGATATTATTATGTCCATCTGTTACAGGGAAACAGGGGCAGAGTTCTTCAATGTAAGTAGTAAAATAATAACACAATAATTTACATCATGTTGTTAGCTCAACACATATTTTAAGAAAAGTTTCTATTTTACATTTCATGGGGAATTAAAATTGTTGTTTAACACGGATCAGTGAAATGGATGCGATGAGACAAATTACACCATCTCGTTAGAAGAAACTGTACATGTAAAACATCAAAATGGTTGTTAGTTTACATTTTCAAGTAGTTGCTTTATTCAATAAAAATACAGTGGACTCCTGATAATTTCTTTTTGTAAAATCTTAGTGATAATAAATTTGAATAAATTAAAGATCACTTTTTAATGTAAATTATATTCATTAGATTTTAATAATACCTCAGAATAAACTCTTGGGTGTATAAAACACCATTTTTGAAACAATAAAAGCAATAATTTCTGTTTTAAATATCTCTTGACTTTTGCCCTGTTTATCATCCAGGCCTATGAAAAGGAGGTTCGTGCCCGAGAAGGTGACAAGATGCGATCTGAGCTAAATCTAATGTTTGATGCACTAAGGGATGCAGGTGTTTCTATGGCAACGGCTCCTACTCTACCTGGCTGTACCTCGGTATCATTTGGTAGCCCCCCGACCCCTGATTCCACTTCAAAACTCACCACCAAGGCATCTGGATCATCCAGAAAAAGAAAAGGGACTGATACAGAAACAGCTGATAATGCAGATTCCACCGATTTGGTAGTTAAGAAAATCCGCACTGGTAGAGTGACCAAGAAGCCTAGTTTGAAGAAGAAGTCAAGTTTAACCAAGAATAAGCCAAGCCTTGTGAAAAAACATAGCACACCAGCCAAGTATGTTGCCGATAAACTGGTGGCTAGGGCCAGAAAGAGCAAACCAGTTTCAATAGAAATGAAGAGATGCTGCAGAGAGAACCTCTCCAGCACCAAGTTCATGCCAGACCTGACATGGTCCAAATGGTACAGTGCATTCCAGATGGAAGAACCCAAGACAAGAGCTGATGGTTGGGCAGTTAGAAGTGATGCACATGGCAGTTTTGTGCACAAGAAGCTGTTTTACCATGACACTAAAGTCCCTGGTGTTTACGAACTGGCGGTGCAGCCCATTGAAGGATGCAAGAAGTACCCTGTCTGGCATACCATCACTGGCGGGTTCAACTCTGTGCACTGGGACACTTATCTGACACACAGACCTCATATTCAAGGACAACTGGATGAGGTCTTAGACAATGGAGGCAAAGTCTTTGTCAGAAGAGGCAAGGCGGCAACTACCAAACCGTATACAATTAATGTGCAAGTGAAGCATCCGAAATCTGGGGAAACAGAAACAGCAAAGAGTATGAATGAACTGCGGAGTCTCATGAACAAAGTCTACGACTATGCCTGGTCAGTGAAAGGTGGTGTAAAAGGTTCGAGAATAAGACACAGGGACCTCCAGAAAAAAGGGGTTCAGATTTCTAACTCCAAATTTTAAATGACAAGAGTATTATCTGTCTGACTGTTTCAAAAAGATTTTTTTCTGTACTTTAACTGTAAAACTGTTCAATGGACATACTGTGTTGATTAAAAATTGCTAAATATAAGCTTTCAAAATGTTAAGATAAAATAAACAGGCTGTGTCCTTTTCTTGTATACCCATACTTTATTGTATTACATAAATTTTTCAAATATAGCCAATTTTGAAATAAAGCATGGTTGAATTAAATACCTGATCATAAAATCTTCAATGTTGTTTTCGTCTGTGTTGTTATGCATTTAAAGTGGACAAATAATGGCTTTATGTACTGATGTTTAAAACTATTTAACTTCCGGGGGCACTTAATGGGAATGCAAAGTTAATTCCTGTCAGAAAGGTATTGTGAGAAACCCATTAAATAATACAAGAAGTTTTGATGAATGATTTTAAGGCACCAAAAGTTTTTGTTAAGTTTAAGTGACAAAGTTTTTTTCAGTAACCAAAAAGCAGCAAATGTAAATAACAAATATTGCAACTACTTACTTTAGATGTAAAATGACAAGAATTCTTCTATTTATAGCCCTGAATACATGTGCCAGGGTGACAGTTTTATCACATCTACTACTGCTCTTGTAAATTTTGTAAACTGTAAAATATAATTTGTTCATTTCATCATTTTTGTAAATTTCATTAGATATGTCACAACTTTTGCATATTTCATTATTATTATGTATATATATACTTCATAATTAAAGTGTAAAGTGTCTATTTTACTTGCGTTTATAGACATTAGTTGAAAATTTAATTTAGTGATCTTCAGCCTGACCGAGAACTGAATATATATTTTTTCTTTGTTACTTTTATTGTATACAGTATGTTATTGTATATATATATATATATATATATATATACAAAATAAGTTGTACATGTTATAAAAAATAAATAATTCCTGGATAAATTTAAATTTCTTTTTTTATCTTTTGCATATTACCTTGTATGCTGGATTCATTTTGCAAGGAATCACTAAATAAAGCCGAACATATTGCTTTTGGGCTTGATTATGACACTATCAGTGCATATTGGAATGAAATATTCATTCAAAGTTCGCATGATTTGGTCCTAACTTAGATGATGTTACTGATTCTGTTGACAAAAGGCAGGGAAACTGACAAACCATTTTTGTTGCAGGTGAAAAGAGAAGTCATACACAAGCCAATAACATAAAAGATGAAGAGATCCAATGACTCATTATTAATATCTCCTTAACATAGAATTCTCCTTCCGGAGTTCAACTTTAAGCGGCCAGATTGTATAAACAGTACCAACAATTATACCCAATAGGTGTTTCCCAAGAGTTAAATTTGAAATACATGTATTTAGAAATTTATGGTAGATTTTGATTTGAAAAGTGCTTTCCAAATAATCCATATAGATGATATAAAATGGGATAAAACTTTTAAAAGAAAGTATACTGCAATCCTTATGTCATATTTTATTGTACAATGTCATATGTAGCTTCCGCCAAATGCTAGAAAACCATCATCTGACTAGTCTGAATTTCCTATAAACTAGGGATGGGTCTGTAATATTAAGAAGACTATTTCACCAAATTATCAAAATGTTATTACTGGCATGCCAATTTTTTTCAGCACAACAAATGGTGGGATAATTTAAATACTAGACTGATGCTCTAACCAAAGTACAAGCTTTCGATAATATATTAACTTTCAGAGTAACTTTATAGAGAATGTTTTGTTGAACTGACTTTATTTCCCCTTGACAAATCTATTCAATTAGGGCTACACTAAAACACAAATTTTTCAGTACCTTATAATCGGAAGGGGTTTTGCATCAGCTGGATACTGACATAAACAATTTGGTACAAACCCATCCCTACCATTAACCAAACTCCACTAAAATAAACTCAACTCAACCGGAAAAAGAACTGAAACAGAACAAAAGTGTGGCAGAAACATAAGATTTCATCATCATTGCCTTTTAAACTCGGCTAGAAAAAAACCCAGAAAAGATCCATGAAATTCCATTACAGGGCAGATATTTTAACAATGTCTTTCCATATTTAAGTTTAGAAATACAGCATATACTTTATCACACAGTATATATTTCAACTTTGTCTTTTCATTTAAGCTTAGAAATACACCATGTACATGCTCTAAGCTTTTATTACATCATACCCACATTGCAACTAAGGTATTCAACTCGAGCGTAGAATTACAACAAACCTTTTCATTAAAACTTCATCTTTCCATATTAGCATAGAAATGCATCATATAGGCAGGCAGAAACAGAATAGTACTAAGAATGTCAAGGTCACACACGAAGCTTCCATATTCAAAATCACAACACAGACCCTTCTAGTTCCCTCTTTTGACTAAGAAGTCCACAAATGTCATAAACATTTCAGTTATTATGTACTAACTTTTTGGAACACTCTTTCTTTTCATATAATAATAATTCTCTCAGTCATATTCCATAAGAAATGCCTCCAGATTTCAACTGTTCAATTGAATCTGACCTAGAATGTCCCTTGACCACTGCTTTTGTCAAATGTTTTATTAGTTCCGTTACAGCATATGGGGTACATAGCAGTAAATTACATTGGATTAGATCCTCCATATCTCAATCTCTCCAGTTAAGGATATATCGAAGTTGAACTTGAAATTTCATATGCTTTCTATTTATTTATTTGGGTTTAACGTCACTTTTAACACATTGTACAGGTCATATCACGATGGGTAGTTTTGTGGGCAGAGGAAACCAGTACATACAGTTGGTCAAGGTTCTGTACTGTAAAATGCCGACCAATAGCAAGCAACATCCTGTTTTCCAACTTCTGGTCGGGCCGAGACTCGAAGTTTGATCTCGGAGGTGGGAGGCGAGAGTGTTACCACTCTACCACCGTGGCCCAACGACATGCTTTCCAAAAACTCTGATGACATGAGAGGAAGTCAGCAAATCCCACAAGCTGTTAGCCAACAGAGGTGCCAACCAATGGATTAAATGCCATATATTTTAAATCACTTGGCCAATCAGACCTCCAATGACAGAGGTAGGATCTGTATTTGAATATCAAATACATGAACCACTGGGTCACTGAGGTCAAGGCATAGATAGAAATACATCAGACACCTTTATCACATGTATCTCCACTTCACTTTTCACTCAAGTCACAGTCTAAGTTGGGGGTTGTATGACACTTTCAATAACTGATTCCATATAGCTGCGGGTCTTCAGTGAAGTCCACATGTTGTCATAAATAAACTCGAATTAAGTGTACAAGATTGTAAACTCCAAACCTATTTACTGACCAAGACAAGAAACCTTCCACTTGCACCTAACCATGAGTGGCTTTATCATCAGGTTGACTATTTGGTCTAAGTTTACCAAATATTTAATTACAAGAAATAGCCCATGATATTTTTACTATATTCTGTCAACATATTAGCCATTTAGTCTTAAAAAAGCACACTGTAGTTTATACTTATATGTGACTTCTATATCAAGTACGCAGTTTGAAAACTAATGTCCTGGCACAGACTAAATCAAACAGAGCTGTTTAAGACCCTAAAAAATATATGATTGAACTTTATAGAAGATTTTTAGATGAAAAAAAAAATAAATGTATACAATACACTTTGGTAAAAGAACAAAGCATTTATGATCCATTCCGGATAAATGGAACAAAACAAAATGATGGAACATAATATTTTTGGACCAAAAAATATGTATATAATAGCATTATAATAAATAGGATTGAGTCTTTGTGTTATTCCTGTAACTCTAAAGTTTCTAATTCTTCTTCTACGTCCAACAAGTCATCTCCATCAAATAAATTCTCATCAATGTCTATATCACCATTAGCAACTGCTGCTGTTGCCATGGTGATTGTTTCTTCTGCTGCCGAAGCATCGGGTGGTAATGCTGCTGCCATGGAGAGTTTTGATGATTCATCTGCAAAAATAGTTGCAAATATTTTTCACTAAAATATCACACACTAACTGTGCACAGTAATTCAACCTAACACTGTTACAGAACATAACATTCCCTATACTAGCTGACAAACTAGATCGTTTTCACAACAGATGTCTCAGAAAAAAAATATGCATAATTTTTTGGCCAGACACTATCAGAAATGACACTTTAGATGAAAAACCCATACCATCAGAATGAGATAGGAAATAAAGGAACATAGGCTCAAGTGGCTGGGTCACGGATATAGAATGGTCACCTACAGGATGCCAGAGGTTTGTCTAAAACACACACCAAAAGGAAGGACCTGGTGACAGACCCAAGAAGAGAACTGACAAAACTTCAAATATCAGTCAGTGAAAGAAAGTGGCTAGTGACAGGAAGGCATAGAGAAAGTTTGTGGACTTGGTCTTCCACTCCTTCCAGAGTAAAGAGTTTATAAGGCTTAGGAAATCGAATCACTGATCCCCAAAAGTATATGTTAAAGAGCTTAAAATCTAAAGAGTTCAAGATAACAGGATTTGCAGTGATCTTAAAGTCCATTTCCATGGGTCATTACTAGTGCTGGGACCATTCACAGCAATCTGTTACTGCTGCTATTAAACAAACAAAAATCCGGTGTGTTGTTCACCTGTCACTAATATGGTAAAATATCATTTTTACCCTCACAGTGTTGATTCTAGAAATTTTGAAATGTGGGGGCAGTTCCCCCCTAAGTCCGAAAAATGTGGGGGCTTGGTCAATGAAAATGGGAACTTGTACCTCCGCCAAAGAGGGATTAATTTCGGAAGCATTTGTCTGTCTGTATGTTTACTAGCAGGATTACACAAATGCTACTGTATGGATCTTCGTGAAAAAAAATAGAAGTTGGAAACTGACCCAACTTAGATCACATTAATTTTTATTACTGGCTTGCTACCTATTATCACCGGCTACCAATTATCGCAACCAGAAAATAAAACGTTCATATTTCTGTAATGGTTAAATATTTTGAAAGCTTTTTGTTGTGTATTCGTTCCATTCACTTTGGAAATAGTTTTACCTTATTTGCTAGACTTGGGAGGCTATTTTGGTGAAGTTATATCTATTTGAATTCTGTCTGGCGATAATTGGTAGCCGGCGATAATTGGTAGCAAGGCAGTACTTATCTGGATCAGTGCTTGGATAAGAAAAATATCAAAGACCTGGGGCCATATTCTACAACAATACTTAACTAGCAATACTTTTTAAAATAGAAGTGCCTCAATGAAAGACCAAATGCTTTAAACTGGGGAACTCATGGCCATAGCACCCAAGTCATTAATATTCATGAGATGATATGAGGTCATAGATTTCCATTGGGATTTTCTAGCAATATTTTATAAAATGGAACCCTCAACAAAGATCTAACACTTTAAACTTGAGAACTCACAGCCATAGCTCCCAACTCTTTAATATTCATGAGAAGATATGAGGTCATAGATTTCTATTGGGGTTTTCTAGCAATATTTTATAAAATGGAAGCCTCAACAAAGATCTAACACCTTAAACTTGAGAAGTCACAGCCATAGCTCCCAACTCATTAATATTCATGAGAAGATATGAGGTCATAGATTTCTATTGGGGTTTTCTAGCAATATTTTATAAAATGGAAGCCTCAACAGAGATCTAACACTTAAAAAAAACTTGAGAACTCACGGCCATAGCACCCAACTCATTAATATTCAGATATGAGGTAACAGACATGCTGTATGAACTGGTTCAACAGTATTGTTGTTAGTATCTGATGTTTGCATCATCCGCTTTCAAACTGTAGTATCCGTTTTGTTTTCATATGAAATAACATTTTTCACTGAAAAAACGACCAAATATAGCCTTCATGATAATAAAATTAAAGGATTCTCGCGAAACGATTGGTGCCCCTCCATTTTGTAAACATGCGGGATCGCGTCTTCTACCGAACGCACCGAATATACCCAATTGCGGGCTAGTACTAAAACTCGCGAGATATCGCGTATCCTGCGCTCTAGAAGCATCACTGCCCTCATAAAGTAATCCTGTAAGGTACTTAAACAATTTTACAGTCTTTTTTTATTGTTTTGATAAACTATCAGCCATAAGAAAGCTTAAAATAATGATGTTTTCAATTACTGGTTCCTAAATATTCTATGCAGATTTCTTTATTTCTGCCACAACCAACTGAAAAATCGAATGTTTGTTTACTATTCAAACAAGTAGTCATCAACAAACTTTCACAACACTGAGGACCAGTGAAAAGAAAACATTTCCAGGTGAGTGAAAAGTATGGATGTTCCCTACACCCAGTACAAAAAGAACAAGTGTCAGTGACAAATTATGGTGAAATGACAACCAGTTTTGGGGTCTAGTTTCACAAAGCTCCCTTGGAAAGGACCTCCTTAAAAAGGAAAGTCACTTTTTTCCTGTGTGAAGGCTACATTAAAATTAAGTTTCACAAAGCCTCCTTATCTAAGGTCTTGCTTGCAACTTAAGGAGGGAGTAATTGTTCTTTAAAATTATTAAACATTCTGTGAAGGATACATCCGAACACTTTAGGTAGGTCCTTTGGTTCCTTAAAATTTAAATGAGTTTCTTTGAAATTTCAAGTTCTTCTTTAAAAGAAGGATCTTTGTGAAACTGAGTTACAAATTAAAGCAGGGATAAATTGAAGGAATTCCTCAAATTTAAGGTGATCCTTACCTTAAGGAGACTTTGTGAAACTGGGCCCAGAAACGCAAAGATTTGTTGTAAAAAGTGAAATATAGGGATAACAATAAAGTGTGTATATACACAGAACTAGACCTAGCGCATCGGAGAACCGATGCAAATTGTATCCACCGTAAAGACAATGCACCAAAACCTCTAGGACCAATAATAAGCGAGTTATAAGCACTTTTAAGTTTGGCTGTCCTCATTTGACCTTCAAGGAGGGGCCCAAGGTCAATTCCGACCACACCAGAAGATTCCCAGAACATGATATCCTATATGTTGGTTTACTATCCCAAACATCTAGGACCAATAATAAGCGAGTTATAAGCACTTTTTAGTTTGGCTGTCCTCATTTGACCTTCAAGGAGGGGCCCAAGGTTAAATCTGACCATGACAGAAGATTCCCCGCCCATGATTTCCTATATGTTGGTTTACCATCCCAAACCTCTAGGACCAATAATAAACGAGTTATAAGCACTTTTAAGTTTGGTTATCCTCGGTGGACCTTGAATGAGGGGCCCAAGGTCAAATCCAACCACACCAGAAGAATCCCAGCCCATGATTTCCTATAGGTTGGTTTACCATCCCAAACCTCTAGGACCAATAATAAGCGAGTTATAGGCACTTTAACCTTTGGCTATCCTCGTTTGACCTTGAAGGAGGGGCCCAAGGTCAAATCCGACCACGCCAGAAGATTCCCAGCCCATGATTTCCTATATGTTGGTTTACCATCCCAAACCTCTAGGACCAATAATAAGCGAGTTATAAGCACTTTTAGGTTTGGCTGTAATCATTTGACCTTGAAGGAGGGGCCCAAGGTCAAATCCGACCACACCAGAAGATTCCCAGTGCATGATTTCCTATATGTTGGTTTACCATCCCAAACATCTAGGACCAATAATAAGCGAGTTATAAGCACTTTTAAGTTTGGCTGTCCTCATTTGACCTTGAAGGAGGGGCCCAAGGTCAAATCCGACCACACCAGAAGATTCCCAGCCCATGGTTTCCTATATGTTGGTTTACCATCCCAAACCTCCAGGACCAATAATAAGCGAGTTATAAGCACTTTTAAGTTTGGCTGTCCTCATTTGACCTTGAAGGAGGATCCCAAGGTCAAATCCGACCACACCAGAAGATTCCCAGCCCATGATTTCCTATATGTTGGTTTACCATCCCAAACCTCTAGGACCAATAATAAGCGAGTTATAAGCACTTTTATGTTTGCCTATCCTTGTTTGACCTTGAAGGAGGGGCCCAAGGTCAAATCTGACCACACCAGAAGATTCCCAGTGCATGATTTCCTATATGTTGGTTTACCATCCCAAACATCTAGGACCAATAATAAGCGAGTTATAAGCACTTCTAAGTTTGGCTGTCCTCATTTGACCTTGAAGGAGGGGCCCAAGGTCAAATTCGACCACACCAGAAGATTCCCAGAACATGGTTTCCTATACGTTGGTTTACCATCCCAAACCTCTAGGACCAATAATAAGCGAGTTATAAGCACTTTTAAGTTTGGCTGTCCTCATTTGACCTTGAATGAGGGGCCCAAGGTCAAATCCGACCACGCCAGAAGATTCCGAGCCCATGATTTCCTATAGGTTGGTTTACCATCCCAAACCTCTAGCACCAATAATAAGCGAGTTATAGGCACTTTTACCTTTGGCTATCCTCGTTTGACCATGAAGAAGGGGGGCCCAAGCTCAAATCCGACCACACCAGAAGATTCCCAGCACATGATTTCCTATATGCTGGTTTACCATCCCAAACCTCTAGGACCAATAATAAGCGAGTTATAAGCACTTTTAAGTTTAGCTGTCCTCGTTTGACCTTGAATGAGGGGCCCAAGGTCAAATCCGACCTCACCAGAAGATTCCCAGCCCATGATTTTCTATATGTTGGTTTACCATCCCAAACCTCTAGGACCAATAATAAGAGCGTTATAGGCACTTTTACCTTTGGCTATCCTCGTTTGACCTTGAAGGAGGGGCCCAAGGTCAAATCCGACCACACCAGAAGATTCCCAGCCAATGATTTCCTATATGTTGGTTTACCATCCCAAACCTCTAGGACCAATAATAAGCGAGTTATAAGCACTTTTAAGTTTGGCTGTCCTCGTTTGACCTTGAAGGAGTGGCCCAAGGTCAAATCCAACCACGCCAGAAGATTCCCAGCCCATGATTTCCTATATGTTGGTTTACCATCCCAAACCTCTAGGATCGATAATAAGCGAGTTATAAGCACTTTTAAGTTCTGCTATCCTCGTTTGACCTTGAAGGAGGGGTCCAAGGTCAAATCTGACCACATCAGAAGATTCGCAGCACATGATTTCCTATAGGTTGGCTTCACATTGCAAACCTCTAGGACCAATAATAAGGGAGATATAGGCACTTTTAAAGTCCGCTATGTGGGTTACTTCGGCACTCCGTGGATGACCTTGAATTAGAAGCTTCAAGGTCAAATGTGTGCAAGGTTGTAGAGGACATGTATATGTGTCATACATATCACCTATGAAGAGATTCAACCTTTTACCTATGAGGAACAGCCAGTAGAAAAATGTAGATTATTTTCAAAGAAATGCCCGTGGCGGCCATCTTGTTTTTCAGAATGAGGCTATTTTCCTTCGCAGAGAAGCTTACCCCCCAATGAAGATATCCTGGTGAACCTAGCTGCTGTTGTTTTCATCTTAGAGCGTTAACGCCGAAAATCTCTCTACGCGCGGCAGCGTAGCGGACGCTAAACCAAAGTATCCACCCGATGCTTCCGGTGGATACAATAACATATCACAACACCAGGTTCATTTGCTTTGAACACACAGCAATAAACAAAAGGTAGACAAGGTACAAACTGAGCCAAGTAGAAACCTCTATAAGATGGACTACTAATGGAGTGATGCATAAAAGGATATTACAATAACTTTGGGATAATACAGCAATACATTGACAGAATCTTAAACAAATAGCTGGTATAACTTGAACCATGATGTCCATGAATACTAAGTATACAAAGGATAAAGTTCTACTTATGTGCCACAAGTGGTGGCTTTTATTGATTTGTTTAAAAACAAATAGCATCAGAGATGCCTGTACCCCACAGCCTGGGGTAATAGTTTTCAACACCATGAGATATAGAAGTTGTGAAACAGTACACAGAGAAAATTACATCTAAGAGAAAAAAACTGCATGTAAAGATTAAGTATTAAAACAAGACAATTCAGTAAACAAAAAATTATGAAGCTGTAAAATTTATTATCTGGAGAATAACTGTCAATGGAAATATCACAATTATGTAAAAGTACATATAATAATCAGTTGCAGCAATCCATATCCTTACGGTTGTTGAGATATGCCCGGACAATATATTATAGATCAAGGTCAAATCAAGGCAGGGTTCAAAATTAGTGCCAATCCGCCAGTCCGCAACAGACAGAAATGCTTTCAGGTTGAAAAGATGAAGACCCTGCCAGTCTGTCCTAGAAGCTGTAAGATGGTTACACATGCCAATTTCACACTGCTGAATTATGATTTGCATGTTTTCGATATTGTTCAACCATACCAAAGTGACCTCGTATATTTGCCTGAAGATTTAAGACTTCTCCCATTTTGATATTCATTTGTATGGTCCAATTATGGTTTGAATGTTTTGAATGTTACCCATACATACAGATGTGGCAATACATGCTTTTATGTGGAGTTTGGGCAAAACCTGTGGCTCACTTGATGCAATACCATCTGTTACAATGGGAAGTTACAAAAGTAAAATGCTTAATGAATTCTAATATGACTTTAACAGTGCTTAATCTACATCAAAAGACACCCAAAGGTCCAACAACCAAGATTTAAGTAAAAAGACAGAAGAGAGATATAAGGGAGATAAAATAGTGTCAGATATCCCCATAGAGAGATAAAATAGCATCAGATATGCAAGATCAAAGGTCAAATCCAGGTCACACCATGACGTTGCACACTTACAACCGCCGATCAATGTCCCTACCATATATCAACTTCCTACACCTTATGGTTTCCGAAATATAGCCCAGACAAGGTATTATAGGTCAAGGTCAATACGGAAAGGTCAAAGGTCAAATCAAGGTCACACCATGACGTTGCACACCTACACCCCCTAACCAATGACCCTACCAAGTATCAACTTCCTACACCTTACGGTTTCCGAGATATAGCCCGGACAAGATTTTATAGGTCAAGGTCACTATGACAAGGTCAAAGGTCAAATCAAGGTCACACCATGACGTTGTACACCTACAACCCCTAACCAATATCCCTACCAAGAATCAACTTCCTACACCTTACGGTTCCGAGATATGGCCCGGACAAGATTTTCAAACTCAAGATCACTACAGCAAGGTCAAAGGTCACATCAAGGTCTCACAGTGATGTTGCCCACCTACACCCCCTAACCAATGTCCCTACCAAGTATCAACTTCCTACACCTTACGGTTCCGAGATATGGCCCAGACAAGATTTTCAAACTCAAGATCACTACAGCAAGGTCAAAGGTCACATCAAGGTCTCACAGTGATGTTGACTACCTACACCCCCTAACCAATGTCCCTACCAAGTATCAACTTCCTACACCTTACGGTTTGTGAGATACAGGCCAGACAAACTTTTTCCCGCTGCCCGCCCACCTGCCCATCCGGACACCATAGGTGAAAACAGTACCCCGACAGCTCTTAAGGGCTGTGATGTAAAAAACATATAAGCAAATGCCAATGGATAATTTCAGATAACAATGATGTCAAAGCATTACCATCATGGCCCGCTGCACCATTTGTCAGTGTTTCAGCATTTTGCCCTTGTCCTGCATAGAATAAAATACAAGGCATGGACAAAAAAGTCAAGTTGGGTTTTTAAAGTTTCCTATCAATACAGCAATATCAAAGTCTCAGATAGGACAGTACAGATCTTTAAACACAGGCACATTACAAGACACACAAAGCAGGTACACACTGTAGGCCTACAGAACAGATGCTCTGGGGAGTAACACAAGAGTTTTCCCATGTTCAGTCCTTTAAATGCAGGTCATATCAGAGCAATAGGGGGTTTTAAGCAAGTAGTGGAGTGCAACAATAATCCTCAAGATTGCACTAACTTGGAAAATAAAGGATGGCCAAGAGACTTGGATGTAAGAATCCATGTCCCATTAGTCTCCCATAAGGCCGATGTTTAAAAAAAAAACCAATGGCCAATCTTAATTCACCAATCATGTACAATATTGAGGATTTTTTTTTTATTATTTAAAAAAAATAGTTATTGAATTTCTTAAGAAAGAATATCACTAAGTTTTCAAATTTGTGGGAAATATTTCATCCTTAGTACTTCTCTGAACTGCTTTTACTGTCCTTAATTTACAAATAATTGACAGGTACCAATTCTACAGACAGTTTTTGCATTTTCAGTCACTTCATAATACAAGTAAATGGCATTACAGTCACAGTTGTATTTTACATAATACAAGTAAACATTATTACATTCACATCTGTACTTTACATAACTGAGGTTTTACCGATTAATAAAAAAAACACACAATACCTTCAGCATTAGAGGTCAGTCTTTCTTGGGCAGGTAAAGGATTCTCCGTCAGTTCTGAGTAGGTGCTCTCGTCAATATCACATACTTGGTCTTGGCCCTGTATTAACACAAACATGTACGTTACAGCACCTATCTAAATTCAGTAAATACAGTTGAACTCAGTTAAGTCAAATCTCAGAAAAACAATAGAAAACTAGAGGAATGCTTTTGCTAACAAAAGCGAAGCGTCCCTTAAAGTTTAAAATGCTTTGTAGTTTTAATAAGCATGCTGTAAAGCTAAGAATGCACAAAGCTGCACTGTTTGCTTTCCCAATACCTCTTAATACATTCTGAAGCTATAAAAGCAACAATAAAGGAGAGATAAGGCAAAAACTCCAAAGCAGTTATTTATGACCCCAGTTTGGCCCATAGGGGGGGGGGGGGGGCGGGGGGTAAAACTGAACGGCTATTTAGACTCTCCACATATGCTTTCCCAATACCTCTTAATACATTCTGAAGGTCTAAAAGCAACAATAAAGGAAATATAAGGCAAAAATCCAAAGCAACTATTTTATGACCCCAGTTGGACCCATAAAGGGGGGTCGGGGGATAAAGCTGACCGGCTATTTAGATTCTCCACATATGCTTTCCCAATACCTCTTAATACATTCTGAAGCTATAAAAGCAACGATAAAGGAGATATAAGGCAAAAACTCCAAAGCAGCTATTTATGACCCCAGTTTGGCCCATAAGGGGGAGGGGGGTCGGGGGGTAAAACTGACCGGCTATTTAGACTCTCCACATATGCTTTCCCAATACCTCATAATACATTCTGAAGCTATAAAAGCAACAATAAAGGAGATATAAGGCAAAAACTCCAAAGCAGCTATTTATGACCCCAGTTTGGCCCATAAGGGGGGAGTCGGGGAGTAAAACTGACCGGCTATTTAGACTCTCCACATATGCTTTCCCAATACCTCTTAATATATTCTGAAGCTATAAAAGCAACAATAAAGGAGATAAAGGCAAAAACTCAAAATCGGCTATTTTATGACCCCAGTTTGACCCATAAGGGGGGGTCGGGGGGGAAAACTGACCGGCTATTTAGACTCTCCACATATGCTTTCCCAATACCTCTTAATATATTCTGAAGCTATAAAAGCAACAGTAAAGGAGATAAAGGCAAAAACTCAAAATCGGCTATTTTATGACCCCAGTTTGACCCATAAGGGGGGGGGTCAGGGGGTAAAACTGACCGGCTATTTAGACTCTCCATATATGCTTTCCCAATACCTCTTAATACATTCTGAAGCTATAAAAGCAACAATAAAGGAGATATAAGGCAAAAACTCAAAATCAGCTATTTTATGACCCCAGTTTGACCCATAAGGGGGGGCCGTGGGGTAAAACTGACCGGCTATTTAAACTCTCCACATATGGTTTCCTATTACCTCCCAGTACATTTTATAGCTCTAAATGCAATACTTAAGAAGATAATAGGGGGGTTGGCCTAAATTTAAGGCATTCAGATTGGAAGGTGTCAGAAAATCACTCATAAATGAGACATTTTTCAAGGGATTGCTCCCAAAATCTAATCAGCTCGCGTTTTCGATAGTATGAACAGGTGTGTCAAATTATAAGGCTCTGTAGCAAGTAGTTTTTCCTGAACTGTGATGACGGGGGGTGTACTTCAAAAAATAGTTTTTGATCATGTGACATTCATAAAGGTCAAAGGTCAAATATTTAAGCATGCAGAAAAATTTTCCCACGCCTAAGGTATATAACTGCCAAATATGGTTTGAAACCTTCTAATAATAAGGGAGATATTCAAGGGAGACCATAATGCGGCGGCGGCGTTGGCAGCGAGGAAACTGAGGCGAAAACAAATAAGCGCCCTTTCAGGGACGCTTAAATATTACTTAACCACAAAATCCAGACAACAGAGCAAATTACAATAGAAAAGTGTCTGTAACGACAACAACACATACTTCTACTCATAAGTACGGATGGGTCGGTCTCATCAGGAGGTCGCCAATCAAAACCATACGCAATTCCGCGTTTTGGCACACCTCTGTCAACCATGGATGTTTCCTTTCAACAAAATCATAAATTAAAGTCCTTAAATGCTCAAAATCCAGGACAAACTTGCGCAATTTCTTCAAATTTTTACCTTGTTTCCAATATTCTAAGTTTTTCTTCCATTTATATGTACTGACAAGTAGGGCTGTCACGACAAGCCGATTAATTGACAAAGGTTTCAATAGTGCTTTTAACCAGTTCCTATTTTAATGTATGGATAATCGCTCAATGTAGTGTAAAAGATGGCAGAAGGTCTGAATCCATAAAATATGTCCATATTGTCACATAAAATAAATTAAAATCCAAAAACAGCCACTTTATTTCACATATTTATCGTTTTCAATGCTTTTTTACAACATGGAAACTGAAGAGTTTTGGTTGTTTTATAGATTTGCGATTAGCCGACATGAAATATTTGGAGTCATGACGTCCTTACTGACAAGCAATACTGAGGTTATAAAATGTTGTAAACATGGCAGTTCTGCTCAACGTTATCGCTATCCAATGCACGAAAATATGGGATCAAACTCATCAAAGCTAATAATCTCTTCAGATTTTGGGTATATTCCTAATATTTTAACTCTTTCTTCCATTATATGCGCTGACAAGCGAAGGGGCAGTTGTAAAATCTCATCTCAGTATTTCAGTAAAATGCTCTCAATACCCAGACACCTGGCTTACCGACCCATGCCTACTAAAAAGACAACTTTACCAAACAGATGTCTACTGTTATGCATAGAGCAAAATGTTTAATTAGACCTAGTGTGCCACTGAGGAGGAACACTTACTTTATACACTGACATATGAAATACTGTCATTCACTGCGTTTATGTGACAGTTTTAAGTGGGTTATCGTATCTTGTACAATTAAAGGGGCTGACCCAACCAGTAAATTTAACCATTCAGAAGAACTTTCTATCACACACTCCCTTCCCTGACCATCTGCAATGTGGACAAAAAAATCTCACTTCTCTCCTCATTTAAAAAAAAATATGTACATTTTATAACTTTGATTGGGGGAACAATACAGGGGGTCTAAAATATACTATCATACCTCCATCTCATCTTCTTCTGGTTGTCTGAACTGGGACAAGTCCATCTTACTTCCCTCTTCTTCCTCTTCTGCGTCGTCTCCTGTCACCAGGTCTGGGTTGAACTCAAACATTTCGCGCCCACTCACGCCCAAAGATTTGCCCAGCTTAAAGTTCTTCTTACGGTCCTCCTTGGCTTTAGTGGCATTCTTAAGCTTCTCCTTCCTCTGAAGAGTAAAATTAGAAGATACAGCCAAAGAGAGTTAATGGAATATCAATCAATCTGATATAATTTGAAGTTAATGATATCATGGGGCATATTCAACAAAATACCAGTTATAGGGTTAAATGACAAAACTGAAGTGCCTTGTGGATGGTTTAAACTATCGATATAATGGAGTGAACTCACAAAGCCTGTAGGCACTTTATACACTGCTGCCCAGTGATAAAAATCAAAGAAAAATCCTTGAGAAGCCATACCTTTCTCTCTTTCCACTGTAGAAATGTCTGAAGAGTGACTTTGGTCAAGTTACCAGAATTCAAGGCAGCTCTCTGAAAGAAAGAAGAGAGTTCTAGAAACAATTTTATTAGTTAATCTTGCTCTAGAAACACTACTAACAAAAGGGAAAAGCAAACCGCTGTGGCAGGATAACAGAGCACCTGAAAACTGAGCCGAGAACACACTGACAACTACAAGGACGTATTTACAAAAGGGATTAGTGAAAGATCGGTGAAAAATTAGCTTAATCCACAGACTGGTTTAGGATTAAGGTTAGTATTAACAGAAAAGTTAATTTTTTTTTAAACTTTAACGTACCCAACAAACAGGATTAAATTGGGAATCATATACAATTTAATTTGTTGCATTTAATCCAAAAATTAGCTTAACTTTGTGAATTCTGATTTAATCCAAAGATCAGCCAAGCCATTTTTCAAGAAAAGTTTTTAGCTTAACTTAATCCATTTTATTTATTTTATTTTCAACAAGAATCTTGGCCTCAACATCATATTTGCGTAACTTGTACTTACACATGGTTACTCTTAAAACATGCTTATCCTTTATTTTACTTTTTTACTTACTTTATTTTACTTTTTTCCCTAAGTAAAAAGCTATGTCCATTATTTCAGCCTTATTAACTAGATTGGGCCAACTCGGCGCCAACATATCCCCAGACAGGTCATCACTCACGCCACAGGTTTTGATCGGGAATTTTTAAAAACATAATTACCCATTATTATATGAACTTCAGCACATCAATCTACTCTGTTTATATCTTCCAAGGAAGATGGTGTATCCCCAGACGCCGAATACATAACTCAAATTATATATTCAATCTTCCTGCAATGATAACTCTAAACCTATTTTCAAAGTATTTAAATGATTGATGATTGAATGTCCATTCTAAAATAATAATCCCAAAAGAGCATATCTGTTTCTATATTTGTTGACAAATAAAATATTATTTTTAACTCAACTCATCATACTTTTCAATCTTCCTTCAAAGTATTTAAATGATTGATGATTCAATGTCCATTCTAAAATTCATAATCCCAAAAGCGCATATCTGTTTCTATATTTGTTCACAAATAAAATATTATTTAAAAAAAAATTATTTATATTATTATTTTATTATATTATTTTTAGAATTTGCAAATTGTTTTCAGTTATTCATTTCCTCTATACCTATATATGTGGTCCATATATATGCAACCTAAATATGTGACACAATCTCAGTTCTGACTCCCCTTTGTGTTATATGTAATGAAGCCCACCACCTCCCACCCCCACCCCTCTCCCCTTCTCCACACCTCTCTCACTATTACACAAGATCTGCAACCCCATTGAGGTCTTTGTTTCTCATCTGATATCATTAAATACCTTTGTTTATTTAGTGTCACTCAATATAGCTGGAGGTCCCAGAGGTGGGTGGGGGGAATCCGGGTGGGGGATGTGGGTTGGGACTTAGTTTAGTTTATTAGTTTATTATAGTGACATGTATTATGTTGACAAGGATTATACAAAAACTATTGAAGTAATACCCAGCCCTATATGGGCTTATAAGTCACTTTAAATAGAGAGTTAATAACAAACAGAGCAAACATATTTTGAGGTAAGATACAGTAAATAAAGACAGCAATTCAATACATAAAAATTAACAATATAATTTACTTTTTCTTTCTTGCCACAAATCAAAAATAAAATTAATAACCATATTGACATTCATATGAGTTAATACCCTTGATAATTGATCTATTAATAATTCAGATTTATCTATATTTAAAATTTTGAAATATTTCATACGAATCAGCTCTAAAGCTGGACAAACACAAACAAAATGTATCTCATCTTCTACATCTTTTTTACACAGTTTACATGTTCTCTCAAAGAGATGGAGTGCTACAGCATAAATGGTAAACAAACAATCTATATAAAAGGGGTACTCAAATACAAAAAGAATTGAGAATTTTAAGTATGTGATTATCAACTGAAATGAGTTCATAACTGTAGGAGCTGTGTCAAAATTAACTGAGGCAAGTTGAATAAAACTGGGCTAGTTGAGGGTTAAAAATCCCCTAGTTTTACTACATACGGATATAATTTCATTAATATTGGGACTTAAAGCTCACTTAAAGTGTCCATTTTGTCTACTTGAATATGTTTAACCGGCGTTTAACCAGTTTCATTTTAAAAAGTTAAAAACTCAGCAAGCAGAGGTATAACACACAAAAATAAGTTCTTAAAAGACTAAGATAGCCATAACATTATTAATATTCAAAATTTAAATAGACAGGCATTTCCTTTTAAAAATTCAAAGATTTCAGCTCTATAACCCACATAGTTTGACAGTTACTGGGCTTTAAAGTGGCATAATGTCCATAAATTGGGTTTCTGTGGGCATTTTACAATTGTTAAAGAGACCTTAGCAATTAAACTACAGATCTGAAACTTTTTGGGGGACATACATAACAAACAAAAATTATATATAATACAGTTTAAGACTTGTCACACTAAGCATTTCCAAATAACAGGGCAAAATACGGAAAAAATGTCCAAAAAGGCACTTGGGCGAGTGTCTATGGCCCTCATACACAGGTTAAATGTCTACTAAAAACCTTGATTTTCGCCATATGTAAAAAGGACATAATAATGCATTCCCAGATGGGATTTCAGCTCCATCAATCACATAGTTTAACAGTCACAGGGCTTAAAGGTGGCAAAAAGTCCAAATATTGGGTCTCTGTGGGCCTTTTAGAGATCTCGATGTGGCTTTCAAATTAAAGCTTCAGACTTAAAATTTGTTACATACTAAGATTACACATAGAATATGTATCTAATAAAGTTTGAAACTTCTCAGACTTACCATTTCCAAGTTACAGAGCAAAATATGTGAAAAATGTCTTAAAAGGGTCACTCAGGTGGGTGTTTAAGGTCCTCATACACAGGTTAAATGTCTACTTGAAGCCTTGACTTTTGGCACATGTAAAAAGAACATAATAATGTATTCCCCGATGAGATTTCAGCTCTATCAGTCACATAGTTTAACAGTCACAGGCCTTAAAATTGGCAAAAAGTCCAAATACTGGGTCTTTATGGGGCCTTCTAGAGACCTAAATGTGGCCTTCAAATTAAAGCTTCAGACTTAAAATTTGTCACATACTAAGATTACACATAGAATATGCATCTAATACAGTTTGAAACTTCTTAGACTTACCATTTCCAAGTTACAGGGCAAAATATGTGAAAGATGTCTAAAAATGGTCACTCGGGTGGGGATTTATGGTCCTCATACACAGGTTAAATGTCTTCTTAAAGCCTTAATTTTTGGCACATATATAAATAACATACTAATATCTTCCCAGATAGGATTTGAGCTCTATCAGTCACATAGTTTGACAGTCACAGGGCTTAAAAGTAGCAAAAAGTCCAAATATTGGGTCTTTGGGAGCCTTTTAGAGACCTCAATTTGACCTTCAAAATTAAAGCTTCAGACTTAAAATCTGTTACATACTAAGATTACACACAGAATATATATCTAATACAGTTTGAAACTTCTCAGACTTACCATTTCCAAGTTACAGGGAAAAAGATGTGAAAAATGTCTTATAAGGGTCACTCGGGTGGGTGTTTATGGTCCTGATACACAGGTTAACTGTCCATTAAAGGCCTAAATGTTGGGGCACATATAAGAAAACACATAGATATATTCCCAGATGATATTTAACTTAGATGAGAGACATAGTTTGAAAGCTACAGTGCTTGAAAGTGGCAAAAAGTGCATAAATTGGGTCTCTGTGGGCACTTTTGTGACCTTAAGTCGACCCCTTTGGGTAAACCTACAGCCCTAAAATTTTCTACAGACAAGGATTACATATCAAAGTTATACCTAGCACAGTTTGAGACTCATCAGAATTACCACTTCCAAATTATAGGGCAAAATATGTGAAAAGTATAGCAAAAAATCCCTAAGTGGGGGTATTTATGGGCCTCAAACACAATTTTCTCGTCAACTTAAAGTCGTGATTTTCGGCACATGTACTAAGAACATATTAATGTGTTGTCAGGTAAAATTTCAGCCAGCTGAGCATCATAGTTTGTGACCTACAGGGCTCTAAGTGGCCAAAAGTCCAATTTCTGACCTTAAGGTGGCCATAAGTTCTTTTTTACTGGGAGTTTAAGGTCACCTTAAAATAGGGATCTTCCTTTGGGCACCCTTAATATGTGTACCAAGTTTGAAAAAAAAATATTAATTTGTTTTTGAGTTATCGCGTCCACAAGGAAATTTCTACGGCGGCGGCGGCGGCGGCGGCGGCGCGACGGACCTGAATCCAATATATCCCCGACTTTCGTCTGGGGATATAATTATCAAATTTTGAACATGTGTAACCTTGTAATCACAAAAAATTCATAGTTTTCACTGCCTGATTACAGCTGTAACTCCCTAGTAATATACTTAAAATAGATGTCTGTTGTTTGACGTTAAGCCTAGTCAAATGGGCAATATTATCTAAAACAATAAAATTCCCACAATGCACCTCTTTCTCAATCAGCTCCTCCAGTGAAATTTCCTCTTCTTTCTCATCTTTCTTCTTGTCTCGTTTCAGCACAAATCCTACACAAAAACAGGACAAATCACTGAACACAAAATCTTACACAAAAAGATGCCAAATGAAATATAAAATACAAATTCTTGATAAAATGAGCACAAAATCCTGTGTGAATAAATATCAGTCACACACAAAGAAAAAACATGCAATAAACATGCTTGAATAAACATTCACCCATAAGGAAGCAGCTGTTTTAATTCTTTACCTATAGGCTTCAACAAACCACCTGTTTAACTTGTGCAGGGAAATCTTTATTACAAAAACAAACTAGACACAGGAGATCATGCAAAATTGTAGAACCTTTATTATTCAAACATACTGAGAGAGATGACTGTGAGGAAATAGACGAAATCAAGGCATCTGGCACAAATTCTACCCAAAGCAGATATAAGTAGATCCAGCTAACACACAAAATATAATGTGGGTCAATTTATGGTCAAAAAGAATGACTTAATAGTGCAAATACCATGGTGATATCCATCACAGTACTGGAAGACATTTACCATGGCTACTTTATTACAACATGTATGATAAACTTGAGTCAAGTGTAAAATCACTATACTGTCGAAAGCATCTTCAAGTAAAAGAGTCCAGAAACCAAAATGTTGATGGACAGACACATGCACAGCCAGACTCACAGACTGGCACCAATTTTGAAAAACAATCTAGCTCAGGTGGTGTCCTGCTGCCCTGTCAAATTTCAAATTGATCAGCAGCACCTTCCGAGTTAAGAGTTTGGTGGACCTATGGCCATTCACCAGACAAATCAATCTAATACGTTGGTCACCCAATAATAGAAGAGGTAGTTCAGTCTCAAACAATAGAGAAATACAAATTGACAAAATAAAAATTTAGATAACAGAGGATTGAATACTAGAGAATTTTCCACCTTCAACAAGTTGCACGGGGTATATTTTGTACACATAGGCTGCACACTTCACTCACCAGGCGGCAGTGCATGTTTGTAGTGACATTTCTCTCCGTTGGGACACTTCCAAAACCAGCCATACTTCAGGCTCTCCACAGCTTCCAGGAAATATTTACAAATCTGAAAAACAGAATTTCAATATTGATGAAGAATTTACAAAATAACAAAACAGAAAGAGAGATATATAACATTTGCATTAATAGTTTTTGTCAATTTTATTTCTGACTGTAAAGTGATTATCTTTATTAATGAATGCATCAGGATTGTACAGACAAATAATTACTATGCAATGGTAAAGAGTCAATAGTTTTTACATGTAATGACTACATGCATTTAATGACTAACACATGTGTGCCTAAACTCATGATAAAACTAACATTAACAAGTTACAACACTCTGGAATGATTTGCCTGATGTACGTTCTGCTCCAACTCTTGCCTGCTTTGGGAAAAAACTAAAATCCTATGTCTTTGATAAAGCTTTCCCACCTTAGTATCTAAATTTCCCGGCGTCTCTGTGGTGTTGACCTGGCTATGTCTCTGAAATGATGATTATTGAATTGGACTTGGTGTCGTGCCTTAGAGTCTGCATTGGCAGAGATTAAGTGCTATAGAAGTATAGAATAGAATACAGGATTTACTGGATCATATCTTGTAATATATGGTGCTGTTTTGTGTCCAGAGTCACATTCCCTTTACATACTAATTGGTCATGATTCTCCACTCTACATTACCAGTTGTTTGAGAAGGACATGACTTACAATGGTGGTTGTAGGCATAGACTTGTTGGCCTCTCCGTGTTTTTTATTTACAACGTCTTCTAATTTCTGTTCATCCCAGTTTTCCATCCCTGACAAACACACACAATGTTTAGATACAGGTGATCTCCAACAAGTTGACTGTGAAGGAACCTAAACACTCTAGGATTACTTAATAACAGATGTTACTTGACAACATTAAAGTAATAAATATTCTGCAAGGTATAATCCACAATATTATAGTGAACTATATTGAGTGTCTTTTAGCACATCAGCTTATTAATTTTGTTTGTTAATAACACATGTTACTTGATGACAGAGAACATTACCAGGAAGAATTTTCAAAATACTGGTGTAGTTGATCACTTCCCTACAGTTTGATCATTAATGTTCACACATTGGAAGATTTATTCTGAGATTTTTGATGAATTATTATTTTTTTATAGCAGCTTGTATCAAAATTCATGGTCAGTTTTGTATGTCTTATACGTAAACAAAACAGGTTTTGATAACTGAAGGATCAGTAGGTGCAAAATAATGGATTTTATAGCATGAAATGATATTTTAATATTGATAGACATGCAAAGCCAAATTCGACTTTGATATCGATATTGAAGTTATGTTACAATCCCTTCACTACTTCAACTACTGCTGTGAACAGAGGGGCTTATGTAGAAATCTGCTGTTGAAAATTTAAATAAAATTTATATACTTTTAAAACAATAAGAGAACTGCATAAAGTAATAAAAATACCTTAATAACTTATGCCCTATTAGTCTGGAAGTAAGAGTTTATCAGTGCTTTCAAAAGGTGATACCGTATTTTTTGTAATAAACGCCCCGGGGCGATGCATTTTTCCAAAGGGGGGGCGACTATTACAGATAAATAAAATCATATCTCGAGTCCAGTGGCAATGGGCGATAATGAACACTTGCTGCCTTGATCTCGCTTGCTGGCATGTATAATGGCGAGACAGCTTAAAATATTTAAAACAAACCTTAAATCTGAAGAAATTATGTAGTTTTATCTCCTATTATTGCAGATTTCAATGCGTCTGTGACCAAAACTACCATGTTTTGTTTTTATTTTCTTTATTTCTCGTAAGCGATATTCGCTTGGGAAGTACTAAAATGCACCATTTTTCGGAATCCCGGAATCGCAAAAGTGTCGGCTGTTGAGAGGGATGTAAAACCCCGAAATATGAACTTTGCAAAGGTAGAGAAGAGGGGGGGGGGGGATTAATAGGGAGGGGGCGTTTATTACAAAAAATACGGTATGTTATATTCCAGTAAGCAGTGGTGTTTGTTGATATTTGTATGCTTGATCTTTGTAATTTTAATAGAATTTCGTCCCGGGATGAAAACTTTCCTCTTTAAGTAACAATGTATCGGACTGGCCAAGGTATTACCTTTCTATTTCTCACAGTCTACACACGCCTTTGTTTTAGTAAAATTAACTGGCTATTAACTAAATAACAATGAAAATACTTGGCTAAGACACTGTCACACCAATATTCCTATTTCTCCAAAACTTTACACACATTGTATTTCAACCAATTTATCAAATTTCTATCTCACTAAATTTGGAAGAGGCATTTAAATCAAATAAATCTGATTGGCTTAGAAATAACCAAGTACCCCTTCCGTTTCTATAGGGTCTTTACATGCATTGCTTTCAATTTTCTTTTTTTCAATCTCTTTAAATTTCCATTAAATTTTGATCGGCTAATGACTAAGTTACAATAGACATGACTGTTCAAGTCATAGACATGCCTACCTTCCTGTTCCTCTGTGTCTTCATAGACATTGCGTTTTTCCCCTTTCCTCCCCACATTGAGGTCGTGTGAGAACTTACACTTGTCTCCTTTCTTACACTGGCCCGCCTTGTAGAATGCACACAGGACTGACTTGGGATCCGCACCTAAAAATAATCAACACTATGGAAATGTACTGAGTGTATGGAGACCACTTTACTAAACAAAGTGGCTATTAACGGTAATTAACCCCATATTTAACAGGCTAATATTCCCCCAGTCTATACAACCTTTTCAGAGATATTAATACTATGTGCCTATATTTGTTTATAATATAGAGAAATTTATGTCACATTCACTTTGGCTGTAAGTGAACCAACTAAAACCTGTATGTATGTTAATGTGCATTTCTTACAGGGGAGGGAATTGAAACAACACAAAACTAGATTACACCAACTCGACGCAAACATATCCCCATCCCGATCTTGTTAAAACCTTTTTCTATTATCTCATTCAAACTTGTGCAATCATGTTCATACTTTTCCTGCTTTTGTTCATACCTTTAGTAACTTTTTGTTCCACTGGCCTGAAGAGAGCATTCAATTCGTCTGCAGCTTTTTTCTTCTCCTCTTTGCGAGATAGTTTGGCATCTTGCTCCTTGGCCAGCTAGATATTAACAAATACGTGTACATCTTTTATAAGAATACCAAACATTTCACGCCAGTTACAAAGTCAACAAAAAATGCACACTGTCAAAGATCTTCAAGTAGAGGTTATGGAACAATAATAAGAAGAATTATCTTTCAAGTCAATCGCCAGTTTTTTCAAAGGCCTTTTGAAATAAAATTAAACTTTTTCATGCAACCCACTGGGAAAGATGTCTTATTCTGGACCAGTCTAGTTTAACCTGCATGGCTATGGGTTTGAAACCGGCTCATGGCAAGCCGTCAGATGTATTGAGGCTCAATTCAGATTTGACCTTGATTGTTGAAAAGGATATCAAACTCTAGCTTTGAGGGTTGACCTCATATTTCACCCCTAAAATATGACTGAACATTCTTTAATTGCTTGAACAGCTGTTTTGAGTGGTTTATGATACCCCTATCTAAAAATGGCGGCATCAATCATTATGTCCCAATAACAACATTTTTGCCAATTACTTTATCAAAATCTGTAAAAAATTGTCAAAAAGTTTAAATTTCTTCACTATTGGTTTATTCTTTTATGAAAATGCAACTAAATGAACTTAGTCATAAATTCTTCAGAACACTGTGTTTTAATTGATATAACATTGTGATAAGTTTAAATTTCTTCACTATTGGTTTATTCTTTTATGAAAATGCAACTAAATTAACTTAGTCATAAATTCTTCAGAACACCGTGTTTTAATTGGTATAACATTGTGATATTTTCACAAAAAATTTTGTCATATTGTGATGCCACTCTATATCATGAAGACACCTGTTTAGAAGTGGTAAAGTAATGTACTTATAACTACTAAGTTTCCTATTCTAGGAGGACTCTTAATAGACACTCTTGATATTTAATATTGCTAATATATGTAAATGAGACTGCTTTACCATTCAACCTACCTGTTTTGCTGACTTGCTGCCATGAAGGACTGTTTTTTCTACAGTGCTGATAAATTTCTGAGTCTTGGCACCTTTCTTATTTTTCAAGCCAAATGTTTTGTCCTGTAAAAAAAAAATAGCATTAAGGCAGGATCGGTAACACTGAGAAACTCAGTATCGAGAGCATTTTATTGAAACACTGTGGGGACGCTTCACAACTGCCATCTCAATTGTAAACACATTTAATTGAAGGAAATGTAAAATATTGGAAACAAACCCTAAATCTAAAGAAAATTCTAATTTTTATCCCATAATTTTGTGCATTCGGTGACTTTTACAGTGATTTCATTGAGCAGCACTGCCATGTTTTGTTAAGCACATGTACTAGGACAGCTCGCATTGCTAGAGATCAATTATTCGTGACTTTTTTACTTTTTTGCAAGATCAAGGTCACACCAATGTCCCTACCAAGTATCCACTTCCTACATCTTACAGTTTCTGAGATACAGCCAGGACAAGATGATTATTCCCACCACCTGCCACATCCGCTATACTATTTGTGGTTGAATGCGGACTTTAGAACCGGTTACCGAAAGCAAAAATTCGGAGACAAACCAAATGCGTTTGATTTAGTACACACCAAGACATAAGCTTTCAAATGTGTAGATGAGCTGTAACTCGCATATAAATATGAACCGTGATGTGTTTTTTGAAGGCTTTTGAGGACAAACATCTGATATATTAATAGAATATTATAAAATACTGTGAAATATTTGTTGCTGTTGAATATTACATGTAGTATGAACTTTAAAGTGTCTATGTAGCTGCTCCTAATGCATACATAAATATTTATGTATCGGTTCCCAGATTCATAAACTCACATTTTTAAATAAACTATGCATATTTAAACAAATTACTTCACTCACACACATTTTATAATATTCCAATGTTCATTGTTATCCTTTCCAAATATACGACTATTTTGTATCAACTGAAAAAAGATTATATTTACCCCACATTTAAAATAATAAAGCCAAACAAGAAAATTTTTACATAAAAAAAAAGATTTAAATTTTATTTTACTTTTAAATTTTATGTTGATGCAATAACAATAACAGGTATGTTTTTATCACCCCACTTAATTGGCTAATTGCAATTCAATTGCAACTGGTGTTGTTAGTTAAACTGATAAACTGGCAGAGGGTGGGTGAATAAAGTTCAATACAAGGAACAAAAATGTGCTAACTTTGTGAGTGGGCAGAGTGCATATAAGCCATGATGTTTTACTCAAGTCATCATTCCACTCTCAGTTTTTACTGATTGTGCATGATTACAGTTCTGATGTGCTTGCTTACTCATCATGGCTGTTTTTTTTTAAACAAGAGAAACCATTCAGTGACAAATAAGATTTAGAAAGACCTACTACCAAAGGTGAGGAAGAGAATTTTGTCCAATTACACAAGAAGGAAAGTCGAACTATCGAGGCTGCAAGAAAGAGATATCCTAACAAAAGCTTTAGCGACAGTATTAAGTACTCTGAGGTTGCTTCTGGTTGTATACATAATGGTAAATACTAAATACAAGTCCAATGTAAAAACTGGTAAGAGACCAAATCAGAAAACCACTAGAATTGAATGTCAGTTTGTCATCTAATTCAGATCCTCAGCTAATGGGCACTTCCTTGTGTTGTCTTCCTTTGTCAACAGCCACAACCACGAGGTATGAGCAGAACAGTACAAGCTCATTCTAGCTGTGAAAAGGCTTGATCAGGCTACAAAGGACGAGATAAGAGGCATCTTGAAAATTAATGGCAATGGGAAACTGATTTAGCAGCATTATGCTGATAAAACACAGAAATCAATCCTGATGATGCGACATACACAACCAGGCCACCAGAGGGTTGCCTACCGTACCATCTAAAGAAAATTCGCCACCATCAGATGTAAAGCAGCTTGCTGATTGGATCACCACAGATAATTCTTGCCAACTCTACCCATAAGACAAACGACAATGATATGCCCCCATTTGCACTGATGGTTATAGATGGTCATGGAGACAGTCACATAATTGCAGCTTTCCTCCTGAACCACAAAGATGGGTCAATCCTGAGGGAGATGATAAAGATATTCAAGACAAAGAATCCATTAACCCCAGATACTAGGATAATATTGACAGACAAAGATATGATTGAGTGCAATATCTTCAAGACTGAGCTTCCCCACATCCACCTCCAGATTTGCCTCTTCCATATACCGAGGATATTTGGCCGTGAATGTACTGTTGAGAAGTGAACGACAGACCATTTTAGCCAAACTCCAGGGCCTCACTTATGCTCGATCTCAGGGTGAGTATGAAGAAATTCTTGCAGACTTCCTGGCCATAGCACCAAATCCCTTAGTGAGTCATTACTTTAATCAGCACTGGCGCCCTATTAGAGAAGAATGGGTGGAAGGCTTAATGTCAAGAAAATGAACTTTAACAAAAATGGAAAAGTTGTGTGTCGTGACATGTGAAAGAACTCTTGTCAAAGTTTTTGAACTTATCAAGTCACTTAGTCTGCAGCGTAAGTTCAAAAACTTATCATCCAAAGTGCCTGTTGTCAAGTCACTGAATAGCGTGAAGAGTGATTTCCAGGCTTTTCTCACTCCCTATGCCTTCCACTTTGTGAGAAAACAACTGGGTCAAAGTGACAATGTACAAATTAAAGATAAATAGACTGTGCAGACTTCCAGTGGGCTCACTAAAGTAAGCACTGATGGATGTGACTGTGGAGAATTCCAAAGCATGGGTCTCCCATGTCACCATCTATTTGCAATGTTGAAGCATTCACAACTGTTAAGTGAATGAGTGATGGACCAGCAGATACAACATCTGTCAGAGGCTACACCCACTGATGATATTCCTTGATGAGATTCTACACCAACAAGACAAAAAAAAAAAAGACTTTAACTCAGAATAAAAAAAGTTCAGAAAGGCAAGCACTGTTCTGCAAGATATTGCCTCAAAGCTGGCACAGTGGCATCATGCTTACCTGCTAAAGAAGATTGCAAAGGAATACATTGTAAGTTAGATACACCAGAAGATATGATGACAAATGACCAAGCTGCAGAACATCCCACGACTACAAGAAAGCACTATGATGACTAATGAGCAAGCTGCAGAAGAAGATCTCACACTGCAAGAAGGTACTATGATGACAAATGACCATGCTGCAGAAGAGAAACCAAAACAGTATGAGAATAACAAAGGCACATCTACCCCTGACAATGAAGAAACACAGCTGACCCAAAAGTGAAACAAGCAATCAGTGCCCGTGAATGAGCTCTGTGTCAGCTGACTATGTGTTTGAGTTTCAGAGAAGAAAAGAAAGAAGAAAAGGACAAAAAAGTTGTGCCCTGCAAATGGTATTCAGAAGTACCAAGTTAATTGTGAAGGAGTAAAATGTAGATGGAAAACATCTTTAAGCAAAATACTGTAAAATGTAAATGCAATTGTTTTCAAGTTACAACTGATTTACTAAACAGGTCTCAAAGTAGCTATAGCTCAGATATGAAATGAGTCAATGGGCTGCAATTTTACTATGATATTGCTGACCCAAAATAAGCTGAATAATACATTTAAAGAAAATACAGTAAATACAATAGTTATCAAGTTAAAACTGATTAACTCAACAGTGAGACCTGAAAGTAGCTACAGCTCTTCTATGCAATGAGCTACAGGTCTGTAATTTCACTATGTTATAGGTGACTGAAAAGTAGGTGAATCACATATTTAAAGAGAATACTCTAAATGCCACAGTTTTGAAGTTACAACTGATTTACTCAACAGTGAGAACCTTAAAGTAGCTAATGCTCTGTTTTGCAATGAGCTACAGGTCTTCAATTTTACTATGTTATAGCTGACCCAAAAGTAGGCGAACAACATATTTAAACAAAATACAGTGTAAATGCGATAGTTTTCAAGTTTTACAAGTGATTTAACTCATTATGGAAGGTAATGAAAAGCATGTCTCTGGGTCTTGTGGTTTAAAAGCATGTCTCTGGGTCTTGTGGTTTTGGAGAAGAAGTTGTTCATGCGGACAGACGCCGCAGAGTTATGCCATAATAAACCAAAACCATTTGAAAAAATACATTAAAATTTGACATTTGAAAATTCCGGGTTTTGTATCCAAAATGTGATCTGGATTTTTCACAAAATTTAATTTCAGTTTCCTTCAGTCTGGCTGTTCATGTCTTTTCGAGTATTAAGAAACAGAGATACAAACACATCCAAAACATAACCTCCTTATGGTAGTAAGGAGAGCAGATATTAGTATAACGTAATATTTCTGAATATGTCAAAATATCAATTTAAAATACTCTTTATTGATCATATACAAATTGTGCATATAATAAGGAATCTTTATGGATTTTCTTTGCTAATGCATTTATTTTGACTTTCCACAAAGTAAGGCTGACCATAACAAGCTTTGTTTTTAACTTAAAGAAACATTTTTCTGGGTACTTTGTCAAAATATTCAAGTACATGTATATTGCAACCCCTCTCCATTAAAAATGTGGGACAATGTGAATATTACAGTGCTGGGATCGTCGGCGATTTTTGCAGATCGAGGATCATTTGTTAGAAGTGAGTTGAACTCGAGTTGGACTCGAGTAAATAAACAAAAATAAAAATAAAATAAGAAAAATCCAAATATTATTACCAGTTGTGTTAAGTACCTTTTTATAACAAGAAAAATATTTTTTGGCCATTTAAAGTGTGCAGGTATGTATGTGCATGCCATGGAACAGCCACACAGCTAAGGTTAATATTAAAACGGCCATTAATTATTGAGTTTTAAGTTTTGATGGTTTGATCAGTTCCAAAAATATCCCTTTTAGACAGGATAAGCATATCATTATTTATTTTGTGAAAACTCGAGTTTATATTGCGTAACTCGATATCATCCCCAAATATCGCCCACCGAGTTACGACTCGAGTTACCGTCAACTCGTCCCAGCACTAGTGGATGTAGAACAGTGTTGTAAACTGGTTTAAAATTTGTAATTCTAAATAAATATTTTTAAAGTTACATGCAACACAAAATAACTCAAAATATTAAATATCAGAGAATTTAAGTGATATTTGTGCCTCAATAATGTACACTAAGAGAAAAACAAAGAATGGTTGTGTGTGCACTGCAGTAAATCTGTATATGAAGGAGTGAGTGTTTACCTAAGGTCAGTAACCTGAGATGCTGAAAAGGTCTATTGTAAATTTTCCACACCCCTCCCCCCACCCCACTCCACTTCAATTGAAACACTGAAGGGAGAAAAACACAGACATATATAACACACACAGAGGCAATTCTTTTTTCTGTAACACACACAGGCAATTCTTTTCTCTGATGCAGATTGTGCACAGATCAGAAAATTTGGTAAATGTATAGTTTTATATGCAGCTATTACATAATTTTGCAATCAACTACAAGTCTGTTTCTGTTAAAGGAAACAACTAGAAGTGACACAGTTCTATTTAAGAAATGGGGTCCTCTTCTTGACTATTTGTGTAAGAAAAATAATTAATAATTTATCCAAATAATGTCATTATATATGTTTTTTGTTCGTTTGAGTATCCTTTGTGCTTAAAATTGTCGTGTTTTTGGTTTTTTTTGGCTAGGATACCTTCCTACCAGGGTATTGTACCCCTAGCCTTTTTGTAAATTGGTAGGTTTCATTACTTTTGAGGGAGAATAAAATATCAAAGAGAAAAAAAAACTACAAGTCTGAAATTTTACTATGTTATAGCTGAAAGAAAAATAGGTGAAAAACATATTTAACAAAATGTTCTAAATGCAATACTTTTCAAGTTATAAGTGATTTACTGCATGAACTCATGAGCTTTAATAAATGAAAAAAAAACAAGCATTCTGATGTATGCAATTATCTCCCGCCGTATAAATTAGATGTACTAAAGATAGTGGAACATAGATTTTCTGTGAGATGGAGGAACATGTAGAAGTGACAATAAGCAAGAGGCACTTTAATGTTTGACTGCAATACTTTTAAAGATAAAAGGCATTTAGTCATTTTAGTAGATATTACTGTGAAATACAAAGAGCTACAGTTCTGAAACCTTACTATGTAGATCACCCAAAAGTGGGTGAAGGACTTATTTAGAAGAAATTGCCTATCTGTAACACTTTTAGAGATAAAAAACATTTACTCATTTTAGTGGCTATTACTCTGCCATCCAAAGAGCTGCAGTTCTGCAGTGTCACTATGTGGCAGATCACCCCAAAGTAGGTGAATAACTTATTTAAAAGAAATTGCCTATCTGCAATACGTTTACAGATAAAAGACATTTACTAGTTTTAGCAGGTATGACTCAGCTATGCAAAGAGCTATGGATGTGCAACTTCACTATATGGTAGATCACCCAAAAGGTGAATGAGTTATTCAGAAGAAATTGCCTATCTGTAACACTTTTAGAGATAAAAGACTTATTTAGAAGAAACTGCCTATCTGAAATACTTTTAGAGATAAAAGGTATTGACTCATTTTAGTAGCTATTACTTAGTTATGCAAAGAGCTATAGTTGTGCAACTTCAATATGTGGTAGATCACCCAAAAGTAGGTTAATGACTTATTTAGAAGAAATTGCCTATGCGTAACACTTTTAGAGATTAGACATTTACTCATTTTAGCAGGTATGACTCAGCTATGCAAAGAGCTACATGCAACTTTACTTTGTGATAGATCAGCCAAAAGTAGGTGAATGACTTATTTACAAGAAATTGCATATCTGTAATACTTTTAGAGATAAAATACATTTACTCATTTTAGTAGCTATGACTGTGCAATACAAAGAGCAATAGATCTGCAACTTCACTATGTGATAGATCAAACAAAAGTAGGTGAAGGACTTATTTAGAAGAAATTGCCTATCTGTAATACTTTCAGAGATAAAAGACATTTACTCATTTTAGTAGCTATTACTCAGCTATCCAAAGAGCTACAGTTCTGTAACCTCACTATGTGGTAGATCACCCAAAAGTAGGTAAATGACTTATTTAGAGGAAATTGTGTATTTGCAATACTTTTACAGATAAAAGACATTTACTCATTTTAGTAGCTATGACTCAGCTATGTAAAGAGCTATAGATCTGCAACTTTAGTATGTGGCAAATCATGCAAAAGTAGGTGAATTTATCACCAAAATTACTCTTGCACCATTTCCAAGATAATAAGTTTTTGCATTTTTACACAGAAATTGGCCATCAAAAATGCAAAAATGGTGGCAAAACAATTTTTCACAAAAAGTTGCAGCTGACTCTGTGTACACCCTACAGGTTAAAAATTTTGTCGAAATCGCTCTATTTTGCACTGTTTCAGAGATAAACATGTTTTTTTTGCAAAAAGTGGCTTTAATAGACTGCATATACCCTGTGGGTCAAAGATAAGATAAACGTGTTTTTGCATTTTACGCACAAATTCAAGATGGCTGTCAAAAGTGGCGTGAAAACGTTGTTTTGCAAAAAGTCGCCAGTAGACTCTGCATATACCATGTGGGTAAAAAATTTCATCAAAATCGCTCTATCTCGCGCCGTTTCTGAGATAAATGCGCTTTCCCGTTCAACGCAGAAATTCAAGATGGCCGCCAAAAATGGTGGGAAAACGATTTTGGGAAAAGTCTTTAATAGACTCTGCAGATACCCTGTGGGTCAAAAATTTTGTCTGTTTCCGAGATAAATAAAAAGATAGATGTTATTATTTTGCTGCAAATAAGAAAATAGCTATTACTCACTTATGGCATGCAATAGAACTCCAAACTATATGCCATCTTATAGTTAAGGACAAAGTAGCTGAACAACATATTTTACGAAAATACTCAAACTGCAATAGTTTTGGAGTTACAATGGATTTACTCAACAATCACAATTTCAAAGTAGCTAATAGCTATTACTCAGCTATCCAATGTGCTACAGGTCTGAAATTTTACTATGTGATAGCTTATCAAAAACTACATTATTATTTTAATACTTTTGAAGATATTTGACATTTACTTCTGTCATTATTTTGCTACACATAAGTAAATAGCTATTACTCACGTATGGCATGCAATAGAACCGCAAACTATGTACCATCTTATAGCTAAGGAGAAAGTAGCTGAACAATATATTGTAGGAAAATACTCTAAGTGCAATAGTTTTGGAGTTACAATGGATTTACTCAACAGTCACAATTTCAAAGTAGCTATTACTCAGCTATCCAATGTGCAACAGGTCTGAAACTTTACTATGTGATAGCTTACCAAAAACTAGATGAATAACATATTGAAAAGAATTCCCTAATTTTAATACTTTTGAAGATATTTGACATTTACTTATGTCATTATTTTGCTACAAATAAGAAAATAGCTATTACTCACTTATGGCATGCAATGGGACCCCAAACTATGTACCATCTTATAGCTAAGGACAAAGTAGCTGAACAACATATTTGAAGAAAAAGCTGTAACTGCAATAGTTTTTGAGTTACGAGTCCTTTACTTCAAGTAGCTAAAATTGCTATTACTCACTTATCTTTAGGCCTACCGGTAAGTCCATAAAACCAAAAAATTTTTCAAGGGTGTGAAAATTCATTGGGACAATTAATTTACAAAAAATAGCATCAGAGATGCCCGTACCCCACAGCCTAGGGAAATATTTTTAACACCATGAGATATAGAAGCACTGTATCAGTACAAAGTTCAGGATACTTTCAGTGCACTGTCTGTTATATAAAGGCCCAAACAACGTTTAAATAGAGAAAATAATGTCTAAGAGAAAGATTATGCATGTACTCTTTATCTACATCTGGCATGGCTGAACTAGACTAAGGACGCATCTGTGGCCAGATGCTGGATGTATCCACCGACAAAGGCCAAGTAACATAGTTTAGAAGATAAACAGCATTTTTCGTTAATAAGCAAGCTGAAAGCACTTTTAAGTTTGGCTACCCTTATTTGACCCTGTAGCAGAGGCCCAAGGTGAAGTCTGACCACATCAAAAGATTCGCAGCCCATGATTTCCTATAAGTCGTTTTCACATTGCAAACCTCTAGGACCAATAATAAGCAGGAGGGGCCCAAGGTCAAATCTGACCACATGTAAAGATTTGCAGCCCATGACTTCCTATAAGTTGTTTTCATATTAATGAGTTATTTGAGAAATACTGGCTATCTGCAATACTTCTAGAGATAATTTGCATTTACTCATTTTGAGTAGGTGAATAATTAGCTACGGGTCTGAAACTTCACCAAGTGAAAGCTCTCTCAAAAGTAGGCAAATAAGTTATTTGAGAAAAATTGGCTATGTACAATAGTTTTAGAGATAATTTGAAGTTACTCATTTTCAGTAGGTGAGTAATTACCTATGGGTCTGGAACTTCACCATGTGAAAGCTCTCCCAAAAGTAGATGAATGAGTTATTTGATAAGAATTGGATATCTGCAATACTTTTAGAGATAATTAGCATTTACTCATTTTGAGTAGGTGAATAATTAGCTACAGGTCTGAAACTTCACCAAGTGAAAGGTCTCCCAAAAGTAGGTGAAGGAGTTATTTGACAAAAATTGGCTATCTGCAATACTTTTAGAGATAATTCGCATTTACTCATTTTGAGTCGGTGAGTAATTACCTACGGGTCTGAAACTTCACCAAGTGAAAGGTCTCCCAAAAGTAGGTGAATGAGTTATTTGAGAAAAATTGGCTATCTGCAATACTTTTAGAGATAATTCGCATTTACTCATTTTGAGTAGGTGAGTAATTACCTACAGGTCTGGAACTTCAGCATGTGAAGGCTCTCCCAAAAGTAGGTGAATGAGTTATTTAAGAAAAATTTGCTATCTGCAATACTTTTAGAGAAAATGCAGAATTACTCATTTTTAGTAGGCAAGTAATTTAGCCACAGGCCTAATTTAGACATAAAGCCTACCAATAGAATACTGTGGTGCACCCTCTAATATAGTAAATATACCTTGCAAACTTGAGAAGGCTAGCTATAATATTTTTTTCGTTAGAGCGGTAATGGTGAAATCTCTCTACACACTGCGGCTATCCAGTGGATACAATGATTTACTCAACAGTGAGAACCTGAAAGTAGATATTGGTAAGCTATGCCATGACATAGAGGTCTGCAATTTCACTCTGTTATAGCTGACCAAAAATTGAAGCGCATTGGCCGTGGATTTTATTGATTAGCGTTTGATGTATATGTAGTTTGTAACTATCGGCGGCCGAATCATGTATTTATGATTAGCGGTTTATAATTTGTATTTTGTAGGCTGCTTTTCTATTTTGTTGAACTGTCTTACCTTTTTATGTGTATTATTCCTTTAACATGCTGATATCAGTGAAGTATTATCACTTAGTTTCATGCTTAGTGCGATAATGTGATACAGGAAGTTCACTCTCTGAAGTTTTGGTTGAAACTAAAGCTTGGACCAATCAGAAGACTTCAACCTTGTACTTTCTGAGTTATTCAGTTCTGTCTGGGTTTTCTCTATATAAGCTGAGGGAAGCTTCAGTTCAGGGCTGGAAGTTTTGGAGACAAGATCAAAGGCAGGATGAACAACTGTTCAGGGTAAAACCTGTAGTTAAGTTTGTACAGTGAGTTTTCTGGGTTAAACCTGAAAACTAAGTTTATGATGGACATATAGTTTTGTGACACTCTGCTTTCAGGGTAAAACCTGAAGATTTGGTATGATTTGTATTTAGTTGTTTAAAGTTTCCTTTCAGGGTAAAACCTGGGAGTTTATTATATGATTTAATACTTCACTCAGTGTCTTTCAGGGTAAAACCTGGGAGTTTATTATATGATTTAATACTTCACTCAGTGTCTTTCAGGGTAAAACCTGGGAGTTTATTATATGATTTAATACTTCACTCGGTGTCTTTCAGGGTAGAACCTGGGAGTTTATTATGATATGAATTAGTAGTTACTTTTTAGGGTTTCCTCAGTTTCAGGGTAGTTTAGATGTTTACTTAGTCTTGGAGGTTGTATTTCAGGAGCTGATGTGAATTTATCGTTATGAAAATCTAGTTTCAGGGTGAAACCTGCAAACTGATTATGCATTTGATCTTAGTTATTAATATGTGAATTTTCTGTATGATTTTGCAGGGAATTCTGTAAGCTAACCTGGCCTAGACGGTGGTCAATAATTAGTATTCTTGTGAAAGATGATGTTTCAATTTTGAATATAAGTCTATTAACCTGATACTATTTTAATGACAGAACCTAGACAGGGAAGTTTAATGCAGAGTTAATACGTGTCAATTCAGTGTGTCACATTAATTAAGATATTGTTTACCTAACCTTTGATTTTGTAACCATTTCAGCCCCACAGCCCCAGCTTTGCTGGTAAAATTTGTATATGCTGTACTATATGCTCCTTGTTATTTGCAATAAATGTTTGTTTTCTACAATTAACTTTGATTCTTCTGAAACACTAACAATTCATTGCTCGGCACGCTACAATTTTGGTGGCAGTGGTGGGATATGCCATTGTTATTCCAAAGTGAAATCCAAGGTGAAACTTGGGTTCTTGTAAATTTGGAACACTAGAATTATTTGAATTACTATCTCAGGTAAAACTGAGACATTTTGTGTTAAAATATCTCAGATAGAACCGGGACAATTTATAGGTGGAGCTGAGACATTTTTCTTTAAATATCTCAGGTGACATTGGCTATTTCATTTTATTGTGTAACATCCAGGGTACGACTTGAAATCTTAAGTTGGTTGATGGAAACTAACAAGTCACTGGAGGAGTTCTTGGTGCATTTAGATCACATGGAGGCACAATATGTGGGGCAGGGGTCTCATGGGCAACAGGTGGGACAAATTATGTCAACCCCTTATCCCAATGGTTATGGAAAAAAGAATGTATCACAGTCTTTTGTTACCATGGACCATTATTCACCAAGTGTTAATACTCCACATAAGCCTGGACATCGATTTCCAGAGGGAATGGGAGTTTTGGGACCTGAAGGGTTGAGGCATGAGGATCCATTTTGTTTAGATCAGGTTCCACCTTATCAAGTTAGACAAGGGGTAAAACCTTTGCCTAATGAACAAACTTCGGTGAAGCAACCAGCATATAGACCCCCAGGGAGAGTGTTAAATTTAGGATGTGAAGGAGTTAGGTATGGAAGTCCACCTTACCTAATGAATAGACCACATTATCGAGGGAGGGAAGGGGTAGCACCCTTACCTTATGAGGATCTATATGAAGAAAGGAGGCCAGAGGTGCAACCGTATAGTTTGACAGGTAGACCTCAGGGACCAGATCGGAATCAACACACTAATAACAGTTTGTTATTTCAGGGTGCCAAGAAAATCAAACCTCCAAACTATGATGGGCGGTTTAGCTTTAAGGATTTTCTGGTGCAATTTGAGCTTGTTGCACAGCTTGCTGGCTGGCATCCATCTGTAATGGCTTTGGAACTTGCAGGCAGTTTGAGGGGTACAGCAATAGCTGTTTTGAGTGATCTACAGCCTAGTGAGAGGACCCATTATCCAACACTAGTGAGAGCCCTGATGGATCGCTTTGAGCCCGAAAATCAAAAAACAACTTTATAAAGCACAGCTTAAGAGTCGCTATCGTAGGATGGATGAAAGCATACCGGAGTTAGCCCAGGAAATCAATCGGCTGGTGAGGGGAGCATATGTGGAGTTACCACCAGACTTGAGGGATGGTATGGCCAAGGATGCTTTCATAGATGCGTTAAATAATAGAGATTTAGAATTGGCTGTGTTTCAAAGTCAGGCGAGAACTCTACAGCAGGCTGTTAAAGTAGCAATGGAATTTGAAGCATTTCAGTCCACCAGACCAAGAAAAGTTGCCTCAGTTGTTAGGGAATGTACTGTGGAGCATAAAGATGAGACAAATGATGATCTGTCAAGAAGAATTGGACAGTTAGAAGATGAGCTTTGTTCCTTGAGAGTTTCCAAGGATTCAAGGGGTAACTTTTCGCAGGAAAAACAGAATGAGCCAAGGGGGAAGGCCCTACAATGCTTTGTTTGTGGGGAAACTGGACATTTCAAGGCAAATTGTCCCAATAAAGTATCTGGTAAAACAGAGAAACGTGAGATAGCTTGTAACTTCTGTGGTAAAAAGGGTCACACCTTTGAGAATTGTTGGCAGAGACCTGAGAATCGCCAGGGAAAGCCATCTGGGCCCGTCCCTGCATCTGGGCCTGTCTGTGTTTATTGTGATGAATCAGGGCATTTCATGATTAAGTGTTTGAAGTATCAGTCCACCATGACCGCACCTAGTACTTTAAAAGAGTAGGTGCTGAGGTTGTGGGCCAAACTTCAGCTGAAAGTATTTGCAGGTCCAATGCAGGAAACTTTGATGATGGTCTATATTTACAGGCAAGGATAGGGAATGTTTCTGTGAATTGTTTGGTAGACACAGGTGCCAATAAGTGTATTATACACCCTGACAAGTATTGTTCAATCTCAGAATCATTGAGGCCATGTTTACAGAGTTTTGATAAGAGCATTATGCTTGCAAACGGACACAGAATTAAATCAATGGGACAGGTAAAACTGCCCTTATTGATTGAAGGTATTGGAAATGTATGGCAGAATTTCATCATTGCTGAAACTGAGGAACCTGTGATTCTTGGAAATGATTTTCTGTCCATGAATAAATGTCTTGTTGATGTAGCTAGGCATTGCATACATATGGCTGGTAAAACAATCAATTGTATGTTGGAAAGCAAAATAGATAGCCTCTTTAGACTTACTTTATCTGAGGATGTGGAGGTCCCCGCTGATTCTGAAATGATTTTACCAGGGAAGGTACTGGGTGAGGTTCACACATTTCCTGGGTGTGTCATTGTAGAAGCATCTCCAAATTCTTGGAATAGGGGCATCATTGTAGCTAAAGCTTTGGTGGAACCACGACACAGTGTTGTGCCTGTTAGAGTGATGAATCCATCTGACAGACCCATAAAGTTATTTTGCAAGACAACTCTAGGGTATTGCTATCCTGTGGACGATGTAGTCCCACTGAACCAGGAACCTTCTGTCAGGCTTGATAGAGTGTGTTGTGGAGATAATATTGAGAAGGACAAGTTACCTCCTCATGTGTTGCCGATTTGGGAAAGCTGTGCAGGGAATCTTAATAGTGATCAAAAATCCACTGTGTATTCCTTGCTTATGTCCTATGTTGATTTATTTGCAGTGGATAAATTAGATCGAGGTAAAACTAGTCTAGTTCAACATCAAATTGATACGGGAACACATCCTCCTATTAAACAGATGCCGAGACGATTACCCCTTTCCAAGAGGGAGGCAGAGCGTGAGGAAGTGGATAAGATGCTGAGTGCAGGTGTAATAGGACCTTCTTCCAGTCCTTGGGCTTCCCCAGTTGTACTTGTCACTAAGAAAGATGGGTCTATAAGGTATTGCATAGACTACAGACGACTAAATGATGTCACTCTAAAGGACTCTTACCCATTGCCACATCCCCAGGATTGTCTAGAGGCCCTGAGGGAATCCAGGTGGTTTTCAACATTGGATTTACAGAGTGGCTACTGGCAAATCGGAATGCATCCAGATGATCGTGAAAAGACTGCTTTTGCCAGTATGAGTGGCCTATACCAGTTCTGTGTGATGCCTTTTGGCCTCACCAATGCACCAGGTACATTTGAACGTTTGATGGACAAGGTCATGAGAGGATTGCAATATGACATATGCTTAATTTATCTGGACGATATTATTGTCAAAAGTTTTACTTTTGACGACCATGTGAAGAACCTCAGTTTGGTCTTTGATAGACTCCGTGAAGCCAAATTGAAGTTGTCACCTAAAAAGTGCAACCTTTTCCAATCTGAGGTTAGTTTTTTAGGTCACATCGTTAGCAGAGAGGGTATATCTACAGATCCTAAGAAGATCAGTGCTGTGGCAAACTGGCCTGTTCCCACTAACATCAGAGAAGTTAGGAGTTTTGTGGGGTTTTGTTCCTATTATCGGAAGTTTATAAGAAACTTTGCCTCCATTGCCAAACCGCTTCACAAACTGACTGAAAAGGGTGTCAAGTTTGTTTGGGATTCTGCTTGTGAGGAGGCATTTGCGTCATTGAAGAGGTCGCTGATCAGTTCTACAATGTTGGCTTATCCAGACCCAGACAAGAAGTTTATTTTAGATACTGATGCAAGTGGTGTTGCGATCAGGGCTGTCCTTTCCCAGGAGCATGATGGTGAAGAAAAGGTAGTGGCATATTACAGCCGATCTCTGACCAAACAGGAAAGACGCTACTGTGTCACAAGGAGAGAGTTACTTGCTATTGTTGATGCCCTGAAACACTTTCATGTCTACCTGTATGGAGTGCACTTTACTGTCCGCACGGATCACGGCTCACTCCGTTGGCTTTTAAACTTCAAGAATCTGGAAGGACAACTGGCCCGGTGGAATGAACTCCTAGGCACTTATAACTTCGACTTGTTGCATCGGCCTGGCAGATTACATGGCAATGCAGATGGGCTATCTCGTAGGCCATGTGGTAGCTGTCAGTATTGTCAAAGAGTGGAGGTTCAAAGTGCCAAATACATTGATCCCTGTGTCTGCAGAACCATCAATGTGGACGACAAGGCATATCAACCCAGAACTTCCGGAAACTGGCTTGAAGGTAAAACTTCAAGTGAGTTGAAGGAGGGTCAAGATTCTGATCCTTATATAGGAGTGATCAAAAAGTGGCTACAGAATTCTGGTATACGTCCAAAGTGGAAAGCTATTTCACATCTTAGTGGTCACATCAAAACCTACTGGGCTCAATGGGATCGACTTGTCCTTCATGATGGTATACTGTATCGCAAGTGGTGGCAGACTAACAGTAGGGATCCAACTTATCAGATGGTTGCTCCTTTGGCTTTGAGAGAGCTGATTATGGATCAGTTGCACAACAAGCAGGGGCATCTTGGTGTGAAACGTACCATTGCAAGATTACGACGCCGTTTTTACTGGACGGGTTACAAAGATGATGTGGTAGCTTGGTGTCAACGTTGTGAAGTGTGTCAGAGGAGAAAATCTCCAGTCAAACGTTTCAAAGCACCCATGCAGCAATATAATGTTGGTGTGCCATTTGAACGAATTGCCTTGGACATTCTGGGTCCTTTACCGGAGAGCCATCAGGGGAACAAATACGTCCTTGTTATCAGTGATTATTTCACCCGTTGGGTCGAAGCATTCCCAATGATGAACCAGGAAGCTAACACTGTCGCTGATGCCTTAGTCCAGGGATTTATTTCTCGTTTCGGTGTGCCAGGACAAATACACAGTGATCAAGGGGCTCAGTTTGAGTCAAACCTCTTCCAATCCCTTTGTGCTATCCTTGGGATAGAGAAAACTCGGACCACCCCTTATCACCCCCAGAGTGATGGGCTTGTAGAAAGGTTTAACAAGACTTTGGGGGACATGTTGAGTAAGGTTGTTGACACTGATCACAGGAATTGGGATGATGTACTACTAGTGCTCTCGTGATAACTCGCCAACTCGAGTTTCATATCATTTTTGTTCAACTCGTGAACATGAGTTTGTCTTATTGCAAACTCGAGTTCTATTAAAATACTCAAAGATTATATAAATAAACCACTTGCCAGTGTACAAAGATGCAATAAAAGCATATTTTGACTTGTTTACTTAATATTTTCCTTCATATATATCTATTACGACGTAAAGCCAATGATATCTCGCCATATATCTTACCTGGAAAAAACAACCAATCAAAACGTCCGTTTTATTTCTCAACATGGCTAGAATGTTGATCTTTATTTTGCAGGTAAAATATGATAAATTTTGTTGGAATAGGGTTAAAAATAGATTTCATTATGAAAGGAATAATATTAGTTCATATATATTTAAGGTTTGGGTGTTTTGAAATATTATTATTGACTCGAGTTCAAATCGAGTTGACTCGTCGGTGATTCATGAAACTCGAGTTGGTATTTTGACGGCTCGCGGAAGCACTATGTACTACCATTGCTTATGATGGCTTACAGATCATCTGTACATGAAACAACTGGTGAATCTCCAGCGCGGATGTTATTTGGCAGGGAGCCTCAGTTACCGGTTGATTTGATGATAGGCGCTTTACCTGTCGAGGTAGTCTCTGAAGACCCTGGTGTTCCTTATGTGGTTAACCTTAGAGACAAACTACATGTCATCCATGATCTGGCCCATGAGCATATGCTGCAAGCTAGTAGTCGTCAAAAGAAAATGTATTACTTCAGGAAGAATTTCAGAGCATATGCATTAGGGGACACTGTTTATCTGCATAGTTTGGTTCGTAAAAAGGGAACCAGCCCAAAGTTCCATTCTCCTTGGACTGGGCCATATCTAGTGGTTGGAAAGATTTCTGATCTTGTCTATCAAATTCAGTTGACATCTAAATCTGATGTGAAAATAGTCCATCATGACCGCTTGAAACCTTGCCATACAAAACTTGACAGTTGGATTCGAGTTCCGAATCTTGTGTCAAAACAACAGGCTGAGCATACTGAAGATGTTTTTGTTCTTTCAGGTGAAGGTAAAACTTCTGATTCAGGGGTGCCAAATTCAGAATCACTAGTGTTAAGTTCTAACTAGAGGATCGCTCGCAAAAAAAAAAAATATCCCGAAAAGGATATAAAGGTGAGTGCTAAAGTATTAAGAAAATGCTTCGTTTCTAGCCTTATACTGTTGTGGCAACCAAAGTCAGCGCAGTCTGCTCTATCTAGCACGGTTTTCAAGATATAAGCATTTTTGTGTTTTGCAAAAAATAAAAAAATTAAAAATGTCCGCTATATTTGGCGAGACAAAAATATTTTGAAAATTGGCATGGCTACTCTGCAGAGATACCCAGCAGGTCCAAAATTTTGTTGAGTTCACTCCATATAGCATGGTTTTCGAGATATAAGCATTTTTGTGTTTTGCAAAAACTTTGAAAATTCAAAATGGCCACCATTTTTGGGGAGACAAAAATTTTTGTCAAGACCACTGCCGTGGTGTGTATCTCCCGCCGAGCATTAAAGCAGAAGAAATAGCTTTTCGGAGATATTCACAATTTTTCATTTTCGTGTGTGAAAGGTCTTCCAAAAGTAGGTGAATGAGTTATTTGAGAAAAATTGGCTATCTGCAATACTATTAAGAGATAATTCACATTTACTCATTTTGAGTAGGTGAATAATTATCTATGGGTCTGAAACTACACCAAGTGAAAGCTCTCCCAAAAGTAGGTGAATGAGTTATTTGAGAAAAATTGGCTATCTGCAATACTTTTAGAGATAATTCGCATTTACTCATTTTGAGTAGGTGAGTAATTAGCTATGGGTCTGAAACTTCACCACGTGAAAGCTCTCCCACAAGTAGATGAATGAGTATTTGATAAAAATTGGGTATCCGCAATACTTTTACAGATAATTAGCATTTACTCATTTTGAGTAGGTGAATAAATAGCTATGGGTCTGAAACTTCACAGAGTGAAAGCTCTCCCAAAAGTAGGTGAATGAGTTATTTGAGAAAAATTGGCTATCTGCAATACTTTTAGAGATAATTCACATTTACTCATTTTGAGTAGGTGAATAATTAGCTATGGGTCTGAAACTTCACCAAGTGAAAGCTCTGCCAAAAGTAGGTGAATGAGTTATTTGAGAAAAATTGGCTATCTGCAATACTTTTAGAGATAATTCGCATTTACTCATTTTGAGTAGGCGAGTAATTTGCTATGGGTCTGAAACTTCACCAAGTGAAAGCTCTCCCAAAAGTAGGTGAATGAGTTATTTGAGAAAAATTGGCTATCTGCAATACTTTTAGAGATAATTCGCATTTACTCATTTTGAGTAGACGAGTAATTAGCTATGGGTCTGAAACTTCACCAAGTGAAAGCTCTCCCAAAAGTAGGTGAATGAGTTATTTGAGAAAAATTGGCTATCTGCAATACTTTTAGAGATAATTCGCATTTACTCATTTTGAGTAGGTGAGTAATTAGCTATGGTTCTGAAACTTCACCAAGTGAAAGCTCTCCCAAAAGTAGGTGAATGAGTTATTTGAGAAAAATTGGCTATCTGCAATACTTTTAGAGATAATTCACATTTACTCATTTTCAGTAGGTGAGTAATTAGCTATGGGTCTGAAACTTCACCAAGTGAAAGCTCTGCCAAAAGTAGGTGAATGAGTTATTTGAGAAAAATTGGCTATCTGCAATACTTTTAGAGATAATTCGCATTTACTCATTTTGAGTAGGTGAGTAATTAGCTATGGGTCTGAAACTTCACAGAGTGAAAGCTCTCCCAAAAGTAGGTGAATGAGTTATTTGAGAAAAATTGGCTATCTGCAATACTTTTAGAGATAATTCGCATTTACTCATTTTGAGTAGGTGAGTAATTAGCTATGGGTCTGAAACTTCACCGAGTGAAAGCTCTCCCAAAAGTAGGTGAATGATTAATTTGACAAAAATTGGCTATCTGCAATACTTTTAGAGATAATTCGCATTTACTCATTTTGAGTAGGTGAGTAATTAGCTATGGGTCTGAAACTTCACCAAGTGAAAGCTCTCCCAAAAGTAGGTGAATGAGTTATTTGAGAAAAATTGGCTATCTGCAATACTTTTAGAGATAATTCGCATTTACTCATTTTGAGTAGGTGAGTAATTAGCTATGGGTCTGAAACTTCACCAAGTGAAAGCTCTCCCAAAAGTAGGTGAATGAGTTATTTGAGAAAAATTGGCTATCTGCAATACTTTTAGAGATAATTCGCATTTACTCATTTTGAGTAGGTGAGTAATTAGCTATGGGTCTGAAACTTCACCATGTGAAAGCTCTCCCACAAGTAGATGAATGAGTTATTTGATAAAAATTGGGTATCCGCAATACTTTTACAGATAATTAGCATTTACTCATTTTGAGTAGGTAAATAATTAGCTATGGGTCTGAAACTTCACCATGTGAAAGCTCTTCCAAAAGTAGGTGAATGAGTTATTTGAGAAAAATTGGCCATCTGCAATACTTTTAGAGGTAATTCGCATTTACTCATTTTGAGTAGGTGAGCAATTAGCTATGGGTCTGAAACTTCACCAAGTGAAAGCTCTCCCAAAAGTAGGTGAATGAGTTATTTGAGAAAAATTGGCTATCTGCAATACTTTTAGAGATAATTCACATTTACTCATTTTCAGTAGGTGAGTAATTAGCTATGGGTCTGAAACTTCACCAAGTGAAAGCTCTGCCAAAAGTAGGTGAATGAGTTATTTGAGAAAAATTGGCTATCTGCAATACTTTTAGAGATAATTCGCATTTACTCATTTTGAGTAGGTGAGTAATTAGCTATGGGTCTGAAACTTCACAGAGTGAAAGCTCTCCCAAAAGTAGGTGAATGAGTTATTTGAGAAAAATTGGCTATCTGCAATACTTTTAGAGATAATTCGCATTTACTCATTTTGAGTAGGCGAGTAATTAGCTATGGGTCTGAAACTTCACCAAGTGAAAGCTCTCCCAAAAGTAGGTGAATGATTAATTTGACAAAAATTGGCTATCTGCAATACTTTTAGAGATAATTCGCATTTACTCATTTTGAGTAGGTGAGTAATTAGCTATGGGTCTGAAACTTCACCAAGTGAAAGCTCTCCCAAAAGTAGGTGAATGAGTTATTTGAGAAAAATTGGCTATCTGCAATACTTTTAGAGATAATTCGCATTTACTCATTTTGAGTAGGTGAGTAATTAGCTATGGGTCTGAAACTTCACCATGTGAAAGCTCTCCCACAAGTAGATGAATGAGTTATTTGATAAAAATTGGGTATCCGCAATACTTTTACAGATAATTAGCATTTACTCATTTTGAGTAGGTAAATAATTAGCTATGGGTCTGAAACTTCACCATGTGAAAGCTCTTCCAAAAGTAGGTGAATGAGTTATTTGAGAAAAATTGGCCATCTGCAATACTTTTAGAGGTAATTCGCATTTACTCATTTTGAGTAGGTGAGCAATTAGCTATGGGTCTGAAACTTCACCAAGTGAAAGCTCTTTGGGATAGGTGCTCTGCAGAGATACCCTGAAGATAAAAAATTTCGTCGAAATCGCTCTATGTAGCACGGTTTTCGAAATATTAGCATTTTTGTGTTTTGCATTTTTTGCGCAAAAATTCAAATGGCCGCCATTTTTGGCGAGAGAAAATTTTTTTTCAAAATTGGGATAACTACTCTGCAGAGATACCCTGCGGGTCAAAAATTTCGTCGAAATCGCTTTATCTAGCACGGTTTTCGAGATATAAGCATTTTTGTGTTTTGCAATTTTTGCGAAAATTTCGAAAATTCAAAATGGCCGCCATTTTTGGCGAGACAAAAATTTTTTGAAAATTGGGAAAAGTACTCCGCAGAGATATCCTGCGCGTCAAAAATTTTGTCGAAATTGCTCTATCTAGCACGGTTTTTGAGATATAAGCATTTTTGTGTTTTGCAATTTTTGCGAAAATTTCGAAAATTCAAAATGGCCGCCATTTTTGGCGAGACAAAATTTTTTTGAAAATTGGGAAAAGTACTCCGCAGAGATATCCTGCGGGTCAAAAATTTTGTCGAAATTGCTCTATCTAGCACGGTTTTTGAGATATAAGCATTTGTGTTTTGCAATTTTTGCGAAAATTTCGAAAATTCAAAATGGCCGCCATTTTGGGCGAGACAAAATTTTTTTGAAAATTGGGAAAACTACTCCGCAGAGATACCCTGCAGGTCAAAAATTTCGTCGAAATCGCTCTATCTAGCACGGTTTTCGAGATATAAGCATTTTTGTGTTTTCCTTATTTGGAAAATTCGTAATGATTAATTAATCATTAATTACTCGGCCATTTCTTGACCAATCAATGCCAAAATCTAATGATTTCCAGATTTTAATAGAATGAATGCATTTGCCAAGTTTCAGGTGAATTGATAAAATTCCTTTCAAGTTATCATCCGGACAAGCTTCCCCATCGAAAAAAGACATTTTTGGTCATGTGACCTCTCTGATTGGTTGAAATGTCACTGCAGCATATTCAAAAAAATTCCCCAAGGCTACTGCCTAAACCTGCCAAATTTGAAAAGAATCCGCCTAACGGTTACAGAGTTATAAGGAAAACAAAATGCGGAGCCGGCGGAGCCGGCAGAGCCAGAAGCTCTCCCATACACAAACAAGCGTCCCTTGCGGGACGCTTAATGAAGATATTTCCATTCTTTCAGGTGAAGGTAAAACTTCAGACTCAAGGGAAACTGCACCAGAAGAACTAGTGTTAAGTACTAATGAAGATAATTCCCTTGTTTCAGCAGAAGGTAAAACTTCTTCTGTGGTTACTAACTCTCCTGTTGAGGAAGAGACATTCAAAACATGCAGGACGGGCCGGAGTATTCGACCACCAGCAAGGTTCAAAGATTACAAGTTGGAGTTTCTGTATCAATTTTGATCTTTGATTTCAGAATAGAATTATATAGCATTATGTAGTAATCTTGGGTGAAACCAAGATTATTCGCTTCATTTTAAGCATCTGTATTTGCAGAAATAAATGCTCCAAATGTGGCTGGGTTGCCAGGTCAATTAAACAGCTGGAAACCCACAAATTAGATGTACATGGTGAAAAGGTGCGTTGTGGGGTCTGTGTGGAATTTGTTTTCCCCAAAAGTTATTGGCGCCTCTACAGACAACATCACCCAGAGCAGGATTTCGTAGAGCCTCTTCCCTTTGATACTAAACCTAAGAACAACCTGGAGGAGTGGGAAATTCCCCCTGAGGATGGTTTTTTTGAGGTCGGCAGTCCAGTGAGCGAAGCCAGTTTTGAAGGACTGTCATATTCAGGCATCAGTTCCGAGCCCTTAAGCTCAGATCATGAGACAGTTTGTGAGATGCAGGATGATCTCTATTCACCAATCACTTCTGATGTATGCAGCTCGGGTAGTGAGTGGGAAACAGTGTCGGAAGTTAATCTTCCGAATATTGTACCTTTGAAAGCGGTAGCCGTCCCAGTGGTGACTTGGAGGCTCGTTCCCGTTGATGTACCGCCACGAGGACCTTTCCGAGGAGAGAAGAAGAAGATGGGCATGGATCCAAGGATGGAAAAATATTCTGCCTTCTTATGTGAATATGTATCTTATGTGTTATGTGAATAACATATTTAAACAAAATACTGTAAATGTAATAGTTTTCACGTTATAACTGATTTACTCAACAATGATAACCTCAAAGTAGCTATTACTCAGCTATGCAATGAGCTACATGTCTGAATTTTTTCTATGTTATAGCTGACCCAAAATTAGGTGAACAACATATTTAAGCAAAATACTGTAAATGCAATAGTTTTCAAGTTACAACTGATTTACTCAATAGTGAGAACCTAAAAATAGCTATTACTCGGCTATGCCATGAGCTATAAGTCTAATTTCACGATGTTATAGCTGACCCAAAAGTAGGTGAACAACATATTTTAACAAAATACTCCAAATGCAATATTTTTCAAGTTACACATCATTTACTCAACAGTCAGTACCTGAAAATAGCTATTGCTCAGTTGTGCCATGAGCTACAGGTCTGTAATTTCACTATGTTATAGCTGACCCAAAAGTAGCTGAATAACATATTTACACAAATTTCTGGAAATGTTATAATTTTCCAATTACAACTGATTTACTCAACAGTGTGAACTTCAAAGTAGCTATTACTCAGCTATGCAATGAGCCACAGGTCTGGAACTTCACTATGTTATAGCTGACTCTGAAATAGGTGAATAACATATTGAAACAAAATACTCTAAATGTAATACTTTTGAAGTTATAAGTAATTTACTCAACAGTGATAACCTAAAAGTAGCTATTACTCAGCTATGCCATGAGCTACAGGTCTGAAATTTTACTATGTTATAGCTGACCCAAAAGTAGCTGAATAACATATTTATACAAAATTGTGTAAATGCAATAGTTTTCAAGTTACAAGTGATTTTACTCATGATGGAAGTTACTGAAAAGCCCAAAAGTAGCTATTACTCACTTAGCTATTGAGACAGACACCCAAGTTACTCACCATGTTGTAGCTATGAAAAAGTATCTGAATAACATATTCTAACAAAATGCTCTAAATGAAACACTTTTCAAGTTATAAGTGATTTAGTGCATGATTTCATGACTTTTAATGCATTTTAGACATTTTTGTCTACCACAGGCCTAATTTAGACATAAAGCCTACCAAAAAGATAGGGTGGCGAGTCCTCTACCATATCAAGCCACCTGCCAAATATGAAAGAAATCTGGAAAGAAATGTGGACTGTAGGTCCTAACAAGCAATATTCCACATTTTAGACATTTTTGTCTACCACAGGCCTAATTTAGACATAAAGCTAGTGTTGAAGACGGTAAACCGGAAACCTATTTGCCGACCGAAAGACACTGATCCGGTTACGTTTCGTTTTCTTGTAACCAAAACCGGTTTCGCCACATGTAGTCATTATTTTAACTATCTTTACTAAAATATTAAACTACAACAAATATTTCACAGTATTTTATAATATTCTATCAATGTATCACCCATTTTGTCCTCGAAAGTCTTCAAAAAGCCCATTGTTGTTCTTATTTATATATGAGTTACGTCTCATGTACGCTTTTGAAAACTTATTTCTTTGCGTTTGATAAATCAAACATACCCGGTTTTTCGCCGAATTTCTGCTTTCGGAACCCGGTTCTAAAATTCGCATTCAACCACAACACTACATAAAGCCTACCAAAAAGATAGGGTGGCGAGCCCTCTACCATATCAAGCCACCTGCCAAATATGAAAGAAATCCGGAAAGAAATGTGGACTGTAGGTCGCTAACAAGAAATCTCTACGGATGCAGACGAGGGCGCGGACGACAACGATGATGAATCCATAGCATCCCTGCTTTGCGTCGGGGATACAATTATGGTTTAGATGTTTTCAATATTACCCTGCAAGCCATACAGAAGTGGTAATACATTCAATGAATGCTTATGTGTGGTGTTGGAGCAAAATCTGTGGCTCACTTGATGAAATTCCATCTGTTACAATGGGAAGTTGTAAAAGTAAAATTCTTAAAGAATTCTTATATGACTTTAACAGTGCTTAATTTGCATCAAAAGACAGACCCAAAGGTGCAACAAGATTTTAAAGGTCAAGGTCACTACGACAAGGTCAAATCAAGGTCACACCACGATGCTGCACACCTACAACCCCTAACCAATGTCCCTACCAAGCATCAACTTCCAATACACCTTTTGGTTTCCGAGATATAGCCTGGACAAGATTTTATAGGTCAAAGTCACTACAGCAAGGTCAAAGGTCAAATCAAGGTCAGACCATGATGTGGCACACCTACATCCCCTAACCAATGTCCCTACCAAGTATCAACTTCCTACATCTTACGGTTTCCGAGATATAGCCCAGACAACATTTTCAAACTCAAGGTCACAAAGGCAAGGTCAAATCAAGGTCAGACCATGATGTTGCACACCTACACCCCCTAACCAAATTCCCTACCAAGTATCAACTTTTAAAAATAAAATGCATATAAAATGCTTTAATTTGATACGTTTTAAGGTCTTAACTCGAGATACTCCTAGTTCAAACGATCGCGTAAAATCCGCTATGTGGTGATATACACACGAAAACAATTAACCGATTTCATAATACTGGCGTCGACTAGTGCTTTGATAACCTACTAATCGATTAGTACGAATAATCATTTCAGCTCTAACACATACTGCTCAGCTACCCAATTTTGTCACCTACCCAAGTTCGTGAATTTTTTACAATATTTAAACCTATTAGCAATTATCTTTCTTTGTAGAGTAATACATCAACGTTATAAGCACCTGTTCCGCTTGTTTCAGTATCAATACTGCTTGAGTGCTTGTCCTTTTTAGCTTTAAGGTAGGTGACGAACATGGGTAGTGGACGAACTTGGGTAGCTGAGCAGTAGCTTTTGCTTTAGATATCAGTTGTCGGTGACCCGACTCATACTAGTATGCTTTGCAAAAAAAGAACAAAAATGGATACTGAAGAATCATGTGAGCTGCGCAGACAATATGCGCAGTCATCGCCTTACCGGTCACCGGACGGGTCAGCCTGCCTCGTGGACCGGCTCCAGAGACCCTGTTGTAGCTCTTCCGGTAACCAACGGAATAGCACTCTGTTTCAGTGGGTAAGTATTGCACTGCTACCCAGCATAAGTTGGCCGCAGCTCATCTACAGGCTCCGGAAAGACAAATAGGTTATTGTACACCAATGAAAACTGTTGCATATAATAAGTTTAACAATAATACATGATCTCAGAGTGTAGTAGACCACTCATATTAAAGCCCCGATGTGGTGAGCGCGGCCAACTTATGAAGGGTAGCAGTACCTTATAAAGGCTACATTTCAAATAAATTTACAAATTTGTGGTCAATTTGTTCTGAATTATGGCCAGGGGAAGTACAGTTGTTGTTTTTTTTACCTTTTTATGCTCAGCCAAAATTAACTATAGATTAAAATTGTTGCGTTTAGTTTGGAGTTACTTGAAATACAAATAGAAAATAAAAAAAGGAAATAAAGATATCATAAATGTATGTACCGTAAATTTCCAAAATAACACCCAGGTTCAAATAAACGCCTGGTTCAAATTAACGCCTGGTACCAAGCACACTGTTTACAATTTATAACACTGTTTTTTGTATTTCAAAAGAATGCCTGGTTCAATTTAACGCTTGGTCTGATGCCATTTGAAAATAATTAACGCCCGGGCCATATTTTGAAAAAATATGTTAAGTTCGATATAGACAAAATGTCGATTGGCTTCGTTTTCTTCCAATCTGCTTTGTTTTAAATGGTTGTATGAGGAACAGAAGGCTGCTGGCGTTTCGAATGTAATCAATCTTACCAGAAAAATTATTTTATTCTGATGTCAAAATACAGGTATTTTTATTTTTCCTTTGCAAAAATAGATTTCATAATTGTTGTTGCACAATTGAAAATTGTTTTTAAAGAACTTTCCATTGCAAAATTTAAAGAAATTGCATTTTTATTAGAGATGTTTTACTTACCTGACTGAGATGAAAAATCAATCATTTGATATAACTACCTTTTTCAAAATTGTGTTTTCCCACTTCCTTCCCCCGATAAAGAGGTGTGTACCAAATGATCGATTTTTTGTACATCGTTGTCCCCTATGACAACAGTTAAAGGAAATGCGATCTTTTAAATATGAATCAAATCGTTATATTTTAGATAATTTCAAATAAAAAGAACTTAGCAAAACTAAAATATAGATATTTTTACGCATCTTGTACGTTTCAAAATTTAATAACACTTTTTTATTAAACTTTTACTTGTATATTTGACATCAATTTTCTTAAGCGATCGAACTTCCGTACAACGACGATACTTTTGAGCATGCTGTCAGTTAAGCCATTTTGAAGTTTAAGTGTACAATGAAGCCCTACTTACCTCAACAATCTTTTGTTTGGCTTTATCAACAGTTTTTTTACTTGGCTCGCTTTTTTTCTTTGGTGGCATATCCTACTGGAATAAGTGGTTGGTCGATATAAAGAAATAAACAAAGATTTCCCCCGAAAGTTTTTGGCCGGAAGTTGTGCAAAATCTTATGTGAGAAAAATACATCAACAGCTGAAAAAGACAATGACACTTACTAAACTAGAAACTTCGAACGAGTTAAATTCGAGCCTGGTAAATTAGTTCCATTTACCCGTTTCTGCACTATCGCCTATGACTATAAGTGGATACATTTTCAACATTTAACCGATATTTAAAAAAGTATAATTCCTAAACAATTATGTAACAATATAAAAGCTGTAATAATCTATACTGGTGTGTGGAAGTTCCCTTGGAAGTTTAGCAGTTGTTTTCTGGAAGTTTAGTGGATATTTTATCCTAGCAGAAGTTATACTCATGATGTTTATTAAACTAAAACAACTACATGTAACAGTGTTTCATAGTAAACATTTAACAAATACAAATACAACTGAAGAAAGAGAAGAAAACTTCAGCACTTTCAAATGAAAACTCAAGATAATACAGTCACTTATACAGTCACTTAACTTCATTTGGAAGTATGGGATATGCCATTTCTTTATTGAACATAATTACAGAATATTTAGTACCTATACAATTAAAATACTTTGTAAGCTTGTGGCTTATCTGGTTCCCTATCCCATATATCTTTCAGCAGCTTGTCAACAACTGTAGACTACTAACCTCTCCTTTATTGAATTCATCTTAGAGCTGTTCAATCATTTGGTTCACTTTCTTGTAGTCACCTCTCTTGGCACGGGACATATTTTTGTTGTCTACAAGTGATGTTTGAACTTCAACATATTTTGATTCTGTAAATAAGAAATCTATAAGAAGACAAAGCTGTATTTGTCCACGGCCTGCTTTGTGGTTCAATCTGTGATGTCATCCAGTCTAGGACATTAGTTCTTACTTGTTGTCCAAACACTGATCATGTTGCAGGGGGCCGCACAGTAGTATTAATCCAGGTGTTGTAGATGTAGGTCGACGGGTTTCCTGAGAATTTATTTTCAGTTGGCATTGATGCCACTGTAAGGAACAAGTTATAGACGTGCTTGTGGGGTACAAATGGTACGTACAGCCATTAAAGTTTGTGCCTTTGTTGTTATTTTAGGCATGCTGCAATCCTAGGATTTGAATGTGGCTCCAGACAGCCTGTGTCCAGTGAAAAACATCCTTCACCACTTTAAATGAAGTGTTTATGTACCAACACTTGGCCTTTTTAATAGGGTAATCTGCACTTGGCTAGCAAACATCAAATACCTCTTCTCTTCAACACAGATGAGAATATAGCTACATAATTAAAAATCCAGATCTACAGGGTCTTTTGGTCAGTTTTTCTGGTGATAGAGGTTTGTTGTCCTGATAATGTTGCTAGGAAACCCTATTAAGAAATTCTGTGCCCTCATATTTCCCTATTAATATTAATATGATGTATGCTGGTATTTGATCTTCAACAAGGCTTTGATTAACTGCGTACATTCCTCAATTTACCATGAATATTCCTAGATTGGTTTACCATCAATTTTGCAGAAGCTATATAGTGGGGAATGCTACACCAATATCTTTTTGAATGACTTCCTTATTTTAGGATTATTCATGTCCATAGCAAACTTTTCCATGCAAATTAGAGTTTCTTAACAATTAAAATACCATGCAACCATATCAAAGAATATGTGGGTTAAATTATTACTCACAATATCTAAATATAACAGCTTTTCAGATGCTCTAAAACTATTAGATAGGCTACCGATTCAGACAAAATTGAACTACAAGATCCTGTTTCTTATGCACCAGTGCATTCATGTTACAGCTCTACCTTATCCAAAAGAGACATAAAAATCCGGCAATAAAGAGAAAGTTAAAAAGCACATCCAGTATAACCTGAACTGTTTCCAAGTTATAACTTAATTAGTTATGCAAAAATGAAGTTGCAAAATGAAAAAGGGGAGTTAAGGCATGAATAAACCTTTACATACAAAACATATAATTCTATGTATTTTGACAGTGGAAGTATCAATATAAATTTAGAAAGAATTTATGTTTTCTTTTCTGGGGCTGATGTTCATAAAACTGCTCATATAGTAATGTTCATATAGTCCTTTGAAAATTTAGCTGTTGGTAAAAGGTAAAGATAAGTTAATTTTACCTGTTTCTACAGTGTTACATATATGGGCACTGTGTCTGTGCATTATTTAATCTAAACTTTACATGTATGTATTAACATTTAAAGTAAGGGAGTTATTGATTTTTGTGTTATGTGTTACTGATGTTTATTGATCTATTTATAGACTGAGGGGATTCCTTCTAGGTTTACCCCAGTAATGCTATTAATAGATTTGGGGAGAGCCTATAAGCTACCTGTAGGTTCTAGAACTTCCTCACTGCCTCTGGTGACAGCTTTTGTGTTCTATAAGATTCTAGAATTTCTATGAGTATATATAAGGACTGTTCATCTGACCACAAGTGAACTTAGTATTCGCTGGCTATAAGAAAGGCTATTGTGTCTTAGAATTAACATTCAAGTGGATATAAATTGCTTGTGTTGTTGTGAACATTTGCTGGAATGAAATTTCTACAGTGTCTGGATAAGTTTTCTGTACTTCGGATAATACTTAATATATACAGTGTATGATTCTACCAGAGAGTAAGGGCCCACGGTGGTAGAGTGGTAACACTCTCGCCTCCCACCTCTGAGGCCGGGGTTCGATCCCCGTCAAGGCCTTATGTGGGAAAGCTGGTAGTTGCTTGCCGTTGGTTGGCAGTTTACAGTACAGAACCCTAGCGAACTCTATGTACTGGTTTCCTCTGCTCTTCCAACTACCCGTCGTGATATGACCTGTACAGTGTTGAAAGCGACATAAACCCCAAATAAATAAACAAATAAATAAATCTACCAGAGAGTGGATTTACTGCATTTTGGACATTGTCCATATCTTGGAGCAGACAGTACAGTTGTGCAAACTCTCTGACTACCTATATACTGACATTTTGTGAAATTGGATATCAAAAGAATCACAGGATAAAGACATTTTGTGTTATCAAACATTGAACAGATCATAGGATACCGATATCTGTGTGTCAGTAAACATTGGACAGATCACAGGACAGACCACAGGACAGATCACAGGCAAGACAGATTGCTGGATACTGTGGACAAACTTAACTGTCAGTTACACTGGTCAGGTCAGATAGGTTTCATTGTTGTATCATTATATGTACCATTCAGAGCATACCAGTTGACTGTAATCATTATTTTTAATTGTTAAATAAATTTGTTAAGTTAAACTTTTTTCTTTTCCTGTTGCAATGTAAAAGCAACTGATAATTGCTACCATGCTTGCCCATGACTGTAACATACACCTTTAATGAGGAACAAACTTTTCGTGCAAGAATATTTTGATTTGATATTAAAATGTTCAACTCTTCACCAGCAGGAAACTGTATTTATTCTATGATAAATAATTATATATGGATGGAACTGAATTAATAAAATTTAGTAATCACTTGTATTGTTTTTCAACATTTCGAAGGTAAATACTTTTGTATGGCAAATTTTGTTCAACCTCAGAGAGAACCTACATAAAAATAAAGAAGAAAAACCTTATTATTTTTTTCAATATATGCAATGTAATTCATGATCATGGTTAGTATTAACAAAAATTAACAACAAAAACATAAAAGTTGATTGTGACTTAAGGTTGTATGTTTTCCTACTTTATACCTATTGTCAAAAGTTATGTGTAATAAATGAGAAGCTATTATAAATATGTGACCCACCCTCCAAAAAAGAAGATAATGGTTTTGGAAGTGTTACAGTTTCAGTTGTGGTCATTGATTAAATAGATAATAGAATAAGTATAAATATGAAGATCTATTTTGTTATATTGCAGTAAATTTCATTTCATTTACTGTGTAATATGCAAAGAATTAAATCTTCAATGCCCTAGTGATTAGTAAGTATGACATCTAATCACAAGTAGTCACCCCTGAGTGGGTTCAACTCACACAAGTTACAACACTATGGACCTTTCCAACACTACCCTGGCTGTTGAATGGGCCATAAAACCCAACTTTAACGTTTTGCAGAGTCTAGTATAAAATTATAATTTTAAAGGCTAACACATACTGTTGGGTTCTCACTCTCTCACATTTAGTCAAAATTTGGGAGGTGTACAAACTTTTTTTACTTTTATTGACAACACATTTTTGTATAATTAGTAGCATATTTCACATTTTATGATTAATTTTGTAAAATATAAGCATTAAACAGCATATACAATAGACATTTAGTGTATGTATAGACTAATGCAACAACAGACAGATGTATGTTTTCCAAAGCTCTTTTTTCTTGGTAAAATTTATAAATACATATTAGGGAGGAATCATAAATGGTAACTTATACAAATGCAGATGAATGCTAAAAATTAGTCATGGAACAGTTGTTACATAGCACTTCAAATGTTAAATAATAAAGAGTATCACTCTATATATATCTATAGGCATTTATAAACATGATTTAATTCTAATTCTACTCATATTTTTATCACCTAATCTCCATCTAAAGACAGACTCTAGGCGCACTAAACAGAAGGCAGAAAACTATAATCATAAACCTGAGACATAGCAAGGGTCAGTGCCATGGAGAGAAAACCAGAGAAAGCAGAAGTTAGGGAGGATATGCTTTTGCAAAGAGATAGGTTTTGAGCTTCCTTCTGAATGAGTGGAGAGAAGTGGCCGAACGTACATCATCAGGCAAATCATTCCAAATCTTTAGAGCATCATAAGCAAAACTTCATGAGGCCAAAATGCTTAGAAGACTTGTATATTGAAGTGGCCAAGTGGGATACCTTGGCTTTTGCTTGTGTTATGACACTTTGTCTGGGTTTAAGAAAAGGTGCAAAATATTTTGGATAACCACATTGTAAGAACTTGTAAACCAGTAAAGGAGTCTTGAAAATGGAACGGTGTTCAATAGGCAACCAATGGAGAAACTTACTACCAGGAGTGATGTGTGAGTACTTGGTGGTGTTGGTCACAATTCTAGCCAGGCTATTTTGAACACATTGCAGCTTATGAAGATCGAGAGCTGAGAGACTCCTAAACAAGGAATTACAGTGGTCACGCCGACTCCCAACCAAAGCATTGGCAGCTATAAGAGCAGCATGATGTGTCAGGTAACCTCAGAGACACTTAAGATCCCTAATTTGAGCAAAACAGGACTGACAGATATTTTGGACATGCCTCAAGAAGGAAAAATCACTATCAAAGCATACACCAAGGTTCCTGACTGCTCCTACAGGAGAGAGAAAATTCCCAAGATTATTAACTGGAAAGGATTTGTTGAGTTTTTCAGGCTGTATTTTTGAACCAAAAGCAATGATTTTGGTTTTGTCAGGGTTCAGCTTCAACTTATTTGCTGACAACCAATTTTTGACATCATCCAAGCAACTTTTCAACCTGTCAAAGGCATAAGTCACATTCTTATGTGTGAGATGAACATATGACTGTGTATCATCTGCATAAAAGTGGAAACCTATGCCGGGATGATTTCGAACGACTTTGCTGAGGGGAGTAGTATATAAGGAAAAGAGTATAGGACCTAGGACAGAGTCCTGAGGCACACCAAACAAGAGCTTCTTTGCATCAGACAGGATAGAGCCAATCTTAACGCACTGCGAACAATCAGAGAGCTGGGACTAGAACCTTTCCAAAAAAATGCCAAACCAAGAACTCAAACAATCTAGGAGTGTGCCATGATCAATTGTATCGAATGCTGCCGATTGGTCAAGCAGCACAACAGCAGTGGCCTCACCTCTAGCCAGAGCAAGATAAACATCATTTTTAATTGATTTTTAAATTGCTGACTGCTTGACATTCTCAAGTCTATTTGAACAGACATTAGTCATTTAATTGGGAGGCAACCAAATGCTCGACAAGTTTGGAGAAAAAGCACCAGCCTTATACACAGGCCGGTAGTGCTTGAGATTGTCAGGTGGTAGTGAGGGTTTTTTGATCAGTGGAGTAACCACAGCTTTTTTTTTGAAATCAGCAGGAACAACCCCTTCAGACAGAGAACAATTAACAAGTTTGGTGATTGAGGGTACAAGAATGTCAAGACATTCCTTGACCAAAAAGGTAGGCCATGGATCCAACAGACAAGATTATCTAATCTAATCTAATCTACTGCTTTGCAGGCACGATATCTTCCCCACTAAGGGGAACTCAGTGCGCTTTTTAACAAAAATCAGTTTTAATATGGAGAGTCGAGGGGTCGTTCAAGGTCAGTTTTCCAGAGTTGTGGGTAAAACCGAGAGGGAAGGAGACTAAATTGGGAAACTAGAATTGAAAAGGTGGGTTTTGAGGTGTTTCCTGAAAGATGCGACAAAGGGACTGTTTCTTATTTGGAAGGGGAAAGAGTTCCAAAGTACTTAGGCGTAGTGACTAAAAGAATTAGAAAAGTGTTTAATTGATTTATGAACTCTACGGTCAAAAGTGGGGGTATGAAGGAAGTTGAGTTTAGGGGTACTACGCCTAGTATTTCTGGAAGAAGTGTAGGGAATTAATTCTCTTAGGTAAACAGGTTGACCTTGGTTGAGGATTTTGTATGTAATGAGGCCTATTTTGAATTGTACCCTGTACCTGACTGGAAGCCAATAGAGTTTTTTCATTTGAGGGGTGATGTGAGAAAATTTTGAGGAACGGGTGACAACCCTGCAGAGTGAGTTTTCCACTAGCTGCAATCTCCTTAACTCAAAATCAGTGAGTGATGAGAAACAGGGAATTGCAGTAGTCCAATCTGCTGCTCACCAAAGCATTTGCTAGAAAAACTGATATTTTAAGGTCTAGGAGGGGGCAAATTCTGTAGAGGTCTCTCGCATGAACTCTAGTGGACTTTATGACCTGTGACACATGGTCAGAGAAGGTGAAATTGGAATCAAACTCCACTCCGAGGTTCTTGACACTTTGTGCTGGTGAGACCTGATTACCAAGAATATTGATTGGAAAGTGAGGAAGGAGATGTATATGGTTGTTTTCTGAACCTATCAAAATGAACTCGGTTTTGTCAGGGTTGAGTTTTAATTTATTTGTGAACATGAAATTTTGAATGTCGTTTAGGCAATTCTTTAGAGTAGTAATAGATGTAGTGAAATCGCTCCACGGATGTGATAGGGAATTGATCTTTAATGTAGTCTCCCAACTAAGGTCAATGGAGATTCCAATCACTTCCGTATGGAAGCCTTCACCTTACAAAAGCTATGAATCTTATTACTCTTCAGTCATATATGCTGACAATGCATTATAAATATTAAATAAATAACTGTATCTACATATGTCATTTTCTCCACGTTTACACTTTTTGAAAAAATAAAATAGGAACAGAAAAGTTTAAGCCTTCACCTTACAATATATTATGTGGAGAAAATGACATATGTACTTAATATTTATAATGCACTGTCACCATATATGACTGAAGAATTACATGGCCTATAGGTCCTCATGTGGGCTGAGGTAGCTGAGGAGATATTCATCCATATGTGGTCGTATATTACAGTTATTATTCTCGTCTTTAGCAATTAAAATGTTGACTAAGAATGTGGAGTAACTTACTTTAGCAAATAAAATTGAAGCAGGAAACAAGCAACTTTAAAACTGGCATATGTAAAAACTGTGGAAACTCCTATATAATGTAAACTATCTGAAATATGTTATTATTTTACATATGGAAGGTATACACGTGGACTAGAGACTTGTATAATTAAATATATGACATCTTATTACCTAGAGAAATGATATGTACTTACAGTTATATTTATTCAACCTTCAACCTTGTACATACAGTTATATTTATATGATCTTTAATGTAGTTTACCAACTAAGACATATCTATAATTAAACAAATGTACATTTAATCTTTTATAATGCCACATATGGAAGAATATCTCCTCACCTACCTCACCCCACATGGGACCTATAGCCTGCATATGGTAAATCAACTCCACGTGTCTCTTTCTTCCATATGTCTCCACGTGTCTCTTTCTTCCATATGTTGGTCAAATGTTTTCAAAACCTATAGTGAATGTAATCCTTATTTGTACTCCCTGAACTGATCTCTTTTCTCTCTCCTTTACTCAGATAATGTAATATGTAATAAATATATGATAAATTATTTGTATCCTCATGAAGTAGCATAGAATATTGTATATTTAATCAGGCTCCATATGTTTACTTCTCCTCTCATGAAGGGCATTTAAATCAACAGAATCATATGACCACCTCCACGTATATACTACCTTTTCAAAAGGTATAACCCTTTTTTGTACTCTCCGAACTCATATACTTCTCTAGCATATTGAAACAGTCTTTAATCAAAATTTTAATTTGTGAACTCTGATTTTAATGTTATTTTTATGAAACTGTGAAACAGGTCTAGGCATGCATATCAACCCAAAGAATTTTTCTTATCAATGAATATCTCATAAACATGCCCTAACATGTAGCTAACATGTAGAACTAATCACCTGGAAAAGGAATGAATGTTTCAGCAAAAAATTAGCCATCAAATTGCTATAAAAATCGCAAGAAAATCCTCTCTCATAGCATTCATTCAAATATATACCGACAATGTTTGCCAACACAAGGAATTTTTCTGATAATAAGGAATCTACAGATTCTAATGAAGCAACATGTACTGCTGCCTCAAAACCGAGCTGTGGGCTCTCATTAAACGGATTCTCGAGACCAAAGGATACCAATACTCATCATTATTATTCCGGTTTCACCTTATCTACAGATAAGCCTCAGCTATCCTCACAAAGATCTAATCTGCAAAGACCTGTACATAAGTCGATGGATGTTAATTCACTCAGGAAATATGATGATAGATATGCAACCTTTAAATTATGGCCAAAAGCTCATCCTGTCAGAAGGGATCAACTAGCCAGGGCTGGATTTTTTTACACAGGAGAAGGAGACAAGGTCATATGTCCTTGGTGTAATATATGTTTGAATGAATAGGAAGCCTTTGATTTAGCAATAGATGAACACAAGAGGCATTCTCCATATTGTGATTTTATTTTAATGCTTTTCCCAATGCTTCAGTAAAAGAATGACCTATAATGTTATACTGACAAGAATGTGATATAAAATGAAAATAAGTTAACATATGGTATTGTCACATCAAAGCATGAAAACTGGTTCATTTTTTCTCTATATAAACTCATAAATCCCCTCAATCATCAGTTCAGTGATAAAGGACATCTGTCTGAGTTATAGAATACATAACCTCGAATTTGAAGAAGAAGAAAAGAATGGCAGAAGCATATCTTAATAGTAAACATCAAGTAACAGCAACAACGTCATCCTCAAATAAGAAAGCCAAAGTTGGGGTTTTACGTCCCGTTCAACAGCCAGGGTCATATTGGGACAGGTCCTCAGAATTGCCACTTGTGGGACTCGAACCCACAGAGGTGACAGCCTTCCTCAAATAAGAAAAGAAAGAATGAGGTAACATCATCTACCAAGCTGAAGAGGGCTAATATATCACAAATTCCTGCAGTTCCAGCATCCAATACCTCACAGTCATCTCTGCTGAAAGCCTTTCAACAGACGTGTACTACCTCACCAGCTACCTCTACTGCTACCACGTGTTCATCAATGGATAATCCACCATCAGGAAACCCAATCTCAAACCAGGAGACTATTATTCTACAACAGGCTGTAGGTGAGGTTCTAAGGAAAACTTATTATATAGGCGGTCAGAAATACCTTATATTTTGGGGAAATAAAGGTTTCATTACTGATATATATATTAAAGAGTTTGCCAATGGAAAGGTCATAAATGAGGGTGTACATTTAAATATTCCTAAGATGTTAGTTATACTAAATTATGTAGACTATATGAAAGAACCTATAAGTAGGATTAACAATGGTGAAAAAGATATTAATGTCAAATACCACATCGGAGCGGGTTACCATATTTCATGTAACAGTCCTTATAAGAATGTAGGGATAAGGCTTTGGGAGAAATCTATCAGTGGAAAAATTTTTCCAACTCAAAAGGGAATTTCTTTAAAATTTCCAGAATGGTCTGAATTACTGAGAGTATTTAACGATATTTTTTTAACCCATCAAGAGGTTTACACTGCTACATCCTGTCTTATAGATAAGGAGAAACCTGACCATGATGCATCTCAATGTGAGGAATGCATAAGTATGGAAATGCCTCCTTTAGGGGAGGTTAATATAATAATACCTCTATGAAATGAAACGAAGGAATAAGACAATATAAATCGTAACTAGTATTTTAATTTTAAATAAATAGGTGCAAATATGTAAGCTAGGTTAATTCAAATTATAACAGGACACGTGGTAGATTATTCATAACATATTGCACTTTTGACTTACATCTAATAGGTTGAGGAATCTATAAAACCTCTTACCCTCACATAATGAAACATTATATTTGATTGTCGGAAAATTTTCTCCCGAAAAAATTTTTATGCAGTGCATTAGGATTAAGAAAAGGTCATTTTACAAGTATGGAGGCTTTTATCAATGCTTTTATGGGGAAGAAATTCGCAGTTTATTATCCCACATTAATAGTCTCAACTACAGCCACCTTGTTGAATCTAGTATCAGTAGTAATAGATGTAGTGAAATCGCTCCACGGATGTGATAGGGAATTGATCTTTAATGCAGTCTCCCAACTAAGGTCAATGCAGAACCAATCACTTCCATATGGAAGCAAGGAACTTACACTCTATGCAATGGCTTTATTTTATTGCTCTTTATTGCTCCCATATGGAAGGTAATGTAAACTGTCTACACCTGGACTAGGGACTGGTATAATTAAATATATGAATCTTATTGTACATACATTTATTTAATCAACATATGGAAGCAGGAACTTACACTGTATCTGTATGGCTTTTCATAACTTACACTGTATCTGTATGGCTTTTCATTTACAGTATAATGTATATATTTATGTCTTTAGCAATTGAAATGTTGACTAAGAATGTGGACTAACTTACTTGCAATTAAAATGTTGTCTAAGAATGTGGACTAACTTACTTGCAATTAAAATGTTGTCTAAGAATGTGGACTAACTTACTGATACATGTAAATGTTCAGACACTCCTGCAAGTAAAATCTTGACTAACAACTAATCCACATATGGAAGCAGGAAACAAGCAACTTTAAAACTGTGGGAATCTGAAATATTTTATTATTTTACATATAGAAGGTATACACGTGGACTAGGGACTGGTATAATTAAATATATGACATCTTATTACCTAAGAAATGATATGTACATACAGTTATATTTATTCAACCTTCAACCTTGTACCACATATGGAAGAATATCTCCATTTTCCCTCACCTACCTCACCCCACATGGGACCTATAGCCTGCATATGGTAAATCAACTCCACGTGTCTCTTTCTTCCATATGTTGGTCAAATGTTCTCAATGTAATCCTTATTTGTACTCTCTGAACTGATCTCTTTTCTCTCTCCTTTACTCAGATATAAATATATGATAAATTATTTGTATCCTCATGAAGTAGCATAGAATATTGTATATTTAATCAGGCTCCATATGTTTACCTCTCCTCTCATGAAGGGCATTTAAATCAACAGAATCATATGACCACCTCCACGTATATACTACCTTTTCAAAAGGTATTACCCTTTTTTGTACTCTCTGAACTCATATAATTCTCTAGGATATTGAAACAGTCTTTAATCATAATTTTATTTTTGTAAACTTTGATTTTAATGTTATTTTCTGAAACAAGTCTAGACATGTATATCAACCCAAAGAATTTTTCCTATCAATGAATATCTCATAAACATGTCCTAGCATGTAGAACTAATCACCTGGAAAAGGAATGAATGTATCAGCAAAAAAATTGCTATAAAAATCGCAAGGAAATCCTCCCTCATAGTATTCAATCAAATATATACACCGACAATGTTTGCTAACACAAGGAATTGTTCTGATAATAAGGAATGTACAGATTCTAATGAAGCAACATGTACTGCTGCCTCAAAACCGAGCTGTGGGCTCTCATTAAACGGATTCTCGAGACCAAAGGATACCAATACTCATCTTTATCATGCTGGTTTCGCCTTATCTACAGATAAATCACCTCAGCATTCCTCGCAGAGGTTTAATCTGCAAAGACCTATACATAAATCGATGGATGTTAATTCACTCAGGAAATATGATGACAGATATGCAACCTTTAAATTATGGCCCAAAGCTCATCCTGTCAGAAAGGATCAACTAGCCAGGGCAGGATTTTTTTACACTGGAGAAGGAGACAAGGTCATTTGTCCATGGTGCAATATATGTTTAAATGAATGGGAAGCCTTTGATTTGCCTATAGATGAACATAAGAGGCATTCACCATATTGCGACTTTATTTTAATGCTTTTTCCAATGCTTCAGTAATAGAATGACCTGTAATGTAATACTGACAAGAATGTGATATAAAATTAATATATCTAACATATGGTCTTGTCACATCAAAGCGTGAAATCTGGTTCAATTTTACACTATATAAACTTATGAAATCTGTCATTCAATCATTGAATCATCATCAAGTACACTTTGTGTAAATTAACTCTGAATCACATTTGGAAAAAGATGGCAGAAGCTTATCTTAATAGTAAAAATCAAGTATCATCTGTAACCACAAGTTCAACTAAGAAAAGGAAGAATGACTCTACTACAGCATCTTCTACGAGATTGAAGAGACCTAATATCACACCAATGCTGGCAGTTCCAATGGCCACCACTCCATCTAACACATCTCAGTCGTCACTGTTGAAAGCTTTGGACCACTCTTCTGCTGCTCAGTCTTCCTATACTCATACTACCACGAATGCTGCAGTGAATTCACCAATGGCTAATCAAACATCAGGAAACCTAATCTCAAACCAGGATACTATTATTCTGCAACAGGCTGTAGGTGAGGTTGTAAGGAAAACTTATTTTATAGGCGGTCAAAAATACCTAATTTTTTGGGGAAATAAAGGTTTTATTACGGATATTTACATTAAAGAATTTGCGAATGGTAAGGTCATAAATGAGGGTGTACATTTAAATATTTCTAAGATGTTAGTTATACTCAATTATGTAGACTATATGAAAGAACCAATAGGTAGGATTAACAATGGTGAAAAAGATATTAATGTCAAACACCACATTGGAGCAGGTTACCATATTTCATGTAACAGCCCCTATAAGAACGTCGGGATAAGACTTTGGGAGAAATCACTCAGAGGGAAAATTTTTCCCACTCAAAAAGGAATTTCTTTAAAATTCCCAGAATGGACTGAATTACTTCAAGTTTTTCAAGAAATTTTTTTAACTCATCAAGAGATATACACCGCTTCTTCCTGTCTTTTAGACAAGGATAAACCTAACCATGATGCATCTCAATGCCAGGAATGCATAAGTATGGAAACCCCAGCTTTAGGGGAGGTCGATATAATGATACCTCTGTAAAAGGAAGGATTTACAAGATTAAAATCGTAAAATACTAACCTAATTTCAAATATGTAGGTGAAATTATGTGAGGTATGTTTAATCCATAAGCTATTATAATATTTAGTTAGTAGGCTAATCATAACATATTGCACTTTTGCCTTATATCTTATAATGATAGGGAACTATAAAAACCAATTACATATTCATACTCTCATGTCGTATTTGTTCTGAGGGAAAATTTTTTCTTAAAAGGAAATTTATAGTGTATTGGGTTTATTTTTTATTTTATTTTGGGGTTTAACGTCGCTTTCAACACTGTACAGGTCATATCACGACGGGTAGTTGGAAGGGCAGAGGAAACCAGTACATAGAGTTCGCTAGGGTTGTGTACTGTAAACTGCCGACCAACAGCAAGCAACTACCAGCTTTCCCACTTACGGCCATGACGGGGATCGATCCCCGGCCGCAGAGGTGGGAGACGAGAGTGTTACCACTCTGCCACCGTGGCCCCTATAGTGTATTGGGATGTAATTTAAATATATACAAGTATGGAGGCTTTTATCAACGCCTTTCTGGGAAAGAAATTTGCAGTTTACTATCCCACACTTATAGTCTCAACTACAGCCACTTTGTTGAATGTAATATCCTTACTTGAAGAAGGATCCTTTCGTGAAGGCATGATGGTGATACTTCTGCTCAATGATGTCATCCCCAGCTACATTATGTAAGTACCCAATTCGTAATTTTTCACATGTATATATGTATATATATATATATATTATTATTAATATTATTAGATTTGCATACTCTTATCTGTTTGTGTCAGTTAAATAAAGGTCATTTCACTTCTAAACATTTCTAAGGGTTCAAATGTTGTAAACCGTTCCAATCTTTCACCTACTGTCATTAACTGGATAGTAGAAGAAATTCTTGAAAAAAATCTTTTTAAAAATATTTTTTTTATATTTTTTATAACTTTCACAAAACAATATTAATCATCGTCAAGGAAGAAATAGGGTTAAAGATTAATTCGTCCCTTTTTTGTAGGAACAGATTCCCTGAATTTGTGAGTTATATGGTGGAGCAACTATCATCCGCGCAGTGCTGTGTGTGTAAGGAGGCACTTGAGAAAGAAGACATTATTCTGACCAACCCATGCTCTCATTTTTTATGTTCTCAATGCTCTGGAAAATTGTACAGAATGTGGAAGGATGAGGGAAAGGACAAGAAAAAATGTCCATGTTGTAGGGTATTACTTCTCCATAATTTATTCACCAAACCTTACATTGTTAACATGTCCTCTCACTCAAAAACGTCATTATTTGTGTGGGTACCAATTGTAGTTTATCTAAAGAAGGACTATGAAAATGTCCTTCTTTCCGCATTAACCAATAATGATCTAGCTGAAGCCTTTAAATGTTCATTTATGTTAAATAGTCCCCCTACGGATGCTCAAAATTTGCTTTGTGTTGAATGGAAGGAATATTATAACAATAGAATTTCAAATCTGACATGTTCTTCCTGTAAGGCTCCCTTTCCAATTGAACAGCTGTTCATGTCTTCATGTGGACACTTTTCTTGTACCATTTGCTCATCCATTCTTTTGAATAAACCTAGAAACTCACCCATGAGGTGTATTGAATGTCAAGAAATAATTGAAACAGGAATTAATGAGCTTATATTCATGAGACCACATTGAATGTAGTTATTAGAAATATTTGAGAGTGCATTATGAAATTAATCTAGGTATGGTGTCGTACGTTCAGGATGCTGCAGTTATAATTTCTTTACAGAGATATGACAGAGTTTTATAATCATATGTTTATTTAGTCACAATACTCCACAATTGAAACCTTCATAACTGTAACAGGAATCATTTGTACATACTCGAGGACAGTAAAAAAAAATTCAATTTAAAAGAACATGCATATAAATAAAGCCTGGTAGGTAGTAGTACGTCCTACATCTTTTTCATTGTTACTCAGTCATCATGGAGGTTTCTCCATAAACATATGATCAAACAATGCTATCATTCTACATATGGAATCTCTAGAAATGTTATTTAAAAAAAAAAAAAAAATAAACAACAATCCTTGCAATATCTTCTATGTTACTGAATGATATATAAAAGAGCTTATGTATACTACATACAAATATGTAACAAATGATATCTCATGAATTACATTACGTTACTAACCTCTACGAAAAAGTACAAAATTGAGAATTCTACTTCTTGTTAACACAATGTAATATTGGATATTATTCATAAACTAATATCTTGGATGAACATGCAATTCCTTTTCACTTTGAATTAAACTAATTGTAATTCTAATGATATATATATATATATATATATTAATGTATGTATGTAATAAACTGTCTTACATTACTCGTATCGTTTTATTACCAGTTTCTTTTCGCCTCTACTTGTACACTAACCCCGATCTGGTACAGCTTTGACTGAATGTAATTTCTTCCAAGGAATCCTCATCATAAAGCTCTATGTTGGGGGATATATTATTGTTCCTAATATTTTCACCTCCTGTAACATTAGAAACGGAAATAAGAGAACCTTCTGGATCTATCCTCAATTTAACCTGAGTAATGTCTTCATCAACATCTGATTCGACTTGAATATCGAATGTAAAGGAAGGGTATAACTCTATTGGAGATAATGGAGCATTATAATCAATGGCTATGATGCTTTCATTTGAATCATTAATAATGGATGAAGAATGATCAGATGTCTGGATGGTCTGATTATTCATGTCTTTAATTTTTTGAGAAATAACCTCTGCCTCAGTCCTAATCCTCGGATCCCAACTGAGACTGGAAATGCTGGAGGATCCATAAGTTTCAGTGCTTAGTGCATCAAGAATTTCATTAACCGCACTTGGAGTATGCACAGAAAGGTCATTATCCGTATCATTTATGTTGAGGACATAGTTTGAAACTCTCCTGGCAAAATTCACCAACAAAGTACATCCATATCTCTTCAATAATCCTATAAGAGTTCCAATAAAAATTGCGAAAATTGGAATCACTAAAAGACTGTATAAATGATTCAGCGAATTCTTTGATGATCTGTTATCCTGTAATTTTATAGAGGTGAAATTCTGTCCATCAGTAGTTAGTTCGTCGTCAGCCTCATCATTCACAGACTCCATCTTCTGAACTGGAAAAAAAAAACAAGAAAAAAGTCATTTACATGAATAACTGTCTCATTTTGATTGTACAAAATTCAATAAATATATATTTCCCTATATATACATCATATAGGTTAATCATAATTTCAATCAGTAAATAGTACGTACTATGTATTTTCCTTTATAGATATGTCGGGAAGGAGTTATCATAATGTCCTCATATAAGCTCTCATCCTCGAAACTAGAACCTTTTATAAAAAAAACAAAAAAAAAACAAAAAGAAACAGAAAATATATGAATAATATTAAAGTGTTTACCTTTTTCGCATCCATATATGTTTGCAATGTTTTTATTTTCCTCGATGATACATTTACCGATACATTGCCATACTATTGTCCTCACATTTGGGTAATATATTTGTAACATGTCCTTTGTCATAATAAATTGTTCTACTTTGCAATATTTAAAGGTCAACACTATTGCCTTTTTATTGGAACAAAATCCGAAATGTTTCCTCAGATTCATTTCCCCTTGAAAATGTTTAATAGCAATACCATTGTCAGTATCCCTTTCACATTGGACGTTGAGGCAATAATTCATATCAAAGTACATACCAGCACATAAGGCTGTTAGTGTCAACAAAGTTGTGAGACTACACATTATTACGTATACAATGAAAAGTAAAGCAAGTAATCCAATGTTTTTAAATGAAAAGACAAACAAATAATCCAATGATTTCATATTATAATAAAGCAATGACAGTATAATGTTAAACAGAGCGAGAAAGCACAGTTTCGCGAACATATAACTGAAAGCCAAAACCTGAAGCGGTGAAAAATCAATAATATTGAAAGGTGAATGCATGAGATCACAATGTTTTCATACGAAGAGAGGAAGAAAAATTGAAAAAAATTTACCTAAAAACAAGCTTAAATCAGATGAATTTCCTAATGTCTCTTTATGTGGACAACACTGAGGTACCATATAATAGCTACAAAATATAAGCACATGGAGGAAAACAACTTAATCTCTCTCTTATCAATGATGTCATATTACTGTTTCAGACTTAAAGGAAAATTTTTTTGCATATTGGAATTTTGGAGAAAGTCATAATCAATCTTACCTCATTCTATCAAAAGATGTCTCTTGAAAATTTTTGTTAGTAATGGTCCCCATTTCGAAATCCTCATTAAGGTTAATGTTCACTCGATTTTCAGCTGAGGATCTTCTTTTCTTTATCATTTTTCCGCACTTCCAAACAAGTAGGGCCATCACAATTATAATTATGGAAGAAATTGGAAGTAAGATTAGCACCCAAAAATTTTTTCCCTTTTTTTTGATTGCAAATGATGATCAATAGGACCAGAAAATGTTGTAACTGACTGATCTAATGTGTTATCTGAATATGTGGAGATTAATGAGTGTGTCCTTTCCTCTGGATTATTATAAATCTTGGTTGTTTGTGCCTCTCTAGTTTCTTTATTTTCAATGCTGAAACCTAAGCTTGAGGAATATTCATCCTTTGATTTTGATGTAGTCCATTTTGGACTACTCCTTCCCTCTAAAAAAAAAGGAAATAAAAAAAACATTGTATAATATTTCTTAATAACAGTCAGAAAATGATTAGAAAGATTATTTGTAGCATTAATAATAGATGAACCATATAATATGTTCAATTGTAGACAAGTTTGACATTCATAAGGTACACATTCAGATTAACAAAGTGAAAATCTGCATCATTATTATTATTACTATTTATCATAACAAGATATACTTACCAGTAGTGGTCATATAAGTCACGCTGTTTATCTCAGAGGTTAGGTAGGAAGCACACATATTTGTATGTAAATTAATCTTAGATGGTATGTTGCCTAACCATTCGCATCTAAAGTACCTCATATTCATCATTGTTAGATGTTCCAGATTTGGAAGATTCATAAAAATTGAATCAAAATCTAGGATTTGAACCTGCTCCATGTACAGAATATTTACATTGACTCTGTACCTGAATTTCGGTCCTGTGACATCAATACAGGTTATCCTATTATCGAAACAGTAGCATTGACCCTGTTCACAGCTATCACTCTTAACATATCCGAAGATTGCATTCATTAAAATAAAAATGGTTATGAGACCCATTTCTGTTTTTTTGGGTTTTTTTTGGTGTCTTAATGATATCAGTAACAAAATCCTTTATGAACTAATATTCGTGGCTTGGTTAGTTCTGACCAACTAACTCCAAAGACTTGCGATAAGAGCTTTGCTAATGAAGGTTAAAGCAATGAATGGGTATAAATACTGCCAAGCATTTGCATGGTGAATGTTTATTTTGGAAGCAGGGTAGTAAAGATATTGAAGTCATCAGCCAGGGTTATAAATCACATAGTTCTTCAGATGGATAGTTTACGTTTCAATGCACCATGTACTGCCATTATTTCAGGACCTACCGGATCTGGGAAAACTACATTTATACTTAATTTATTATCCTACTTAGATGAGATGTTTACAAAACCTATAAACAAAATATATTACTTCTATGGAGTATGGCAGAGTTCCTTCGAAAGTTTTACAGGAGATAAATTAGTTTATGTACGAGAATTACCTTCTGAGGAAAAAATAAATTCTTTCACTAATGGTGACCATAATTTAGTGGTTATAGATGACATGCAGATCTCAGCACTCAATGATCCTTTTATTGCTAACCTTTTTTGTCGTGAATCTCATCATAAAAATCTATCAGTGTTTTTATTATTACAAAATTTATTTCATCAAGGGAAATATGCTAGGGATATCTCTCTGAATAGTCATTACTTTATTCTTTTTAAAAATCCTAGAGATTGTCAACAAATGAGATATTTAGGTACTCAATTAGGAATTAGAAAAAAACTTATGTCTGCGTATGAGGATGCAACACTATTACCTTTTTCTTATCTTATGATCGATTTATCTCCAAAATGCGAGAGGACTTCTATGTTAAGAGCTCATATATTTCCATTTGAGGATACAGTAATATATAAATAACACCCTGAAAGTAGCATTCCAAATTTTATCATTTGAGAGGAGAACATTATGTCTAGAAATCTACTGAAATCTAGACATTTCATATGCTCCAAATGCGCCTAAAATATCCTCATTAATTATTAGAATATGAATGAAATTAAATTTGGGCTTCAGGTTAGCAATATTATGATATATTTGACATCTTCCACCTGAGGGGTGACCTGGGGCCCCCCCACACCCCGGAAATTGAAATTTTTAATGTGGCCCTCGAGTATGCCAGCCTAATACAAATTCATTCTCTGATATAAACTGAGTTTCCTGTAAAAATTTCAGCGAGTTTGACCAACTTTAAGGGGTGGTTTGGGCTGATCTGGCATTTTACCTATCTCTCGCCAACTACACTCCCTGAACCTGCACTTTGGGCTACATATGTATTTCTGAAGGAACACACTACTAAAATTCGTTTCAGAGGTGACTCCTGTATGAATCAATATGGTTTTCAACCTTGAATCTACCTTAATTGAGAATATATCAGCATTTCCTGATACAGCCATCTGAGGCTGTATTTTCGCTTTCCTGGATCATATATGACACATATGACACCACTGGTATACCAGATGTAATCCTAAAACCTATGCAGTCAGATTTAGTAGGTGGCAAGTGAATTTTAGGCCAAATTTTAGACTTATAGACCAATATTTGGTACTGGTTTGGGCTGATTTACATCTATTTTTGGCTATATTTAGAACAATATTTTGGTGAAATAATTTCAGGTCAGACATGTAATGCTCCAAATGCGCCTAAAATATCCTCATTAATTATTAGAATATGAATGAAATTAAATTTGGGCTTCAGGTTAGCAATATTATGATATATTTGACATCTTCCACCTGAGGGGTGACCTGGGGCCCCCCCACACCCCGGAAATTGAAATTTTTAATGTGGCCCTCGAGTATGCCAGCCTAATACAAATTCATTCTCTGATATAAACTGAGTTTCCAGTAAAAAATTCAGCCAGTTTGACCAACTTTAAGGGGTGGTTTGGGCTGATCTGGCATTTTACCTATCCCTCGCCAACTACACTCCCTGAACCTGCACTTTGGGCTACATATGTATTTCTGAAGGAACACACTACTAAAATTCGTTTCAGAGGTGACTCCTGTATGAATCAATATGGTTTTCAACCTTGAATCTACCTTAATTGAGAATATATCAGCATTTCCTGATACAGCCATCTGAGGCTGTATTTTCGCTTTCCTGGATCATATATGACACATATGACACCACTGGTATACCAGATGTAATCCTAAAACCTATGCAGTCAGATTTAGTAGGTGGCAAGTGAATTTTAGGCCAAATTTTAGACTTATAGACCAATATTTGGTACTGGTTTGGGCTGATTTACATCTATTTTTGGCTATATTTAGAACAATATTTTGGTGAAATAATTTCAGGTCAGACATGTAATGCTCCAAATGCGCCTAAAATATCCTCATTAATTATTAGAATATGAATGAAATTAAATTTGGGCTTCAGGTTAGCAATATTATGATATATTTGACATCTTCCACCTGAGGGGTGACCTGGGGCCCCCCCCACACCCCGGAAATTGAAATTTTTAATGTGGCCCTCGAGTATGCCAGCCTAATACAAATTCATTCTCTGATATAAACTGAGTTTCCTGTAAAAAATTCAGCCAGTTTGACCAACTTTAAGGGGTGGTTTGGGCTGATCTGGCATTTTACCTATCCCTCGCCAACTACACTCCCTGAACCTGCACTTTGGGCTACATATGTATTTCTGAAGGAACACACTACTAAAATTCGTTTCAGAGGTGACTCCTGTATGAATCAATATGGTTTTCAACCTTGAATCTACCTTAATTGAGAATATATCAGCATTTCCTGATACAGCCATCTGAGGCTGTATTTTCGCTTTCCTGGATCATATATGACACATATGACACCACTGGTATACCAGATGTAATCCTAAAACCTATGCAGTCAGATTTAGTAGGTGGCAAGTGAATTTTAGGCCAAATTTTAGACTTATAGACCAATATTTGGTACTGGTTTGGGCTGATTTACATCTATTTTTGGCTATATTTAGAACAATATTTTGGTGAAATAATTTCAGGTCAGACATGTAATGCTCCAAATGCGCCTAAAATATCCTCATTAATTATTAGAATATGAATGAAATTAAATTTGGGCTTCAGGTTAGCAATATTATGATATATTTGACATCTTCCACCTGAGGGGTGACCTGGGGCCCCCCCCCCACACCCCGGAAATTGAAATTTTTAATGTGGCCCTCGAGTATGCCAGCCTAATACAAATTCATTCTCTGATATAAACTGAGTTTCCTGTAAAAAATTCAGCCAGTTTGACCAACTTTAAGGGGTGGTTTGGGCTGATCTGGCATTTTACCTATCCCTCGCCAACTACACTCCCTGAACCTGCACTTTGGGCTACATATGTATTTCTGAAGGAACACACTACTAAAATTCGTTTCAGAGGTGACTCCTGTATGAATCAATATGGTTTTCAACCTTGAATCTACCTTAATTGAGAATATATCAGCATTTCCTGATACAGCCATCTGAGGCTGTATTTTCGCTTTCCTGGATCATATATGACACATATGACACCACTGGTATACCAGATGTAATCCTAAAACCTATGCAGTCAGATTTAGTAGGTGGCAAGTGAATTTTAGGCCAAATTTTAGACTTATAGACCAATATTTGGTACTGGTTTGGGCTGATTTACATCTATTTTTGGCTATATTTAGAACAATATTTTGGTGAAATAATTTCAGGTCAGACATGTAATGCTCCAAATGCGCCTAAAATATCCTCATTAATTATTAGAATATGAATGAAATTAAATTTGGGCTTCAGGTTAGCAATATTATGATATATTTGACATCTTCCACCTGAGGGGTGACCTGGGGCCCCCCCACACCCCGGAAATTGAAATTTTTAATGTGGCCCTCGAGTATGCCAGCCTAATACAAATTCATTCTCTGATATAAACTGAGTTTCCAGTAAAAAATTCAGCCAGTTTGACCAACTTTAAGGGGTGGTTTGGGCTGATCTGGCATTTTACCTATCCCTCGCCAACTACACTCCCTGAACCTGCACTTTGGGCTACATATGTATTTCTGAAGGAACACACTACTAAAATTCGTTTCAGAGGTGACTCCTGTATGAATCAATATGGTTTTCAACCTTGAATCTACCTTAATTGAGAATATATCAGCATTTCCTGATACAGCCATCTGAGGCTGTATTTTCGCTTTCCTGGATCATATATGACACATATGACACCACTGGTATACCAGATGTAATCCTAAAACCTATGCAGTCAGATTTAGTAGGTGGCAAGTGAATTTTAGGCCAAATTTTAGACTTATAGACCAATATTTGGTACTGGTTTGGGCTGATTTACATCTATTTTTGGCTATATTTAGAACAATATTTTGGTGAAATAATTTCAGGTCAGACATGTAATGCTCCAAATGCGCCTAAAATATCCTCATTAATTATTAGAATATGAATGAAATTAAATTTGGGCTTCAGGTTAGCAATATTATGATATATTTGACATCTTCCACCTGAGGGGTGACCTGGGGCCCCCCCCACACCCCGGAAATTGAAATTTTTAATGTGGCCCTCGAGTATGCCAGCCTAATACAAATTCATTCTCTGATATAAACTGAGTTTCCTGTAAAAAATTCAGCCAGTTTGACCAACTTTAAGGGGTGGTTTGGGCTGATCTGGCATTTTACCTATCCCTCGCCAACTACACTCCCTGAACCTGCACTTTGGGCTACATATGTATTTCTGAAGGAACACACTACTAAAATTCGTTTCAGAGGTGACTCCTGTATGAATCAATATGGTTTTCAACCTTGAATCTACCTTAATTGAGAATATATCAGCATTTCCTGATACAGCCATCTGAGGCTGTATTTTCGCTTTCCTGGATCATATATGACACATATGACACCACTGGTATACCAGATGTAATCCTAAAACCTATGCAGTCAGATTTAGTAGGTGGCAAGTGAATTTTAGGCCAAATTTTAGACTTATAGACCAATATTTGGTACTGGTTTGGGCTGATTTACATCTATTTTTGGCTATATTTAGAACAATATTTTGGTGAAATAATTTCAGGTCAGACATGTAATGCTCCAAATGCGCCTAAAATATCCTCATTAATTATTAGAATATGAATGAAATTAAATTTGGGCTTCAGGTTAGCAATATTATGATATATTTGACATCTTCCACCTGAGGGGTGACCTGGGGCCCCCCCCCCCACACCCCGGAAATTGAAATTTTTAATGTGGCCCTCGAGTATGCCAGCCTAATACAAATTCATTCTCTGATATAAACTGAGTTTCCAGTAAAAAATTCAGCCAGTTTGACCAACTTTAAGGGGTGGTTTGGGCTGATCTGGCATTTTACCTATCCCTCGCCAACTACACTCCCTGAACCTGCACTTTGGGCTACATATGTATTTCTGAAGGAACACACTACTAAAATTCGTTTCAGAGGTGACTCCTGTATGAATCAATATGGTTTTCAACCTTGAATCTACCTTAATTGAGAATATATCAGCATTTCCTGATACAGCCATCTGAGGCTGTATTTTCGCTTTCCTGGATCATATATGACACATATGACACCACTGGTATACCAGATGTAATCCTAAAACCTATGCAGTCAGATTTAGTAGGTGGCAAGTGAATTTTAGGCCAAATTTTAGACTTATAGACCAATATTTGGTACTGGTTTGGGCTGATTTACATCTATTTTTGGCTATATTTAGAACAATATTTTGGTGAAATAATTTCAGGTCAGACATGTAATGCTCCAAATGCGCCTAAAATATCCTCATTAATTATTAGAATATGAATGAAATTAAATTTGGGCTTCAGGTTAGCAATATTATGATATATTTGACATCTTCCACCTGAGGGGTGACCTGGGGCCCCCCCCCACACCCCGGAAATTGAAATTTTTAATGTGGCCCTCGAGTATGCCAGCCTAATACAAATTCATTCTCTGATATAAACTGAGTTTCCAGTAAAAAATTCAGCCAGTTTGACCAACTTTAAGGGGTGGTTTGGGCTGATCTGGCATTTTACCTATCCCTCGCCAACTACACTCCCTGAACCTGCACTTTGGGCTACATATGTATTTCTGAAGGAACACACTACTAAAATTCGTTTCAGAGGTGACTCCTGTATGAATCAATATGGTTTTCAACCTTGAATCTACCTTAATTGAGAATATATCAGCATTTCCTGATACAGCCATCTGAGGCTGTATTTTCGCTTTCCTGGATCATATATGACACATATGACACCACTGGTATACCAGATGTAATCCTAAAACCTATGCAGTCAGATTTAGTAGGTGGCAAGTGAATTTTAGGCCAAATTTTAGACTTATAGACCAATATTTGGTACTGGTTTGGGCTGATTTACATCTATTTTTGGCTATATTTAGAACAATATTTTGGTGAAATAATTTCAGGTCAGACATGTAATGCTCCAAATGCGCCTAAAATATCCTCATTAATTATTAGAATATGAATGAAATTAAATTTGGGCTTCAGGTTAGCAATATTATGATATATTTGACATCTTCCACCTGAGGGGTGACCTGGGGCCCCCCCCACACCCCGGAAATTGAAATTTTTAATGTGGCCCTCGAGTATGCCAGCCTAATACAAATTCATTCTCTGATATAAACTGAGTTTCCTGTAAAAAATTCAGCCAGTTTGACCAACTTTAAGGGGTGGTTTGGGCTGATCTGGCATTTTACCTATCCCTCGCCAACTACACTCCCTGAACCTGCACTTTGGGCTACATATGTATTTCTGAAGGAACACACTACTAAAATTCGTTTCAGAGGTGACTCCTGTATGAATCAATATGGTTTTCAACCTTGAATCTACCTTAATTGAGAATATATCAGCATTTCCTGATACAGCCATCTGAGGCTGTATTTTCGCTTTCCTGGATCATATATGACACATATGACACCACTGGTATACCAGATGTAATCCTAAAACCTATGCAGTCAGATTTAGTAGGTGGCAAGTGAATTTTAGGCCAAATTTTAGACTTATAGACCAATATTTGGTACTGGTTTGGGCTGATTTACATCTATTTTTGGCTATATTTAGAACAATATTTTGGTGAAATAATTTCAGGTCAGACATGTAATGCTCCAAATGCGCCTAAAATATCCTCATTAATTATTAGAATATGAATGAAATTAAATTTGGGCTTCAGGTTAGCAATATTATGATATATTTGACATCTTCCACCTGAGGGGTGACCTGGGGCCCCCCCCCCCACACCCCGGAAATTGAAATTTTTAATGTGGCCCTCGAGTATGCCAGCCTAATACAAATTCATTCTCTGATATAAACTGAGTTTCCAGTAAAAAATTCAGCCAGTTTGACCAACTTTAAGGGGTGGTTTGGGCTGATCTGGCATTTTACCTATCCCTCGCCAACTACACTCCCTGAACCTGCACTTTGGGCTACATATGTATTTCTGAAGGAACACACTACTAAAATTCGTTTCAGAGGTGACTCCTGTATGAATCAATATGGTTTTCAACCTTGAATCTACCTTAATTGAGAATATATCAGCATTTCCTGATACAGCCATCTGAGGCTGTATTTTCGCTTTCCTGGATCATATATGACACATATGACACCACTGGTATACCAGATGTAATCCTAAAACCTATGCAGTCAGATTTAGTAGGTGGCAAGTGAATTTTAGGCCAAATTTTAGACTTATAGACCAATATTTGGTACTGGTTTGGGCTGATTTACATCTATTTTTGGCTATATTTAGAACAATATTTTGGTGAAATAATTTCAGGTCAGACATGTAATGCTCCAAATGCGCCTAAAATATCCTCATTAATTATTAGAATATGAATGAAATTAAATTTGGGCTTCAGGTTAGCAATATTATGATATATTTGACATCTTCCACCTGAGGGGTGACCTGGGGCCCCCCCCCCCCACACCCCGGAAATTGAAATTTTTAATGTGGCCCTCGAGTATGCCAGCCTAATACAAATTCATTCTCTGATATAAACTGAGTTTCCTGTAAAAAATTCAGCCAGTTTGACCAACTTTAAGGGGTGGTTTGGGCTGATCTGGCATTTTACCTATCCCTCGCCAACTACACTCCCTGAACCTGCACTTTGGGCTACATATGTATTTCTGAAGGAACACACTACTAAAATTCGTTTCAGAGGTGACTCCTGTATGAATCAATATGGTTTTCAACCTTGAATCTACCTTAATTGAGAATATATCAGCATTTCCTGATACAGCCATCTGAGGCTGTATTTTCGCTTTCCTGGATCATATATGACACATATGACACCACTGGTATACCAGATGTAATCCTAAAACCTATGCAGTCAGATTTAGTAGGTGGCAAGTGAATTTTAGGCCAAATTTTAGACTTATAGACCAATATTTGGTTCTGGTTTGGGCTGATTTACATCTATTTTTGGCTATATTTAGAACAATATTTTGGTGAAATAATTTCAGGTCAGACATGTAATGCTCCAAATGCGCCTAAAATATCCTCATTAATTATTAGAATATGAATGAAATTAAATTTGGGCTTCAGGTTAGCAATATTATGATATATTTGACATCTTCCACCTGAGGGGTGACCTGGGGCCCCCCCCCCACACCCCGGAAATTGAAATTTTTAATGTGGCCCTCGAGTATGCCAGCCTAATACAAATTCATTCTCTGATATAAACTGAGTTTCCTGTAAAAAATTCAGCCAGTTTGACCAACTTTAAGGGGTGGTTTGGGCTGATCTGGCATTTTACCTATCCCTCGCCAACTACACTCCCTGAACCTGCACTTTGGGCTACATATGTATTTCTGAAGGAACACACTACTAAAATTCGTTTCAGAGGTGACTCCTGTATGAATCAATATGGTTTTCAACCTTGAATCTACCTTAATTGAGAATATATCAGCATTTCCTGATACAGCCATCTGAGGCTGTATTTTCGCTTTCCTGGATCATATATGACACATATGACACCACTGGTATACCAGATGTAATCCTAAAACCTATGCAGTCAGATTTAGTAGGTGGCAAGTGAATTTTAGGCCAAATTTTAGACTTATAGACCAATATTTGGTACTGGTTTGGGCTGATTTACATCTATTTTTGGCTATATTTAGAACAATATTTTGGTGAAATAATTTCAGGTCAGACATGTAATGCTCCAAATGCGCCTAAAATATCCTCATTAATTATTAGAATATGAATGAAATTAAATTTGGGCTTCAGGTTAGCAATATTATGATATATTTGACATCTTCCACCTGAGGGGTGACCTGGGGCCCCCCACACCCCGGAAATTGAAATTTTTAATGTGGCCCTCGAGTATGCCAGCCTAATACAAATTCATTCTTTGATATAAACTGAGTTTCCAGTAAAAAATTCAGCCAGTTTGACCAACTTTAAGGGGTGGTTTGGGCTGATCTGGCATTTTACCTATCCCTCGCCAACTACACTCCCTGAACCTGCACTTTGGGCTACATATGTATTTCTGAAGGAACACACTACTAAAATTCGTTTCAGAGGTGACTCCTGTATGAATCAATATGGTTTTCAACCTTGAATCTACCTTAATTGAGAATATATCAGCATTTCCTGATACAGCCATCTGAGGCTGTATTTTCGCTTTCCTGGATCATATATGACACATATGACACCACTGGTATACCAGATGTAATCCTAAAACCTATGCAGTCAGATTTAGTAGGTGGCAAGTGAATTTTAGGCCAAATTTTAGACTTATAGACCAATATTTGGTACTGGTTTGGGCTGATTTACATCTATTTTTGGCTATATTTAGAACAATATTTTGGTGAAATAATTTCAGGTCAGACATGTAATGCTCCAAATGCGCCTAAAATATCCTCATTAATTATTAGAATATGAATGAAATTAAATTTGGGCTTCAGGTTAGCAATATTATGATATATTTGACATCTTCCACCTGAGGGGTGACCTGGGGCCCCCCCCACACCCCGGAAATTGAAATTTTTAATGTGGCCCTCGAGTATGCCAGCCTAATACAAATTCATTCTCTGATATAAACTGAGTTTCCTGTAAAAAATTCAGCCAGTTTGACCAACTTTAAGGGGTGGTTTGGGCTGATCTGGCATTTTACCTATCCCTCGCCAACTACACTCCCTGAACCTGCACTTTGGGCTACATATGTATTTCTGAAGGAACACACTACTAAAATTCGTTTCAGAGGTGACTCCTGTATGAATCAATATGGTTTTCAACCTTGAATCTACCTTAATTGAGAATATATCAGCATTTCCTGATACAGCCATCTGAGGCTGTATTTTCGCTTTCCTGGATCATATATGACACATATGACACCACTGGTATACCAGATGTAATCCTAAAACCTATGCAGTCAGATTTAGTAGGTGGCAAGTGAATTTTAGGCCAAATTTTAGACTTATAGACCAATATTTGGTACTGGTTTGGGCTGATTTACATCTATTTTTGGCTATATTTAGAACAATATTTTGGTGAAATAATTTCAGGTCAGACATGTAATGCTCCAAATGCGCCTAAAATATCCTCATTAATTATTAGAATATGAATGAAATTAAATTTGGGCTTCAGGTTAGCAATATTATGATATATTTGACATCTTCCACCTGAGGGGTGACCTGGGGCCCCCCCCCCACACCCCGGAAATTGAAATTTTTAATGTGGCCCTCGAGTATGCCAGCCTAATACAAATTCATTCTCTGATATAAACTGAGTTTCCTGTAAAAAATTCAGCCAGTTTGACCAACTTTAAGGGGTGGTTTGGGCTGATCTGGCATTTTACCTATCCCTCGCCAACTACACTCCCTGAACCTGCACTTTGGGCTACATATGTATTTCTGAAGGAACACACTACTAAAATTCGTTTCAGAGGTGACTCCTGTATGAATCAATATGGTTTTCAACCTTGAATCTACCTTAATTGAGAATATATCAGCATTTCCTGATACAGCCATCTGAGGCTGTATTTTCGCTTTCCTGGATCATATATGACACATATGACACCACTGGTATACCAGATGTAATCCTAAAACCTATGCAGTCAGATTTAGTAGGTGGCAAGTGAATTTTAGGCCAAATTTTAGACTTATAGACCAATATTTGGTACTGGTTTGGGCTGATTTACATCTATTTTTGGCTATATTTAGAACAATATTTTGGTGAAATAATTTCAGGTCAGACATGTAATGCTCCAAATGCGCCTAAAATATCCTCATTAATTATTAGAATATGAATGAAATTAAATTTGGGCTTCAGGTTAGCAATATTATGATATATTTGACATCTTCCACCTGAGGGGTGACCTGGGGCCCCCCACACCCCGGAAATTGAAATTTTTAATGTGGCCCTCGAGTATGCCAGCCTAATACAAATTCATTCTCTGATATAAACTGAGTTTCCAGTAAAAAATTCAGCCAGTTTGACCAACTTTAAGGGGTGGTTTGGGCTGATCTGGCATTTTACCTATCCCTCGCCAACTACACTCCCTGAACCTGCACTTTGGGCTACATATGTATTTCTGAAGGAACACACTACTAAAATTCGTTTCAGAGGTGACTCCTGTATGAATCAATATGGTTTTCAACCTTGAATCTACCTTAATTGAGAATATATCAGCATTTCCTGATACAGCCATCTGAGGCTGTATTTTCGCTTTCCTGGATCATATATGACACATATGACACCACTGGTATACCAGATGTAATCCTAAAACCTATGCAGTCAGATTTAGTAGGTGGCAAGTGAATTTTAGGCCAAATTTTAGACTTATAGACCAATATTTGGTACTGGTTTGGGCTGATTTACATCTATTTTTGGCTATATTTAGAACAATATTTTGGTGAAATAATTTCAGGTCAGACATGTAATGCTCCAAATGCGCCTAAAATATCCTCATTAATTATTAGAATATGAATGAAATTAAATTTGGGCTTCAGGTTAGCAATATTATGATATATTTGACATCTTCCACCTGAGGGGTGACCTGGGGCCCCCCCCCCCACACCCCGGAAATTGAAATTTTTAATGTGGCCCTCGAGTATGCCAGCCTAATACAAATTCATTCTCTGATATAAACTGAGTTTCCTGTAAAAAATTCAGCCAGTTTGACCAACTTTAAGGGGTGGTTTGGGCTGATCTGGCATTTTACCTATCCCTCGCCAACTACACTCCCTGAACCTGCACTTTGGGCTACATATGTATTTCTGAAGGAACACACTACTAAAATTCGTTTCAGAGGTGACTCCTGTATGAATCAATATGGTTTTCAACCTTGAATCTACCTTAATTGAGAATATATCAGCATTTCCTGATACAGCCATCTGAGGCTGTATTTTCGCTTTCCTGGATCATATATGACACATATGACACCACTGGTATACCAGATGTAATCCTAAAACCTATGCAGTCAGATTTAGTAGGTGGCAAGTGAATTTTAGGCCAAATTTTAGACTTATAGACCAATATTTGGTACTGGTTTGGGCTGATTTACATCTATTTTTGGCTATATTTAGAACAATATTTTGGTGAAATAATTTCAGGTCAGACATGTAATGCTCCAAATGCGCCTAAAATATCCTCATTAATTATTAGAATATGAATGAAATTAAATTTGGGCTTCAGGTTAGCAATATTATGATATATTTGACATCTTCCACCTGAGGGGTGACCTGGGGCCCCCCACACCCCGGAAATTGAAATTTTTAATGTGGCCCTCGAGTATGCCAGCCTAATACAAATTCATTCTCTGATATAAACTGAGTTTCCAGTAAAAAATTCAGCCAGTTTGACCAACTTTAAGGGGTGGTTTGGGCTGATCTGGCATTTTACCTATCCCTCGCCAACTACACTCCCTGAACCTGCACTTTGGGCTACATATGTATTTCTGAAGGAACACACTACTAAAATTCGTTTCAGAGGTGACTCCTGTATGAATCAATATGGTTTTCAACCTTGAATCTACCTTAATTGAGAATATATCAGCATTTCCTGATACAGCCATCTGAGGCTGTATTTTCGCTTTCCTGGATCATATATGACACATATGACACCACTGGTATACCAGATGTAATCCTAAAACCTATGCAGTCAGATTTAGTAGGTGGCAAGTGAATTTTAGGCCAAATTTTAGACTTATAGACCAATATTTGGTACTGGTTTGGGCTGATTTACATCTATTTTTGGCTATATTTAGAACAATATTTTGGTGAAATAATTTCAGGTCAGACATGTAATGCTCCAAATGCGCCTAAAATATCCTCATTAATTATTAGAATATGAATGAAATTAAATTTGGGCTTCAGGTTAGCAATATTATGATATATTTGACATCTTCCACCTGAGGGGTGACCTGGGGCCCCCCCCACACCCCGGAAATTGAAATTTTTAATGTGGCCCTCGAGTATGCCAGCCTAATACAAATTCATTCTCTGATATAAACTGAGTTTCCTGTAAAAAATTCAGCCAGTTTGACCAACTTTAAGGGGTGGTTTGGGCTGATCTGGCATTTTACCTATCCCTCGCCAACTACACTCCCTGAACCTGCACTTTGGGCTACATATGTATTTCTGAAGGAACACACTACTAAAATTCGTTTCAGAGGTGACTCCTGTATGAATCAATATGGTTTTCAACCTTGAATCTACCTTAATTGAGAATATATCAGCATTTCCTGATACAGCCATCTGAGGCTGTATTTTCGCTTTCCTGGATCATATATGACACATATGACACCACTGGTATACCAGATGTAATCCTAAAACCTATGCAGTCAGATTTAGTAGGTGGCAAGTGAATTTTAGGCCAAATTTTAGACTTATAGACCAATATTTGGTACTGGTTTGGGCTGATTTACATCTATTTTTGGCTATATTTAGAACAATATTTTGGTGAAATAATTTCAGGTCAGACATGTAATGCTCCAAATGCGCCTAAAATATCCTCATTAATTATTAGAATATGAATGAAATTAAATTTGGGCTTCAGATTAGCAATATTATGATATATTTGACATCTTCCACCTGAGGGGTGACCTGGGGCCCCCCCACACCCCGGAAATTGAAATTTTTAATGTGGCCCTCGAGTATGCCAGCCTAATACAAATTCATTCTCTGATATAAACTGAGTTTCCTGTAAAAAATTCAGCCAGTTTGACCAACTTTAAGGGGTGGTTTGGGCTGATCTGGCATTTTACCTATCCCTCGCCAACTACACTCCCTGAACCTGCACTTTGGGCTACATATGTATTTCTGAAGGAACACACTACTAAAATTCGTTTCAGAGGTGACTCCTGTATGAATCAATATGGTTTTTAACCTTGAATCTACCTTAATTGAGAATATATCAGCATTTCCTGATACAGCCATCTGAGGCTGTATTTTCGCTTTCCTGGATCATATATGACACATATGACACCACTGGTATACCAGATGTAATCCTAAAACCTATGCAGTCAGATTTAGTAGGTGGCAAGTGAATTTTAGGCCAAATTTTAGACTTATAGACCAATATTTGGTACTGGTTTGGGCTGATTTACATCTATTTTTGGCTATATTTAGAACAATATTTTGGTGAAATAATTTCAGGTCAGACATGTAATGCTCCAAATGCGCCTAAAATATCCTCATTAATTATTAGAATATGAATGAAATTAAATTTGGGCTTCAGGTTAGCAATATTATGATATATTTGACATCTTCCACCTGAGGGGTGACCTGGGGCCCCCCACACCCCGGAAATTGAAATTTTTAATGTGGCCCTCGAGTATGCCAGCCTAATACAAATTCATTCTCTGATATAAACTGAGTTTCCAGTAAAAAATTCAGCCAGTTTGACCAACTTTAAGGGGTGGTTTGGGCTGATCTGGCATTTTACCTATCCCTCGCCAACTACACTCCCTGAACCTGCACTTTGGGCTACATATGTATTTCTGAAGGAACACACTACTAAAATTCGTTTCAGAGGTGACTCCTGTATGAATCAATATGGTTTTCAACCTTGAATCTACCTTAATTGAGAATATATCAGCATTTCCTGATACAGCCATCTGAGGCTGTATTTTCGCTTTCCTGGATCATATATGACACATATGACACCACTGGTATACCAGATGTAATCCTAAAACCTATGCAGTCAGATTTAGTAGGTGGCAAGTGAATTTTAGGCCAAATTTTAGACTTATAGACCAATATTTGGTACTGGTTTGGGCTGATTTACATCTATTTTTGGCTATATTTAGAACAATATTTTGGTGAAATAATTTCAGGTCAGACATGTAATGCTCCAAATGCGCCTAAAATATCCTCATTAATTATTAGAATATGAATGAAATTAAATTTGGGCTTCAGGTTAGCAATATTATGATATATTTGACATCTTCCACCTGAGGGGTGACCTGGGGCCCCCCCCCCCCACACCCCGGAAATTGAAATTTTTAATGTGGCCCTCGAGTATGCCAGCCTAATACAAATTCATTCTCTGATATAAACTGAGTTTCCTGTAAAAAATTCAGCCAGTTTGACCAACTTTAAGGGGTGGTTTGGGCTGATCTGGCATTTTACCTATCCCTCGCCAACTACACTCCCTGAACCTGCACTTTGGGCTACATATGTATTTCTGAAGGAACACACTACTAAAATTCGTTTCAGAGGTGACTCCTGTATGAATCAATATGGTTTTCAACCTTGAATCTACCTTAATTGAGAATATATCAGCATTTCCTGATACAGCCATCTGAGGCTGTATTTTCGCTTTCCTGGATCATATATGACACATATGACACCACTGGTATACCAGATGTAATCCTAAAACCTATGCAGTCAGATTTAGTAGGTGGCAAGTGAATTTTAGGCCAAATTTTAGACTTATAGACCAATATTTGGTACTGGTTTGGGCTGATTTACATCTATTTTTGGCTATATTTAGAACAATATTTTGGTGAAATAATTTCAGGTCAGACATGTAATGCTCCAAATGCGCCTAAAATATCCTCATTAATTATTAGAATATGAATGAAATTAAATTTGGGCTTCAGGTTAGCAATATTATGATATATTTGACATCTTCCACCTGAGGGGTGACCTGGGGCCCCCCCCACACCCCGGAAATTGAAATTTTTAATGTGGCCCTCGAGTATGCCAGCCTAATACAAATTCATTCTCTGATATAAACTGAGTTTCCTGTAAAAAATTCAGCCAGTTTGACCAACTTTAAGGGGTGGTTTGGGCTGATCTGGCATTTTACCTATCCCTCGCCAACTACACTCCCTGAACCTGCACTTTGGGCTACATATGTATTTCTGAAGGAACACACTACTAAAATTCGTTTCAGAGGTGACTCCTGTATGAATCAATATGGTTTTCAACCTTGAATCTACCTTAATTGAGAATATATCAGCATTTCCTGATACAGCCATCTGAGGCTGTATTTTCGCTTTCCTGGATCATATATGACACATATGACACCACTGGTATACCAGATGTAATCCTAAAACCTATGCAGTCAGATTTAGTAGGTGGCAAGTGAATTTTAGGCCAAATTTTAGACTTATAGACCAATATTTGGTACTGGTTTGGGCTGATTTACATCTATTTTTGGCTATATTTAGAACAATATTTTGGTGAAATAATTTCAGGTCAGACATGTAATGCTCCAAATGCGCCTAAAATATCCTCATTAATTATTAGAATATGAATGAAATTAAATTTGGGCTTCAGATTAGCAATATTATGATATATTTGACATCTTCCACCTGAGGGGTGACCTGGGGCCCCCCCACACCCCGGAAATTGAAATTTTTAATGTGGCCCTCGAGTATGCCAGCCTAATACAAATTCATTCTCTGATATAAACTGAGTTTCCTGTAAAAAATTCAGCCAGTTTGACCAACTTTAAGGGGTGGTTTGGGCTGATCTGGCATTTTACCTATCCCTCGCCAACTACACTCCCTGAACCTGCACTTTGGGCTACATATGTATTTCTGAAGGAACACACTACTAAAATTCGTTTCAGAGGTGACTCCTGTATGAATCAATATGGTTTTTAACCTTGAATCTACCTTAATTGAGAATATATCAGCATTTCCTGATACAGCCATCTGAGGCTGTATTTTCGCTTTCCTGGATCATATATGACACATATGACACCACTGGTATACCAGATGTAATCCTAAAACCTATGCAGTCAGATTTAGTAGGTGGCAAGTGAATTTTAGGCCAAATTTTAGACTTATAGACCAATATTTGGTACTGGTTTGGGCTGATTTACATCTATTTTTGGCTATATTTAGAACAATATTTTGGTGAAATAATTTCAGGTCAGACATGTAATGCTCCAAATGCGCCTAAAATATCCTCATTAATTATTAGAATATGAATGAAATTAAATTTGGGCTTCAGGTTAGCAATATTATGATATATTTGACATCTTCCACCTCAGGGGTGACCTGGGGCCCCCCCCACACCCCGGAAATTGAAATTTTTAATGTGGCCCTCGAGTATGCCAGCCTAATACAAATTCATTCTCTGATATAAACTGAGTTTCCTGTAAAAAATTCAGCCAGTTTGACCAACTTTAAGGGGTGGTTTGGGCTGATCTGGCATTTTACCTATCCCTCGCCAACTACACTCCCTGAACCTGCACTTTGGGCTACATATGTATTTCTGAAGGAACACACTACTAAAATTCGTTTCAGAGGTGACTCCTGTATGAATCAATATGGTTTTCAACCTTGAATCTACCTTAATTGAGAATATATCAGCATTTCCTGATACAGCCATCTGAGGCTGTATTTTCGCTTTCCTGGATCATATATGACACATATGACACCACTGGTATACCAGATGTAATCCTAAAACCTATGCAGTCAGATTTAGTAGGTGGCAAGTGAATTTTAGGCCAAATTTTAGACTTATAGACCAATATTTGGTACTGGTTTGGGCTGATTTACATCTATTTTTGGCTATATTTAGAACAATATTTTGGTGAAATAATTTCAGGTCAGACATGTAATGCTCCAAATGCGCCTAAAATATCCTCATTAATTATTAGAATATGAATGAAATTAAATTTGGGCTTCAGGTTAGCAATATTATGATATATTTGACATCTTCCACCTGAGGGGTGACCTGGGGCCCCCCCCACACCCCGGAAATTGAAATTTTTAATGTGGCCCTCGAGTATGCCAGCCTAATACAAATTCATTCTCTGATATAAACTGAGTTTCCTGTAAAAAATTCAGCCAGTTTGACCAACTTTAAGGGGTGGTTTGGGCTGATCTGGCATTTTACCTATCCCTCGCCAACTACACTCCCTGAACCTGCACTTTGGGCTACATATGTATTTCTGAAGGAACACACTACTAAAATTCGTTTCAGAGGTGACTCCTGTATGAATCAATATGGTTTTCAACCTTGAATCTACCTTAATTGAGAATATATCAGCATTTCCTGATACAGCCATCTGAGGCTGTATTTTCGCTTTCCTGGATCATATATGACACATATGACACCACTGGTATACCAGATGTAATCCTAAAACCTATGCAGTCAGATTTAGTAGGTGGCAAGTGAATTTTAGGCCAAATTTTAGACTTATAGACCAATATTTGGTACTGGTTTGGGCTGATTTACATCTATTTTTGGCTATATTTAGAACAATATTTTGGTGAAATAATTTCAGGTCAGACATGTAATGCTCCAAATGCGCCTAAAATATCCTCATTAATTATTAGAATATGAATGAAATTAAATTTGGGCTTCAGATTAGCAATATTATGATATATTTGACATCTTCCACCTGAGGGGTGACCTGGGGCCCCCCCACACCCCGGAAATTGAAATTTTTAATGTGGCCCTCGAGTATGCCAGCCTAATACAAATTCATTCTCTGATATAAACTGAGTTTCCTGTAAAAAATTCAGCCAGTTTGACCAACTTTAAGGGGTGGTTTGGGCTGATCTGGCATTTTACCTATCCCTCGCCAACTACACTCCCTGAACCTGCACTTTGGGCTACATATGTATTTCTGAAGGAACACACTACTAAAATTCGTTTCAGAGGTGACTCCTGTATGAATCAATATGGTTTTTAACCTTGAATCTACCTTAATTGAGAATATATCAGCATTTCCTGATACAGCCATCTGAGGCTGTATTTTCGCTTTCCTGGATCATATATGACACATATGACACCACTGGTATACCAGATGTAATCCTAAAACCTATGCAGTCAGATTTAGTAGGTGGCAAGTGAATTTTAGGCCAAATTTTAGACTTATAGACCAATATTTGGTACTGGTTTGGGCTGATTTACATCTATTTTTGGCTATATTTAGAACAATATTTTGGTGAAATAATTTCAGGTCAGACATGTAATGCTCCAAATGCGCCTAAAATATCCTCATTAATTATTAGAATATGAATGAAATTAAATTTGGGCTTCAGGTTAGCAATATTATGATATATTTGACATCTTCCACCTCAGGGGTGACCTGGGGCCCCCCCCACACCCCGGAAATTGAAATTTTTAATGTGGCCCTCGAGTATGCCAGCCTAATACAAATTCATTCTCTGATATAAACTGAGTTTCCTGTAAAAAATTCAGCCAGTTTGACCAACTTTAAGGGGTGGTTTGGGCTGATCTGGCATTTTACCTATCCCTCGCCAACTACACTCCCTGAACCTGCACTTTGGGCTACATATGTATTTCTGAAGGAACACACTACTAAAATTCGTTTCAGAGGTGACTCCTGTATGAATCAATATGGTTTTCAACCTTGAATCTACCTTAATTGAGAATATATCAGCATTTCCTGATACAGCCATCTGAGGCTGTATTTTCGCTTTCCTGGATCATATATGACACATATGACACCACTGGTATACCAGATGTAATCCTAAAACCTATGCAGTCAGATTTAGTAGGTGGCAAGTGAATTTTAGGCCAAATTTTAGACTTATAGACCAATATTTGGTACTGGTTTGGGCTGATTTACATCTATTTTTGGCCATATTTAGAACAATATTTTGGTGAAATAATTTCAGGTCAGACATGTAATGCTCCAAATGCGCCTAAAATATCCTCATTAATTATTAGAATATGAATGAAATTAAATTTGGGCTTCAGGTTAGCAATATTATGATATATTTGACATCTTCCACCTCAGGGGTGACCTGGGGCCCCCCCCACACCCCGGAAATTGAAATTTTTAATGTGGCCCTCGAGTATGCCAGCCTAATACAAATTCATTCTCTGATATAAACTGAGTTTCCTGTAAAAAATTCAGCCAGTTTGACCAACTTTAAGGGGTGGTTTGGGCTGATCTGGCATTTTACCTATCCCTCGCCAACTACACTCCCTGAACCTGCACTTTGGGCTACATATGTATTTCTGAAGGAACACACTACTAAAATTCGTTTCAGAGGTGACTCCTGTATGAATCAATATGGTTTTCAACCTTGAATCTACCTTAATTGAGAATATATCAGCATTTCCTGATACAGCCATCTGAGGCTGTATTTTCGCTTTCCTGGATCATATATGACACATATGACACCACTGGTATACCAGATGTAATCCTAAAACCTATGCAGTCAGATTTAGTAGGTGGCAAGTGAATTTTAGGCCAAATTTTAGACTTATAGACCAATATTTGGTTCTGGTTTGGGCTGATTTACATCTATTTTTGGCTATATTTAGAACAATATTTTGGTGAAATAATTTCAGGTCAGACATGTAATGCTCCAAATGCGCCTAAAATATCCTCATTAATTATTAGAATATGAATGAAATTAAATTTGGGCTTCAGGTTAGCAATATTATGATATATTTGACATCTTCCACCTGAGGGGTGACCTGGGGCCCCCCCACACCCCGGAAATTGAAATTTTTAATGTGGCCCTCGAGTATGCCAGCCTAATACAAATTCATTCTCTGATATAAACTGAGTTTCCAGTAAAAAATTCAGCCAGTTTGACCAACTTTAAGGGGTGGTTTGGGCTGATCTGGCATTTTACCTATCCCTCGCCAACTACACTCCCTGAACCTGCACTTTGGGCTACATATGTATTTCTGAAGGAACACACTACTAAAATTCGTTTCAGAGGTGACTCCTGTATGAATCAATATGGTTTTCAACCTTGAATCTACCTTAATTGAGAATATATCAGCATTTCCTGATACAGCCATCTGAGGCTGTATTTTCGCTTTCCTGGATCATATATGACACATATGACACCACTGGTATACCAGATGTAATCCTAAAACCTATGCAGTCAGATTTAGTAGGTGGCAAGTGAATTTTAGGCCAAATTTTAGACTTATAGACCAATATTTGGTACTGGTTTGGGCTGATTTACATCTAATTTTGGCTATATTTAGAACAATATTTTGGTGAAATAATTTCAGGTCAGACATGTAATGCTCCAAATGCGCCTAAAATATCCTCATTAATTATTAGAATATGAATGAAATTAAATTTGGGCTTCAGGTTAGCAATATTATGATATATTTGACATCTTCCACCTGAGGGGTGACCTGGGGCCCCCCCCCACACCCCGGAAATTGAAATTTTTAATGTGGCCCTCGAGTATGCCAGCCTAATACAAATTCATTCTCTGATATAAACTGAGTTTCCTGTAAAAAATTCAGCCAGTTTGACCAACTTTAAGGGGTGGTTTGGGCTGATCTGGCATTTTACCTATCCCTCGCCAACTACACTCCCTGAACCTGCACTTTGGGCTACATATGTATTTCTGAAGGAACACACTACTAAAATTCGTTTCAGAGGTGACTCCTGTATGAATCAATATGGTTTTCAACCTTGAATCTACCTTAATTGAGAATATATCAGCATTTCCTGATACAGCCATCTGAGGCTGTATTTTCGCTTTCCTGGATCATATATGACACATATGACACCACTGGTATACCAGATGTAATCCTAAAACCTATGCAGTCAGATTTAGTAGGTGGCAAGTGAATTTTAGGCCAAATTTTAGACTTATAGACCAATATTTGGTACTGGTTTGGGCTGATTTACATCTATTTTTGGCTATATTTAGAACAATATTTTGGTGAAATAATTTCAGGTCAGACATGTAATGCTCCAAATGCGCCTAAAATATCCTCATTAATTATTAGAATATGAATGAAATTAAATTTGGGCTTCAGGTTAGCAATATTATGATATATTTGACATCTTCCACCTGAGGGGTGACCTGGGGCCCCCCCACACCCCGGAAATTGAAATTTTTAATGTGGCCCTCGAGTATGCCAGCCTAATACAAATTCATTCTCTGATATAAACTGAGTTTCCAGTAAAAAATTCAGCCAGTTTGACCAACTTTAAGGGGTGGTTTGGGCTGATCTGGCATTTTACCTATCCCTCGCCAACTACACTCCCTGAACCTGCACTTTGGGCTACATATGTATTTCTGAAGGAACACACTACTAAAATTCGTTTCAGAGGTGACTCCTGTATGAATCAATATGGTTTTCAACCTTGAATCTACCTTAATTGAGAATATATCAGCATTTCCTGATACAGCCATCTGAGGCTGTATTTTCGCTTTCCTGGATCATATATGACACATATGACACCACTGGTATACCAGATGTAATCCTAAAACCTATGCAGTCAGATTTAGTAGGTGGCAAGTGAATTTTAGGCCAAATTTTAGACTTATAGACCAATATTTGGTACTGGTTTGGGCTGATTTACATCTATTTTTGGCTATATTTAGAACAATATTTTGGTGAAATAATTTCAGGTCAGACATGTAATGCTCCAAATGCGCCTAAAATATCCTCATTAATTATTAGAATATGAATGAAATTAAATTTGGGCTTCAGGTTAGCAATATTATGATATATTTGACATCTTCCACCTGAGGGGTGACCTGGGGCCCCCCCCCACACCCCGGAAATTGAAATTTTTAATGTGGCCCTCGAGTATGCCAGCCTAATACAAATTCATTCTCTGATATAAACTGAGTTTCCTGTAAAAAATTCAGCCAGTTTGACCAACTTTAAGGGGTGGTTTGGGCTGATCTGGCATTTTACCTATCCCTCGCCAACTACACTCCCTGAACCTGCACTTTGGGCTACATATGTATTTCTGAAGGAACACACTACTAAAATTCGTTTCAGAGGTGACTCCTGTATGAATCAATATGGTTTTCAACCTTGAATCTACCTTAATTGAGAATATATCAGCATTTCCTGATACAGCCATCTGAGGCTGTATTTTCGCTTTCCTGGATCATATATGACACATATGACACCACTGGTATACCAGATGTAATCCTAAAACCTATGCAGTCAGATTTAGTAGGTGGCAAGTGAATTTTAGGCCAAATTTTAGACTTATAGACCAATATTTGGTTCTGGTTTGGGCTGATTTACATCTATTTTTGGCTATATTTAGAACAATATTTTGGTGAAATAATTTCAGGTCAGACATGTAATGCTCCAAATGCGCCTAAAATATCCTCATTAATTATTAGAATATGAATGAAATTAAATTTGGGCTTCAGGTTAGCAATATTATGATATATTTGACATCTTCCACCTGAGGGGTGACCTGGGGCCCCCCCACACCCCGGAAATTGAAATTTTTAATGTGGCCCTCGAGTATGCCAGCCTAATACAAATTCATTCTCTGATATAAACTGAGTTTCCAGTAAAAAATTCAGCCAGTTTGACCAACTTTAAGGGGTGGTTTGGGCTGATCTGGCATTTTACCTATCCCTCGCCAACTACACTCCCTGAACCTGCACTTTGGGCTACATATGTATTTCTGAAGGAACACACTACTAAAATTCGTTTCAGAGGTGACTCCTGTATGAATCAATATGGTTTTCAACCTTGAATCTACCTTAATTGAGAATATATCAGCATTTCCTGATACAGCCATCTGAGGCTGTATTTTCGCTTTCCTGGATCATATATGACACATATGACACCACTGGTATACCAGATGTAATCCTAAAACCTATGCAGTCAGATTTAGTAGGTGGCAAGTGAATTTTAGGCCAAATTTTAGACTTATAGACCAATATTTGGTACTGGTTTGGGCTGATTTACATCTAATTTTGGCTATATTTAGAACAATATTTTGGTGAAATAATTTCAGGTCAGACATGTAATGCTCCAAATGCGCCTAAAATATCCTCATTAATTATTAGAATATGAATGAAATTAAATTTGGGCTTCAGCTTAGCAATATTATGATATATTTGACATCTTCCACCTGAGGGGTGACCTGGGGCCCCCCCCCACACCCCGGAAATTGAAATTTTTAATGTGGCCCTCGAGTATGCCAGCCTAATACAAATTCATTCTCTGATATAAACTGAGTTTCCTGTAAAAAATTCAGCCAGTTTGACCAACTTTAAGGGGTGGTTTGGGCTGATCTGGCATTTTACCTATCCCTCGCCAACTACACTCCCTGAACCTGCACTTTGGGCTACATATGTATTTCTGAAGGAACACACTACTAAAATTCGTTTCAGAGGTGACTCCTGTATGAATCAATATGGTTTTCAACCTTGAATCTACCTTAATTGAGAATATATCAGCATTTCCTGATACAGCCATCTGAGGCTGTATTTTCGCTTTCCTGGATCATATATGACACATATGACACCACTGGTATACCAGATGTAATCCTAAAACCTATGCAGTCAGATTTAGTAGGTGGCAAGTGAATTTTAGGCCAAATTTTAGACTTATAGACCAATATTTGGTACTGGTTTGGGCTGATTTACATCTATTTTTGGCTATATTTAGAACAATATTTTGGTGAAATAATTTCAGGTCAGACATGTAATGCTCCAAATGCGCCTAAAATATCCTCATTAATTATTAGAATATGAATGAAATTAAATTTGGGCTTCAGGTTAGCAATATTATGATATATTTGACATCTTCCACCTGAGGGGTGACCTGGGGCCCCCCCACACCCCGGAAATTGAAATTTTTAATGTGGCCCTCGAGTATGCCAGCCTAATACAAATTCATTCTCTGATATAAACTGAGTTTCCAGTAAAAAATTCAGCCAGTTTGACCAACTTTAAGGGGTGGTTTGGGCTGATCTGGCATTTTACCTATCCCTCGCCAACTACACTCCCTGAACCTGCACTTTGGGCTACATATGTATTTCTGAAGGAACACACTACTAAAATTCGTTTCAGAGGTGACTCCTGTATGAATCAATATGGTTTTCAACCTTGAATCTACCTTAATTGAGAATATATCAGCATTTCCTGATACAGCCATCTGAGGCTGTATTTTCGCTTTCCTGGATCATATATGACACATATGACACCACTGGTATACCAGATGTAATCCTAAAACCTATGCAGTCAGATTTAGTAGGTGGCAAGTGAATTTTAGGCCAAATTTTAGACTTATAGACCAATATTTGGTACTGGTTTGGGCTGATTTACATCTATTTTTGGCTATATTTAGAACAATATTTTGGTGAAATAATTTCAGGTCAGACATGTAATGCTCCAAATGCGCCTAAAATATCCTCATTAATTATTAGAATATGAATGAAATTAAATTTGGGCTTCAGGTTAGCAATATTATGATATATTTGACATCTTCCACCTGAGGGGTGACCTGGGGCCCCCCCCCACACCCCGGAAATTGAAATTTTTAATGTGGCCCTCGAGTATGCCAGCCTAATACAAATTCATTCTCTGATATAAACTGAGTTTCCTGTAAAAAATTCAGCCAGTTTGACCAACTTTAAGGGGTGGTTTGGGCTGATCTGGCATTTTACCTATCCCTCGCCAACTACACTCCCTGAACCTGCACTTTGGGCTACATATGTATTTCTGAAGGAACACACTACTAAAATTCGTTTCAGAGGTGACTCCTGTATGAATCAATATGGTTTTCAACCTTGAATCTACCTTAATTGAGAATATATCAGCATTTCCTGATACAGCCATCTGAGGCTGTATTTTCGCTTTCCTGGATCATATATGACACATATGACACCACTGGTATACCAGATGTAATCCTAAAACCTATGCAGTCAGATTTAGTAGGTGGCAAGTGAATTTTAGGCCAAATTTTAGACTTATAGACCAATATTTGGTACTGGTTTGGGCTGATTTACATCTATTTTTGGCTATATTTAGAACAATATTTTGGTGAAATAATTTCAGGTCAGACATGTAATGCTCCAAATGCGCCTAAAATATCCTCATTAATTATTAGAATATGAATGAAATTAAATTTGGGCTTCAGGTTAGCAATATTATGATATATTTGACATCTTCCACCTGAGGGGTGACCTGGGGCCCCCCCACACCCCGGAAATTGAAATTTTTAATGTGGCCCTCGAGTATGCCAGCCTAATACAAATTCATTCTCTGATATAAACTGAGTTTCCAGTAAAAAATTCAGCCAGTTTGACCAACTTTAAGGGGTGGTTTGGGCTGATCTGGCATTTTACCTATCCCTCGCCAACTACACTCCCTGAACCTGCACTTTGGGCTACATATGTATTTCTGAAGGAACACACTACTAAAATTCGTTTCAGAGGTGACTCCTGTATGAATCAATATGGTTTTCAACCTTGAATCTACCTTAATTGAGAATATATCAGCATTTCCTGATACAGCCATCTGAGGCTGTATTTTCGCTTTCCTGGATCATATATGACACATATGACACCACTGGTATACCAGATGTAATCCTAAAACCTATGCAGTCAGATTTAGTAGGTGGCAAGTGAATTTTAGGCCAAATTTTAGACTTATAGACCAATATTTGGTACTGGTTTGGGCTGATTTACATCTATTTTTGGCTATATTTAGAACAATATTTTGGTGAAATAATTTCAGGTCAGACATGTAATGCTCCAAATGCGCCTAAAATATCCTCATTAATTATTAGAATATGAATGAAATTAAATTTGGGCTTCAGGTTAGCAATATTATGATATATTTGACATCTTCCACCTCAGGGGTGACCTGGGGCCCCCCCACACCCCGGAAATTGAAATTTTTAATGTGGCCCTCGAGTATGCCAGCCTAATACAAATTCATTCTCTGATATAAACTGAGTTTCCAGTAAAAAATTCAGCCAGTTTGACCAACTTTAAGGGGTGGTTTGGGCTGATCTGGCATTTTACCTATCCCTCGCCAACTACACTCCCTGAACCTGCACTTTGGGCTACATATGTATTTCTGAAGGAACACACTACTAAAATTCGTTTCAGAGGTGACTCCTGTATGAATCAATATGGTTTTCAACCTTGAATCTACCTTAATTGAGAATATATCAGCATTTCCTGATACAGCCATCTGAGGCTGTATTTTCGCTTTCCTGGATCATATATGACACATATGACACCACTGGTATACCAGATGTAATCCTAAAACCTATGCAGTCAGATTTAGTAGGTGGCAAGTGAATTTTAGGCCAAATTTTAGACTTATAGACCAATATTTGGTACTGGTTTGGGCTGATTTACATCTATTTTTGGCTATATTTAGAACAATATTTTGGTGAAATAATTTCAGGTCAGACATGTAATGCTCCAAATGCGCCTAAAATATCCTCATTAATTATTAGAATATGAATGAAATTAAATTTGGGCTTCAGGTTAGCAATATTATGATATATTTGACATCTTCCACCTGAGGGGTGACCTGGGGCCCCCCCCCACACCCCGGAAATTGAAATTTTTAATGTGGCCCTCGAGTATGCCAGCCTAATACAAATTCATTCTCTGATATAAACTGAGTTTCCTGTAAAAAATTCAGCCAGTTTGACCAACTTTAAGGGGTGGTTTGGGCTGATCTGGCATTTTACCTATCCCTCGCCAACTACACTCCCTGAACCTGCACTTTGGGCTACATATGTATTTCTGAAGGAACACACTACTAAAATTCGTTTCAGAGGTGACTCCTGTATGAATCAATATGGTTTTCAACCTTGAATCTACCTTAATTGAGAATATATCAGCATTTCCTGATACAGCCATCTGAGGCTGTATTTTCGCTTTCCTGGATCATATATGACACATATGACACCACTGGTATACCAGATGTAATCCTAAAACCTATGCAGTCAGATTTAGTAGGTGGCAAGTGAATTTTAGGCCAAATTTTAGACTTATAGACCAATATTTGGTACTGGTTTGGGCTGATTTACATCTATTTTTGGCTATATTTAGAACAATATTTTGGTGAAATAATTTCAGGTCAGACATGTAATGCTCCAAATGCGCCTAAAATATCCTCATTAATTATTAGAATATGAATGAAATTAAATTTGGGCTTCAGGTTAGCAATATTATGATATATTTGACATCTTCCACCTGAGGGGTGACCTGGGGCCCCCCCCCCACACCCCGGAAATTGAAATTTTTAATGTGGCCCTCGAGTATGCCAGCCTAATACAAATTCATTCTCTGATATAAACTGAGTTTCCTGTAAAAAATTCAGCCAGTTTGACCAACTTTAAGGGGTGGTTTGGGCTGATCTGGCATTTTACCTATCCCTCGCCAACTACACTCCCTGAACCTGCACTTTGGGCTACATATGTATTTCTGAAGGAACACACTACTAAAATTCGTTTCAGAGGTGACTCCTGTATGAATCAATATGGTTTTCAACCTTGAATCTACCTTAATTGAGAATATATCAGCATTTCCTGATACAGCCATCTGAGGCTGTATTTTCGCTTTCCTGGATCATATATGACACATATGACACCACTGGTATACCAGATGTAATCCTAAAACCTATGCAGTCAGATTTAGTAGGTGGCAAGTGAATTTTAGGCCAAATTTTAGACTTATAGACCAATATTTGGTACTGGTTTGGGCTGATTTACATCTATTTTTGGCTATATTTAGAACAATATTTTGGTGAAATAATTTCAGGTCAGACATGTAATGCTCCAAATGCGCCTAAAATATCCTCATTAATTATTAGAATATGAATGAAATTAAATTTGGGCTTCAGGTTAGCAATATTATGATATATTTGACATCTTCCACCTGAGGGGTGACCTGGGGCCCCCCACACCCCGGAAATTGAAATTTTTAATGTGGCCCTCGAGTATGCCAGCCTAATACAAATTCATTCTCTGATATAAACTGAGTTTCCAGTAAAAAATTCAGCCAGTTTGACCAACTTTAAGGGGTGGTTTGGGCTGATCTGGCATTTTACCTATCCCTCGCCAACTACACTCCCTGAACCTGCACTTTGGGCTACATATGTATTTCTGAAGGAACACACTACTAAAATTCGTTTCAGAGGTGACTCCTGTATGAATCAATATGGTTTTCAACCTTGAATCTACCTTAATTGAGAATATATCAGCATTTCCTGATACAGCCATCTGAGGCTGTATTTTCGCTTTCCTGGATCATATATGACACATATGACACCACTGGTATACCAGATGTAATCCTAAAACCTATGCAGTCAGATTTAGTAGGTGGCAAGTGAATTTTAGGCCAAATTTTAGACTTATAGACCAATATTTGGTACTGGTTTGGGCTGATTTACATCTATTTTTGGCTATATTTAGAACAATATTTTGGTGAAATAATTTCAGGTCAGACATGTAATGCTCCAAATGCGCCTAAAATATCCTCATTAATTATTAGAATATGAATGAAATTAAATTTGGGCTTCAGGTTAGCAATATTATGATATATTTGACATCTTCCACCTGAGGGGTGACCTGGGCCCCCCCCCCACACCCCGGAAATTGAAATTTTTAATGTGGCCCTCGAGTATGCCAGCCTAATACAAATTCATTCTCTGATATAAACTGAGTTTCCTGTAAAAAATTCAGCCAGTTTGACCAACTTTAAGGGGTGGTTTGGGCTGATCTGGCATTTTACCTATCCCTCGCCAACTACACTCCCTGAACCTGCACTTTGGGCTACATATGTATTTCTGAAGGAACACACTACTAAAATTCGTTTCAGAGGTGACTCCTGTATGAATCAATATGGTTTTCAACCTTGAATCTACCTTAATTGAGAATATATCAGCATTTCCTGATACAGCCATCTGAGGCTGTATTTTCGCTTTCCTGGATCATATATGACACATATGACACCACTGGTATACCAGATGTAATCCTAAAACCTATGCAGTCAGATTTAGTAGGTGGCAAGTGAATTTTAGGCCAAATTTTAGACTTATAGACCAATATTTGGTACTGGTTTGGGCTGATTTACATCTATTTTTGGCTATATTTAGAACAATATTTTGGTGAAATAATTTCAGGTCAGACATGTAATGCTCCAAATGCGCCTAAAATATCCTCATTAATTATTAGAATATGAATGAAATTAAATTTGGGCTTCAGGTTAGCAATATTATGATATATTTGACATCTTCCACCTGAGGGGTGACCTGGGGCCCCCCCACACCCCGGAAATTGAAATTTTTAATGTGGCCCTCGAGTATGCCAGCCTAATACAAATTCATTCTCTGATATAAACTGAGTTTCCTGTAAAAAATTCAGCCAGTTTGACCAACTTTAAGGGGTGGTTTGGGCTGATCTGGCATTTTACCTATCCCTCGCCAACTACACTCCCTGAACCTGCACTTTGGGCTACATATGTATTTCTGAAGGAACACACTACTAAAATTCGTTTCAGAGGTGACTCCTGTATGAATCAATATGGTTTTCAACCTTGAATCTACCTTAATTGAGAATATATCAGCATTTCCTGATACAGCCATCTGAGGCTGTATTTTCGCTTTCCTGGATCATATATGACACATATGACACCACTGGTATACCAGATGTAATCCTAAAACCTATGCAGTCAGATTTAGTAGGTGGCAAGTGAATTTTAGGCCAAATTTTAGACTTATAGACCAATATTTGGTACTGGTTTGGGCTGATTTACATCTATTTTTGGCTATATTTAGAACAATATTTTGGTGAAATAATTTCAGGTCAGACATGTAATGCTCCAAATGCGCCTAAAATATCCTCATTAATTATTAGAATATGAATGAAATTAAATTTGGGCTTCAGGTTAGCAATATTATGATATATTTGACATCTTCCACCTGAGGGGTGACCTGGGGCCCCCCCCCCCCCACACCCCGGAAATTGAAATTTTTAATGTGGCCCTCGAGTATGCCAGCCTAATACAAATTCATTCTCTGATATAAACTGAGTTTCCTGTAAAAAATTCAGCCAGTTTGACCAACTTTAAGGGGTGGTTTGGGCTGATCTGGCATTTTACCTATCCCTCGCCAACTACACTCCCTGAACCTGCACTTTGGGCTACATATGTATTTCTGAAGGAACACACTACTAAAATTCGTTTCAGAGGTGACTCCTGTATGAATCAATATGGTTTTCAACCTTGAATCTACCTTAATTGAGAATATATCAGCATTTCCTGATACAGCCATCTGAGGCTGTATTTTCGCTTTCCTGGATCATATATGACACATATGACACCACTGGTATACCAGATGTAATCCTAAAACCTATGCAGTCAGATTTAGTAGGTGGCAAGTGAATTTTAGGCCAAATTTTAGACTTATAGACCAATATTTGGTACTGGTTTGGGCTGATTTACATCTATTTTTGGCTATATTTAGAACAATATTTTGGTGAAATAATTTCAGGTCAGACATGTAATGCTCCAAATGCGCCTAAAATATCCTCATTAATTATTAGAATATGAATGAAATTAAATTTGGGCTTCAGGTTAGCAATATTATGATATATTTGACATCTTCCACCTGAGGGGTGACCTGGGCCCCCCCCCCCCCCCCCACACCCCGGAAATTGAAATTTTTAATGTGGCCCTCGAGTATGCCAGCCTAATACAAATTCATTCTCTGATATAAACTGAGTTTCCTGTAAAAAATTCAGCCAGTTTGACCAACTTTAAGGGGTGGTTTGGGCTGATCTGGCATTTTACCTATCCCTCGCCAACTACACTCCCTGAACCTGCACTTTGGGCTACATATGTATTTCTGAAGGAACACACTACTAAAATTCGTTTCAGAGGTGACTCCTGTATGAATCAATATGGTTTTCAACCTTGAATCTACCTTAATTGAGAATATATCAGCATTTCCTGATACAGCCATCTGAGGCTGTATTTTCGCTTTCCTGGATCATATATGACACATATGACACCACTGGTATACCAGATGTAATCCTAAAACCTATGCAGTCAGATTTAGTAGGTGGCAAGTGAATTTTAGGCCAAATTTTAGACTTATAGACCAATATTTGGTACTGGTTTGGGCTGATTTACATCTATTTTTGGCTATATTTAGAACAATATTTTGGTGAAATAATTTCAGGTCAGACATGTAATGCTCCAAATGCGCCTAAAATATCCTCATTAATTATTAGAATATGAATGAAATTAAATTTGGGCTTCAGGTTAGCAATATTATGATATATTTGACATCTTCCACCTGAGGGGTGACCTGGGCCCCCCCCCCACACCCCGGAAATTGAAATTTTTAATGTGGCCCTCGAGTATGCCAGCCTAATACAAATTCATTCTCTGATATAAACTGAGTTTCCTGTAAAAAATTCAGCCAGTTTGACCAACTTTAAGGGGTGGTTTGGGCTGATCTGGCATTTTACCTATCCCTCGCCAACTACACTCCCTGAACCTGCACTTTGGGCTACATATGTATTTCTGAAGGAACACACTACTAAAATTCGTTTCAGAGGTGACTCCTGTATGAATCAATATGGTTTTCAACCTTGAATCTACCTTAATTGAGAATATATCAGCATTTCCTGATACAGCCATCTGAGGCTGTATTTTCGCTTTCCTGGATCATATATGACACATATGACACCACTGGTATACCAGATGTAATCCTAAAACCTATGCAGTCAGATTTAGTAGGTGGCAAGTGAATTTTAGGCCAAATTTTAGACTTATAGACCAATATTTGGTACTGGTTTGGGCTGATTTACATCTATTTTTGGCTATATTTAGAACAATATTTTGGTGAAATAATTTCAGGTCAGACATGTAATGCTCCAAATGCGCCTAAAATATCCTCATTAATTATTAGAATATGAATGAAATTAAATTTGGGCTTCAGGTTAGCAATATTATGATATATTTGACATCTTCCACCTGAGGGGTGACCTGGGGCCCCCCCACACCCCGGAAATTGAAATTTTTAATGTGGCCCTCGAGTATGCCAGCCTAATACAAATTCATTCTCTGATATAAACTGAGTTTCCTGTAAAAAATTCAGCCAGTTTGACCAACTTTAAGGGGTGGTTTGGGCTGATCTGGCATTTTACCTATCCCTCGCCAACTACACTCCCTGAACCTGCACTTTGGGCTACATATGTATTTCTGAAGGAACACACTACTAAAATTCGTTTCAGAGGTGACTCCTGTATGAATCAATATGGTTTTCAACCTTGAATCTACCTTAATTGAGAATATATCAGCATTTCCTGATACAGCCATCTGAGGCTGTATTTTCGCTTTCCTGGATCATATATGACACATATGACACCACTGGTATACCAGATGTAATCCTAAAACCTATGCAGTCAGATTTAGTAGGTGGCAAGTGAATTTTAGGCCAAATTTTAGACTTATAGACCAATATTTGGTACTGGTTTGGGCTGATTTACATCTATTTTTGGCTATATTTAGAACAATATTTTGGTGAAATAATTTCAGGTCAGACATGTAATGCTCCAAATGCGCCTAAAATATCCTCATTAATTATTAGAATATGAATGAAATTAAATTTGGGCTTCAGGTTAGCAATATTATGATATATTTGACATCTTCCACCTGAGGGGTGACCTGGGCCCCCCCCCCCCCCCCACACCCCGGAAATTGAAATTTTTAATGTGGCCCTCGAGTATGCCAGCCTAATACAAATTCATTCTCTGATATAAACTGAGTTTCCTGTAAAAAATTCAGCCAGTTTGACCAACTTTAAGGGGTGGTTTGGGCTGATCTGGCATTTTACCTATCCCTCGCCAACTACACTCCCTGAACCTGCACTTTGGGCTACATATGTATTTCTGAAGGAACACACTACTAAAATTCGTTTCAGAGGTGACTCCTGTATGAATCAATATGGTTTTCAACCTTGAATCTACCTTAATTGAGAATATATCAGCATTTCCTGATACAGCCATCTGAGGCTGTATTTTCGCTTTCCTGGATCATATATGACACATATGACACCACTGGTATACCAGATGTAATCCTAAAACCTATGCAGTCAGATTTAGTAGGTGGCAAGTGAATTTTAGGCCAAATTTTAGACTTATAGACCAATATTTGGTACTGGTTTGGGCTGATTTACATCTATTTTTGGCTATATTTAGAACAATATTTTGGTGAAATAATTTCAGGTCAGACATGTAATGCTCCAAATGCGCCTAAAATATCCTCATTAATTATTAGAATATGAATGAAATTAAATTTGGGCTTCAGGTTAGCAATATTATGATATATTTGACATCTTCCACCTGAGGGGTGACCTGGGGCCCCCCCCCCCCCCCCACACCCCGGAAATTGAAATTTTTAATGTGGCCCTCGAGTATGCCAGCCTAATACAAATTCATTCTCTGATATAAACTGAGTTTCCTGTAAAAAATTCAGCCAGTTTGACCAACTTTAAGGGGTGGTTTGGGCTGATCTGGCATTTTACCTATCCCTCGCCAACTACACTCCCTGAACCTGCACTTTGGGCTACATATGTATTTCTGAAGGAACACACTACTAAAATTCGTTTCAGAGGTGACTCCTGTATGAATCAATATGGTTTTCAACCTTGAATCTACCTTAATTGAGAATATATCAGCATTTCCTGATACAGCCATCTGAGGCTGTATTTTCGCTTTCCTGGATCATATATGACACATATGACACCACTGGTATACCAGATGTAATCCTAAAACCTATGCAGTCAGATTTAGTAGGTGGCAAGTGAATTTTAGGCCAAATTTTAGACTTATAGACCAATATTTGGTACTGGTTTGGGCTGATTTACATCTATTTTTGGCTATATTTAGAACAATATTTTGGTGAAATAATTTCAGGTCAGACATGTAATGCTCCAAATGCGCCTAAAATATCCTCATTAATTATTAGAATATGAATGAAATTAAATTTGGGCTTCAGGTTAGCAATATTATGATATATTTGACATCTTCCACCTGAGGGGTGACCTGGGGCCCCCCCCCCCCCCACACCCCGGAAATTGAAATTTTTAATGTGGCCCTCGAGTATGCCAGCCTAATACAAATTCATTCTCTGATATAAACTGAGTTTCCTGTAAAAAATTCAGCCAGTTTGACCAACTTTAAGGGGTGGTTTGGGCTGATCTGGCATTTTACCTATCCCTCGCCAACTACACTCCCTGAACCTGCACTTTGGGCTACATATGTATTTCTGAAGGAACACACTACTAAAATTCGTTTCAGAGGTGACTCCTGTATGAATCAATATGGTTTTCAACCTTGAATCTACCTTAATTGAGAATATATCAGCATTTCCTGATACAGCCATCTGAGGCTGTATTTTCGCTTTCCTGGATCATATATGACACATATGACACCACTGGTATACCAGATGTAATCCTAAAACCTATGCAGTCAGATTTAGTAGGTGGCAAGTGAATTTTAGGCCAAATTTTAGACTTATAGACCAATATTTGGTACTGGTTTGGGCTGATTTACATCTATTTTTGGCTATATTTAGAACAATATTTTGGTGAAATAATTTCAGGTCAGACATGTAATGCTCCAAATGCGCCTAAAATATCCTCATTAATTATTAGAATATGAATGAAATTAAATTTGGGCTTCAGGTTAGCAATATTATGATATATTTGACATCTTCCACCTGAGGGGTGACCTGGGCCCCCCCCCCCCCCACACCCCGGAAATTGAAATTTTTAATGTGGCCCTCGAGTATGCCAGCCTAATACAAATTCATTCTCTGATATAAACTGAGTTTCCTGTAAAAAATTCAGCCAGTTTGACCAACTTTAAGGGGTGGTTTGGGCTGATCTGGCATTTTACCTATCCCTCGCCAACTACACTCCCTGAACCTGCACTTTGGGCTACATATGTATTTCTGAAGGAACACACTACTAAAATTCGTTTCAGAGGTGACTCCTGTATGAATCAATATGGTTTTCAACCTTGAATCTACCTTAATTGAGAATATATCAGCATTTCCTGATACAGCCATCTGAGGCTGTATTTTCGCTTTCCTGGATCATATATGACACATATGACACCACTGGTATACCAGATGTAATCCTAAAACCTATGCAGTCAGATTTAGTAGGTGGCAAGTGAATTTTAGGCCAAATTTTAGACTTATAGACCAATATTTGGTACTGGTTTGGGCTGATTTACATCTATTTTTGGCTATATTTAGAACAATATTTTGGTGAAATAATTTCAGGTCAGACATGTAATGCTCCAAATGCGCCTAAAATATCCTCATTAATTATTAGAATATGAATGAAATTAAATTTGGGCTTCAGGTTAGCAATATTATGATATATTTGACATCTTCCACCTGAGGGGTGACCTGGGGCCCCCCCCCCCCCCACACCCCGGAAATTGAAATTTTTAATGTGGCCCTCGAGTATGCCAGCCTAATACAAATTCATTCTCTGATATAAACTGAGTTTCCTGTAAAAAATTCAGCCAGTTTGACCAACTTTAAGGGGTGGTTTGGGCTGATCTGGCATTTTACCTATCCCTCGCCAACTACACTCCCTGAACCTGCACTTTGGGCTACATATGTATTTCTGAAGGAACACACTACTAAAATTCGTTTCAGAGGTGACTCCTGTATGAATCAATATGGTTTTCAACCTTGAATCTACCTTAATTGAGAATATATCAGCATTTCCTGATACAGCCATCTGAGGCTGTATTTTCGCTTTCCTGGATCATATATGACACATATGACACCACTGGTATACCAGATGTAATCCTAAAACCTATGCAGTCAGATTTAGTAGGTGGCAAGTGAATTTTAGGCCAAATTTTAGACTTATAGACCAATATTTGGTACTGGTTTGGGCTGATTTACATCTATTTTTGGCTATATTTAGAACAATATTTTGGTGAAATAATTTCAGGTCAGACATGTAATGCTCCAAATGCGCCTAAAATATCCTCATTAATTATTAGAATATGAATGAAATTAAATTTGGGCTTCAGGTTAGCAATATTATGATATATTTGACATCTTCCACCTGAGGGGTGACCTGGGGCCCTCCCACACCCCGGAAATTGAAATTTTTAATGTGGCCCTCGAGTATGCCAGCCTAATACAAATTCATTCTCTGATATAAACTGAGTTTCCTGTAAAAAATTCAGCCAGTTTGACCAACTTTAAGGGGTGGTTTGGGCTGATCTGGCATTTTACCTATCCCTCGCCAACTACACTCCCTGAACCTGCACTTTGGGCTACATATGTATTTCTGAAGGAACACACTACTAAAATTCGTTTCAGAGGTGACTCCTGTATGAATCAATATGGTTTTCAACCTTGAATCTACCTTAATTGAGAATATATCAGCATTTCCTGATACAGCCATCTGAGGCTGTATTTTCGCTTTCCTGGATCATATATGACACATATGACACCACTGGTATACCAGATGTAATCCTAAAACCTATGCAGTCAGATTTAGTAGGTGGCAAGTGAATTTTAGGCCAAATTTTAGACTTATAGACCAATATTTGGTACTGGTTTGGGCTGATTTACATCTATTTTTGGCTATATTTAGAACAATATTTTGGTGAAATAATTTCAGGTCAGACATGTAATGCTCCAAATGCGCCTAAAATATCCTCATTAATTATTAGAATATGAATGAAATTAAATTTGGGCTTCAGGTTAGCAATATTATGATATATTTGACATCTTCCACCTGAGGGGTGACCTGGGCCCCCCCCCCCCCACACCCCGGAAATTGAAATTTTTAATGTGGCCCTCGAGTATGCCAGCCTAATACAAATTCATTCTCTGATATAAACTGAGTTTCCTGTAAAAAATTCAGCCAGTTTGACCAACTTTAAGGGGTGGTTTGGGCTGATCTGGCATTTTACCTATCCCTCGCCAACTACACTCCCTGAACCTGCACTTTGGGCTACATATGTATTTCTGAAGGAACACACTACTAAAATTCGTTTCAGAGGTGACTCCTGTATGAATCAATATGGTTTTCAACCTTGAATCTACCTTAATTGAGAATATATCAGCATTTCCTGATACAGCCATCTGAGGCTGTATTTTCGCTTTCCTGGATCATATATGACACATATGACACCACTGGTATACCAGATGTAATCCTAAAACCTATGCAGTCAGATTTAGTAGGTGGCAAGTGAATTTTAGGCCAAATTTTAGACTTATAGACCAATATTTGGTACTGGTTTGGGCTGATTTACATCTATTTTTGGCTATATTTAGAACAATATTTTGGTGAAATAATTTCAGGTCAGACATGTAATGCTCCAAATGCGCCTAAAATATCCTCATTAATTATTAGAATATAAATGAAATTAAATTTGGGCTTCAGGTTAGCAATATTATGATATATTTGACATCTTCCACCTGAGGGGTGACCTGGGGCCCCCCCCCCCACACCCCGGAAATTGAAATTTTTAATGTGGCCCTCGAGTATGCCAGCCTAATACAAATTCATTCTCTGATATAAACTGAGTTTCCTGTAAAAAATTCAGCCAGTTTGACCAACTTTAAGGGGTGGTTTGGGCTGATCTGGCATTTTACCTATCCCTCGCCAACTACACTCCCTGAACCTGCACTTTGGGCTACATATGTATTTCTGAAGGAACACACTACTAAAATTCGTTTCAGAGGTGACTCCTGTATGAATCAATATGGTTTTCAACCTTGAATCTACCTTAATTGAGAATATATCAGCATTTCCTGATACAGCCATCTGAGGCTGTATTTTCGCTTTCCTGGATCATATATGACACATATGACACCACTGGTATACCAGATGTAATCCTAAAACCTATGCAGTCAGATTTAGTAGGTGGCAAGTGAATTTTAGGCCAAATTTTAGACTTATAGACCAATATTTGGTACTGGTTTGGGCTGATTTACATCTATTTTTGGCTATATTTAGAACAATATTTTGGTGAAATAATTTCAGGTCAGACATGTAATGCTCCAAATGCGCCTAAAATATCCTCATTAATTATTAGAATATGAATGAAATTAAATTTGGGCTTCAGGTTAGCAATATTATGATATATTTGACATCTTCCACCTGAGGGGTGACCTGGGGCCCTCCCACACCCCGGAAATTGAAATTTTTAATGTGGCCCTCGAGTATGCCAGCCTAATACAAATTCATTCTCTGATATAAACTGAGTTTCCTGTAAAAAATTCAGCCAGTTTGACCAACTTTAAGGGGTGGTTTGGGCTGATCTGGCATTTTACCTATCCCTCGCCAACTACACTCCCTGAACCTGCACTTTGGGCTACATATGTATTTCTGAAGGAACACACTACTAAAATTCGTTTCAGAGGTGACTCCTGTATGAATCAATATGGTTTTTAACCTTGAATCTACCTTAATTGAGAATATATCAGCATTTCCTGATACAGCCATCTGAGGCTGTATTTTCGCTTTCCTGGATCATATATGACACATATGACACCACTGGTATACCAGATGTAATCCTAAAACCTATGCAGTCAGATTTAGTAGGTGGCAAGTGAATTTTAGGCCAAATTTTAGACTTATAGACCAATATTTGGTACTGGTTTGGGCTGATTTACATCTATTTTTGGCTATATTTAGAACAATATTTTGGTGAAATAATTTCAGGTCAGACATGTAATGCTCCAAATGCGCCTAAAATATCCTCATTAATTATTAGAATATGAATGAAATTAAATTTGGGCTTCAGGTTAGCAATATTATGATATATTTGACATCTTCCACCTGAGGGGTGACCTGGGGCCCCCCCCCCCACACCCCGGAAATTGAAATTTTTAATGTGGCCCTCGAGTATGCCAGCCTAATACAAATTCATTCTCTGATATAAACTGAGTTTCCTGTAAAAAATTCAGCCAGTTTGACCAACTTTAAGGGGTGGTTTGGGCTGATCTGGCATTTTACCTATCCCTCGCCAACTACACTCCCTGAACCTGCACTTTGGGCTACATATGTATTTCTGAAGGAACACACTACTAAAATTCGTTTCAGAGGTGACTCCTGTATGAATCAATATGGTTTTCAACCTTGAATCTACCTTAATTGAGAATATATCAGCATTTCCTGATACAGCCATCTGAGGCTGTATTTTCGCTTTCCTGGATCATATATGACACATATGACACCACTGGTATACCAGATGTAATCCTAAAACCTATGCAGTCAGATTTAGTAGGTGGCAAGTGAATTTTAGGCCAAATTTTAGACTTATAAACCAATATTTGGTACTGGTTTGGGCTGATTTACATCTATTTTTGGCTATATTTAGAACAATATTTTGGTGAAATAATTTCAGGTCAGACATGTAATGCTCCAAATGCGCCTAAAATATCCTCATTAATTATTAGAATATGAATGAAATTAAATTTGGGCTTCAGATTAGCAATATTATGATATATTTGACATCTTCCACCTGAGGGGTGACCTGGGGCCCCCCCACACCCCGGAAATTGAAATTTTTAATGTGGCCCTCGAGTATGCCAGCCTAATACAAATTCATTCTCTGATATAAACTGAGTTTCCTGTAAAAAATTCAGCCAGTTTGACCAACTTTAAGGGGTGGTTTGGGCTGATCTGGCATTTTACCTATCCCTCGCCAACTACACTCCCTGAACCTGCACTTTGGGCTACATATGTATTTCTGAAGGAACACACTACTAAAATTCGTTTCAGAGGTGACTCCTGTATGAATCAATATGGTTTTCAACCTTGAATCTACCTTAATTGAGAATATATCAGCATTTCCTGATACAGCCATCTGAGGCTGTATTTTCGCTTTCCTGGATCATATATGACACATATGACACCACTGGTATACCAGATGTAATCCTAAAACCTATGCAGTCAGATTTAGTAGGTGGCAAGTGAATTTTAGGCCAAATTTTAGACTTATAGACCAATATTTGGTACTGGTTTGGGCTGATTTACATCTATTTTTGGCTATATTTAGAACAATATTTTGGTGAAATAATTTCAGGTCAGACATGTAATGCTCCAAATGCGCCTAAAATATCCTCATTAATTATTAGAATATGAATGAAATTAAATTTGGGCTTCAGATTAGCAATATTATGATATATTTGACATCTTCCACCTGAGGGGTGACCTGGGGCCCCCCCACACCCCGGAAATTGAAATTTTTAATGTGGCCCTCGAGTATGCCAGCCTAATACAAATTCATTCTCTGATATAAACTGAGTTTCCTGTAAAAAATTCAGCCAGTTTGACCAACTTTAAGGGGTGGTTTGGGCTGATCTGGCATTTTACCTATCCCTCGCCAACTACACTCCCTGAACCTGCACTTTGGGCTACATATGTATTTCTGAAGGAACACACTACTAAAATTCGTTTCAGAGGTGACTCCTGTATGAATCAATATGGTTTTTAACCTTGAATCTACCTTAATTGAGAATATATCAGCATTTCCTGATACAGCCATCTGAGGCTGTATTTTCGCTTTCCTGGATCATATATGACACATATGACACCACTGGTATACCAGATGTAATCCTAAAACCTATGCAGTCAGATTTAGTAGGTGGCAAGTGAATTTTAGGCCAAATTTTAGACTTATAAACCAATATTTGGTACTGGTTTGGGCTGATTTACATCTATTTTTGGCTATATTTAGAACAATATTTTGGTGAAATAATTTCAGGTCAGACATGTAATGCTCCAAATGCGCCTAAAATATCCTCATTAATTATTAGAATATGAATGAAATTAAATTTGGGCTTCAGATTAGCAATATTATGATATATTTGACATCTTCCACCTGAGGGGTGACCTGGGGCCCCCCCACACCCCGGAAATTGAAATTTTTAATGTGGCCCTCGAGTATGCCAGCCTAATACAAATTCATTCTCTGATATAAACTGAGTTTCCTGTAAAAAATTCAGCCAGTTTGACCAACTTTAAGGGGTGGTTTGGGCTGATCTGGCATTTTACCTATCCCTCGCCAACTACACTCCCTGAACCTGCACTTTGGGCTACATATGTATTTCTGAAGGAACACACTACTAAAATTCGTTTCAGAGGTGACTCCTGTATGAATCAATATGGTTTTTAACCTTGAATCTACCTTAATTGAGAATATATCAGCATTTCCTGATACAGCCATCTGAGGCTGTATTTTCGCTTTCCTGGATCATATATGACACATATGACACCACTGGTATACCAGATGTAATCCTAAAACCTATGCAGTCAGATTTAGTAGGTGGCAAGTGAATTTTAGGCCAAATTTTAGACTTATAGACCAATATTTGGTACTGGTTTGGGCTGATTTACATCTATTTTTGGCTATATTTAGATTTTGGTGAAATAATTTCAGGTCAGACATGTAATGCTCTAAATGCGCCTAAAATATCCTCATTAATTATTAGAATATGAATGAAATTAAATTTGGGCTTCAGGTTAGCAATATTATGATATATTTGACATCTTCCACCTGAGGGGTGACCTGGGGGCCCCCCCCACACCCCGGAAATTGAAATTTTTAATGTGGCCCTCGAGTATGCCAGCCTAATACAAATTCATTCTCTGATATAAACTGAGTTTCCTGTAAAAAATTCAGCCAGTTTGACCAACTTTAAGGGGTGGTTTGGGCTGATCTGGCATTTTACCTATCCCTCGCCAACTACACTCCCTGAACCTGCACTTTGGGCTACATATGTATTTCTGAAGGAACACACTACTAAAATTCGTTTCAGAGGTGACTCCTGTATGAATCAATATGGTTTTCAACCTTGAATCTACCTTAATTGAGAATATATCAGCATTTCCTGATACAGCCATCTGAGGCTGTATTTTCGCTTTCCTGGATCATATATGACACATATGACACCACTGGTATACCAGATGTAATCCTAAAACCTATGCAGTCAGATTTAGTAGGTGGCAAGTGAATTTTAGGCCAAATTTTAGACTTATAAACCAATATTTGGTACTGGTTTGGGCTGATTTACATCTATTTTTGGCTATATTTAGAACAATATTTTGGTGAAATAATTTCAGGTCAGACATGTAATGCTCCAAATGCGCCTAAAATATCCTCATTAATTATTAGAATATGAATGAAATTAAATTTGGGCTTCAGATTAGCAATATTATGATATATTTGACATCTTCCACCTGAGGGGTGACCTGGGGCCCCCCCACACCCCGGAAATTGAAATTTTTAATGTGGCCCTCGAGTATGCCAGCCTAATACAAATTCATTCTCTGATATAAACTGAGTTTCCTGTAAAAAATTCAGCCAGTTTGACCAACTTTAAGGGGTGGTTTGGGCTGATCTGGCATTTTACCTATCCCTCGCCAACTACACTCCCTGAACCTGCACTTTGGGCTACATATGTATTTCTGAAGGAACACACTACTAAAATTCGTTTCAGAGGTGACTCCTGTATGAATCAATATGGTTTTCAACCTTGAATCTACCTTAATTGAGAATATATCAGCATTTCCTGATACAGCCATCTGAGGCTGTATTTTCGCTTTCCTGGATCATATATGACACATATGACACCACTGGTATACCAGATGTAATCCTAAAACCTATGCAGTCAGATTTAGTAGGTGGCAAGTGAATTTTAGGCCAAATTTTAGACTTATAGACCAATATTTGGTACTGGTTTGGGCTGATTTACATCTATTTTTGGCTATATTTAGAACAATATTTTGGTGAAATAATTTCAGGTCAGACATGTAATGCTCCAAATGCGCCTAAAATATCCTCATTAATTATTAGAATATGAATGAAATTAAATTTGGGCTTCAGGTTAGCAATATTATGATATATTTGACATCTTCCACCTGAGGGGTGACCTGGGGGCCCCCCCCACACCCCGGAAATTGAAATTTTTAATGTGGCCCTCGAGTATGCCAGCCTAATACAAATTCATTCTCTGATATAAACTGAGTTTCCTGTAAAAAATTCAGCCAGTTTGACCAACTTTAAGGGGTGGTTTGGGCTGATCTGGCATTTTACCTATCCCTCGCCAACTACACTCCCTGAACCTGCACTTTGGGCTACATATGTATTTCTGAAGGAACACACTACTAAAATTCGTTTCAGAGGTGACTCCTGTATGAATCAATATGGTTTTCAACCTTGAATCTACCTTAATTGAGAATATATCAGCATTTCCTGATACAGCCATCTGAGGCTGTATTTTCGCTTTCCTGGATCATATATGACACATATGACACCACTGGTATACCAGATGTAATCCTAAAACCTATGCAGTCAGATTTAGTAGGTGGCAAGTGAATTTTAGGCCAAATTTTAGACTTATAAACCAATATTTGGTACTGGTTTGGGCTGATTTACATCTATTTTTGGCTATATTTAGAACAATATTTTGGTGAAATAATTTCAGGTCAGACATGTAATGCTCCAAATGCGCCTAAAATATCCTCATTAATTATTAGAATATGAATGAAATTAAATTTGGGCTTCAGATTAGCAATATTATGATATATTTGACATCTTCCACCTGAGGGGTGACCTGGGGCCCCCCCACACCCCGGAAATTGAAATTTTTAATGTGGCCCTCGAGTATGCCAGCCTAATACAAATTCATTCTCTGATATAAACTGAGTTTCCTGTAAAAAATTCAGCCAGTTTGACCAACTTTAAGGGGTGGTTTGGGCTGATCTGGCATTTTACCTATCCCTCGCCAACTACACTCCCTGAACCTGCACTTTGGGCTACATATGTATTTCTGAAGGAACACACTACTAAAATTCGTTTCAGAGGTGACTCCTGTATGAATCAATATGGTTTTCAACCTTGAATCTACCTTAATTGAGAATATATCAGCATTTCCTGATACAGCCATCTGAGGCTGTATTTTCGCTTTCCTGGATCATATATGACACATATGACACCACTGGTATACCAGATGTAATCCTAAAACCTATGCAGTCAGATTTAGTAGGTGGCAAGTGAATTTTAGGCCAAATTTTAGACTTATAGACCAATATTTGGTACTGGTTTGGGCTGATTTACATCTATTTTTGGCTATATTTAGAACAATATTTTGGTGAAATAATTTCAGGTCAGACATGTAATGCTCCAAATGCGCCTAAAATATCCTCATTAATTATTAGAATATGAATGAAATTAAATTTGGGCTTCAGATTAGCAATATTATGATATATTTGACATCTTCCACCTGAGGGGTGACCTGGGGGCCCCCCCCACACCCCGGAAATTGAAATTTTTAATGTGGCCCTCGAGTATGCCAGCCTAATACAAATTCATTCTCTGATATAAACTGAGTTTCCTGTAAAAAATTCAGCCAGTTTGACCAACTTTAAGGGGTGGTTTGGGCTGATCTGGCATTTTACCTATCCCTCGCCAACTACACTCCCTGAACCTGCACTTTGGGCTACATATGTATTTCTGAAGGAACACACTACTAAAATTCGTTTCAGAGGTGACTCCTGTATGAATCAATATGGTTTTCAACCTTGAATCTACCTTAATTGAGAATATATCAGCATTTCCTGATACAGCCATCTGAGGCTGTATTTTCGCTTTCCTGGATCATATATGACACATATGACACCACTGGTATACCAGATGTAATCCTAAAACCTATGCAGTCAGATTTAGTAGGTGGCAAGTGAATTTTAGGCCAAATTTTAGACTTATAAACCAATATTTGGTACTGGTTTGGGCTGATTTACATCTATTTTTGGCTATATTTAGAACAATATTTTGGTGAAATAATTTCAGGTCAGACATGTAATGCTCCAAATGCGCCTAAAATATCCTCATTAATTATTAGAATATGAATGAAATTAAATTTGGGCTTCAGATTAGCAATATTATGATATATTTGACATCTTCCACCTGAGGGGTGACCTGGGGCCCCCCCACACCCCGGAAATTGAAATTTTTAATGTGGCCCTCGAGTATGCCAGCCTAATACAAATTCATTCTCTGATATAAACTGAGTTTCCTGTAAAAAATTCAGCCAGTTTGACCAACTTTAAGGGGTGGTTTGGGCTGATCTGGCATTTTACCTATCCCTCGCCAACTACACTCCCTGAACCTGCACTTTGGGCTACATATGTATTTCTGAAGGAACACACTACTAAAATTCGTTTCAGAGGTGACTCCTGTATGAATCAATATGGTTTTCAACCTTGAATCTACCTTAATTGAGAATATATCAGCATTTCCTGATACAGCCATCTGAGGCTGTATTTTCGCTTTCCTGGATCATATATGACACATATGACACCACTGGTATACCAGATGTAATCCTAAAACCTATGCAGTCAGATTTAGTAGGTGGCAAGTGAATTTTAGGCCAAATTTTAGACTTATAGACCAATATTTGGTACTGGTTTGGGCTGATTTACATCTATTTTTGGCTATATTTAGAACAATATTTTGGTGAAATAATTTCAGGTCAGACATGTAATGCTCCAAATGCGCCTAAAATATCCTCATTAATTATTAGAATATGAATGAAATTAAATTTGGGCTTCAGATTAGCAATATTATGATATATTTGACATCTTCCACCTGAGGGGTGACCTGGGGCCCCCCCACACCCCGGAAATTGAAATTTTTAATGTGGCCCTCGAGTATGCCAGCCTAATACAAATTCATTCTCTGATATAAACTGAGTTTCCTGTAAAAAATTCAGCCAGTTTGACCAACTTTAAGGGGTGGTTTGGGCTGATCTGGCATTTTACCTATCCCTCGCCAACTACACTCCCTGAACCTGCACTTTGGGCTACATATGTATTTCTGAAGGAACACACTACTAAAATTCGTTTCAGAGGTGACTCCTGTATGAATCAATATGGTTTTTAACCTTGAATCTACCTTAATTGAGAATATATCAGCATTTCCTGATACAGCCATCTGAGGCTGTATTTTCGCTTTCCTGGATCATATATGACACATATGACACCACTGGTATACCAGATGTAATCCTAAAACCTATGCAGTCAGATTTAGTAGGTGGCAAGTGAATTTTAGGCCAAATTTTAGACTTATAAACCAATATTTGGTACTGGTTTGGGCTGATTTACATCTATTTTTGGCTATATTTAGAACAATATTTTGGTGAAATAATTTCAGGTCAGACATGTAATGCTCCAAATGCGCCTAAAATATCCTCATTAATTATTAGAATATGAATGAAATTAAATTTGGGCTTCAGATTAGCAATATTATGATATATTTGACATCTTCCACCTGAGGGGTGACCTGGGGCCCCCCCACACCCCGGAAATTGAAATTTTTAATGTGGCCCTCGAGTATGCCAGCCTAATACAAATTCATTCTCTGATATAAACTGAGTTTCCTGTAAAAAATTCAGCCAGTTTGACCAACTTTAAGGGGTGGTTTGGGCTGATCTGGCATTTTACCTATCCCTCGCCAACTACACTCCCTGAACCTGCACTTTGGGCTACATATGTATTTCTGAAGGAACACACTACTAAAATTCGTTTCAGAGGTGACTCCTGTATGAATCAATATGGTTTTTAACCTTGAATCTACCTTAATTGAGAATATATCAGCATTTCCTGATACAGCCATCTGAGGCTGTATTTTCGCTTTCCTGGATCATATATGACACATATGACACCACTGGTATACCAGATGTAATCCTAAAACCTATGCAGTCAGATTTAGTAGGTGGCAAGTGAATTTTAGGCCAAATTTTAGACTTATAGACCAATATTTGGTACTGGTTTGGGCTGATTTACATCTATTTTGGGCTATATTTAGAACAATATTTTGGTGAAATAATTTCAGGTCAGACATGTAATGCTCCAAATGCGCCTAAAATATCCTCATTAATTATTAGAATATGAATGAAATTAAATTTGGGCTTCAGGTTAGCAATATTATGATATATTTGACATCTTCCACCTGAGGGGTGACCTGGGGGCCCCCCCCACACCCCGGAAATTGAAATTTTTAATGTGGCCCTCGAGTATGCCAGCCTAATACAAATTCATTCTCTGATATAAACTGAGTTTCCTGTAAAAAATTCAGCCAGTTTGACCAACTTTAAGGGGTGGTTTGGGCTGATCTGGCATTTTACCTATCCCTCGCCAACTACACTCCCTGAACCTGCACTTTGGGCTACATATGTATTTCTGAAGGAACACACTACTAAAATTCGTTTCAGAGGTGACTCCTGTATGAATCAATATGGTTTTCAACCTTGAATCTACCTTAATTGAGAATATATCAGCATTTCCTGATACAGCCATCTGAGGCTGTATTTTCGCTTTCCTGGATCATATATGACACATATGACACCACTGGTATACCAGATGTAATCCTAAAACCTATGCAGTCAGATTTAGTAGGTGGCAAGTGAATTTTAGGCCAAATTTTAGACTTATAAACCAATATTTGGTACTGGTTTGGGCTGATTTACATCTATTTTTGGCTATATTTAGAACAATATTTTGGTGAAATAATTTCAGGTCAGACATGTAATGCTCCAAATGCGCCTAAAATATCCTCATTAATTATTAGAATATGAATGAAATTAAATTTGGGCTTCAGATTAGCAATATTATGATATATTTGACATCTTCCACCTGAGGGGTGACCTGGGGCCCCCCCACACCCCGGAAATTGAAATTTTTAATGTGGCCCTCGAGTATGCCAGCCTAATACAAATTCATTCTCTGATATAAACTGAGTTTCCTGTAAAAAATTCAGCCAGTTTGACCAACTTTAAGGGGTGGTTTGGGCTGATCTGGCATTTTACCTATCCCTCGCCAACTACACTCCCTGAACCTGCACTTTGGGCTACATATGTATTTCTGAAGGAACACACTACTAAAATTCGTTTCAGAGGTGACTCCTGTATGAATCAATATGGTTTTCAACCTTGAATCTACCTTAATTGAGAATATATCAGCATTTCCTGATACAGCCATCTGAGGCTGTATTTTCGCTTTCCTGGATCATATATGACACATATGACACCACTGGTATACCAGATGTAATCCTAAAACCTATGCAGTCAGATTTAGTAGGTGGCAAGTGAATTTTAGGCCAAATTTTAGACTTATAGACCAATATTTGGTACTGGTTTGGGCTGATTTACATCTATTTTTGGCTATATTTAGAACAATATTTTGGTGAAATAATTTCAGGTCAGACATGTAATGCTCCAAATGCGCCTAAAATATCCTCATTAATTATTAGAATATGAATGAAATTAAATTTGGGCTTCAGGTTAGCAATATTATGATATATTTGACATCTTCCACCTGAGGGGTGACCTGGGGGCCCCCCCCACACCCCGGAAATTGAAATTTTTAATGTGGCCCTCGAGTATGCCAGCCTAATACAAATTCATTCTCTGATATAAACTGAGTTTCCTGTAAAAAATTCAGCCAGTTTGACCAACTTTAAGGGGTGGTTTGGGCTGATCTGGCATTTTACCTATCCCTCGCCAACTACACTCCCTGAACCTGCACTTTGGGCTACATATGTATTTCTGAAGGAACACACTACTAAAATTCGTTTCAGAGGTGACTCCTGTATGAATCAATATGGTTTTCAACCTTGAATCTACCTTAATTGAGAATATATCAGCATTTCCTGATACAGCCATCTGAGGCTGTATTTTCGCTTTCCTGGATCATATATGACACATATGACACCACTGGTATACCAGATGTAATCCTAAAACCTATGCAGTCAGATTTAGTAGGTGGCAAGTGAATTTTAGGCCAAATTTTAGACTTATAAACCAATATTTGGTACTGGTTTGGGCTGATTTACATCTATTTTTGGCTATATTTAGAACAATATTTTGGTGAAATAATTTCAGGTCAGACATGTAATGCTCCAAATGCGCCTAAAATATCCTCATTAATTATTAGAATATGAATGAAATTAAATTTGGGCTTCAGATTAGCAATATTATGATATATTTGACATCTTCCACCTGAGGGGTGACCTGGGGCCCCCCCACACCCCGGAAATTGAAATTTTTAATGTGGCCCTCGAGTATGCCAGCCTAATACAAATTCATTCTCTGATATAAACTGAGTTTCCTGTAAAAAATTCAGCCAGTTTGACCAACTTTAAGGGGTGGTTTGGGCTGATCTGGCATTTTACCTATCCCTCGCCAACTACACTCCCTGAACCTGCACTTTGGGCTACATATGTATTTCTGAAGGAACACACTACTAAAATTCGTTTCAGAGGTGACTCCTGTATGAATCAATATGGTTTTCAACCTTGAATCTACCTTAATTGAGAATATATCAGCATTTCCTGATACAGCCATCTGAGGCTGTATTTTCGCTTTCCTGGATCATATATGACACATATGACACCACTGGTATACCAGATGTAATCCTAAAACCTATGCAGTCAGATTTAGTAGGTGGCAAGTGAATTTTAGGCCAAATTTTAGACTTATAGACCAATATTTGGTACTGGTTTGGGCTGATTTACATCTATTTTTGGCTATATTTAGAACAATATTTTGGTGAAATAATTTCAGGTCAGACATGTAATGCTCCAAATGCGCCTAAAATATCCTCATTAATTATTAGAATATGAATGAAATTAAATTTGGGCTTCAGATTAGCAATATTATGATATATTTGACATCTTCCACCTGAGGGGTGACCTGGGGCCCCCCCACACCCCGGAAATTGAAATTTTTAATGTGGCCCTCGAGTATGCCAGCCTAATACAAATTCATTCTCTGATATAAACTGAGTTTCCTGTAAAAAATTCAGCCAGTTTGACCAACTTTAAGGGGTGGTTTGGGCTGATCTGGCATTTTACCTATCCCTCGCCAACTACACTCCCTGAACCTGCACTTTGGGCTACATATGTATTTCTGAAGGAACACACTACTAAAATTCGTTTCAGAGGTGACTCCTGTATGAATCAATATGGTTTTCAACCTTGAATCTACCTTAATTGAGAATATATCAGCATTTCCTGATACAGCCATCTGAGGCTGTATTTTCGCTTTCCTGGATCATATATGACACATATGACACCACTGGTATACCAGATGTAATCCTAAAACCTATGCAGTCAGATTTAGTAGGTGGCAAGTGAATTTTAGGCCAAATTTTAGACTTATAGACCAATATTTGGTACTGGTTTGGGCTGATTTACATCTATTTTTGGCTATATTTAGAACAATATTTTGGTGAAATAATTTCAGGTCAGACATGTAATGCTCCAAATGCGCCTAAAATATCCTCATTAATTATTAGAATATGAATGAAATTAAATTTGGGCTTCAGGTTAGCAATATTATGATATATTTGACATCTTCCACCTGAGGGGTGACCTGGGGCCCCCCCCACACCCCGGAAATTGAAATTTTTAATGTGGCCCTCGAGTATGCCAGCCTAATACAAATTCATTCTCTGATATAAACTGAGTTTCCTGTAAAAAATTCAGCCAGTTTGACCAACTTTAAGGGGTGGTTTGGGCTGATCTGGCATTTTACCTATCCCTCGCCAACTACACTCCCTGAACCTGCACTTTGGGCTACATATGTATTTCTGAAGGAACACACTACTAAAATTCGTTTCAGAGGTGACTCCTGTATGAATCAATATGGTTTTCAACCTTGAATCTACCTTAATTGAGAATATATCAGCATTTCCTGATACAGCCATCTGAGGCTGTATTTTCGCTTTCCTGGATCATATATGACACATATGACACCACTGGTATACCAGATGTAATCCTAAAACCTATGCAGTCAGATTTAGTAGGTGGCAAGTGAATTTTAGGCCAAATTTTAGACTTATAAACCAATATTTGGTACTGGTTTGGGCTGATTTAATCTATTTTTGGCTATATTTAGAACAATATTTTGGTGAAATAATTTCAGGTCAGACATGTAATGCTCCAAATGCGCCTAAAATATCCTCATTAATTATTAGAATATGAATGAAATTAAATTTGGGCTTCAGATTAGCAATATTATGATATATTTGACATCTTCCACCTGAGGGGTGACCTGGGGCCCCCCCACACCCCGGAAATTGAAATTTTTAATGTGGCCCTCGAGTATGCCAGCCTAATACAAATTCATTCTCTGATATAAACTGAGTTTCCTGTAAAAAATTCAGCCAGTTTGACCAACTTTAAGGGGTGGTTTGGGCTGATCTGGCATTTTACCTATCCCTCGCCAACTACACTCCCTGAACCTGCACTTTGGGCTACATATGTATTTCTGAAGGAACACACTACTAAAATTCGTTTCAGAGGTGACTCCTGTATGAATCAATATGGTTTTCAACCTTGAATCTACCTTAATTGAGAATATATCAGCATTTCCTGATACAGCCATCTGAGGCTGTATTTTCGCTTTCCTGGATCATATATGACACCACTGGTATACCAGATGTAATCCTAAAACCTATGCAGTCAGATTTAGTAGGTGGCAAGTGAATTTTAGGCCAAATTTTAGACTTATAGACCAATATTTGGTACTGGTTTGGGCTGATTTACATCTATTTTTGGCTATATTTAGAACAATATTTTGGTGAAATAATTTCAGGTCAGACATGTAATGCTCCAAATGCGCCTAAAATATCCTCATTAATTATTAGAATATGAATGAAATTAAATTTGGGCTTCAGATTAGCAATATTATGATATATTTGACATCTTCCACCTGAGGGGTGACCTGGGGCCCCCCCACACCCCGGAAATTGAAATTTTTAATGTGGCCCTCGAGTATGCCAGCCTAATACAAATTCATTCTCTGATATAAACTGAGTTTCCTGTAAAAAATTCAGCCAGTTTGACCAACTTTAAGGGGTGGTTTGGGCTGATCTGGCATTTTACCTATCCCTCGCCAACTACACTCCCTGAACCTGCACTTTGGGCTACATATGTATTTCTGAAGGAACACACTACTAAAATTCGTTTCAGAGGTGACTCCTGTATGAATCAATATGGTTTTCAACCTTGAATCTACCTTAATTGAGAATATATCAGCATTTCCTGATACAGCCATCTGAGGCTGTATTTTCGCTTTCCTGGATCATATATGACACATATGACACCACTGGTATACCAGATGTAATCCTAAAACCTATGCAGTCAGATTTAGTAGGTGGCAAGTGAATTTTAGGCCAAATTTTAGACTTATAGACCAATATTTGGTACTGGTTTGGGCTGATTTACATCTATTTTTGGCTATATTTAGAACAATATTTTGGTGAAATAATTTCAGGTCAGACATGTAATGCTCCAAATGCGCCTAAAATATCCTCATTAATTATTAGAATATGAATGAAATTAAATTTGGGCTTCAGGTTAGCAATATTATGATATATTTGACATCTTCCACCTGAGGGGTGACCTGGGGCCCCCCCACACCCCGGAAATTGAAATTTTTAATGTGGCCCTCGAGTATGCCAGCCTAATACAAATTCATTCTCTGATATAAACTGAGTTTCCTGTAAAAAATTCAGCCAGTTTGACCAACTTTAAGGGGTGGTTTGGGCTGATCTGGCATTTTACCTATCCCTCGCCAACTACACTCCCTGAACCTGCACTTTGGGCTACATATGTATTTCTGAAGGAACACACTACTAAAATTCGTTTCAGAGGTGACTCCTGTATGAATCAATATGGTTTTCAACCTTGAATCTACCTTAATTGAGAATATATCAGCATTTCCTGATACAGCCATCTGAGGCTGTATTTTCGCTTTCCTGGATCATATATGACACATATGACACCACTGGTATACCAGATGTAATCCTAAAACCTATGCAGTCAGATTTAGTAGGTGGCAAGTGAATTTTAGGCCAAATTTTAGACTTATAAACCAATATTTGGTACTGGTTTGGGCTGATTTACATCTATTTTTGGCTATATTTAGAACAATATTTTGGTGAAATAATTTCAGGTCAGACATGTAATGCTCCAAATGCGCCTAAAATATCCTCATTAATTATTAGAATATGAATGAAATTAAATTTGGGCTTCAGATTAGCAATATTATGATATATTTGACATCTTCCACCTGAGGGGTGACCTGGTGCCCCCCCCCACACCCCGGAAATTGAAATTTTTAATGTGGCCCTCGAGTATGCCAGCCTAATACAAATTCATTCTCTGATATAAACTGAGTTTCCTGTAAAAAATTCAGCCAGTTTGACCAACTTTAAGGGGTGGTTTGGGCTGATCTGGCATTTTACCTATCCCTCGCCAACTACACTCCCTGAACCTGCACTTTGGGCTACATATGTATTTCTGAAGGAACACACTACTAAAATTCGTTTCAGAGGTGACTCCTGTATGAATCAATATGGTTTTCAACCTTGAATCTACCTTAATTGAGAATATATCAGCATTTCCTGATACAGCCATCTGAGGCTGTATTTTCGCTTTCCTGGATCATATATGACACATATGACACCACTGGTATACCAGATGTAATCCTAAAACCTATGCAGTCAGATTTAGTAGGTGGCAAGTGAATTTTAGGCCAAATTTTAGACTTATAGACCAATATTTGGTACTGGTTTGGGCTGATTTACATCTATTTTTGGCTATATTTAGAACAATATTTTGGTGAAATAATTTCAGGTCAGACATGTAATGCTCCAAATGCGCCTAAAATATCCTCATTAATTATTAGAATATGAATGAAATTAAATTTGGGCTTCAGATTAGCAATATTATGATATATTTGACATCTTCCACCTGAGGGGTGACCTGGGGCCCCCCCACACCCCGGAAATTGAAATTTTTAATGTGGCCCTCGAGTATGCCAGCCTAATACAAATTCATTCTCTGATATAAACTGAGTTTCCTGTAAAAAATTCAGCCAGTTTGACCAACTTTAAGGGGTGGTTTGGGCTGATCTGGCATTTTACCTATCCCTCGCCAACTACACTCCCTGAACCTGCACTTTGGGCTACATATGTATTTCTGAAGGAACACACTACTAAAATTCGTTTCAGAGGTGACTCCTGTATGAATCAATATGGTTTTCAACCTTGAATCTACCTTAATTGAGAATATATCAGCATTTCCTGATACAGCCATCTGAGGCTGTATTTTCGCTTTCCTGGATCATATATGACACATATGACACCACTGGTATACCAGATGTAATCCTAAAACCTATGCAGTCAGATTTAGTAGGTGGCAAGTGAATTTTAGGCCAAATTTTAGACTTATAGACCAATATTTGGTACTGGTTTGGGCTGATTTACATCTATTTTTGGCTATATTTAGAACAATATTTTGGTGAAATAATTTCAGGTCAGACATGTAATGCTCCAAATGCGCCTAAAATATCCTCATTAATTATTAGAATATGAATGAAATTAAATTTGGGCTTCAGGTTAGCAATATTATGATATATTTGACATCTTCCACCTGAGGGGTGACCTGGGGCCCCCCCACACCCCGGAAATTGAAATTTTTAATGTGGCCCTCGAGTATGCCAGCCTAATACAAATTCATTCTCTGATATAAACTGAGTTTCCTGTAAAAAATTCAGCCAGTTTGACCAACTTTAAGGGGTGGTTTGGGCTGATCTGGCATTTTACCTATCCCTCGCCAACTACACTCCCTGAACCTGCACTTTGGGCTACATATGTATTTCTGAAGGAACACACTACTAAAATTCGTTTCAGAGGTGACTCCTGTATGAATCAATATGGTTTTCAACCTTGAATCTACCTTAATTGAGAATATATCAGCATTTCCTGATACAGCCATCTGAGGCTGTATTTTCGCTTTCCTGGATCATATATGACACATATGACACCACTGGTATACCAGATGTAATCCTAAAACCTATGCAGTCAGATTTAGTAGGTGGCAAGTGAATTTTAGGCCAAATTTTAGACTTATAAACCAATATTTGGTACTGGTTTGGGCTGATTTACATCTATTTTTGGCTATATTTAGAACAATATTTTGGTGAAATAATTTCAGGTCAGACATGTAATGCTCCAAATGCGCCTAAAATATCCTCATTAATTATTAGAATATGAATGAAATTAAATTTGGGCTTCAGATTAGCAATATTATGATATATTTGACATCTTCCACCTGAGGGGTGACCTGGGGCCCCCCCACACCCCGGAAATTGAAATTTTTAATGTGGCCCTCGAGTATGCCAGCCTAATACAAATTCATTCTCTGATATAAACTGAGTTTCCTGTAAAAAATTCAGCCAGTTTGACCAACTTTAAGGGGTGGTTTGGGCTGATCTGGCATTTTACCTATCCCTCGCCAACTACACTCCCTGAACCTGCACTTTGGGCTACATATGTATTTCTGAAGGAACACACTACTAAAATTCGTTTCAGAGGTGACTCCTGTATGAATCAATATGGTTTTCAACCTTGAATCTACCTTAATTGAGAATATATCAGCATTTCCTGATACAGCCATCTGAGGCTGTATTTTCGCTTTCCTGGATCATATATGACACATATGACACCACTGGTATACCAGATGTAATCCTAAAACCTATGCAGTCAGATTTAGTAGGTGGCAAGTGAATTTTAGGCCAAATTTTAGACTTATAGACCAATATTTGGTACTGGTTTGGGCTGATTTACATCTATTTTTGGCTATATTTAGAACAATATTTTGGTGAAATAATTTCAGGTCAGACATGTAATGCTCCAAATGCGCCTAAAATATCCTCATTAATTATTAGAATATGAATGAAATTAAATTTGGGCTTCAGATTAGCAATATTATGATATATTTGACATCTTCCACCTGAGGGGTGACCTGGGGCCCCCCCACACCCCGGAAATTGAAATTTTTAATGTGGCCCTCGAGTATGCCAGCCTAATACAAATTCATTCTCTGATATAAACTGAGTTTCCTGTAAAAAATTCAGCCAGTTTGACCAACTTTAAGGGGTGGTTTGGGCTGATCTGGCATTTTACCTATCCCTCGCCAACTACACTCCCTGAACCTGCACTTTGGGCTACATATGTATTTCTGAAGGAACACACTACTAAAATTCGTTTCAGAGGTGACTCCTGTATGAATCAATATGGTTTTTAACCTTGAATCTACCTTAATTGAGAATATATCAGCATTTCCTGATACAGCCATCTGAGGCTGTATTTTCGCTTTCCTGGATCATATATGACACATATGACACCACTGGTATACCAGATGTAATCCTAAAACCTATGCAGTCAGATTTAGTAGGTGGCAAGTGAATTTTAGGCCAAATTTTAGACTTATAAACCAATATTTGGTACTGGTTTGGGCTGATTTACATCTATTTTTGGCTATATTTAGAACAATATTTTGGTGAAATAATTTCAGGTCAGACATGTAATGCTCCAAATGCGCCTAAAATATCCTCATTAATTATTAGAATATGAATGAAATTAAATTTGGGCTTCAGATTAGCAATATTATGATATATTTGACATCTTCCACCTGAGGGGTGACCTGGGGCCCCCCCACACCCCGGAAATTGAAATTTTTAATGTGGCCCTCGAGTATGCCAGCCTAATACAAATTCATTCTCTGATATAAACTGAGTTTCCTGTAAAAAATTCAGCCAGTTTGACCAACTTTAAGGGGTGGTTTGGGCTGATCTGGCATTTTACCTATCCCTCGCCAACTACACTCCCTGAACCTGCACTTTGGGCTACATATGTATTTCTGAAGGAACACACTACTAAAATTCGTTTCAGAGGTGACTCCTGTATGAATCAATATGGTTTTTAACCTTGAATCTACCTTAATTGAGAATATATCAGCATTTCCTGATACAGCCATCTGAGGCTGTATTTTCGCTTTCCTGGATCATATATGACACATATGACACCACTGGTATACCAGATGTAATCCTAAAACCTATGCAGTCAGATTTAGTAGGTGGCAAGTGAATTTTAGGCCAAATTTTAGACTTATAGACCAATATTTGGTACTGGTTTGGGCTGATTTACATCTATTTTTGGCTATATTTAGAACAATATTTTGGTGAAATAATTTCAGGTCAGACATGTAATGCTCCAAATGCGCCTAAAATATCCTCATTAATTATTAGAATATGAATGAAATTAAATTTGGGCTTCAGGTTAGCAATATTATGATATATTTGACATCTTCCACCTGAGGGGTGACCTGGGGGCCCCCCCCACACCCCGGAAATTGAAATTTTTAATGTGGCCCTCGAGTATGCCAGCCTAATACAAATTCATTCTCTGATATAAACTGAGTTTCCTGTAAAAAATTCAGCCAGTTTGACCAACTTTAAGGGGTGGTTTGGGCTGATCTGGCATTTTACCTATCCCTCGCCAACTACACTCCCTGAACCTGCACTTTGGGCTACATATGTATTTCTGAAGGAACACACTACTAAAATTCGTTTCAGAGGTGACTCCTGTATGAATCAATATGGTTTTCAACCTTGAATCTACCTTAATTGAGAATATATCAGCATTTCCTGATACAGCCATCTGAGGCTGTATTTTCGCTTTCCTGGATCATATATGACACATATGACACCACTGGTATACCAGATGTAATCCTAAAACCTATGCAGTCAGATTTAGTAGGTGGCAAGTGAATTTTAGGCCAAATTTTAGACTTATAAACCAATATTTGGTACTGGTTTGGGCTGATTTACATCTATTTTTGGCTATATTTAGAACAATATTTTGGTGAAATAATTTCAGGTCAGACATGTAATGCTCCAAATGCGCCTAAAATATCCTCATTAATTATTAGAATATGAATGAAATTAAATTTGGGCTTCAGATTAGCAATATTATGATATATTTGACATCTTCCACCTGAGGGGTGACCTGGGGCCCCCCCACACCCCGGAAATTGAAATTTTTAATGTGGCCCTCGAGTATGCCAGCCTAATACAAATTCATTCTCTGATATAAACTGAGTTTCCTGTAAAAAATTCAGCCAGTTTGACCAACTTTAAGGGGTGGTTTGGGCTGATCTGGCATTTTACCTATCCCTCGCCAACTACACTCCCTGAACCTGCACTTTGGGCTACATATGTATTTCTGAAGGAACACACTACTAAAATTCGTTTCAGAGGTGACTCCTGTATGAATCAATATGGTTTTCAACCTTGAATCTACCTTAATTGAGAATATATCAGCATTTCCTGATACAGCCATCTGAGGCTGTATTTTCGCTTTCCTGGATCATATATGACACATATGACACCACTGGTATACCAGATGTAATCCTAAAACCTATGCAGTCAGATTTAGTAGGTGGCAAGTGAATTTTAGGCCAAATTTTTGACTTATAGACCAATATTTGGTACTGGTTTGGGCTGATTTACATCTATTTTTGGCTATATTTAGAACAATATTTTGGTGAAATAATTTCAGGTCAGACATGTAATGCTCCAAATGCGCCTAAAATATCCTCATTAATTATTAGAATATGAATGAAATTAAATTTGGGCTTCAGGTTAGCAATATTATGATATATTTGACATCTTCCACCTGAGGGGTGACCTGGGGGCCCCCCCCACACCCCGGAAATTGAAATTTTTAATGTGGCCCTCGAGTATGCCAGCCTAATACAAATTCATTCTCTGATATAAACTGAGTTTCCTGTAAAAAATTCAGCCAGTTTGACCAACTTTAAGGGGTGGTTTGGGCTGATCTGGCATTTTACCTATCCCTCGCCAACTACACTCCCTGAACCTGCACTTTGGGCTACATATGTATTTCTGAAGGAACACACTACTAAAATTCGTTTCAGAGGTGACTCCTGTATGAATCAATATGGTTTTCAACCTTGAATCTACCTTAATTGAGAATATATCAGCATTTCCTGATACAGCCATCTGAGGCTGTATTTTCGCTTTCCTGGATCATATATGACACATATGACACCACTGGTATACCAGATGTAATCCTAAAACCTATGCAGTCAGATTTAGTAGGTGGCAAGTGAATTTTAGGCCAAATTTTAGACTTATAAACCAATATTTGGTACTGGTTTGGGCTGATTTACATCTATTTTTGGCTATATTTAGAACAATATTTTGGTGAAATAATTTCAGGTCAGACATGTAATGCTCCAAATGCGCCTAAAATATCCTCATTAATTATTAGAATATGAATGAAATTAAATTTGGGCTTCAGATTAGCAATATTATGATATATTTGACATCTTCCACCTGAGGGGTGACCTGGGGCCCCCCCACACCCCGGAAATTGAAATTTTTAATGTGGCCCTCGAGTATGCCAGCCTAATACAAATTCATTCTCTGATATAAACTGAGTTTCCTGTAAAAAATTCAGCCAGTTTGACCAACTTTAAGGGGTGGTTTGGGCTGATCTGGCATTTTACCTATCCCTCGCCAACTACACTCCCTGAACCTGCACTTTGGGCTACATATGTATTTCTGAAGGAACACACTACTAAAATTCGTTTCAGAGGTGACTCCTGTATGAATCAATATGGTTTTCAACCTTGAATCTACCTTAATTGAGAATATATCAGCATTTCCTGATACAGCCATCTGAGGCTGTATTTTCGCTTTCCTGGATCATATATGACACATATGACACCACTGGTATACCAGATGTAATCCTAAAACCTATGCAGTCAGATTTAGTAGGTGGCAAGTGAATTTTAGGCCAAATTTTAGACTTATAGACCAATATTTGGTACTGGTTTGGGCTGATTTACATCTATTTTTGGCTATATTTAGAACAATATTTTGGTGAAATAATTTCAGGTCAGACATGTAATGCTCCAAATGCGCCTAAAATATCCTCATTAATTATTAGAATATGAATGAAATTAAATTTGGGCTTCAGATTAGCAATATTATGATATATTTGACATCTTCCACCTGAGGGGTGACCTGGGGCCCCCCCACACCCCGGAAATTGAAATTTTTAATGTGGCCCTCGAGTATGCCAGCCTAATACAAATTCATTCTCTGATATAAACTGAGTTTCCTGTAAAAAATTCAGCCAGTTTGACCAACTTTAAGGGGTGGTTTGGGCTGATCTGGCATTTTACCTATCCCTCGCCAACTACACTCCCTGAACCTGCACTTTGGGCTACATATGTATTTCTGAAGGAACACACTACTAAAATTCGTTTCAGAGGTGACTCCTGTATGAATCAATATGGTTTTCAACCTTGAATCTACCTTAATTGAGAATATATCAGCATTTCCTGATACAGCCATCTGAGGCTGTATTTTCGCTTTCCTGGATCATATATGACACATATGACACCACTGGTATACCAGATGTAATCCTAAAACCTATGCAGTCAGATTTAGTAGGTGGCAAGTGAATTTTAGGCCAAATTTTAGACTTATAGACCAATATTTGGTACTGGTTTGGGCTGATTTACATCTATTTTTGGCTATATTTAGAACAATATTTTGGTGAAATAATTTCAGGTCAGACATGTAATGCTCCAAATGCGCCTAAAATATCCTCATTAATTATTAGAATATGAATGAAATTAAATTTGGGCTTCAGGTTAGCAATATTATGATATATTTGACATCTTCCACCTGAGGGGTGACCTGGGGCCCCCCCCACACCCCGGAAATTGAAATTTTTAATGTGGCCCTCGAGTATGCCAGCCTAATACAAATTCATTCTCTGATATAAACTGAGTTTCCTGTAAAAAATTCAGCCAGTTTGACCAACTTTAAGGGGTGGTTTGGGCTGATCTGGCATTTTACCTATCCCTCGCCAACTACACTCCCTGAACCTGCACTTTGGGCTACATATGTATTTCTGAAGGAACACACTACTAAAATTCGTTTCAGAGGTGACTCCTGTATGAATCAATATGGTTTTCAACCTTGAATCTACCTTAATTGAGAATATATCAGCATTTCCTGATACAGCCATCTGAGGCTGTATTTTCGCTTTCCTGGATCATATATGACACATATGACACCACTGGTATACCAGATGTAATCCTAAAACCTATGCAGTCAGATTTAGTAGGTGGCAAGTGAATTTTAGGCCAAATTTTAGACTTATAGACCAATATTTGGTACTGGTTTGGGCTGATTTACATCTATTTTTGGCTATATTTAGAACAATATTTTGGTGAAATAATTTCAGGTCAGACATGTAATGCTCCAAATGCGCCTAAAATATCCTCATTAATTATTAGAATATGAATGAAATTAAATTTGGGCTTCAGATTAGCAATATTATGATATATTTGACATCTTCCACCTGAGGGGTGACCTGGGGCCCCCCCACACCCCGGAAATTGAAATTTTTAATGTGGCCCTCGAGTATGCCAGCCTAATACAAATTCATTCTCTGATATAAACTGAGTTTCCTGTAAAAAATTCAGCCAGTTTGACCAACTTTAAGGGGTGGTTTGGGCTGATCTGGCATTTTACCTATCCCTCGCCAACTACACTCCCTGAACCTGCACTTTGGGCTACATATGTATTTCTGAAGGAACACACTACTAAAATTCGTTTCAGAGGTGACTCCTGTATGAATCAATATGGTTTTCAACCTTGAATCTACCTTAATTGAGAATATATCAGCATTTCCTGATACAGCCATCTGAGGCTGTATTTTCGCTTTCCTGGATCATATATGACACATATGACACCACTGGTATACCAGATGTAATCCTAAAACCTATGCAGTCAGATTTAGTAGGTGGCAAGTGAATTTTAGGCCAAATTTTAGACTTATAGACCAATATTTGGTACTGGTTTGGGCTGATTTACATCTATTTTTGGCTATATTTAGAACAATATTTTGGTGAAATAATTTCAGGTCAGACATGTAATGCTCCAAATGCGCCTAAAATATCCTCATTAATTATTAGAATATGAATGAAATTAAATTTGGGCTTCAGGTTAGCAATATTATGATATATTTGACATCTTCCACCTGAGGGGTGACCTGGGGCCCCCCCACACCCCGGAAATTGAAATTTTTAATGTGGCCCTCGAGTATGCCAGCCTAATACAAATTCATTCTCTGATATAAACTGAGTTTCCTGTAAAAAATTCAGCCAGTTTGACCAACTTTAAGGGGTGGTTTGGGCTGATCTGGCATTTTACCTATCCCTCGCCAACTACACTCCCTGAACCTGCACTTTGGGCTACATATGTATTTCTGAAGGAACACACTACTAAAATTCGTTTCAGAGGTGACTCCTGTATGAATCAATATGGTTTTCAACCTTGAATCTACCTTAATTGAGAATATATCAGCATTTCCTGATACAGCCATCTGAGGCTGTATTTTCGCTTTCCTGGATCATATATGACACATATGACACCACTGGTATACCAGATGTAATCCTAAAACCTATGCAGTCAGATTTAGTAGGTGGCAAGTGAATTTTAGGCCAAATTTTAGACTTATAAACCAATATTTGGTACTGGTTTGGGCTGATTTACATCTATTTTTGGCTATATTTAGAACAATATTTTGGTGAAATAATTTCAGGTCAGACATGTAATGCTCCAAATGCGCCTAAAATATCCTCATTAATTATTAGAATATGAATGAAATTAAATTTGGGCTTCAGGTTAGCAATATTATGATATATTTGACATCTTCCACCTGAGGGGTGACCTGGGGCCCCCCCCACACCCCGGAAATTGAAATTTTTAATGTGGCCCTCGAGTATGCCAGCCTAATACAAATTCATTCTCTGATATAAACTGAGTTTCCTGTAAAAAATTCAGCCAGTTTGACCAACTTTAAGGGGTGGTTTGGGCTGATCTGGCATTTTACCTATCCCTCGCCAACTACACTCCCTGAACCTGCACTTTGGGCTACATATGTATTTCTGAAGGAACACACTACTAAAATTCGTTTCAGAGGTGACTCCTGTATGAATCAATATGGTTTTCAACCTTGAATCTACCTTAATTGAGAATATATCAGCATTTCCTGATACAGCCATCTGAGGCTGTATTTTCGCTTTCCTGGATCATATATGACACATATGACACCACTGGTATACCAGATGTAATCCTAAAACCTATGCAGTCAGATTTAGTAGGTGGCAAGTGAATTTTAGGCCAAATTTTAGACTTATAGACCAATATTTGGTACTGGTTTGGGCTGATTTACATCTATTTTGGGCTATATTTACAACAATATTTTGGTGAAATAATTTCAGGTCAGACATGTAATGCTCCAAATGCGCCTAAAATATCCTCATTAATTATTAGAATATGAATGAAATTAAATTTGGGCTTCAGATTAGCAATATTATGATATATTTGACATCTTCCACCTGAGGGGTGACCTGGGGCCCCCCCACACCCCGGAAATTGAAATTTTTAATGTGGCCCTCGAGTATGCCAGCCTAATACAAATTCATTCTCTGATATAAACTGAGTTTCCTGTAAAAAATTCAGCCAGTTTGACCAACTTTAAGGGGTGGTTTGGGCTGATCTGGCATTTTACCTATCCCTCGCCAACTACACTCCCTGAACCTGCACTTTGGGCTACATATGTATTTCTGAAGGAACACACTACTAAAATTCGTTTCAGAGGTGACTCCTGTATGAATCAATATGGTTTTCAACCTTGAATCTACCTTAATTGAGAATATATCAGCATTTCCTGATACAGCCATCTGAGGCTGTATTTTCGCTTTCCTGGATCATATATGACACATATGACACCACTGGTATACCAGATGTAATCCTAAAACCTATGCAGTCAGATTTAGTAGGTGGCAAGTGAATTTTAGGCCAAATTTTAGACTTATAGACCAATATTTGGTACTGGTTTGGGCTGATTTACATCTATTTTTGGCTATATTTAGAACAATATTTTGGTGAAATAATTTCAGGTCAGACATGTAATGCTCCAAATGCGCCTAAAATATCCTCATTAATTATTAGAATATGAATGAAATTAAATTTGGGCTTCAGATTAGCAATATTATGATATATTTGACATCTTCCACCTGAGGGGTGACCTGGGGCCCCCCCACACCCCGGAAATTGAAATTTTTAATGTGGCCCTCGAGTATGCCAGCCTAATACAAATTCATTCTCTGATATAAACTGAGTTTCCTGTAAAAAATTCAGCCAGTTTGACCAACTTTAAGGGGTGGTTTGGGCTGATCTGGCATTTTACCTATCCCTCGCCAACTACACTCCCTGAACCTGCACTTTGGGCTACATATGTATTTCTGAAGGAACACACTACTAAAATTCGTTTCAGAGGTGACTCCTGTATGAATCAATATGGTTTTCAACCTTGAATCTACCTTAATTGAGAATATATCAGCATTTCCTGATACAGCCATCTGAGGCTGTATTTTCGCTTTCCTGGATCATATATGACACATATGACACCACTGGTATACCAGATGTAATCCTAAAACCTATGCAGTCAGATTTAGTAGGTGGCAAGTGAATTTTAGGCCAAATTTTAGACTTATAGACCAATATTTGGTACTGGTTTGGGCTGATTTACATCTATTTTTGGCTATATTTAGAACAATATTTTGGTGAAATAATTTCAGGTCAGACATGTAATGCTCCAAATGCGCCTAAAATATCCTCATTAATTATTAGAATATGAATGAAATTAAATTTGGGCTTCAGATTAGCAATATTATGATATATTTGACATCTTCCACCTGAGGGGTGACCTGGGGCCCCCCCACACCCCGGAAATTGAAATTTTTAATGTGGCCCTCGAGTATGCCAGCCTAATACAAATTCATTCTCTGATATAAACTGAGTTTCCTGTAAAAAATTCAGCCAGTTTGACCAACTTTAAGGGGTGGTTTGGGCTGATCTGGCATTTTACCTATCCCTCGCCAACTACACTCCCTGAACCTGCACTTTGGGCTACATATGTATTTCTGAAGGAACACACTACTAAAATTCGTTTCAGAGGTGACTCCTGTATGAATCAATATGGTTTTCAACCTTGAATCTACCTTAATTGAGAATATATCAGCATTTCCTGATACAGCCATCTGAGGCTGTATTTTCGCTTTCCTGGATCATATATGACACATATGACACCACTGGTATACCAGATGTAATCCTAAAACCTATGCAGTCAGATTTAGTAGGTGGCAAGTGAATTTTAGGCCAAATTTTAGACTTATAGACCAATATTTGGTACTGGTTTGGGCTGATTTACATCTATTTTTGGCTATATTTAGAACAATATTTTGGTGAAATAATTTCAGGTCAGACATGTAATGCTCCAAATGCGCCTAAAATATCCTCATTAATTATTAGAATATGAATGAAATTAAATTTGGGCTTCAGGTTAGCAATATTATGATATATTTGACATCTTCCACCTGAGGGGTGACCTGGGGCCCCCCCACACCCCGGAAATTGAAATTTTTAATGTGGCCCTCGAGTATGCCAGCCTAATACAAATTCATTCTCTGATATAAACTGAGTTTCCTGTAAAAAATTCAGCCAGTTTGACCAACTTTAAGGGGTGGTTTGGGCTGATCTGGCATTTTACCTATCCCTCGCCAACTACACTCCCTGAACCTGCACTTTGGGCTACATATGTATTTCTGAAGGAACACACTACTAAAATTCGTTTCAGAGGTGACTCCTGTATGAATCAATATGGTTTTCAACCTTGAATCTACCTTAATTGAGAATATATCAGCATTTCCTGATACAGCCATCTGAGGCTGTATTTTCGCTTTCCTGGATCATATATGACACATATGACACCACTGGTATACCAGATGTAATCCTAAAACCTATGCAGTCAGATTTAGTAGGTGGCAAGTGAATTTTAGGCCAAATTTTAGACTTATAAACCAATATTTGGTACTGGTTTGGGCTGATTTACATCTATTTTTGGCTATATTTAGAACAATATTTTGGTGAAATAATTTCAGGTCAGACATGTAATGCTCCAAATGCGCCTAAAATATCCTCATTAATTATTAGAATATGAATGAAATTAAATTTGGGCTTCAGATTAGCAATATTATGATATATTTGACATCTTCCACCTGAGGGGTGACCTGGTGCCCCCCCCTCACACCCCGGAAATTGAAATTTTTAATGTGGCCCTCGAGTATGCCAGCCTAATACAAATTCATTCTCTGATATAAACTGAGTTTCCTGTAAAAAATTCAGCCAGTTTGACCAACTTTAAGGGGTGGTTTGGGCTGATCTGGCATTTTACCTATCCCTCGCCAACTACACTCCCTGAACCTGCACTTTGGGCTACATATGTATTTCTGAAGGAACACACTACTAAAATTCGTTTCAGAGGTGACTCCTGTATGAATCAATATGGTTTTCAACCTTGAATCTACCTTAATTGAGAATATATCAGCATTTCCTGATACAGCCATCTGAGGCTGTATTTTCGCTTTCCTGGATCATATATGACACATATGACACCACTGGTATACCAGATGTAATCCTAAAACCTATGCAGTCAGATTTAGTAGGTGGCAAGTGAATTTTAGGCCAAATTTTAGACTTATAGACCAATATTTGGTACTGGTTTGGGCTGATTTACATCTATTTTTGGCTATATTTAGAACAATATTTTGGTGAAATAATTTCAGGTCAGACATGTAATGCTCCAAATGCGCCTAAAATATCCTCATTAATTATTAGAATATGAATGAAATTAAATTTGGGCTTCAGATTAGCAATATTATGATATATTTGACATCTTCCACCTGAGGGGTGACCTGGGGCCCCCCCACACCCCGGAAATTGAAATTTTTAATGTGGCCCTCGAGTATGCCAGCCTAATACAAATTCATTCTCTGATATAAACTGAGTTTCCTGTAAAAAATTCAGCCAGTTTGACCAACTTTAAGGGGTGGTTTGGGCTGATCTGGCATTTTACCTATCCCTCGCCAACTACACTCCCTGAACCTGCACTTTGGGCTACATATGTATTTCTGAAGGAACACACTACTAAAATTCGTTTCAGAGGTGACTCCTGTATGAATCAATATGGTTTTCAACCTTGAATCTACCTTAATTGAGAATATATCAGCATTTCCTGATACAGCCATCTGAGGCTGTATTTTCGCTTTCCTGGATCATATATGACACATATGACACCACTGGTATACCAGATGTAATCCTAAAACCTATGCAGTCAGATTTAGTAGGTGGCAAGTGAATTTTAGGCCAAATTTTAGACTTATAGACCAATATTTGGTACTGGTTTGGGCTGATTTACATCTATTTTTGGCTATATTTAGAACAATATTTTGGTGAAATAATTTCAGGTCAGACATGTAATGCTCCAAATGCGCCTAAAATATCCTCATTAATTATTAGAATATGAATGAAATTAAATTTGGGCTTCAGGTTAGCAATATTATGATATATTTGACATCTTCCACCTGAGGGGTGACCTGGGGCCCCCCCACACCCCGGAAATTGAAATTTTTAATGTGGCCCTCGAGTATGCCAGCCTAATACAAATTCATTCTCTGATATAAACTGAGTTTCCTGTAAAAAATTCAGCCAGTTTGACCAACTTTAAGGGGTGGTTTGGGCTGATCTGGCATTTTACCTATCCCTCGCCAACTACACTCCCTGAACCTGCACTTTGGGCTACATATGTATTTCTGAAGGAACACACTACTAAAATTCGTTTCAGAGGTGACTCCTGTATGAATCAATATGGTTTTCAACCTTGAATCTACCTTAATTGAGAATATATCAGCATTTCCTGATACAGCCATCTGAGGCTGTATTTTCGCTTTCCTGGATCATATATGACACATATGACACCACTGGTATACCAGATGTAATCCTAAAACCTATGCAGTCAGATTTAGTAGGTGGCAAGTGAATTTTAGGCCAAATTTTAGACTTATAGACCAATATTTGGTACTGGTTTGGGCTGATTTACATCTATTTTTGGCTATATTTAGAACAATATTTTGGTGAAATAATTTCAGGTCAGACATGTAATGCTCCAAATGCGCCTAAAATATCCTCATTAATTATTAGAATATGAATGAAATTAAATTTGGGCTTCAGGTTAGCAATATTATGATATATTTGACATCTTCCACCTGAGGGGTGACCTGGGGCCCCCCCCACACCCCGGAAATTGAAATTTTTAATGTGGCCCTCGAGTATGCCAGCCTAATACAAATTCATTCTCTGATATAAACTGAGTTTCCTGTAAAAAATTCAGCCAGTTTGACCAACTTTAAGGGGTGGTTTGGGCTGATCTGGCATTTTACCTATCCCTCGCCAACTACACTCCCTGAACCTGCACTTTGGGCTACATATGTATTTCTGAAGGAACACACTACTAAAATTCGTTTCAGAGGTGACTCCTGTATGAATCAATATGGTTTTCAACCTTGAATCTACCTTAATTGAGAATATATCAGCATTTCCTGATACAGCCATCTGAGGCTGTATTTTCGCTTTCCTGGATCATATATGACACATATGACACCACTGGTATACCAGATGTAATCCTAAAACCTATGCAGTCAGATTTAGTAGGTGGCAAGTGAATTTTAGGCCAAATTTTAGACTTATAGACCAATATTTGGTACTGGTTTGGGCTGATTTACATCTATTTTTGGCTATATTTAGAACAATATTTTGGTGAAATAATTTCAGGTCAGACATGTAATGCTCCAAATGCGCCTAAAATATCCTCATTAATTATTAGAATATGAATGAAATTAAATTTGGGCTTCAGATTAGCAATATTATGATATATTTGACATCTTCCACCTGAGGGGTGACCTGGGGCCCCCCCACACCCCGGAAATTGAAATTTTTAATGTGGCCCTCGAGTATGCCAGCCTAATACAAATTCATTCTCTGATATAAACTGAGTTTCCTGTAAAAAATTCAGCCAGTTTGACCAACTTTAAGGGGTGGTTTGGGCTGATCTGGCATTTTACCTATCCCTCGCCAACTACACTCCCTGAACCTGCACTTTGGGCTACATATGTATTTCTGAAGGAACACACTACTAAAATTCGTTTCAGAGGTGACTCCTGTATGAATCAATATGGTTTTCAACCTTGAATCTACCTTAATTGAGAATATATCAGCATTTCCTGATACAGCCATCTGAGGCTGTATTTTCGCTTTCCTGGATCATATATGACACATATGACACCACTGGTATACCAGATGTAATCCTAAAACCTATGCAGTCAGATTTAGTAGGTGGCAAGTGAATTTTAGGCCAAATTTTAGACTTATAGACCAATATTTGGTACTGGTTTGGGCTGATTTACATCTATTTTTGGCTATATTTAGAACAATATTTTGGTGAAATAATTTCAGGTCAGACATGTAATGCTCCAAATGCGCCTAAAATATCCTCATTAATTATTAGAATATGAATGAAATTAAATTTGGGCTTCAGATTAGCAATATTATGATATATTTGACATCTTCCACCTGAGGGGTGACCTGGGGCCCCCCCACACCCCGGAAATTGAAATTTTTAATGTGGCCCTCGAGTATGCCAGCCTAATACAAATTCATTCTCTGATATAAACTGAGTTTCCTGTAAAAAATTCAGCCAGTTTGACCAACTTTAAGGGGTGGTTTGGGCTGATCTGGCATTTTACCTATCCCTCGCCAACTACACTCCCTGAACCTGCACTTTGGGCTACATATGTATTTCTGAAGGAACACACTACTAAAATTCGTTTCAGAGGTGACTCCTGTATGAATCAATATGGTTTTCAACCTTGAATCTACCTTAATTGAGAATATATCAGCATTTCCTGATACAGCCATCTGAGGCTGTATTTTCGCTTTCCTGGATCATATATGACACATATGACACCACTGGTATACCAGATGTAATCCTAAAACCTATGCAGTCAGATTTAGTAGGTGGCAAGTGAATTTTAGGCCAAATTTTAGACTTATAGACCAATATTTGGTACTGGTTTGGGCTGATTTACATCTATTTTTGGCTATATTTAGAACAATATTTTGGTGAAATAATTTCAGGTCAGACATGTAATGCTCCAAATGCGCCTAAAATATCCTCATTAATTATTAGAATATGAATGAAATTAAATTTGGGCTTCAGGTTAGCAATATTATGATATATTTGACATCTTCCACCTGAGGGGTGACCTGGGGCCCCCCCACACCCCGGAAATTGAAATTTTTAATGTGGCCCTCGAGTATGCCAGCCTAATACAAATTCATTCTCTGATATAAACTGAGTTTCCTGTAAAAAATTCAGCCAGTTTGACCAACTTTAAGGGGTGGTTTGGGCTGATCTGGCATTTTACCTATCCCTCGCCAACTACACTCCCTGAACCTGCACTTTGGGCTACATATGTATTTCTGAAGGAACACACTACTAAAATTCGTTTCAGAGGTGACTCCTGTATGAATCAATATGGTTTTCAACCTTGAATCTACCTTAATTGAGAATATATCAGCATTTCCTGATACAGCCATCTGAGGCTGTATTTTCGCTTTCCTGGATCATATATGACACATATGACACCACTGGTATACCAGATGTAATCCTAAAACCTATGCAGTCAGATTTAGTAGGTGGCAAGTGAATTTTAGGCCAAATTTTAGACTTATAGACCAATATTTGGTACTGGTTTGGGCTGATTTACATCTATTTTTGGCTATATTTAGAACAATATTTTGGTGAAATAATTTCAGGTCAGACATGTAATGCTCCAAATGCGCCTAAAATATCCTCATTAATTATTAGAATATGAATGAAATTAAATTTGGGCTTCAGGTTAGCAATATTATGATATATTTGACATCTTCCACCTGAGGGGTGACCTGGGGCCCCCCCCACACCCCGGAAATTGAAATTTTTAATGTGGCCCTCGAGTATGCCAGCCTAATACAAATTCATTCTCTGATATAAACTGAGTTTCCTGTAAAAAATTCAGCCAGTTTGACCAACTTTAAGGGGTGGTTTGGGCTGATCTGGCATTTTACCTATCCCTCGCCAACTACACTCCCTGAACCTGCACTTTGGGCTACATATGTATTTCTGAAGGAACACACTACTAAAATTCGTTTCAGAGGTGACTCCTGTATGAATCAATATGGTTTTCAACCTTGAATCTACCTTAATTGAGAATATATCAGCATTTCCTGATACAGCCATCTGAGGCTGTATTTTCGCTTTCCTGGATCATATATGACACATATGACACCACTGGTATACCAGATGTAATCCTAAAACCTATGCAGTCAGATTTAGTAGGTGGCAAGTGAATTTTAGGCCAAATTTTAGACTTATAGACCAATATTTGGTACTGGTTTGGGCTGATTTACATCTATTTTTGGCTATATTTAGAACAATATTTTGGTGAAATAATTTCAGGTCAGACATGTAATGCTCCAAATGCGCCTAAAATATCCTCATTAATTATTAGAATATGAATGAAATTAAATTTGGGCTTCAGATTAGCAATATTATGATATATTTGACATCTTCCACCTGAGGGGTGACCTGGGGCCCCCCCACACCCCGGAAATTGAAATTTTTAATGTGGCCCTCGAGTATGCCAGCCTAATACAAATTCATTCTCTGATATAAACTGAGTTTCCTGTAAAAAATTCAGCCAGTTTGACCAACTTTAAGGGGTGGTTTGGGCTGATCTGGCATTTTACCTATCCCTCGCCAACTACACTCCCTGAACCTGCACTTTGGGCTACATATGTATTTCTGAAGGAACACACTACTAAAATTCGTTTCAGAGGTGACTCCTGTATGAATCAATATGGTTTTCAACCTTGAATCTACCTTAATTGAGAATATATCAGCATTTCCTGATACAGCCATCTGAGGCTGTATTTTCGCTTTCCTGGATCATATATGACACATATGACACCACTGGTATACCAGATGTAATCCTAAAACCTATGCAGTCAGATTTAGTAGGTGGCAAGTGAATTTTAGGCCAAATTTTAGACTTATAGACCAATATTTGGTACTGGTTTGGGCTGATTTACATCTATTTTTGGCTATATTTAGAACAATATTTTGGTGAAATAATTTCAGGTCAGACATGTAATGCTCCAAATGCGCCTAAAATATCCTCATTAATTATTAGAATATGAATGAAATTAAATTTGGGCTTCAGGTTAGCAATATTATGATATATTTGACATCTTCCACCTGAGGGGTGACCTGGGGCCCCCCCACACCCCGGAAATTGAAATTTTTAATGTGGCCCTCGAGTATGCCAGCCTAATACAAATTCATTCTCTGATATAAACTGAGTTTCCTGTAAAAAATTCAGCCAGTTTGACCAACTTTAAGGGGTGGTTTGGGCTGATCTGGCATTTTACCTATCCCTCGCCAACTACACTCCCTGAACCTGCACTTTGGGCTACATATGTATTTCTGAAGGAACACACTACTAAAATTCGTTTCAGAGGTGACTCCTGTATGAATCAATATGGTTTTCAACCTTGAATCTACCTTAATTGAGAATATATCAGCATTTCCTGATACAGCCATCTGAGGCTGTATTTTCGCTTTCCTGGATCATATATGACACATATGACACCACTGGTATACCAGATGTAATCCTAAAACCTATGCAGTCAGATTTAGTAGGTGGCAAGTGAATTTTAGGCCAAATTTTAGACTTATAGACCAATATTTGGTACTGGTTTGGGCTGATTTACATCTATTTTTGGCTATATTTAGAACAATATTTTGGTGAAATAATTTCAGGTCAGACATGTAATGCTCCAAATGCGCCTAAAATATCCTCATTAATTATTAGAATATGAATGAAATTAAATTTGGGCTTCAGGTTAGCAATATTATGATATATTTGACATCTTCCACCTGAGGGGTGACCTGGGGCCCCCCCACACCCCGGAAATTGAAATTTTTAATGTGGCCCTCGAGTATGCCAGCCTAATACAAATTCATTCTCTGATATAAACTGAGTTTCCTGTAAAAAATTCAGCCAGTTTGACCAACTTTAAGGGGTGGTTTGGGCTGATCTGGCATTTTACCTATCCCTCGCCAACTACACTCCCTGAACCTGCACTTTGGGCTACATATGTATTTCTGAAGGAACACACTACTAAAATTCGTTTCAGAGGTGACTCCTGTATGAATCAATATGGTTTTCAACCTTGAATCTACCTTAATTGAGAATATATCAGCATTTCCTGATACAGCCATCTGAGGCTGTATTTTCGCTTTCCTGGATCATATATGACACATATGACACCACTGGTATACCAGATGTAATCCTAAAACCTATGCAGTCAGATTTAGTAGGTGGCAAGTGAATTTTAGGCCAAATTTTAGACTTATAGACCAATATTTGGTACTGGTTTGGGCTGATTTACATCTATTTTTGGCTATATTTAGAACAATATTTTGGTGAAATAATTTCAGGTCAGACATGTAATGCTCCAAATGCGCCTAAAATATCCTCATTAATTATTAGAATATGAATGAAATAATTTGGGCTTCAGGTTAGCAATATTATGATATATTTGACATCTTCCACCTGAGGGGTGACCTGGGGCCCCCCCCCCACACCCCGGAAATTGAAATTTTTAATGTGGCCCTCGAGTATGCCAGCCTAATACAAATTCATTCTCTGATATAAACTGAGTTTCCTGTAAAAAATTCAGCCAGTTTGACCAACTTTAAGGGGTGGTTTGGGCTGATCTGGCATTTTACCTATCCCTCGCCAACTACACTCCCTGAACCTGCACTTTGGGCTACATATGTATTTCTGAAGGAACACACTACTAAAATTCGTTTCAGAGGTGACTCCTGTATGAATCAATATGGTTTTCAACCTTGAATCTACCTTAATTGAGAATATATCAGCATTTCCTGATACAGCCATCTGAGGCTGTATTTTCGCTTTCCTGGATCATATATGACACATATGACACCACTGGTATACCAGATGTAATCTAAAACTATGCAGTCAGATTTAGTAGTGGCAAGTGAATTTTTAGGCCAAATTTTAGACTTATAGACCAATATTTGGTACTGGTTTGGGCTGATATACATCTATTTTTGGCTATATTTTAGAACAATATTTTGGTGAAATAATTTCAGGTCAGACATGTAATGCTCCAAATGCGCCTAAAATATCCTCATTAATTATTAGAATATGAATGAAATTAAATTTGGGCTTCAAGATTAGCAATATTATGATATATTTGACATCTTCCACCTGAGGGGTGACCTGGGGGGCCCCCCCACACCCCGGAAATTGAAATTTTTAATGTGGCCCTCGAGTATGCCAGCCTAATACAAATTCATTCTCTGATATAAACTGAGTTTCCTGTAAAAAATTCAGCCAGTTTGACCAACTTTAAGGGGTGGTTTGGGCTGATCTGGCATTTTACCTATCCCTCGCCAACTACACTCCCTGAACCTGCACTTTGGGCTACATATGTATTTCTGAAGGAACACACTACTAAAATTCGTTTCAGAGGTGACTCCTGTATGAATCAATATGGTTTTCAACCTTGAATCTACCTTAATTGAGAATATATCAGCATTTCCTGATACAGCCATCTGAGGCTGTATTTTCGCTTTCCTGGATCATATATGACACATATGACACCACTGGTATACCAGATGTAATCCTAAAACCTATGCAGTCAGATTTAGTAGGTGGCAAGTGAATTTTAGGCCAAATTTTAGACTTATAGACCAATATTTGGTACTGGTTTGGGCTGATTTACATCTATTTTTGGCTATATTTAGAACAATATTTTGGTGAAATAATTTCAGGTCAGACATGTAATGCTCCAAATGCGCCTAAAATATCCTCATTAATTATTAGAATATGAATGAAATTAAATTTGGGCTTCAGGTTAGCAATATTATGATATATTTGACATCTTCCACCTGAGGGGTGACCTGGGGCCCCCCCACACCCCGGAAATTGAAATTTTTAATGTGGCCCTCGAGTATGCCAGCCTAATACAAATTCATTCTCTGATATAAACTGAGTTTCCTGTAAAAAATTCAGCCAGTTTGACCAACTTTAAGGGGTGGTTTGGGCTGATCTGGCATTTTACCTATCCCTCGCCAACTACACTCCCTGAACCTGCACTTTGGGCTACATATGTATTTCTGAAGGAACACACTACTAAAATTCGTTTCAGAGGTGACTCCTGTATGAATCAATATGGTTTTCAACCTTGAATCTACCTTAATTGAGAATATATCAGCATTTCCTGATACAGCCATCTGAGGCTGTATTTTCGCTTTCCTGGATCATATATGACACATATGACACCACTGGTATACCAGATGTAATCCTAAAACCTATGCAGTCAGATTTAGTAGGTGGCAAGTGAATTTTAGGCCAAATTTTAGACTTATAGACCAATATTTGGTACTGGTTTGGGCTGATTTACATCTATTTTTGGCTATATTTAGAACAATATTTTGGTGAAATAATTTCAGGTCAGACATGTAATGCTCCAAATGCGCCTAAAATATCCTCATTAATTATTAGAATATGAATGAAATTAAATTTGGGCTTCAGGTTAGCAATATTATGATATATTTGACATCTTCCACCTGAGGGGTGACCTGGGGCCCCCCCACACCCCGGAAATTGAAATTTTTAATGTGGCCCTCGAGTATGCCAGCCTAATACAAATTCATTCTCTGATATAAACTGAGTTTCCTGTAAAAAATTCAGCCAGTTTGACCAACTTTAAGGGGTGGTTTGGGCTGATCTGGCATTTTACCTATCCCTCGCCAACTACACTCCCTGAACCTGCACTTTGGGCTACATATGTATTTCTGAAGGAACACACTACTAAAATTCGTTTCAGAGGTGACTCCTGTATGAATCAATATGGTTTTCAACCTTGAATCTACCTTAATTGAGAATATATCAGCATTTCCTGATACAGCCATCTGAGGCTGTATTTTCGCTTTCCTGGATCATATATGACACATATGACACCACTGGTATACCAGATGTAATCCTAAAACCTATGCAGTCAGATTTAGTAGGTGGCAAGTGAATTTTAGGCCAAATTTTAGACTTATAGACCAATATTTGGTACTGGTTTGGGCTGATTTACATCTATTTTGGGCTATATTTACAACAATATTTTGGTGAAATAATTTCAGGTCAGACATGTAATGCTCCAAATGCGCCTAAAATATCCTCATTAATTATTAGAATATGAATGAAATTAAATTTGGGCTTCAGATTAGCAATATTATGATATATTTGACATCTTCCACCTGAGGGGTGACCTGGGGCCCCCCCACACCCACACCCCGGAAATTGAAATTTTTAATGTGGCCCTCGAGTATGCCAGCCTAATACAAATTCATTCTCTGATATAAACTGAGTTTCCTGTAAAAAATTCAGCCAGTTTGACCAACTTTAAGGGGTGGTTTGGGCTGATCTGGCATTTTACCTATCCCTCGCCAACTACACTCCCTGAACCTGCACTTTGGGCTACATATGTATTTCTGAAGGAACACACTACTAAAATTCGTTTCAGAGGTGACTCCTGTATGAATCAATATGGTTTTCAACCTTGAATCTACCTTAATTGAGAATATATCAGCATTTCCTGATACAGCCATCTGAGGCTGTATTTTCGCTTTCCTGGATCATATATGACACATATGACACCACTGGTATACCAGATGTAATCCTAAAACCTATGCAGTCAGATTTAGTAGGTGGCAAGTGAATTTTAGGCCAAATTTTAGACTTATAGACCAATATTTGGTACTGGTTTGGGCTGATTTACATCTATTTTTGGCTATATTTAGAACAATATTTTGGTGAAATAATTTCAGGTCAGACATGTAATGCTCCAAATGCGCCTAAAATATCCTCATTAATTATTAGAATATGAATGAAATTAAATTTGGGCTTCAGGTTAGCAATATTATGATATATTTGACATCTTCCACCTGAGGGGTGACCTGGGCCCCCCCCCCCCACACCCCGGAAATTGAAATTTTTAATGTGGCCCTCGAGTATGCCAGCCTAATACAAATTCATTCTCTGATATAAACTGAGTTTCCTGTAAAAAATTCAGCCAGTTTGACCAACTTTAAGGGGTGGTTTGGGCTGATCTGGCATTTTACCTATCCCTCGCCAACTACACTCCCTGAACCTGCACTTTGGGCTACATATGTATTTCTGAAGGAACACACTACTAAAATTCGTTTCAGAGGTGACTCCTGTATGAATCAATATGGTTTTCAACCTTGAATCTACCTTAATTGAGAATATATCAGCATTTCCTGATACAGCCATCTGAGGCTGTATTTTCGCTTTCCTGGATCATATATGACACATATGACACCACTGGTATACCAGATGTAATCCTAAAACCTATGCAGTCAGATTTAGTAGGTGGCAAGTGAATTTTAGGCCAAATTTTAGACTTATAGACCAATATTTGGTACTGGTTTGGGCTGATTTACATCTATTTTGGGCTATATTTACAACAATATTTTGGTGAAATAATTTCAGGTCAGACATGTAATGCTCCAAATGCGCCTAAAATATCCTCATTAATTATTAGAATATGAATGAAATTAAATTTGGGCTTCAGATTAGCAATATTATGATATATTTGACATCTTCCACCTGAGGGGTGACCTGGGGCCCCCCCACACCCCGGAAATTGAAATTTTTAATGTGGCCCTCGAGTATGCCAGCCTAATACAAATTCATTCTCTGATATAAACTGAGTTTCCTGTAAAAAATTCAGCCAGTTTGACCAACTTTAAGGGGTGGTTTGGGCTGATCTGGCATTTTACCTATCCCTCGCCAACTACACTCCCTGAACCTGCACTTTGGGCTACATATGTATTTCTGAAGGAACACACTACTAAAATTCGTTTCAGAGGTGACTCCTGTATGAATCAATATGGTTTTCAACCTTGAATCTACCTTAATTGAGAATATATCAGCATTTCCTGATACAGCCATCTGAGGCTGTATTTTCGCTTTCCTGGATCATATATGACACATATGACACCACTGGTATACCAGATGTAATCCTAAAACCTATGCAGTCAGATTTAGTAGGTGGCAAGTGAATTTTAGGCCAAATTTTAGACTTATAGACCAATATTTGGTACTGGTTTGGGCTGATTTACATCTATTTTTGGCTATATTTAGAACAATATTTTGGTGAAATAATTTCAGGTCAGACATGTAATGCTCCAAATGCGCCTAAAATATCCTCATTAATTATTAGAATATGAATGAAATTAAATTTGGGCTTCAGGTTAGCAATATTATGATATATTTGACATCTTCCACCTGAGGGGTGACCTGGGGCCCCCCCCCCACACCCCGGAAATTGAAATTTTTAATGTGGCCCTCGAGTATGCCAGCCTAATACAAATTCATTCTCTGATATAAACTGAGTTTCCTGTAAAAAATTCAGCCAGTTTGACCAACTTTAAGGGGTGGTTTGGGCTGATCTGGCATTTTACCTATCCCTCGCCAACTACACTCCCTGAACCTGCACTTTGGGCTACATATGTATTTCTGAAGGAACACACTACTAAAATTCGTTTCAGAGGTGACTCCTGTATGAATCAATATGGTTTTCAACCTTGAATCTACCTTAATTGAGAATATATCAGCATTTCCTGATACAGCCATCTGAGGCTGTATTTTCGCTTTCCTGGATCATATATGACACATATGACACCACTGGTATACCAGATGTAATCCTAAAACCTATGCAGTCAGATTTAGTAGGTGGCAAGTGAATTTTAGGCCAAATTTTAGACTTATAGACCAATATTTGGTACTGGTTTGGGCTGATTTACATCTATTTTGGGCTATATTTACAACAATATTTTGGTGAAATAATTTCAGGTCAGACATGTAATGCTCCAAATGCGCCTAAAATATCCTCATTAATTATTAGAATATGAATGAAATTAAATTTGGGCTTCAGATTAGCAATATTATGATATATTTGACATCTTCCACCTGAGGGGTGACCTGGGGCCCCCCCACACCCCGGAAATTGAAATTTTTAATGTGGCCCTCGAGTATGCCAGCCTAATACAAATTCATTCTCTGATATAAACTGAGTTTCCTGTAAAAAATTCAGCCAGTTTGACCAACTTTAAGGGGTGGTTTGGGCTGATCTGGCATTTTACCTATCCCTCGCCAACTACACTCCCTGAACCTGCACTTTGGGCTACATATGTATTTCTGAAGGAACACACTACTAAAATTCGTTTCAGAGGTGACTCCTGTATGAATCAATATGGTTTTCAACCTTGAATCTACCTTAATTGAGAATATATCAGCATTTCCTGATACAGCCATCTGAGGCTGTATTTTCGCTTTCCTGGATCATATATGACACATATGACACCACTGGTATACCAGATGTAATCCTAAAACCTATGCAGTCAGATTTAGTAGGTGGCAAGTGAATTTTAGGCCAAATTTTAGACTTATAGACCAATATTTGGTACTGGTTTGGGCTGATTTACATCTATTTTTGGCTATATTTAGAACAATATTTTGGTGAAATAATTTCAGGTCAGACATGTAATGCTCCAAATGCGCCTAAAATATCCTCATTAATTATTAGAATATGAATGAAATTAAATTTGGGCTTCAGGTTAGCAATATTATGATATATTTGACATCTTCCACCTGAGGGGTGACCTGGTGCCCCCCCACACCCCGGAAATTGAAATTTTTAATGTGGCCCTCGAGTATGCCAGCCTAATACAAATTCATTCTCTGATATAAACTGAGTTTCCTGTAAAAAATTCAGCCAGTTTGACCAACTTTAAGGGGTGGTTTGGGCTGATCTGGCATTTTACCTATCCCTCGCCAACTACACTCCCTGAACCTGCACTTTGGGCTACATATGTATTTCTGAAGGAACACACTACTAAAATTCGTTTCAGAGGTGACTCCTGTATGAATCAATATGGTTTTCAACCTTGAATCTACCTTAATTGAGAATATATCAGCATTTCCTGATACAGCCATCTGAGGCTGTATTTTCGCTTTCCTGGATCATATATGACACATATGACACCACTGGTATACCAGATGTAATCCTAAAACCTATGCAGTCAGATTTAGTAGGTGGCAAGTGAATTTTAGGCCAAATTTTAGACTTATAGACCAATATTTGGTACTGGTTTGGGCTGATTTACATCTATTTTGGGCTATATTTAGAACAATATTTTGGTGAAATAATTTCAGGTCAGACATGTAATGCTCCAAATGCGCCTAAAATATCCTCATTAATTATTAGAATATGAATGAAATTAAATTTGGGCTTCAGGTTAGCAATATTATGATATATTTGACATCTTCCACCTGAGGGGTGACCTGGGGCCCCCCCACACCCCGGAAATTGAAATTTTTAATGTGGCCCTCGAGTATGCCAGCCTAATACAAATTCATTCTCTGATATAAACTGAGTTTCCTGTAAAAAATTCAGCCAGTTTGACCAACTTTAAGGGGTGGTTTGGGCTGATCTGGCATTTTACCTATCCCTCGCCAACTACACTCCCTGAACCTGCACTTTGGGCTACATATGTATTTCTGAAGGAACACACTACTAAAATTCGTTTCAGAGGTGACTCCTGTATGAATCAATATGGTTTTCAACCTTGAATCTACCTTAATTGAGAATATATCAGCATTTCCTGATACAGCCATCTGAGGCTGTATTTTCGCTTTCCTGGATCATATATGACACATATGACACCACTGGTATACCAGATGTAATCCTAAAACCTATGCAGTCAGATTTAGTAGGTGGCAAGTGAATTTTAGGCCAAATTTTAGACTTATAGACCAATATTTGGTACTGGTTTGGGCTGATTTACATCTATTTTTGGCTATATTTAGAACAATATTTTGGTGAAATAATTTCAGGTCAGACATGTAATGCTCCAAATGCGCCTAAAATATCCTCATTAATTATTAGAATATGAATGAAATTAAATTTGGGCTTCAGGTTAGCAATATTATGATATATTTGACATCTTCCACCTGAGGGGTGACCTGGGCCCCCCCCCCCCCACACCCCGGAAATTGAAATTTTTAATGTGGCCCTCGAGTATGCCAGCCTAATACAAATTCATTCTCTGATATAAACTGAGTTTCCTGTAAAAAATTCAGCCAGTTTGACCAACTTTAAGGGGTGGTTTGGGCTGATCTGGCATTTTACCTATCCCTCGCCAACTACACTCCCTGAACCTGCACTTTGGGCTACATATGTATTTCTGAAGGAACACACTACTAAAATTCGTTTCAGAGGTGACTCCTGTATGAATCAATATGGTTTTCAACCTTGAATCTACCTTAATTGAGAATATATCAGCATTTCCTGATACAGCCATCTGAGGCTGTATTTTCGCTTTCCTGGATCATATATGACACATATGACACCACTGGTATACCAGATGTAATCCTAAAACCTATGCAGTCAGATTTAGTAGGTGGCAAGTGAATTTTAGGCCAAATTTTAGACTTATAGACCAATATTTGGTACTGGTTTGGGCTGATTTACATCTATTTTGGGCTATATTTACAACAATATTTTGGTGAAATAATTTCAGGTCAGACATGTAATGCTCCAAATGCGCCTAAAATATCCTCATTAATTATTAGAATATGAATGAAATTAAATTTGGGCTTCAGATTAGCAATATTATGATATATTTGACATCTTCCACCTGAGGGGTGACCTGGGGCCCCCCACACCCCGGAAATTGAAATTTTTAATGTGGCCCTCGAGTATGCCAGCCTAATACAAATTCATTCTCTGATATAAACTGAGTTTCCTGTAAAAAATTCAGCCAGTTTGACCAACTTTAAGGGGTGGTTTGGGCTGATCTGGCATTTTACCTATCCCTCGCCAACTACACTCCCTGAACCTGCACTTTGGGCTACATATGTATTTCTGAAGGAACACACTACTAAAATTCGTTTCAGAGGTGACTCCTGTATGAATCAATATGGTTTTCAACCTTGAATCTACCTTAATTGAGAATATATCAGCATTTCCTGATACAGCCATCTGAGGCTGTATTTTCGCTTTCCTGGATCATATATGACACATATGACACCACTGGTATACCAGATGTAATCCTAAAACCTATGCAGTCAGATTTAGTAGGTGGCAAGTGAATTTTAGGCCAAATTTTAGACTTATAGACCAATATTTGGTACTGGTTTGGGCTGATTTACATCTATTTTTGGCTATATTTAGAACAATATTTTGGTGAAATAATTTCAGGTCAGACATGTAATGCTCCAAATGCGCCTAAAATATCCTCATTAATTATTAGAATATGAATGAAATTAAATTTGGGCTTCAGGTTAGCAATATTATGATATATTTGACATCTTCCACCTGAGGGGTGACCTGGGCCCCCCCCCCCCCCACACCCCGGAAATTGAAATTTTTAATGTGGCCCTCGAGTATGCCAGCCTAATACAAATTCATTCTCTGATATAAACTGAGTTTCCTGTAAAAAATTCAGCCAGTTTGACCAACTTTAAGGGGTGGTTTGGGCTGATCTGGCATTTTACCTATCCCTCGCCAACTACACTCCCTGAACCTGCACTTTGGGCTACATATGTATTTCTGAAGGAACACACTACTAAAATTCGTTTCAGAGGTGACTCCTGTATGAATCAATATGGTTTTCAACCTTGAATCTACCTTAATTGAGAATATATCAGCATTTCCTGATACAGCCATCTGAGGCTGTATTTTCGCTTTCCTGGATCATATATGACACATATGACACCACTGGTATACCAGATGTAATCCTAAAACCTATGCAGTCAGATTTAGTAGGTGGCAAGTGAATTTTAGGCCAAATTTTAGACTTATAGACCAATATTTGGTACTGGTTTGGGCTGATTTACATCTATTTTGGGCTATATTTACAACAATATTTTGGTGAAATAATTTCAGGTCAGACATGTAATGCTCCAAATGCGCCTAAAATATCCTCATTAATTATTAGAATATGAATGAAATTAAATTTGGGCTTCAGATTAGCAATATTATGATATATTTGACATCTTCCACCTGAGGGGTGACCTGGGGCCCCCCACACCCCGGAAATTGAAATTTTTAATGTGGCCCTCGAGTATGCCAGCCTAATACAAATTCATTCTCTGATATAAACTGAGTTTCCTGTAAAAAATTCAGCCAGTTTGACCAACTTTAAGGGGTGGTTTGGGCTGATCTGGCATTTTACCTATCCCTCGCCAACTACACTCCCTGAACCTGCACTTTGGGCTACATATGTATTTCTGAAGGAACACACTACTAAAATTCGTTTCAGAGGTGACTCCTGTATGAATCAATATGGTTTTCAACCTTGAATCTACCTTAATTGAGAATATATCAGCATTTCCTGATACAGCCATCTGAGGCTGTATTTTCGCTTTCCTGGATCATATATGACACATATGACACCACTGGTATACCAGATGTAATCCTAAAACCTATGCAGTCAGATTTAGTAGGTGGCAAGTGAATTTTAGGCCAAATTTTAGACTTATAGACCAATATTTGGTACTGGTTTGGGCTGATTTACATCTATTTTTGGCTATATTTAGAACAATATTTTGGTGAAATAATTTCAGGTCAGACATGTAATGCTCCAAATGCGCCTAAAATATCCTCATTAATTATTAGAATATGAATGAAATTAAATTTGGGCTTCAGATTAGCAATATTATGATATATTTGACATCTTCCACCTGAGGGGTGACCTGGTGCCCCCCCCCCCCCCCCCCCCCCCCGAAACACACCCCGGAAATTGAAATTTTTAATGTGGCCCTCGAGTATGCCAGCCTAATACAAATTCATTCTCTGATATAAACTGAGTTTCCTGTAAAAAATTCAGCCAGTTTGACCAACTTTAAGGGGTGGTTTGGGCTGATCTGGCATTTTACCTATCCCTCGCCAACTACACTCCCTGAACCTGCACTTTGGGCTACATATGTATTTCTGAAGGAACACACTACTAAAATTCGTTTCAGAGGTGACTCCTGTATGAATCAATATGGTTTTCAACCTTGAATCTACCTTAATTGAGAATATATCAGCATTTCCTGATACAGCCATCTGAGGCTGTATTTTCGCTTTCCTGGATCATATATGACACATATGACACCACTGGTATACCAGATGTAATCCTAAAACCTATGCAGTCAGATTTAGTAGGTGGCAAGTGAATTTTAGGCCAAATTTTAGACTTATAGACCAATATTTGGTACTGGTTTGGGCTGATTTACATCTATTTTTGGCTATATTTAGAACAATATTTTGGTGAAATAATTTCAGGTCAGACATGTAATGCTCCAAATGCGCCTAAAATATCCTCATTAATTATTAGAATATGAATGAAATTAAATTTGGGCTTCAGGTTAGCAATATTATGATATATTTGACATCTTCCACCTGAGGGGTGACCTGGGGCCCCCCCACACCCCGGAAATTGAAATTTTTAATGTGGCCCTCGAGTATGCCAGCCTAATACAAATTCATTCTCTGATATAAACTGAGTTTCCTGTAAAAAATTCAGCCAGTTTGACCAACTTTAAGGGGTGGTTTGGGCTGATCTGGCATTTTACCTATCCCTCGCCAACTACACTCCCTGAACCTGCACTTTGGGCTACATATGTATTTCTGAAGGAACACACTACTAAAATTCGTTTCAGAGGTGACTCCTGTATGAATCAATATGGTTTTCAACCTTGAATCTACCTTAATTGAGAATATATCAGCATTTCCTGATACAGCCATCTGAGGCTGTATTTTCGCTTTCCTGGATCATATATGACACATATGACACCACTGGTATACCAGATGTAATCCTAAAACCTATGCAGTCAGATTTAGTAGGTGGCAAGTGAATTTTAGGCCAAATTTTAGACTTATAGACCAATATTTGGTACTGGTTTGGGCTGATTTACATCTATTTTTGGCTATATTTAGAACAATATTTTGGTGAAATAATTTCAGGTCAGACATGTAATGCTCCAAATGCGCCTAAAATATCCTCATTAATTATTAGAATATGAATGAAATTAAATTTGGGCTTCAGGTTAGCAATATTATGATATATTTGACATCTTCCACCTGAGGGGTGACCTGGGCCCCCCCCCCCCCACACCCCGGAAATTGAAATTTTTAATGTGGCCCTCGAGTATGCCAGCCTAATACAAATTCATTCTCTGATATAAACTGAGTTTCCTGTAAAAAATTCAGCCAGTTTGACCAACTTTAAGGGGTGGTTTGGGCTGATCTGGCATTTTACCTATCCCTCGCCAACTACACTCCCTGAACCTGCACTTTGGGCTACATATGTATTTCTGAAGGAACACACTACTAAAATTCGTTTCAGAGGTGACTCCTGTATGAATCAATATGGTTTTCAACCTTGAATCTACCTTAATTGAGAATATATCAGCATTTCCTGATACAGCCATCTGAGGCTGTATTTTCGCTTTCCTGGATCATATATGACACATATGACACCACTGGTATACCAGATGTAATCCTAAAACCTATGCAGTCAGATTTAGTAGGTGGCAAGTGAATTTTAGGCCAAATTTTAGACTTATAGACCAATATTTGGTACTGGTTTGGGCTGATTTACATCTATTTTGGGCTATATTTACAACAATATTTTGGTGAAATAATTTCAGGTCAGACATGTAATGCTCCAAATGCGCCTAAAATATCCTCATTAATTATTAGAATATGAATGAAATTAAATTTGGGCTTCAGATTAGCAATATTATGATATATTTGACATCTTCCACCTGAGGGGTGACCTGGGGCCCCCCACACCCCGGAAATTGAAATTTTTAATGTGGCCCTCGAGTATGCCAGCCTAATACAAATTCATTCTCTGATATAAACTGAGTTTCCTGTAAAAAATTCAGCCAGTTTGACCAACTTTAAGGGGTGGTTTGGGCTGATCTGGCATTTTACCTATCCCTCGCCAACTACACTCCCTGAACCTGCACTTTGGGCTACATATGTATTTCTGAAGGAACACACTACTAAAATTCGTTTCAGAGGTGACTCCTGTATGAATCAATATGGTTTTCAACCTTGAATCTACCTTAATTGAGAATATATCAGCATTTCCTGATACAGCCATCTGAGGCTGTATTTTCGCTTTCCTGGATCATATATGACACATATGACACCACTGGTATACCAGATGTAATCCTAAAACCTATGCAGTCAGATTTAGTAGGTGGCAAGTGAATTTTAGGCCAAATTTTAGACTTATAGACCAATATTTGGTACTGGTTTGGGCTGATTTACATCTATTTTTGGCTATATTTAGAACAATATTTTGGTGAAATAATTTCAGGTCAGACATGTAATGCTCCAAATGCGCCTAAAATATCCTCATTAATTATTAGAATATGAATGAAATTAAATTTGGGCTTCAGGTTAGCAATATTATGATATATTTGACATCTTCCACCTGAGGGGTGACCTGGGCCCCCCCCCCCCCCACACCCCGGAAATTGAAATTTTTAATGTGGCCCTCGAGTATGCCAGCCTAATACAAATTCATTCTCTGATATAAACTGAGTTTCCTGTAAAAAATTCAGCCAGTTTGACCAACTTTAAGGGGTGGTTTGGGCTGATCTGGCATTTTACCTATCCCTCGCCAACTACACTCCCTGAACCTGCACTTTGGGCTACATATGTATTTCTGAAGGAACACACTACTAAAATTCGTTTCAGAGGTGACTCCTGTATGAATCAATATGGTTTTCAACCTTGAATCTACCTTAATTGAGAATATATCAGCATTTCCTGATACAGCCATCTGAGGCTGTATTTTCGCTTTCCTGGATCATATATGACACATATGACACCACTGGTATACCAGATGTAATCCTAAAACCTATGCAGTCAGATTTAGTAGGTGGCAAGTGAATTTTAGGCCAAATTTTAGACTTATAGACCAATATTTGGTACTGGTTTGGGCTGATTTACATCTATTTTGGGCTATATTTACAACAATATTTTGGTGAAATAATTTCAGGTCAGACATGTAATGCTCCAAATGCGCCTAAAATATCCTCATTAATTATTAGAATATGAATGAAATTAAATTTGGGCTTCAGATTAGCAATATTATGATATATTTGACATCTTCCACCTGAGGGGTGACCTGGGGCCCCCCACACCCCGGAAATTGAAATTTTTAATGTGGCCCTCGAGTATGCCAGCCTAATACAAATTCATTCTCTGATATAAACTGAGTTTCCTGTAAAAAATTCAGCCAGTTTGACCAACTTTAAGGGGTGGTTTGGGCTGATCTGGCATTTTACCTATCCCTCGCCAACTACACTCCCTGAACCTGCACTTTGGGCTACATATGTATTTCTGAAGGAACACACTACTAAAATTCGTTTCAGAGGTGACTCCTGTATGAATCAATATGGTTTTCAACCTTGAATCTACCTTAATTGAGAATATATCAGCATTTCCTGATACAGCCATCTGAGGCTGTATTTTCGCTTTCCTGGATCATATATGACACATATGACACCACTGGTATACCAGATGTAATCCTAAAACCTATGCAGTCAGATTTAGTAGGTGGCAAGTGAATTTTAGGCCAAATTTTAGACTTATAGACCAATATTTGGTACTGGTTTGGGCTGATTTACATCTATTTTTGGCTATATTTAGAACAATATTTTGGTGAAATAATTTCAGGTCAGACATGTAATGCTCCAAATGCGCCTAAAATATCCTCATTAATTATTAGAATATGAATGAAATTAAATTTGGGCTTCAGATTAGCAATATTATGATATATTTGACATCTTCCACCTGAGGGGTGACCTGGTGCCCCCCCCCCCCCCCCCCCACACACACACCCCGGAAATTGAAATTTTTAATGTGGCCCTCGAGTATGCCAGCCTAATACAAATTCATTCTCTGATATAAACTGAGTTTCCTGTAAAAAATTCAGCCAGTTTGACCAACTTTAAGGGGTGGTTTGGGCTGATCTGGCATTTTACCTATCCCTCGCCAACTACACTCCCTGAACCTGCACTTTGGGCTACATATGTATTTCTGAAGGAACACACTACTAAAATTCGTTTCAGAGGTGACTCCTGTATGAATCAATATGGTTTTCAACCTTGAATCTACCTTAATTGAGAATATATCAGCATTTCCTGATACAGCCATCTGAGGCTGTATTTTCGCTTTCCTGGATCATATATGACACATATGACACCACTGGTATACCAGATGTAATCCTAAAACCTATGCAGTCAGATTTAGTAGGTGGCAAGTGAATTTTAGGCCAAATTTTAGACTTATAGACCAATATTTGGTACTGGTTTGGGCTGATTTACATCTATTTTTGGCTATATTTAGAACAATATTTTGGTGAAATAATTTCAGGTCAGACATGTAATGCTCCAAATGCGCCTAAAATATCCTCATTAATTATTAGAATATGAATGAAATTAAATTTGGGCTTCAGGTTAGCAATATTATGATATATTTGACATCTTCCACCTGAGGGGTGACCTGGGGCCCCCCCCCCCACACCCCGGAAATTGAAATTTTTAATGTGGCCCTCGAGTATGCCAGCCTAATACAAATTCATTCTCTGATATAAACTGAGTTTCCTGTAAAAAATTCAGCCAGTTTGACCAACTTTAAGGGGTGGTTTGGGCTGATCTGGCATTTTACCTATCCCTCGCCAACTACACTCCCTGAACCTGCACTTTGGGCTACATATGTATTTCTGAAGGAACACACTACTAAAATTCGTTTCAGAGGTGACTCCTGTATGAATCAATATGGTTTTCAACCTTGAATCTACCTTAATTGAGAATATATCAGCATTTCCTGATACAGCCATCTGAGGCTGTATTTTCGCTTTCCTGGATCATATATGACACATATGACACCACTGGTATACCAGATGTAATCCTAAAACCTATGCAGTCAGATTTAGTAGGTGGCAAGTGAATTTTAGGCCAAATTTTAGACTTATAGACCAATATTTGGTACTGGTTTGGGCTGATTTACATCTATTTTGGGCTATATTTACAACAATATTTTGGTGAAATAATTTCAGGTCAGACATGTAATGCTCCAAATGCGCCTAAAATATCCTCATTAATTATTAGAATATGAATGAAATTAAATTTGGGCTTCAGATTAGCAATATTATGATATATTTGACATCTTCCACCTGAGGGGTGACCTGGGGCCCCCCACACCCCGGAAATTGAAATTTTTAATGTGGCCCTCGAGTATGCCAGCCTAATACAAATTCATTCTCTGATATAAACTGAGTTTCCTGTAAAAAATTCAGCCAGTTTGACCAACTTTAAGGGGTGGTTTGGGCTGATCTGGCATTTTACCTATCCCTCGCCAACTACACTCCCTGAACCTGCACTTTGGGCTACATATGTATTTCTGAAGGAACACACTACTAAAATTCGTTTCAGAGGTGACTCCTGTATGAATCAATATGGTTTTCAACCTTGAATCTACCTTAATTGAGAATATATCAGCATTTCCTGATACAGCCATCTGAGGCTGTATTTTCGCTTTCCTGGATCATATATGACACATATGACACCACTGGTATACCAGATGTAATCCTAAAACCTATGCAGTCAGATTTAGTAGGTGGCAAGTGAATTTTAGGCCAAATTTTAGACTTATAGACCAATATTTGGTACTGGTTTGGGCTGATTTACATCTATTTTGGGCTATATTTACAACAATATTTTGGTGAAATAATTTCAGGTCAGACATGTAATGCTCCAAATGCGCCTAAAATATCCTCATTAATTATTAGAATATGAATGAAATTAAATTTGGGCTTCAGATTAGCAATATTATGATATATTTGACATCTTCCACCTGAGGGGTGACCTGGGGCCCCCCACACCCCGGAAATTGAAATTTTTAATGTGGCCCTCGAGTATGCCAGCCTAATACAAATTCATTCTCTGATATAAACTGAGTTTCCTGTAAAAAATTCAGCCAGTTTGACCAACTTTAAGGGGTGGTTTGGGCTGATCTGGCATTTTACCTATCCCTCGCCAACTACACTCCCTGAACCTGCACTTTGGGCTACATATGTATTTCTGAAGGAACACACTACTAAAATTCGTTTCAGAGGTGACTCCTGTATGAATCAATATGGTTTTCAACCTTGAATCTACCTTAATTGAGAATATATCAGCATTTCCTGATACAGCCATCTGAGGCTGTATTTTCGCTTTCCTGGATCATATATGACACATATGACACCACTGGTATACCAGATGTAATCCTAAAACCTATGCAGTCAGATTTAGTAGGTGGCAAGTGAATTTTAGGCCAAATTTTAGACTTATAGACCAATATTTGGTACTGGTTTGGGCTGATTTACATCTATTTTGGGCTATATTTACAACAATATTTTGGTGAAATAATTTCAGGTCAGACATGTAATGCTCCAAATGCGCCTAAAATATCCTCATTAATTATTAGAATATGAATGAAATTAAATTTGGGCTTCAGATTAGCAATATTATGATATATTTGACATCTTCCACCTGAGGGGTGACCTGGGGCCCCCCACACCCCGGAAATTGAAATTTTTAATGTGGCCCTCGAGTATGCCAGCCTAATACAAATTCATTCTCTGATATAAACTGAGTTTCCTGTAAAAAATTCAGCCAGTTTGACCAACTTTAAGGGGTGGTTTGGGCTGATCTGGCATTTTACCTATCCCTCGCCAACTACACTCCCTGAACCTGCACTTTGGGCTACATATGTATTTCTGAAGGAACACACTACTAAAATTCGTTTCAGAGGTGACTCCTGTATGAATCAATATGGTTTTCAACCTTGAATCTACCTTAATTGAGAATATATCAGCATTTCCTGATACAGCCATCTGAGGCTGTATTTTCGCTTTCCTGGATCATATATGACACATATGACACCACTGGTATACCAGATGTAATCCTAAAACCTATGCAGTCAGATTTAGTAGGTGGCAAGTGAATTTTAGGCCAAATTTTAGACTTATAGACCAATATTTGGTACTGGTTTGGGCTGATTTACATCTATTTTTGGCTATATTTAGAACAATATTTTGGTGAAATAATTTCAGGTCAGACATGTAATGCTCCAAATGCGCCTAAAATATCCTCATTAATTATTAGAATATGAATGAAATTAAATTTGGGCTTCAGATTAGCAATATTATGATATATTTGACATCTTCCACCTGAGGGGTGACCTGGTGCCCCCCCCCCCCCCCCCCCCCACACACACCCCGGAAATTGAAATTTTTAATGTGGCCCTCGAGTATGCCAGCCTAATACAAATTCATTCTCTGATATAAACTGAGTTTCCTGTAAAAAATTCAGCCAGTTTGACCAACTTTAAGGGGTGGTTTGGGCTGATCTGGCATTTTACCTATCCCTCGCCAACTACACTCCCTGAACCTGCACTTTGGGCTACATATGTATTTCTGAAGGAACACACTACTAAAATTCGTTTCAGAGGTGACTCCTGTATGAATCAATATGGTTTTCAACCTTGAATCTACCTTAATTGAGAATATATCAGCATTTCCTGATACAGCCATCTGAGGCTGTATTTTCGCTTTCCTGGATCATATATGACACATATGACACCACTGGTATACCAGATGTAATCCTAAAACCTATGCAGTCAGATTTAGTAGGTGGCAAGTGAATTTTAGGCCAAATTTTAGACTTATAGACCAATATTTGGTACTGGTTTGGGCTGATTTACATCTATTTTTGGCTATATTTAGAACAATATTTTGGTGAAATAATTTCAGGTCAGACATGTAATGCTCCAAATGCGCCTAAAATATCCTCATTAATTATTAGAATATGAATGAAATTAAATTTGGGCTTCAGGTTAGCAATATTATGATATATTTGACATCTTCCACCTGAGGGGTGACCTGGGGCCCCCCCCCCACACCCCGGAAATTGAAATTTTTAATGTGGCCCTCGAGTATGCCAGCCTAATACAAATTCATTCTCTGATATAAACTGAGTTTCCTGTAAAAAATTCAGCCAGTTTGACCAACTTTAAGGGGTGGTTTGGGCTGATCTGGCATTTTACCTATCCCTCGCCAACTACACTCCCTGAACCTGCACTTTGGGCTACATATGTATTTCTGAAGGAACACACTACTAAAATTCGTTTCAGAGGTGACTCCTGTATGAATCAATATGGTTTTCAACCTTGAATCTACCTTAATTGAGAATATATCAGCATTTCCTGATACAGCCATCTGAGGCTGTATTTTCGCTTTCCTGGATCATATATGACACATATGACACCACTGGTATACCAGATGTAATCCTAAAACCTATGCAGTCAGATTTAGTAGGTGGCAAGTGAATTTTAGGCCAAATTTTAGACTTATAGACCAATATTTGGTACTGGTTTGGGCTGATTTACATCTATTTTGGGCTATATTTACAACAATATTTTGGTGAAATAATTTCAGGTCAGACATGTAATGCTCCAAATGCGCCTAAAATATCCTCATTAATTATTAGAATATGAATGAAATTAAATTTGGGCTTCAGATTAGCAATATTATGATATATTTGACATCTTCCACCTGAGGGGTGACCTGGGGCCCCCCACACCCCGGAAATTGAAATTTTTAATGTGGCCCTCGAGTATGCCAGCCTAATACAAATTCATTCTCTGATATAAACTGAGTTTCCTGTAAAAAATTCAGCCAGTTTGACCAACTTTAAGGGGTGGTTTGGGCTGATCTGGCATTTTACCTATCCCTCGCCAACTACACTCCCTGAACCTGCACTTTGGGCTACATATGTATTTCTGAAGGAACACACTACTAAAATTCGTTTCAGAGGTGACTCCTGTATGAATCAATATGGTTTTCAACCTTGAATCTACCTTAATTGAGAATATATCAGCATTTCCTGATACAGCCATCTGAGGCTGTATTTTCGCTTTCCTGGATCATATATGACACATATGACACCACTGGTATACCAGATGTAATCCTAAAACCTATGCAGTCAGATTTAGTAGGTGGCAAGTGAATTTTAGGCCAAATTTTAGACTTATAGACCAATATTTGGTACTGGTTTGGGCTGATTTACATCTATTTTTGGCTATATTTAGAACAATATTTTGGTGAAATAATTTCAGGTCAGACATGTAATGCTCCAAATGCGCCTAAAATATCCTCATTAATTATTAGAATATGAATGAAATTAAATTTGGGCTTCAGATTAGCAATATTATGATATATTTGACATCTTCCACCTGAGGGGTGACCTGGGGCCCCCCCACACCCCGGAAATTGAAATTTTTAATGTGGCCCTCGAGTATGCCAGCCTAATACAAATTCATTCTCTGATATAAACTGAGTTTCCTGTAAAAAATTCAGCCAGTTTGACCAACTTTAAGGGGTGGTTTGGGCTGATCTGGCATTTTACCTATCCCTCGCCAACTACACTCCCTGAACCTGCACTTTGGGCTACATATGTATTTCTGAAGGAACACACTACTAAAATTCGTTTCAGAGGTGACTCCTGTATGAATCAATATGGTTTTCAACCTTGAATCTACCTTAATTGAGAATATATCAGCATTTCCTGATACAGCCATCTGAGGCTGTATTTTCGCTTTCCTGGATCATATATGACACATATGACACCACTGGTATACCAGATGTAATCCTAAAACCTATGCAGTCAGATTTAGTAGGTGGCAAGTGAATTTTAGGCCAAATTTTAGACTTATAGACCAATATTTGGTACTGGTTTGGGCTGATTTACATCTATTTTGGGCTATATTTAGAACAATATTTTGGTGAAATAATTTCAGGTCAGACATGTAATGCTCCAAATGCGCCTAAAATATCCTCATTAATTATTAGAATATGAATGAAATTAAATTTGGGCTTCAGGTTAGCAATATTATGATATATTTGACATCTTCCACCTGAGGGGTGACCTGGGGCCCCCCCACACCCCGGAAATTGAAATTTTTAATGTGGCCCTCGAGTATGCCAGCCTAATACAAATTCATTCTCTGATATAAACTGAGTTTCCTGTAAAAAATTCAGCCAGTTTGACCAACTTTAAGGGGTGGTTTGGGCTGATCTGGCATTTTACCTATCCCTCGCCAACTACACTCCCTGAACCTGCACTTTGGGCTACATATGTATTTCTGAAGGAACACACTACTAAAATTCGTTTCAGAGGTGACTCCTGTATGAATCAATATGGTTTTCAACCTTGAATCTACCTTAATTGAGAATATATCAGCATTTCCTGATACAGCCATCTGAGGCTGTATTTTCGCTTTCCTGGATCATATATGACACATATGACACCACTGGTATACCAGATGTAATCCTAAAACCTATGCAGTCAGATTTAGTAGGTGGCAAGTGAATTTTAGGCCAAATTTTAGACTTATAGACCAATATTTGGTACTGGTTTGGGCTGATTTACATCTATTTTTGACTATATTTAGAACAATATTTTGGTGAAATAATTTCAGGTCAGACATGTAATGCTCCAAATGCGCCTAAAATATCCTCATTAATTATTAGAATATGAATGAAATTAAATTTGGGCTTCAGATTAGCAATATTATGATATATTTGACATCTTCCACCTGAGGGGTGACCTGGGGCCCCCCCACACCCCGGAAATTGAAATTTTTAATGTGGCCCTCGAGTATGCCAGCCTAATACAAATTCATTCTCTGATATAAACTGAGTTTCCTGTAAAAAATTCAGCCAGTTTGACCAACTTTAAGGGGTGGTTTGGGCTGATCTGGCATTTTACCTATCCCTCGCCAACTACACTCCCTGAACCTGCACTTTGGGCTACATATGTATTTCTGAAGGAACACACTACTAAAATTCGTTTCAGAGGTGACTCCTGTATGAATCAATATGGTTTTCAACCTTGAATCTACCTTAATTGAGAATATATCAGCATTTCCTGATACAGCCATCTGAGGCTGTATTTTCGCTTTCCTGGATCATATATGACACATATGACACCACTGGTATACCAGATGTAATCCTAAAACCTATGCAGTCAGATTTAGTAGGTGGCAAGTGAATTTTAGGCCAAATTTTAGACTTATAGACCAATATTTGGTACTGGTTTGGGCTGATTTACATCTATTTTGGGCTATATTTAGAACAATATTTTGGTGAAATAATTTCAGGTCAGACATGTAATGCTCCAAATGCGCCTAAAATATCCTCATTAATTATTAGAATATGAATGAAATTAAATTTGGGCTTCAGGTTAGCAATATTATGATATATTTGACATCTTCCACCTGAGGGGTGACCTGGGGCCCCCCCACACCCCGGAAATTGAAATTTTTAATGTGGCCCTCGAGTATGCCAGCCTAATACAAATTCATTCTCTGATATAAACTGAGTTTCCTGTAAAAAATTCAGCCAGTTTGACCAACTTTAAGGGGTGGTTTGGGCTGATCTGGCATTTTACCTATCCCTCGCCAACTACACTCCCTGAACCTGCACTTTGGGCTACATATGTATTTCTGAAGGAACACACTACTAAAATTCGTTTCAGAGGTGACTCCTGTATGAATCAATATGGTTTTCAACCTTGAATCTACCTTAATTGAGAATATATCAGCATTTCCTGATACAGCCATCTGAGGCTGTATTTTCGCTTTCCTGGATCATATATGACACATATGACACCACTGGTATACCAGATGTAATCCTAAAACCTATGCAGTCAGATTTAGTAGGTGGCAAGTGAATTTTAGGCCAAATTTTAGACTTATAGACCAATATTTGGTACTGGTTTGGGCTGATTTACATCTATTTTTGGCTATATTTAGAACAATATTTTGGTGAAATAATTTCAGGTCAGACATGTAATGCTCCAAATGCGCCTAAAATATCCTCATTAATTATTAGAATATGAATGAAATTAAATTTGGGCTTCAGGTTAGCAATATTATGATATATTTGACATCTTCCACCTGAGGGGTGACCTGGGCCCCCCCCCCCCCACACCCCGGAAATTGAAATTTTTAATGTGGCCCTCGAGTATGCCAGCCTAATACAAATTCATTCTCTGATATAAACTGAGTTTCCTGTAAAAAATTCAGCCAGTTTGACCAACTTTAAGGGGTGGTTTGGGCTGATCTGGCATTTTACCTATCCCTCGCCAACTACACTCCCTGAACCTGCACTTTGGGCTACATATGTATTTCTGAAGGAACACACTACTAAAATTCGTTTCAGAGGTGACTCCTGTATGAATCAATATGGTTTTCAACCTTGAATCTACCTTAATTGAGAATATATCAGCATTTCCTGATACAGCCATCTGAGGCTGTATTTTCGCTTTCCTGGATCATATATGACACATATGACAACACTGGTATACCAGATGTAATCCTAAAACCTATGCAGTCAGATTTAGTAGGTGGCAAGTGAATTTTAGGCCAAATTTTAGACTTATAGACCAATATTTGGTACTGGTTTGGGCTGATTTACATCTATTTTGGGCTATATTTACAACAATATTTTGGTGAAATAATTTCAGGTCAGACATGTAATGCTCCAAATGCGCCTAAAATATCCTCATTAATTATTAGAATATGAATGAAATTAAATTTGGGCTTCAGATTAGCAATATTATGATATATTTGACATCTTCCACCTGAGGGGTGACCTGGGGCCCCCCCACACCCCGGAAATTGAAATTTTTAATGTGGCCCTCGAGTATGCCAGCCTAATACAAATTCATTCTCTGATATAAACTGAGTTTCCTGTAAAAAATTCAGCCAGTTTGACCAACTTTAAGGGGTGGTTTGGGCTGATCTGGCATTTTACCTATCCCTCGCCAACTACACTCCCTGAACCTGCACTTTGGGCTACATATGTATTTCTGAAGGAACACACTACTAAAATTCGTTTCAGAGGTGACTCCTGTATGAATCAATATGGTTTTCAACCTTGAATCTACCTTAATTGAGAATATATCAGCATTTCCTGATACAGCCATCTGAGGCTGTATTTTCGCTTTCCTGGATCATATATGACACATATGACACCACTGGTATACCAGATGTAATCCTAAAACCTATGCAGTCAGATTTAGTAGGTGGCAAGTGAATTTTAGGCCAAATTTTAGACTTATAGACCAATATTTGGTACTGGTTTGGGCTGATTTACATCTATTTTTGGCTATATTTAGAACAATATTTTGGTGAAATAATTTCAGGTCAGACATGTAATGCTCCAAATGCGCCTAAAATATCCTCATTAATTATTAGAATATGAATGAAATTAAATTTGGGCTTCAGATTAGCAATATTATGATATATTTGACATCTTCCACCTGAGGGGTGACCTGGTGCCCCCCCCCCCCCCACACCCCGGAAATTGAAATTTTTAATGTGGCCCTCGAGTATGCCAGCCTAATACAAATTCATTCTCTGATATAAACTGAGTTTCCTGTAAAAAATTCAGCCAGTTTGACCAACTTTAAGGGGTGGTTTGGGCTGATCTGGCATTTTACCTATCCCTCGCCAACTACACTCCCTGAACCTGCACTTTGGGCTACATATGTATTTCTGAAGGAACACACTACTAAAATTCGTTTCAGAGGTGACTCCTGTATGAATCAATATGGTTTTCAACCTTGAATCTACCTTAATTGAGAATATATCAGCATTTCCTGATACAGCCATCTGAGGCTGTATTTTCGCTTTCCTGGATCATATATGACACATATGACACCACTGGTATACCAGATGTAATCCTAAAACCTATGCAGTCAGATTTAGTAGGTGGCAAGTGAATTTTAGGCCAAATTTTAGACTTATAGACCAATATTTGGTACTGGTTTGGGCTGATTTACATCTATTTTTGGCTATATTTAGAACAATATTTTGGTGAAATAATTTCAGGTCAGACATGTAATGCTCCAAATGCGCCTAAAATATCCTCATTAATTATTAGAATATGAATGAAATTAAATTTGGGCTTCAGGTTAGCAATATTATGATATATTTGACATCTTCCACCTGAGGGGTGACCTGGGGCCCCCCCCCCCCACACCCCGGAAATTGAAATTTTTAATGTGGCCCTCGAGTATGCCAGCCTAATACAAATTCATTCTCTGATATAAACTGAGTTTCCTGTAAAAAATTCAGCCAGTTTGACCAACTTTAAGGGGTGGTTTGGGCTGATCTGGCATTTTACCTATCCCTCGCCAACTACACTCCCTGAACCTGCACTTTGGGCTACATATGTATTTCTACTAAAATTCGTTTCAGAGGTGACTCCTGTATGAATCAATATGGTTTTCATCCTTGAATCTACCTTAATTGAGAATATATCAGCATTTCCTGATACAGCCATCTGAGGCTGTATTTTCGCTTTCCTGGATCATATATGACACATATGACACCACTGGTATACCAGATGTAATCCTAAAACCTATGCAGTCAGATTTAGTAGGTGGCAAGTGAATTTTAGGCCAAATTTTAGACTTATAGACCAATATTTGGTACTGGTTTGGGCTGATTTACATCTATTTTGGGCTATATTTACAACAATATTTTGGTGAAATAATTTCAGGTCAGACATGTAATGCTCCAAATGCGCCTAAAATATCCTCATTAATTATTAGAATATGAATGAAATTAAATTTGGGCTTCAGATTAGCAATATTATGATATATTTGACATCTTCCACCTGAGGGGTGACCTGGGGCCCCCCCACACCCCGGAAATTGAAATTTTTAATGTGGCCCTCGAGTATGCCAGCCTAATACAAATTCATTCTCTGATATAAACTGAGTTTCCTGTAAAAAATTCAGCCAGTTTGACCAACTTTAAGGGGTGGTTTGGGCTGATCTGGCATTTTACCTATCCCTCGCCAACTACACTCCCTGAACCTGCACTTTGGGCTACATATGTATTTCTGAAGGAACACACTACTAAAATTCGTTTCAGAGGTGACTCCTGTATGAATCAATATGGTTTTCAACCTTGAATCTACCTTAATTGAGAATATATCAGCATTTCCTGATACAGCCATCTGAGGCTGTATTTTCGCTTTCCTGGATCATATATGACACATATGACACCACTGGTATACCAGATGTAATCCTAAAACCTATGCAGTCAGATTTAGTAGGTGGCAAGTGAATTTTAGGCCAAATTTTAGACTTATAGACCAATATTTGGTACTGGTTTGGGCTGATTTACATCTATTTTTGGCTATATTTAGAACAATATTTTGGTGAAATAATTTCAGGTCAGACATGTAATGCTCCAAATGCGCCTAAAATATCCTCATTAATTATTAGAATATGAATGAAATTAAATTTGGGCTTCAGATTAGCAATATTATGATATATTTGACATCTTCCACCTGAGGGGTGACCTGGTGCCCCCCCCCCCCCACACCCCGGAAATTGAAATTTTTAATGTGGCCCTCGAGTATGCCAGCCTAATACAAATTCATTCTCTGATATAAACTGAGTTTCCTGTAAAAAATTCAGCCAGTTTGACCAACTTTAAGGGGTGGTTTGGGCTGATCTGGCATTTTACCTATCCCTCGCCAACTACACTCCCTGAACCTGCACTTTGGGCTACATATGTATTTCTGAAGGAACACACTACTAAAATTCGTTTCAGAGGTGACTCCTGTATGAATCAATATGGTTTTCAACCTTGAATCTACCTTAATTGAGAATATATCAGCATTTCCTGATACAGCCATCTGAGGCTGTATTTTCGCTTTCCTGGATCATATATGACACATATGACACCACTGGTATACCAGATGTAATCCTAAAACCTATGCAGTCAGATTTAGTAGGTGGCAAGTGAATTTTAGGCCAAATTTTAGACTTATAGACCAATATTTGGTACTGGTTTGGGCTGATTTACATCTATTTTTGGCTATATTTAGAACAATATTTTGGTGAAATAATTTCAGGTCAGACATGTAATGCTCCAAATGCGCCTAAAATATCCTCATTAATTATTAGAATATGAATGAAATTAAATTTGGGCTTCAGGTTAGCAATATTATGATATATTTGACATCTTCCACCTGAGGGGTGACCTGGGGCCCCCCCCCCCACACCCCGGAAATTGAAATTTTTAATGTGGCCCTCGAGTATGCCAGCCTAATACAAATTCATTCTCTGATATAAACTGAGTTTCCTGTAAAAAATTCAGCCAGTTTGACCAACTTTAAGGGGTGGTTTGGGCTGATCTGGCATTTTACCTATCCCTCGCCAACTACACTCCCTGAACCTGCACTTTGGGCTACATATGTATTTCTGAAGGAACACACTACTAAAATTCGTTTCAGAGGTGACTCCTGTATGAATCAATATGGTTTTCAACCTTGAATCTACCTTAATTGAGAATATATCAGCATTTCCTGATACAGCCATCTGAGGCTGTATTTTCGCTTTCCTGGATCATATATGACACATATGACACCACTGGTATACCAGATGTAATCCTAAAACCTATGCAGTCAGATTTAGTAGGTGGCAAGTGAATTTTAGGCCAAATTTTAGACTTATAGACCAATATTTGGTACTGGTTTGGGCTGATTTACATCTATTTTGGGCTATATTTACAACAATATTTTGGTGAAATAATTTCAGGTCAGACATGTAATGCTCCAAATGCGCCTAAAATATCCTCATTAATTATTAGAATATGAATGAAATTAAATTTGGGCTTCAGATTAGCAATATTATGATATATTTGACATCTTCCACCTGAGGGGTGACCTGGGGCCCCCCCACACCCCGGAAATTAAAATTTTTAATGTGGCCCTCGAGTATGCCAGCCTAATACAAATTCATTCTCTGATATAAACTGAGTTTCCTGTAAAAAATTCAGCCAGTTTGACCAACTTTAAGGGGTGGTTTGGGCTGATCTGGCATTTTACCTATCCCTCGCCAACTACACTCCCTGAACCTGCACTTTGGGCTACATATGTATTTCTGAAGGAACACACTACTAAAATTCGTTTCAGAGGTGACTCCTGTATGAATCAATATGGTTTTCAACCTTGAATCTACCTTAATTGAGAATATATCAGCATTTCCTGATACAGCCATCTGAGGCTGTATTTTCGCTTTCCTGGATCATATATGACACATATGACACCACTGGTATACCAGATGTAATCCTAAAACCTATGCAGTCAGATTTAGTAGGTGGCAAGTGAATTTTAGGCCAAATTTTAGACTTATAGACCAATATTTGGTACTGGTTTGGGCTGATTTACATCTATTTTGGGCTATATTTAGAACAATATTTTGGTGAAATAATTTCAGGTCAGACATGTAATGCTCCAAATGCGCCTAAAATATCCTCATTAATTATTAGAATATGAATGAAATTAAATTTGGGCTTCAGGTTAGCAATATTATGATATATTTGACATCTTCCACCTGAGGGGTGACCTGGGGCCCCCCCACACCCCGGAAATTGAAATTTTTAATGTTGCCCTCGAGTATGCCAGCCTAATACAAATTCATTCTCTGATATAAACTGAGTTTCCTGTAAAAAATTCAGCCAGTTTGACCAACTTTAAGGGGTGGTTTGGGCTGATCTGGCATTTTACCTATCCCTCGCCAACTACACTCCCTGAACCTGCACTTTGGGCTACATATGTATTTCTGAAGGAACACACTACTAAAATCCGTTTCAGAGGTGACTCCTGTATGAATCAATATGGTTTTCAACCTTGAATCTACCTTAATTGAGAATATATCAGCATTTCCTGATACAGCCATCTGAGGCTGTATTTTCGCTTTCCTGGATCATATATGACACATATGACACCACTGGTATACCAGATGTAATCCTAAAACCTATGCAGTCAGATTTAGTAGGTGGCAAGTGAATTTTAGGCCAAATTTTAGACTTATAGACCAATATTTGGTACTGGTTTGGGCTGATTTACATCTATTTTTGGCTATATTTAGAACAATATTTTGGTGAAATAATTTCAGGTCAGACATGTAATGCTCCAAATGCGCCTAAAATATCCTCATTAATTATTAGAATATGAATGAAATTAAATTTGGGCTTCAGATTAGCAATATTATGATATATTTGACATCTTCCACCTGAGGGGTGACCTGGGGCCCCCCCACACCCCGGAAATTGAAATTTTTAATGTGGCCCTCGAGTATGCCAGCCTAATACAAATTCATTCTCTGATATAAACTGAGTTTCCTGTAAAAAATTCAGCCAGTTTGACCAACTTTAAGGGGTGGTTTGGGCTGATCTGGCATTTTACCTATCCCTCGCCAACTACACTCCCTGAACCTGCACTTTGGGCTACATATGTATTTCTGAAGGAACACACTACTAAAATTCGTTTCAGAGGTGACTCCTGTATGAATCAATATGGTTTTCAACCTTGAATCTACCTTAATTGAGAATATATCAGCATTTCCTGATACAGCCATCTGAGGCTGTATTTTCGCTTTCCTGGATCATATATGACACATATGACACCACTGGTATACCAGATGTAATCCTAAAACCTATGCAGTCAGATTTAGTAGGTGGCAAGTGAATTTTAGGCCAAATTTTAGACTTATAGACCAATATTTGGTACTGGTTTGGGCTGATTTACATCTATTTTGGGCTATATTTAGAACAATATTTTGGTGAAATAATTTCAGGTCAGACATGTAATGCTCCAAATGCGCCTAAAATATCCTCATTAATTATTAGAATATGAATGAAATTAAATTTGGGCTTCAGGTTAGCAATATTATGATATATTTGACATCTTCCACCTGAGGGGTGACCTGGGGCCCCCCCACACCCCGGAAATTGAAATTTTTAATGTGGCCCTCGAGTATGCCAGCCTAATACAAATTCATTCTCTGATATAAACTGAGTTTCCTGTAAAAAATTCAGCCAGTTTGACCAACTTTAAGGGGTGGTTTGGGCTGATCTGGCATTTTACCTATCCCTCGCCAACTACACTCCCTGAACCTGCACTTTGGGCTACATATGTATTTCTGAAGGAACACACTACTAAAATTCGTTTCAGAGGTGACTCCTGTATGAATCAATATGGTTTTCAACCTTGAATCTACCTTAATTGAGAATATATCAGCATTTCCTGATACAGCCATCTGAGGCTGTATTTTCGCTTTCCTGGATCATATATGACACATATGACACCACTGGTATACCAGATGTAATCCTAAAACCTATGCAGTCAGATTTAGTAGGTGGCAAGTGAATTTTAGGCCAAATTTTAGACTTATAGACCAATATTTGGTACTGGTTTGGGCTGATTTACATCTATTTTTGGCTATATTTAGAACAATATTTTGGTGAAATAATTTCAGGTCAGACATGTAATGCTCCAAATGCGCCTAAAATATCCTCATTAATTATTAGAATATGAATGAAATTAAATTTGGGCTTCAGGTTAGCAATATTATGATATATTTGACATCTTCCACCTGAGGGGTGACCTGGGGCCCCCCCCACACCCCGGAAATTGAAATTTTTAATGTGGCCCTCGAGTATGCCAGCCTAATACAAATTCATTCTCTGATATAAACTGAGTTTCCTGTAAAAAATTCAGCCAGTTTGACCAACTTTAAGGGGTGGTTTGGGCTGATCTGGCATTTTACCTATCCCTCGCCAACTACACTCCCTGAACCTGCACTTTGGGCTACATATGTATTTCTGAAGGAACACACTACTAAAATTCGTTTCAGAGGTGACTCCTGTATGAATCAATATGGTTTTCAACCTTGAATCTACCTTAATTGAGAATATATCAGCATTTCCTGATACAGCCATCTGAGGCTGTATTTTCGCTTTCCTGGATCATATATGACACATATGACACCACTGGTATACCAGATGTAATCCTAAAACCTATGCAGTCAGATTTAGTAGGTAGTCTGGTTTCCGCCGACCCTACTCTGCAATATAGGGTCGGGTATCGCCCACCATCTTGGGTACTACGCTTCCGTAGTTCCCTAACTAAAAACGTGAACCAGTTTAAGTGCTGTCGATCTTCTATTATCACCCAAACATGTATTTGCTTCTAAACATTATTGTCATTTCAAAATATTTTAAAGTTTAATTCACAATATTTGATGTTATAATTTCAATAATAAATGTTTAAAATGTTGTAAATACATACAAAAAGCATATAAGCAATTAAAATAATGATCGAGATTTCCCGATAATGATGGCTAGCAATGATGTATGTCAAGGCCATCGTGGCCGATACCAGTCCCTTTATTGTTAAAGGTGGCTGGTTCCCGTCTAATTTAGTAGGTGGCAAGTGAATTTTAGGCCAAATTTTAGACTTATAGACCAATATTTGGTACTGGTTTGGGCTGATTTACATCTATTTTGGGCTATATTTAGAACAATATTTTGGTGAAATAATTTCAGGTCAGACATGTAATGCTCCAAATGCGCCTAAAATATCCTCATTAATTATTAGAATATGAATGAAATTAAATTTGGGCTTCAGATTAGCAATATTATGATATATTTGACATCTTCCACCTGAGGGGTGACCTGGGGCCCCCCCACACCCCGGAAATTGAAATTTTTAATGTGGCCCTCGAGTATGCCAGCCTAATACAAATTCATTCTCTGATATAAACTGAGTTTCCTGTAAAAAATTCAGCCAGTTTGACCAACTTTAAGGGGTGGTTTGGGCTGATCTGGCATTTTACCTATCCCTCGCCAACTACACTCCCTGAACCTGCACTTTGGGCTACATATGTATTTCTGAAGGAACACACTACTAAAATTCGTTTCAGAGGTGACTCCTGTATGAATCAATATGGTTTTCAACCTTGAATCTACCTTAATTGAGAATATATCAGCATTTCCTGATACAGCCATCTGAGGCTGTATTTTCGCTTTCCTGGATCATATATGACACATATGACACCACTGGTATACCAGATGTAATCCTAAAACCTATGCAGTCAGATTTAGTAGGTGGCAAGTGAATTTTAGGCCAAATTTTAGACTTATAGACCAATATTTGGTACTGGTTTGGGCTGATTTACATCTATTTTTGGCTATATTTAGAACAATATTTTGGTGAAATAATTTCAGGTCAGACATGTAATGCTCCAAATGCGCCTAAAATATCCTCATTAATTATTAGAATATGAATGAAATTAAATTTGGGCTTCAGGTTAGCAATATTATGATATATTTGACATCTTCCACCTGAGGGGTGACCTGGGGCCCCCCCACACCCCGGAAATTGAAATTTTTAATGTGGCCCTCGAGTATGCCAGCCTAATACAAATTCATTCTCTGATATAAACTGAGTTTCCTGTAAAAAATTCAGCCAGTTTGACCAACTTTAAGGGGTGGTTTGGGCTGATCTGGCATTTTACCTATCCCTCGCCAACTACACTCCCTGAACCTGCACTTTGGGCTACATATGTATTTCTGAAGGAACACACTACTAAAATTCGTTTCAGAGGTGACTCCTGTATGAATCAATATGGTTCTCAACCTTGAATCTACCTTAATTGAGAATATATCAGCATTTCCTGATACAGCCATCTGAGGCTGTATTTTCGCTTTCCTGGATCATATATGACACATATGACACCACTGGTATACCAGATGTAATCCTAAAACCTATGCAGTCAGATTTAGTAGGTGGCAAGTGAATTTTAGGCCAAATTTTAGACTTATAGACCAATATTTGGTACTGGTTTGGGCTGATTTACATCTATTTTGGGCTATATTTAGAACAATATTTTGGTGAAATAATTTCAGGTCAGACATGTAATGCTCCAAATGCGCCTAAAATATCCTCATTAATTATTAGAATATGAATGAAATTAAATTTGGGCTTCAGGTTAGCAATATTATGATATATTTGACATCTTCCACCTGAGGGGTGACCTGGGGCCCCCCCCCCCCCCCCACACCCCGGAAATTGAAATTTTTAATGTGGCCCTCGAGTATGCCAGCCTAATACAAATTCATTCTCTGATATAAACTGAGTTTCCTGTAAAAAATTCAGCCAGTTTGACCAACTTTAAGGGGTGGTTTGGGCTGATCTGGCATTTTACCTATCCCTCGCCAACTACACTCCCTGAACCTGCACTTTGGGCTACATATGTATTTCTGAAGGAACACACTACTAAAATTCGTTTCAGAGGTGACTCCTGTATGAATCAATATGGTTTTCAACCTTGAATCTACCTTAATTGAGAATATATCAGCATTTCCTGATACAGCCATCTGAGGCTGTATTTTCGCTTTCCTGGATCATATATGACACATATGACACCACTGGTATACCAGATGTAATCCTAAAACCTATGCAGTCAGATTTAGTAGGTGGCAAGTGAATTTTAGGCCAAATTTTAGACTTATAGACCAATATTTGGTACTGGTTTGGGCTGATTTACATCTATTTTTGGCTATATTTAGAACAATATTTTGGTGAAATAATTTCAGGTCAGACATGTAATGCTCCAAATGCGCCTAAAATATCCTCATTAATTATTAGAATATGAATGAAATTAAATTTGGGCTTCAGGTTAGCAATATTATGATATATTTGACATCTTCCACCTGAGGGGTGACCTGGGGCCCCCCCACACCCCGGAAATTGAAATTTTTAATGTGGCCCTCGAGTATGCCAGCCTAATACAAATTGATTCTCTGATATAAACTGAGTTTCCTGTAAAAAATTCAGCCAGTTTGACCAACTTTAAGGGGTGGTTTGGGCTGATCTGGCATTTTACCTATCCCTCGCCAACTACACTCCCTGAACCTGCACTTTGGGCTACATATGTATTTCTGAAGGAACACACTACTAAAATTCGTTTCAGAGGTGACTCCTGTATGAATCAATATGGTTTTCAACCTTGAATCTACCTTAATTGAGAATATATCAGCATTTCCTGATACAGCCATCTGAGGCTGTATTTTCGCTTTCCTGGATCATATATGACACATATGACACCACTGGTATACCAGATGTAATCCTAAAACCTATGCAGTCAGATTTAGTAGGTGGCAAGTGAATTTTAGGCCAAATTTTAGACTTATAGACCAATATTTGGTACTGGTTTGGGCTGATTTACATCTATTTTTGGCTATATTTAGAACAATATTTTGGTGAAATAATTTCAGGTCAGACATGTAATGCTCCAAATGCGCCTAAAATATCCTCATTAATTATTAGAATATGAATGAAATTAAATTTGGGCTTCAGGTTAGCAATATTATGATATATTTGACATCTTCCACCTGAGGGGTGACCTGGGGCCCCCCCACACCCCGGAAATTGAAATTTTTAATGTGGCCCTCGAGTATGCCAGCCTAATACAAATTCATTCTCTGATATAAACTGAGTTTCCTGTAAAAAATTCAGCCAGTTTGACCAACTTTAAGGGGTGGTTTGGGCTGATCTGGCATTTTACCTATCCCTCGCCAACTACACTCCCTGAACCTGCACTTTGGGCTACATATGTATTTCTGAAGGAACACACTACTAAAATTCGTTTCAGAGGTGACTCCTGTACGAATCAATATGGTTTTCAACCTTGAATCTACCTTAATTGAGAATATATCAGCATTTCCTGATACAGCCATCTGAGGCTGTATTTTCGCTTTCCTGGATCATATATGACACATATGACACCACTGGTATACCAGATGTAATCCTAAAACCTATGCAGTCAGATTTAGTAGGTGGCAAGTGAATTTTAGGCCAAATTTTAGACTTATAGACCAATATTTGGTACTGGTTTGGGCTGATTTACATCTATTTTTGGCTATATTTAGAACAATATTTTGGTGAAATAATTTCAGGTCAGACATGTAATGCTCCAAATGCGCCTAAAATATCCTCATTAATTATTAGAATATGAATGAAATTAAATTTGGGCTTCAGGTTAGCAATATTATGATATATTTGACATCTTCCACCTGAGGGGTGACCTGGGGCCCCCCCACACCCCGGAAATTGAAATTTTTAATGTGGCCCTCGAGTATGCCAGCCTAATACAAATTCATTCTCTGATATAAACTGAGTTTCCTGTAAAAAATTCAGCCAGTTTGACCAACTTTAAGGGGTGGTTTGGGCTGATCTGGCATTTTACCTATCCCTCGCCAACTACACTCCCTGAACCTGCACTTTGGGCTACATATGTATTTCTGAAGGAACACACTACTAAAATTCGTTTCAGAGGTGACTCCTGTATGAATCAATATGGTTTTCAACCTTGAATCTACCTTAATTGAGAATATATCAGCATTTCCTGATACAGCCATCTGAGGCTGTATTTTCGCTTTCCTGGATCATATATGACACATATGACACCACTGGTATACCAGATGTAATCCTAAAACCTATGCAGTCAGATTTAGTAGGTGGCAAGTGAATTTTAGGCCAAATTTTAGACTTATAAACCAATATTTGGTACTGGTTTGGGCTGATTTACATCTATTTTTGGCTATATTTAGAACAATATTTTGGTGAAATAATTTCAGGTCAGACATGTAATGCTCCAAATGCGCCTAAAATATCCTCATTAATTATTAGAATATGAATGAAATTAAATTTGGGCTTCAGATTAGCAATATTATGATATATTTGACATCTTCCACCTGAGGGGTGACCTGGTGCCCCCCCCCCCACACCCCGGAAATTGAAATTTTTAATGTGGCCCTCGAGTATGCCAGCCTAATACAAATTGATTCTCTGATATAAACTGAGTTTCCTGTAAAAAATTCAGCCAGTTTGACCAACTTTAAGGGGTGGTTTGGGCTGATCTGGCATTTTACCTATCCCTCGCCAACTACACTCCCTGAACCTGCACTTTGGGCTACATATGTATTTCTGAAGGAACACACTACTAAAATTCGTTTCAGAGGTGACTCCTGTATGAATCAATATGGTTTTCAACCTTGAATCTACCTTAATTGAGAATATATCAGCATTTCCTGATACAGCCATCTGAGGCTGTATTTTCGCTTTCCTGGATCATATATGACACATATGACACCACTGGTATACCAGATGTAATCCTAAAACCTATGCAGTCAGATTTAGTAGGTGGCAAGTGAATTTTAGGCCAAATTTTAGACTTATAGACCAATATTTGGTACTGGTTTGGGCTGATTTACATCTATTTTTGGCTATATTTAGAACAATATTTTGGTGAAATAATTTCAGGTCAGACATGTAATGCTCCAAATGCGCCTAAAATATCCTCATTAATTATTAGAATATGAATGAAATTAAATTTGGGCTTCAGGTTAGCAATATTATGATATATTTGACATCTTCCACCTGAGGGGTGACCTGGGCCCCCCCCCCCCACACCCCGGAAATTGAAATTTTTAATGTGGCCCTCGAGTATGCCAGCCTAATACAAATTGATTCTCTGATATAAACTGAGTTTCCTGTAAAAAATTCAGCCAGTTTGACCAACTTTAAGGGGTGGTTTGGGCTGATCTGGCATTTTACCTATCCCTCGCCAACTACACTCCCTGAACCTGCACTTTGGGCTACATATGTATTTCTGAAGGAACACACTACTAAAATTCGTTTCAGAGGTGACTCCTGTATGAATCAATATGGTTTTCAACCTTGAATCTACCTTAATTGAGAATATATCAGCATTTCCTGATACAGCCATCTGAGGCTGTATTTTCGCTTTCCTGGATCATATATGACACATATGACACCACTGGTATACCAGATGTAATCCTAAAACCTATGCAGTCAGATTTAGTAGGTGGCAAGTGAATTTTAGGCCAAATTTTAGACTTATAGACCAATATTTGGTACTGGTTTGGGCTGATTTACATCTATTTTTGGCTATATTTAGAACAATATTTTGGTGAAATAATTTCAGGTCAGACATGTAATGCTCCAAATGCGCCTAAAATATCCTCATTAATTATTAGAATATGAATGAAATTAAATTTGGGCTTCAGGTTAGCAATATTATGATATATTTGACATCTTCCACCTGAGGGGTGACCTGGGGCCCCCCCCCCCACACCCCGGAAATTGAAATTTTTAATGTGGCCCTCGAGTATGCCAGCCTAATACAAATTCATTCTCTGATATAAACTGAGTTTCCTGTAAAAAATTCAGCCAGTTTGACCAACTTTAAGGGGTGGTTTGGGCTGATCTGGCATTTTACCTATCCCTCGCCAACTACACTCCCTGAACCTGCACTTTGGGCTACATATGTATTTCTGAAGGAACACACTACTAAAATTCGTTTCAGAGGTGACTCCTGTATGAATCAATATGGTTTTCAACCTTGAATCTACCTTAATTGAGAATATATCAGCATTTCCTGATACAGCCATCTGAGGCTGTATTTTCGCTTTCCTGGATCATATATGACACATATGACACCACTGGTATACCAGATGTAATCCTAAAACCTATGCAGTCAGATTTAGTAGGTGGCAAGTGAATTTTAGGCCAAATTTTAGACTTATAAACCAATATTTGGTACTGGTTTGGGCTGATTTACATCTATTTTTGGCTATATTTAGAACAATATTTTGGTGAAATAATTTCAGGTCAGACATGTAATGCTCCAAATGCGCCTAAAATATCCTCATTAATTATTAGAATATGAATGAAATTAAATTTGGGCTTCAGATTAGCAATATTATGATATATTTGACATCTTCCACCTGAGGGGTGACCTGGTGCCCCCCCCCCCACACCCCGGAAATTGAAATTTTTAATGTGGCCCTCGAGTATGCCAGCCTAATACAAATTGATTCTCTGATATAAACTGAGTTTCCTGTAAAAAATTCAGCCAGTTTGACCAACTTTAAGGGGTGGTTTGGGCTGATCTGGCATTTTACCTATCCCTCGCCAACTACACTCCCTGAACCTGCACTTTGGGCTACATATGTATTTCTGAAGGAACACACTACTAAAATTCGTTTCAGAGGTGACTCCTGTATGAATCAATATGGTTTTCAACCTTGAATCTACCTTAATTGAGAATATATCAGCATTTCCTGATACAGCCATCTGAGGCTGTATTTTCGCTTTCCTGGATCATATATGACACATATGACACCACTGGTATACCAGATGTAATCCTAAAACCTATGCAGTCAGATTTAGTAGGTGGCAAGTGAATTTTAGGCCAAATTTTAGACTTATAGACCAATATTTGGTACTGGTTTGGGCTGATTTACATCTATTTTTGGCTATATTTAGAACAATATTTTGGTGAAATAATTTCAGGTCAGACATGTAATGCTCCAAATGCGCCTAAAATATCCTCATTAATTATTAGAATATGAATGAAATTAAATTTGGGCTTCAGGTTAGCAATATTATGATATATTTGACATCTTCCACCTGAGGGGTGACCTGGGCCCCCCCCCCCCCCCCACACCCCGGAAATTGAAATTTTTAATGTGGCCCTCGAGTATGCCAGCCTAATACAAATTGATTCTCTGATATAAACTGAGTTTCCTGTAAAAAATTCAGCCAGTTTGACCAACTTTAAGGGGTGGTTTGGGCTGATCTGGCATTTTACCTATCCCTCGCCAACTACACTCCCTGAACCTGCACTTTGGGCTACATATGTATTTCTGAAGGAACACACTACTAAAATTCGTTTCAGAGGTGACTCCTGTATGAATCAATATGGTTTTCAACCTTGAATCTACCTTAATTGAGAATATATCAGCATTTCCTGATACAGCCATCTGAGGCTGTATTTTCGCTTTCCTGGATCATATATGACACATATGACACCACTGGTATACCAGATGTAATCCTAAAACCTATGCAGTCAGATTTAGTAGGTGGCAAGTGAATTTTAGGCCAAATTTTAGACTTATAGACCAATATTTGGTACTGGTTTGGGCTGATTTACATCTATTTTTGGCTATATTTAGAACAATATTTTGGTGAAATAATTTCAGGTCAGACATGTAATGCTCCAAATGCGCCTAAAATATCCTCATTAATTATTAGAATATGAATGAAATTAAATTTGGGCTTCAGGTTAGCAATATTATGATATATTTGACATCTTCCACCTGAGGGGTGACCTGGGGCCCCCCCCCCCCCACACCCCGGAAATTGAAATTTTTAATGTGGCCCTCGAGTATGCCAGCCTAATACAAATTCATTCTCTGATATAAACTGAGTTTCCTGTAAAAAATTCAGCCAGTTTGACCAACTTTAAGGGGTGGTTTGGGCTGATCTGGCATTTTACCTATCCCTCGCCAACTACACTCCCTGAACCTGCACTTTGGGCTACATATGTATTTCTGAAGGAACACACTACTAAAATTCGTTTCAGAGGTGACTCCTGTATGAATCAATATGGTTTTCAACCTTGAATCTACCTTAATTGAGAATATATCAGCATTTCCTGATACAGCCATCTGAGGCTGTATTTTCGCTTTCCTGGATCATATATGACACATATGACACCACTGGTATACCAGATGTAATCCTAAAACCTATGCAGTCAGATTTAGTAGGTGGCAAGTGAATTTTAGGCCAAATTTTAGACTTATAGACCAATATTTGGTACTGGTTTGGGCTGATTTACATCTATTTTTGGCTATATTTAGAACAATATTTTGGTGAAATAATTTCAGGTCAGACATGTAATGCTCCAAATGCGCCTAAAATATCCTCATTAATTATTAGAATATGAATGAAATTAAATTTGGGCTTCAGGTTAGCAATATTATGATATATTTGACATCTTCCACCTGAGGGGTGACCTGGGGCCCCCCCACACCCCGGAAATTGAAATTTTTAATGTGGCCCTCGAGTATGCCAGCCTAATACAAATTCATTCTCTGATATAAACTGAGTTTCCTGTAAAAAATTCAGCCAGTTTGACCAACTTTAAGGGGTGGTTTGGGCTGATCTGGCATTTTACCTATCCCTCGCCAACTACACTCCCTGAACCTGCACTTTGGGCTACATATGTATTTCTGAAGGAACACACTACTAAAATTCGTTTCAGAGGTGACTCCTGTATGAATCAATATGGTTTTCAACCTTGAATCTACCTTAATTGAGAATATATCAGCATTTCCTGATACAGCCATCTGAGGCTGTATTTTCGCTTTCCTGGATCATATATGACACATATGACACCACTGGTATACCAGATGTAATCCTAAAACCTATGCAGTCAGATTTAGTAGGTGGCAAGTGAATTTTAGGCCAAATTTTAGACTTATAGACCAATATTTGGTACTGGTTTGGGCTGATTTACATCTATTTTTGGCTATATTTAGAACAATATTTTGGTGAAATAATTTCAGGTCAGACATGTAATGCTCCAAATGCGCCTAAAATATCCTCATTAATTATTAGAATATGAATGAAATTAAATTTGGGCTTCAGGTTAGCAATATTATGATATATTTGACATCTTCCACCTGAGGGGTGACCTGGGGCCCCCCCCCCCCCCCACACCCCGGAAATTGAAATTTTTAATGTGGCCCTCGAGTATGCCAGCCTAATACAAATTCATTCTCTGATATAAACTGAGTTTCCTGTAAAAAATTCAGCCAGTTTGACCAACTTTAAGGGGTGGTTTGGGCTGATCTGGCATTTTACCTATCCCTCGCCAACTACACTCCCTGAACCTGCACTTTGGGCTACATATGTATTTCTGAAGGAACACACTACTAAAATTCGTTTCAGAGGTGACTCCTGTATGAATCAATATGGTTTTCAACCTTGAATCTACCTTAATTGAGAATATATCAGCATTTCCTGATACAGCCATCTGAGGCTGTATTTTCGCTTTCCTGGATCATATATGACACATATGACACCACTGGTATACCAGATGTAATCCTAAAACCTATGCAGTCAGATTTAGTAGGTGGCAAGTGAATTTTAGGCCAAATTTTAGACTTATAGACCAATATTTGGTACTGGTTTGGGCTGATTTACATCTATTTTTGGCTATATTTAGAACAATATTTTGGTGAAATAATTTCAGGTCAGACATGTAATGCTCCAAATGCGCCTAAAATATCCTCATTAATTATTAGAATATGAATGAAATTAAATTTGGGCTTCAGGTTAGCAATATTATGATATATTTGACATCTTCCACCTGAGGGGTGACCTGGGGCCCCCCCACACCCCGGAAATTGAAATTTTTAATGTGGCCCTCGAGTATGCCAGCCTAATACAAATTCATTCTCTGATATAAACTGAGTTTCCTGTAAAAAATTCAGCCAGTTTGACCAACTTTAAGGGGTGGTTTGGGCTGATCTGGCATTTTACCTATCCCTCGCCAACTACACTCCCTGAACCTGCACTTTGGGCTACATATGTATTTCTGAAGGAACACACTACTAAAATTCGTTTCAGAGGTGACTCCTGTATGAATCAATATGGTTTTCAACCTTGAATCTACCTTAATTGAGAATATATCAGCATTTCCTGATACAGCCATCTGAGGCTGTATTTTCGCTTTCCTGGATCATATATGACACATATGACACCACTGGTATACCAGATGTAATCCTAAAACCTATGCAGTCAGATTTAGTAGGTGGCAAGTGAATTTTAGGCCAAATTTTAGACTTATAGACCAATATTTGGTACTGGTTTGGGCTGATTTACATCTATTTTTGGCTATATTTAGAACAATATTTTGGTGAAATAATTTCAGGTCAGACATGTAATGCTCCAAATGCGCCTAAAATATCCTCATTAATTATTAGAATATGAATGAAATTAAATTTGGGCTTCAGGTTAGCAATATTATGATATATTTGACATCTTCCACCTGAGGGGTGACCTGGGCCCCCCCCCCCCCCCCCCCCCACACCCCGGAAATTGAAATTTTTAATGTGGCCCTCGAGTATGCCAGCCTAATACAAATTCATTCTCTGATATAAACTGAGTTTCCTGTAAAAAATTCAGCCAGTTTGACCAACTTTAAGGGGTGGTTTGGGCTGATCTGGCATTTTACCTATCCCTCGCCAACTACACTCCCTGAACCTGCACTTTGGGCTACATATGTATTTCTGAAGGAACACACTACTAAAATTCGTTTCAGAGGTGACTCCTGTATGAATCAATATGGTTTTCAACCTTGAATCTACCTTAATTGAGAATATATCAGCATTTCCTGATACAGCCATCTGAGGCTGTATTTTCGCTTTCCTGGATCATATATGACACATATGACACCACTGGTATACCAGATGTAATCCTAAAACCTATGCAGTCAGATTTAGTAGGTGGCAAGTGAATTTTAGGCCAAATTTTAGACTTATAGACCAATATTTGGTACTGGTTTGGGCTGATTTACATCTATTTTTGGCTATATTTAGAACAATATTTTGGTGAAATAATTTCAGGTCAGACATGTAATGCTCCAAATGCGCCTAAAATATCCTCATTAATTATTAGAATATGAATGAAATTAAATTTGGGCTTCAGGTTAGCAATATTATGATATATTTGACATCTTCCACCTGAGGGGTGACCTGGGGCCCCCCCCCCCCCCACACCCCGGAAATTGAAATTTTTAATGTGGCCCTCGAGTATGCCAGCCTAATACAAATTCATTCTCTGATATAAACTGAGTTTCCTGTAAAAAATTCAGCCAGTTTGACCAACTTTAAGGGGTGGTTTGGGCTGATCTGGCATTTTACCTATCCCTCGCCAACTACACTCCCTGAACCTGCACTTTGGGCTACATATGTATTTCTGAAGGAACACACTACTAAAATTCGTTTCAGAGGTGACTCCTGTATGAATCAATATGGTTTTCAACCTTGAATCTACCTTAATTGAGAATATATCAGCATTTCCTGATACAGCCATCTGAGGCTGTATTTTCGCTTTCCTGGATCATATATGACACATATGACACCACTGGTATACCAGATGTAATCCTAAAACCTATGCAGTCAGATTTAGTAGGTGGCAAGTGAATTTTAGGCCAAATTTTAGACTTATAGACCAATATTTGGTACTGGTTTGGGCTGATTTACATCTATTTTTGGCTATATTTAGAACAATATTTTGGTGAAATAATTTCAGGTCAGACATGTAATGCTCCAAATGCGCCTAAAATATCCTCATTAATTATTAGAATATGAATGAAATTAAATTTGGGCTTCAGGTTAGCAATATTATGATATATTTGACATCTTCCACCTGAGGGGTGACCTGGGCCCCCCCCCCCCCCCCCCCCCCACACCCCGGAAATTGAAATTTTTAATGTGGCCCTCGAGTATGCCAGCCTAATACAAATTCATTCTCTGATATAAACTGAGTTTCCTGTAAAAAATTCAGCCAGTTTGACCAACTTTAAGGGGTGGTTTGGGCTGATCTGGCATTTTACCTATCCCTCGCCAACTACACTCCCTGAACCTGCACTTTGGGCTACATATGTATTTCTGAAGGAACACACTACTAAAATTCGTTTCAGAGGTGACTCCTGTATGAATCAATATGGTTTTCAACCTTGAATCTACCTTAATTGAGAATATATCAGCATTTCCTGATACAGCCATCTGAGGCTGTATTTTCGCTTTCCTGGATCATATATGACACATATGACACCACTGGTATACCAGATGTAATCCTAAAACCTATGCAGTCAGATTTAGTAGGTGGCAAGTGAATTTTAGGCCAAATTTTAGACTTATAGACCAATATTTGGTACTGGTTTGGGCTGATTTACATCTATTTTTGGCTATATTTAGAACAATATTTTGGTGAAATAATTTCAGGTCAGACATGTAATGCTCCAAATGCGCCTAAAATATCCTCATTAATTATTAGAATATGAATGAAATTAAATTTGGGCTTCAGGTTAGCAATATTATGATATATTTGACATCTTCCACCTGAGGGGTGACCTGGGGCCCCCCCACACCCCGGAAATTGAAATTTTTAATGTGGCCCTCGAGTATGCCAGCCTAATACAAATTCATTCTCTGATATAAACTGAGTTTCCTGTAAAAAATTCAGCCAGTTTGACCAACTTTAAGGGGTGGTTTGGGCTGATCTGGCATTTTACCTATCCCTCGCCAACTACACTCCCTGAACCTGCACTTTGGGCTACATATGTATTTCTGAAGGAACACACTACTAAAATTCGTTTCAGAGGTGACTCCTGTATGAATCAATATGGTTTTCAACCTTGAATCTACCTTAATTGAGAATATATCAGCATTTCCTGATACAGCCATCTGAGGCTGTATTTTCGCTTTCCTGGATCATATATGACACATATGACACCACTGGTATACCAGATGTAATCCTAAAACCTATGCAGTCAGATTTAGTAGGTGGCAAGTGAATTTTAGGCCAAATTTTAGACTTATAAACCAATATTTGGTACTGGTTTGGGCTGATTTACATCTATTTTTGGCTATATTTAGAACAATATTTTGGTGAAATAATTTCAGGTCAGACATGTAATGCTCCAAATGCGCCTAAAATATCCTCATTAATTATTAGAATATGAATGAAATTAAATTTGGGCTTCAGATTAGCAATATTATGATATATTTGACATCTTCCACCTGAGGGGTGACCTGGTGCCCCCCCCCCCCCCCCCCCACACCCCGGAAATTGAAATTTTTAATGTGGCCCTCGAGTATGCCAGCCTAATACAAATTCATTCTCTGATATAAACTGAGTTTCCTGTAAAAAATTCAGCCAGTTTGACCAACTTTAAGGGGTGGTTTGGGCTGATCTGGCATTTTACCTATCCCTCGCCAACTACACTCCCTGAACCTGCACTTTGGGCTACATATGTATTTCTGAAGGAACACACTACTAAAATTCGTTTCAGAGGTGACTCCTGTATGAATCAATATGGTTTTCAACCTTGAATCTACCTTAATTGAGAATATATCAGCATTTCCTGATACAGCCATCTGAGGCTGTATTTTCGCTTTCCTGGATCATATATGACACATATGACACCACTGGTATACCAGATGTAATCCTAAAACCTATGCAGTCAGATTTAGTAGGTGGCAAGTGAATTTTAGGCCAAATTTTAGACTTATAGACCAATATTTGGTACTGGTTTGGGCTGATTTACATCTATTTTTGGCTATATTTAGAACAATATTTTGGTGAAATAATTTCAGGTCAGACATGTAATGCTCCAAATGCGCCTAAAATATCCTCATTAATTATTAGAATATGAATGAAATTAAATTTGGGCTTCAGATTAGCAATATTATGATATATTTGACATCTTCCACCTGAGGGGTGACCTGGTGCCCCCCCCCCCCCCCACACCCCGGAAATTGAAATTTTTAATGTGGCCCTCGAGTATGCCAGCCTAATACAAATTCATTCTCTGATATAAACTGAGTTTCCTGTAAAAAATTCAGCCAGTTTGACCAACTTTAAGGGGTGGTTTGGGCTGATCTGGCATTTTACCTATCCCTCGCCAACTACACTCCCTGAACCTGCACTTTGGGCTACATATGTATTTCTGAAGGAACACACTACTAAAATTCGTTTCAGAGGTGACTCCTGTATGAATTAATATGGTTTTCAACCTTGAATCTACCTTAATTGAGAATATTTCAGCATTTCCTGATACAGCCATCTGAGGCTGTATTTTCGCTTTCCTGGATCATATATGACACATATGACACCACTGGTATACCAGATGTAATCCTAAAACCTATGCAGTCAGATTTAGTAGGTGGCAAGTGAATTTTAGGCCAAATTTTAGACTTATAGACCAATATTTGGTACTGGTTTGGGCTGATTTACATCTATTTTTGGCTATATTTAGAACAATATTTTGGTGAAATAATTTCAGGTCAGACATGTAATGCTCCAAATGCGCCTAAAATATCCTCATTAATTATTAGAATATGAATGAAATTAAATTTGGGCTTCAGGTTAGCAATATTATGATATATTTGACATCTTCCACCTGAGGGGTGACCTGGGGCCCCCCACACACCCCGGAAATTGAAATTTTTAATGTGGCCCTCGAGTATGCCAGCCTAATACAAATTCATTCTCTGATATAAACTGAGTTTCCTGTAAAAAATTCAGCCAGTTTGACCAACTTTAAGGGGTGGTTTGGGCTGATCTGGCATTTTACCTATCCCTCGCCAACTACACTCCCTGAACCTGCACTTTGGGCTACATATGTATTTCTGAAGGAACACACTACTAAAATTCGTTTCAGAGGTGACTCCTGTATGAATCAATATGGTTTTCAACCTTGAATCTACCTTAATTGAGAATATATCAGCATTTCCTGATACAGCCATCTGAGGCTGTATTTTCGCTTTCCTGGATCATATATGACACATATGACACCACTGGTATACCAGATGTAATCCTAAAACCTATGCAGTCAGATTTAGTAGGTGGCAAGTGAATTTTAGGCCAAATTTTAGACTTATAGACCAATATTTGGTACTGGTTTGGGCTGATTTACATCTATTTTTGGCTATATTTAGAACAATATTTTGGTGAAATAATTTCAGGTCAGACATGTAATGCTCCAAATGCGCCTAAAATATCCTCATTAATTATTAGAATATGAATGAAATTAAATTTGGGCTTCAGATTAGCAATATTATGATATATTTGACATCTTCCACCTGAGGGGTGACCTGGTGCCCCCCCCCCCCCCCCCCCACACCCCGGAAATTGAAATTTTTAATGTGGCCCTCGAGTATGCCAGCCTAATACAAATTCATTCTCTGATATAAACTGAGTTTCCTGTAAAAAATTCAGCCAGTTTGACCAACTTTAAGGGGTGGTTTGGGCTGATCTGGCATTTTACCTATCCCTCGCCAACTACACTCCCTGAACCTGCACTTTGGGCTACATATGTATTTCTGAAGGAACACACTACTAAAATTCGTTTCAGAGGTGACTCCTGTATGAATCAATATGGTTTTCAACCTTGAATCTACCTTAATTGAGAATATTTCAGCATTTCCTGATACAGCCATCTGAGGCTGTATTTTCGCTTTCCTGGATCATATATGACACATATGACACCACTGGTATACCAGATGTAATCCTAAAACCTATGCAGTCAGATTTAGTAGGTGGCAAGTGAATTTTAGGCCAAATTTTAGACTTATAGACCAATATTTGGTACTGGTTTGGGCTGATTTACATCTATTTTTGGCTATATTTAGAACAATATTTTGGTGAAATAATTTCAGGTCAGACATGTAATGCTCCAAATGCGCCTAAAATATCCTCATTAATTATTAGAATATGAATGAAATTAAATTTGGGCTTCAGATTAGCAATATTATGATATATTTGACATCTTCCACCTGAGGGGTGACCTGGGGCCCCCCCACACCCCGGAAATTGAAATTTTTAATGTGGCCCTCGAGTATGCCAGCCTAATACAAATTCATTCTCTGATATAAACTGAGTTTCCTGTAAAAAATTCAGCCAGTTTGACCAACTTTAAGGGGTGGTTTGGGCTGATCTGGCATTTTACCTATCCCTCGCCAACTACACTCCCTGAACCTGCACTTTGGGCTACATATGTATTTCTGAAGGAACACACTACTAAAATTCGTTTCAGAGGTGACTCCTGTATGAATCAATATGGTTTTCAACCTTGAATCTACCTTAATTGAGAATATTTCAGCATTTCCTGATACAGCCATCTGAGGCTGTATTTTCGCTTTCCTGGATCATATATGACACATATGACACCACTGGTATACCAGATGTAATCCTAAAACCTATGCAGTCAGATTTAGTAGGTGGCAAGTGAATTTTAGGCCAAATTTTAGACTTATAGACCAATATTTGGTACTGGTTTGGGCTGATTTACATCTATTTTTGGCTATATTTAGAACAATATTTTGGTGAAATAATTTCAGGTCAGACATGTAATGCTCCAAATGCGCCTAAAATATCCTCATTAATTATTAGAATATGAATGAAATTAAATTTGGGCTTCAGGTTAGCAATATTATGATATATTTGACATCTTCCACCTGAGGGGTGACCTGGGGCCCCCCCACACCCCGGAAATTGAAATTTTTAATGTGGCCCTCGAGTATGCCAGCCTAATACAAATTCATTCTCTGATATAAACTGAGTTTCCTGTAAAAAATTCAGCCAGTTTGACCAACTTTAAGGGGTGGTTTGGGCTGATCTGGCATTTTACCTATCCCTCGCCAACTACACTCCCTGAACCTGCACTTTGGGCTACATATGTATTTCTGAAGGAACACACTACTAAAATTCGTTTCAGAGGTGACTCCTGTATGAATCAATATGGTTTTCAACCTTGAATCTACCTTAATTGAGAATATATCAGCATTTCCTGATACAGCCATCTGAGGCTGTATTTTCGCTTTCCTGGATCATATATGACACATATGACACCACTGGTATACCAGATGTAATCCTAAAACCTATGCAGTCAGATTTAGTAGGTGGCAAGTGAATTTTAGGCCAAATTTTAGACTTATAGACCAATATTTGGTACTGGTTTGGGCTGATTTACATCTATTTTTGGCTATATTTAGAACAATATTTTGGTGAAATAATTTCAGGTCAGACATGTAATGCTCCAAATGCGCCTAAAATATCCTCATTAATTATTAGAATATGAATGAAATTAAATTTGGGCTTCAGGTTAGCAATATTATGATATATTTGACATCTTCCACCTGAGGGGTGACCTGGGGCCCCCCCACACCCCGGAAATTGAAATTTTTAATGTGGCCCTCGAGTATGCCAGCCTAATACAAATTCATTCTCTGATATAAACTGAGTTTCCTGTAAAAAATTCAGCCAGTTTGACCAACTTTAAGGGGTGGTTTGGGCTGATCTGGCATTTTACCTATCCCTCGCCAACTACACTCCCTGAACCTGCACTTTGGGCTACATATGTATTTCTGAAGGAACACACTACTAAAATTCGTTTCAGAGGTGACTCCTGTATGAATCAATATGGTTTTCAACCTTGAATCTACCTTAATTGAGAATATATCAGCATTTCCTGATACAGCCATCTGAGGCTGTATTTTCGCTTTCCTGGATCATATATGACACATATGACACCACTGGTATACCAGATGTAATCCTAAAACCTATGCAGTCAGATTTAGTAGGTGGCAAGTGAATTTTAGGCCAAATTTTAGACTTATAGACCAATATTTGGTACTGGTTTGGGCTGATTTACATCTATTTTTGGCTATATTTAGAACAATATTTTGGTGAAATAATTTCAGGTCAGACATGTAATGCTCCAAATGCGCCTAAAATATCCTCATTAATTATTAGAATATGAATGAAATTAAATTTGGGCTTCAGGTTAGCAATATTATGATATATTTGACATCTTCCACCTGAGGGGTGACCTGGGGCCCCCCCCACACCCCGGAAATTGAAATTTTTAATGTGGCCCTCGAGTATGCCAGCCTAATACAAATTCATTCTCTGATATAAACTGAGTTTCCTGTAAAAAATTCAGCCAGTTTGACCAACTTTAAGGGGTGGTTTGGGCTGATCTGGCATTTTACCTATCCCTCGCCAACTACACTCCCTGAACCTGCACTTTGGGCTACATATGTATTTCTGAAGGAACACACTACTAAAATTCGTTTCAGAGGTGACTCCTGTATGAATCAATATGGTTTTCAACCTTGAATCTAGCTTAATTGAGAATATATCAGCATTTCCTGATACAGCCATCTGAGGCTGTATTTTCGCTTTCCTGGATCATATATGACACATATGACACCACTGGTATACCAGATGTAATCCTAAAACCTATGCAGTCAGATTTAGTAGGTGGCAAGTGAATTTTAGGCCAAATTTTAGACTTATAGACCAATATTTGGTACTGGTTTGGGCTGATTTACATCTATTTTTGGCTATATTTAGAACAATATTTTGGTGAAATAATTTCAGGTCAGACATGTAATGCTCCAAATGCGCCTAAAATATCCTCATTAATTATTAGAATATGAATGAAATTAAATTTGGGCTTCAGGTTAGCAATATTATGATATATTTGACATCTTCCACCTGAGGGGTGACCTGGGGCCCCCCCCCACACCCCGGAAATTGAAATTTTTAATGTGGCCCTCGAGTATGCCAGCCTAATACAAATTCATTCTCTGATATAAACTGAGTTTCCTGTAAAAAATTCAGCCAGTTTGACCAACTTTAAGGGGTGGTTTGGGCTGATCTGGCATTTTACCTATCCCTCGCCAACTACACTCCCTGAACCTGCACTTTGGGCTACATATGTATTTCTGAAGGAACACACTACTAAAATTCGTTTCAGAGGTGACTCCTGTATGAATCAATATGGTTTTCAACCTTGAATCTACCTTAATTGAGAATATATCAGCATTTCCTGATACAGCCATCTGAGGCTGTATTTTCGCTTTCCTGGATCATATATGACACATATGACACCACTGGTATACCAGATGTAATCCTAAAACCTATGCAGTCAGATTTAGTAGGTGGCAAGTGAATTTTAGGCCAAATTTTAGACTTATAGACCAATATTTGGTACTGGTTTGGGCTGATTTACATCTATTTTTGGCTATATTTAGAACAATATTTTGGTGAAATAATTTCAGGTCAGACATGTAATGCTCCAAATGCGCCTAAAATATCCTCATTAATTATTAGAATATGAATGAAATTAAATTTGGGCTTCAGGTTAGCAATATTATGATATATTTGACATCTTCCACCTGAGGGGTGACCTGGGGCCCCCCCACACCCCGGAAATTGAAATTTTTAATGTGGCCCTCGAGTATGCCAGCCTAATACAAATTCATTCTCTGATATAAACTGAGTTTCCTGTAAAAAATTCAGCCAGTTTGACCAACTTTAAGGGGTGGTTTGGGCTGATCTGGCATTTTACCTATCCCTCGCCAACTACACTCCCTGAACCTGCACTTTGGGCTACATATGTATTTCTGAAGGAACACACTACTAAAATTCGTTTCAGAGGTGACTCCTGTATGAATCAATATGGTTTTCAACCTTGAATCTACCTTAATTGAGAATATATCAGCATTTCCTGATACAGCCATCTGAGGCTGTATTTTCGCTTTCCTGGATCATATATGACACATATGACACCACTGGTATACCAGATGTAATCCTAAAACCTATGCAGTCAGATTTAGTAGGTGGCAAGTGAATTTTAGGCCAAATTTTAGACTTATAGACCAATATTTGGTACTGGTTTGGGCTGATTTACATCTATTTTTGGCTATATTTAGAACAATATTTTGGTGAAATAATTTCAGGTCAGACATGTAATGCTCCAAATGCGCCTAAAATATCCTCATTAATTATTAGAATATGAATGAAATTAAATTTGGGCTTCAGGTTAGCAATATTATGATATATTTGACATCTTCCACCTGAGGGGTGACCTGGGGCCCCCCCCACACCCCGGAAATTGAAATTTTTAATGTGGCCCTCGAGTATGCCAGCCTAATACAAATTCATTCTCTGATATAAACTGAGTTTCCTGTAAAAAATTCAGCCAGTTTGACCAACTTTAAGGGGTGGTTTGGGCTGATCTGGCATTTTACCTATCCCTCGCCAACTACACTCCCTGAACCTGCACTTTGGGCTACATATGTATTTCTGAAGGAACACACTACTAAAATTCGTTTCAGAGGTGACTCCTGTATGAATCAATATGGTTTTCAACCTTGAATCTACCTTAATTGAGAATATATCAGCATTTCCTGATACAGCCATCTGAGGCTGTATTTTCGCTTTCCTGGATCATATATGACACATATGACACCACTGGTATACCAGATGTAATCCTAAAACCTATGCAGTCAGATTTAGTAGGTGGCAAGTGAATTTTAGGCCAAATTTTAGACTTATAGACCAATATTTGGTACTGGTTTGGGCTGATTTACATCTATTTTTGGCTATATTTAGAACAATATTTTGGTGAAATAATTTCAGGTCAGACATGTAATGCTCCAAATGCGCCTAAAATATCCTCATTAATTATTAGAATATGAATGAAATTAAATTTGGGCTTCAGGTTAGCAATATTATGATATATTTGACATCTTCCACCTGAGGGGTGACCTGGGGCCCCCCCACACCCCGGAAATTGAAATTTTTAATGTGGCCCTCGAGTATGCCAGCCTAATACAAATTCATTCTCTGATATAAACTGAGTTTCCAGTAAAAAATTCAGCCAGTTTGACCAACTTTAAGGGGTGGTTTGGGCTGATCTGGCATTTTACCTATCCCTCGCCAACTACAGTCCCTGAACCTGCACTTTGGGCTACATATGTATTTCTGAAGGAACACACTACTAAAATTCGTTTCAGAGGTGACTCCTGTATGAATCAATATGGTTTTCAACCTTGAATCTACCTTAATTGAGAATATATCAGCATTTCCTGATACAGCCATCTGAGGCTGTATTTTCGCTTTCCTGGATCATATATGACACATATGACACCACTGGTATACCAGATGTAATCCTAAAACCTATGCAGTCAGATTTAGTAGGTGGCAAGTGAATTTTAGGCCAAATTTTAGACTTATAGACCAATATTTGGTACTGGTTTGGGCTGATTTACATCTATTTTTGGCTATATTTAGAACAATATTTTGGTGAAATAATTTCAGGTCAGACATGTAATGCTCCAAATGCGCCTAAAATATCCTCATTAATTATTAGAATATGAATGAAATTAAATTTGGGCTTCAGGTTAGCAATATTATGATATATTTGACATCTTCCACCTGAGGGGTGACCTGGGGCCCCCCCACACCCCGGAAATTGAAATTTTTAATGTGGCCCTCGAGTATGCCAGCCTAATACAAATTCATTCTCTGATATAAACTGAGTTTCCTGTAAAAAATTCAGCCAGTTTGACCAACTTTAAGGGGTGGTTTGGGCTGATCTGGCATTTTACCTATCCCTCGCCAACTACACTCCCTGAACCTGCACTTTGGGCTACATATGTATTTCTGAAGGAACACACTACTAAAATTCGTTTAAGAGGTGACTCCTGTATGAATCAATATGGTTTTCAACCTTGAATCTACCTTAATTGAGAATATATCAGCATTTCCTGATACAGCCATCTGAGGCTGTATTTTCGCTTTCCTGGATCATATATGACACATATGACACCACTGGTATACCAGATGTAATCCTAAAACCTATGCAGTCAGATTTAGTAGGTGGCAAGTGAATTTTAGGCCAAATTTTAGACTTATAGACCAATATTTGGTACTGGTTTGGGCTGATTTACATCTATTTTTGGCTATATTTAGAACAATATTTTGGTGAAATAATTTCAGGTCAGACATGTAATGCTCCAAATGCGCCTAAAATATCCTCATTAATTATTAGAATATGAATGAAATTAAATTTGGGCTTCAGGTTAGCAATATTATGATATATTTGACATCTTCCACCTGAGGGGTGACCTGGTGCCCCCCCCCCCCCCCCCCCCACACCCCGGAAATTGAAATTTTTAATGTGGCCCTCGAGTATGCCAGCCTAATACAAATTCATTCTCTGATATAAACTGAGTTTCCTGTAAAAAATTCAGCCAGTTTGACCAACTTTAAGGGGTGGTTTGGGCTGATCTGGCATTTTACCTATCCCTCGCCAACTACACTCCCTGAACCTGCACTTTGGGCTACATATGTATTTCTGAAGGAACACACTACTAAAATTCGTTTCAGAGGTGACTCCTGTATGAATCAATATGGTTTTCAACCTTGAATCTACCTTAATTGAGAATATATCAGCATTTCCTGATACAGCCATCTGAGGCTGTATTTTCGCTTTCCTGGATCATATATGACACATATGACACCACTGGTATACCAGATGTAATCCTAAAACCTATGCAGTCAGATTTAGTAGGTGGCAAGTGAATTTTAGGCCAAATTTTAGACTTATAGACCAATATTTGGTACTGGTTTGGGCTGATTTACATCTATTTTTGGCTATATTTAGAACAATATTTTGGTGAAATAATTTCAGGTCAGACATGTAATGCTCCAAATGCGCCTAAAATATCCTCATTAATTATTAGAATATGAATGAAATTAAATTTGGGCTTCAGGTTAGCAATATTATGATATATTTGACATCTTCCACCTGAGGGGTGACCTGGTGCCCCCCCCCCCCCCCCCCACACCCCGGAAATTGAAATTTTTAATGTGGCCCTCGAGTATGCCAGCCTAATACAAATTCATTCTCTGATATAAACTGAGTTTCCTGTAAAAAATTCAGCCAGTTTGACCAACTTTAAGGGGTGGTTTGGGCTGATCTGGCATTTTACCTATCCCTCGCCAACTACACTCCCTGAACCTGCACTTTGGGCTACATATGTATTTCTGAAGGAACACACTACTAAAATTCGTTTCAGAGGTGACTCCTGTATGAATCAATATGGTTTTCAACCTTGAATCTACCTTAATTGAGAATATATCAGCATTTCCTGATACAGCCATCTGAGGCTGTATTTTCGCTTTCCTGGATCATATATGACACATATGACACCACTGGTATACCAGATGTAATCCTAAAACCTATGCAGTCAGATTTAGTAGGTGGCAAGTGAATTTTAGGCCAAATTTTAGACTTATAGACCAATATTTGGTACTGGTTTGGGCTGATTTACATCTATTTTTGGCTATATTTAGAACAATATTTTGGTGAAATAATTTCAGGTCAGACATGTAATGCTCCAAATGCGCCTAAAATATCCTCATTAATTATTAGAATATGAATGAAATTAAATTTGGGCTTCAGGTTAGCAATATTATGATATATTTGACATCTTCCACCTGAGGGGTGACCTGGGGCCCCCCCCACACCCCGGAAATTGAAATTTTTAATGTGGCCCTCGAGTATGCCAGCCTAATACAAATTCATTCTCTGATATAAACTGAGTTTCCTGTAAAAAATTCAGACAGTTTGACCAACTTTAAGGGGTGGTTTGGGCTGATCTGGCATTTTACCTATCCCTCGCCAACTACACTCCCTGAACCTGCACTTTGGGCTACATATGTATTTCTGAAGGAACACACTACTAAAATTCGTTTCAGAGGTGACTCCTGTATGAATCAATATGGTTTTCAACCTTGAATCTACCTTAATTGAGAATATATCAGCATTTCCTGATACAGCCATCTGAGGCTGTATTTTCGCTTTCCTGGATCATATATGACACATATGACACCACTGGTATACCAGATGTAATCCTAAAACCTATGCAGTCAGATTTAGTAGGTGGCAAGTGAATTTTAGGCCAAATTTTAGACTTATAAACCAATATTTGGTACTGGTTTGGGCTGATTTACATCTATTTTTGGCTATATTTAGAACAATATTTTGGTGAAATAATTTCAGGTCAGACATGTAATGCTCCAAATGCGCCTAAAATATCCTCATTAATTATTAGAATATGAATGAAATTAAATTTGGGCTTCAGATTAGCAATATTATGATATATTTGACATCTTCCACCTGAGGGGTGACCTGGTGCCCCCCCCCCCCCCCACACCCCGGAAATTGAAATTTTTAATGTGGCCCTCGAGTATGCCAGCCTAATACAAATTCATTCTCTGATATAAACTGAGTTTCCTGTAAAAAATTCAGCCAGTTTGACCAACTTTAAGGGGTGGTTTGGGCTGATCTGGCATTTTACCTATCCCTCGCCAACTACACTCCCTGAACCTGCACTTTGGGCTACATATGTATTTCTGAAGGAACACACTACTAAAATTCGTTTCAGAGGTGACTCCTGTATGAATCAATATGGTTTTCAACCTTGAATCTACCTTAATTGAGAATATATCAGCATTTCCTGATACAGCCATCTGAGGCTGTATTTTCGCTTTCCTGGATCATATATGACACATATGACACCACTGGTATACCAGATGTAATCCTAAAACCTATGCAGTCAGATTTAGTAGGTGGCAAGTGAATTTTAGGCCAAATTTTAGACTTATAGACCAATATTTGGTACTGGTTTGGGCTGATTTACATCTATTTTTGGCTATATTTAGAACAATATTTTGGTGAAATAATTTCAGGTCACACATGTAATGCTCCAAATGCGCCTAAAATATCCTCATTAATTATTAGAATATGAATGAAATTAAATTTGGGCTTCAGGTTAGCAATATTATGATATATTTGACATCTTCCACCTGAGGGGTGACCTGGGGCCCCCCCACACCCCGGAAATTGAAATTTTTAATGTGGCCCTCGAGTATGCCAGCCTAATACAAATTCATTCTCTGATATAAACTGAGTTTCCAGTAAAAAATTCAGCCAGTTTGACCAACTTTAAGGGGTGGTTTGGGCTGATCTGGCATTTTACCTATCCCTCGCCAACTACACTCCCTGAACCTGCACTTTGGGCTACATATGTATTTCTGAAGGAACACACTACTAAAATTCGTTTCAGAGGTGACTCCTGTATGAATCAATATGGTTTTCAACCTTGAATCTACCTTAATTGAGAATATATCAGCATTTCCTGATACAGCCATCTGAGGCTGTATTTTCGCTTTCCTGGATCATATATGACACATATGACACCACTGGTATACCAGATGTAATCCTAAAACCTATGCAGTCAGATTTAGTAGGTGGCAAGTGAATTTTAGGCCAAATTTTAGACTTATAGACCAATATTTGGTACTGGTTTGGGCTGATTTACATCTATTTTTGGCTATATTTAGAACAATATTTTGGTGAAATAATTTCAGGTCAGACATGTAATGCTCCAAATGCGCCTAAAATATCCTCATTAATTATTAGAATATGAATGAAATTAAATTTGGGCTTCAGGTTAGCAATATTATGATATATTTGACATCTTCCACCTGAGGGGTGACCTGGGGCCCCCCCCCCCTACACCCCGGAAATTGAAATTTTTAATGTGGCCCTCGAGTATGCCAGCCTAATACAAATTCATTCTCTGATATAAACTGAGTTTCCTGTAAAAAATTCAGCCAGTTTGACCAACTTTAAGGGGTGGTTTGGGCTGATCTGGCATTTTACCTATCCCTCGCCAACTACACTCCCTGAACCTGCACTTTGGGCTACATATGTATTTCTGAAGGAACACACTACTAAAATTCGTTTCAGAGGTGACTCCTGTACGAATCAATATGGTTTTCAACCTTGAATCTACCTTAATTGAGAATATATCAGCATTTCCTGATACAGCCATCTGAGGCTGTATTTTCGCTTTCCTGGATCATATATGACACATATGACACCACTGGTATACCAGATGTAATCCTAAAACCTATGCAGTCAGATTTAGTAGGTGGCAAGTGAATTTTAGGCCAAATTTTAGACTTATAAACCAATATTTGGTACTGGTTTGGGCTGATTTACATCTATTTTTGGCTATATTTAGAACAATATTTTGGTGAAATAATTTCAGGTCAGACATGTAATGCTCCAAATGCGCCTAAAATATCCTCATTAATTATTAGAATATGAATGAAATTAAATTTGGGCTTCAGATTAGCAATATTATGATATATTTGACATCTTCCACCTGAGGGGTGACCTGGTGCCCCCCCCCCCCCCCCCCCCCCCCCCCCACACACCCCGGAAATTGAAATTTTTAATGTGGCCCTCGAGTATGCCAGCCTAATACAAATTCATTCTCTGATATAAACTGAGTTTCCTGTAAAAAATTCAGCCAGTTTGACCAACTTTAAGGGGTGGTTTGGGCTGATCTGGCATTTTACCTATCCCTCGCCAACTACACTCCCTGAACCTGCACTTTGGGCTACATATGTATTTCTGAAGGAACACACTACTAAAATTCGTTTCAGAGGTGACTCCTGTATGAATCAATATGGTTTTCAACCTTGAATCTACCTTAATTGAGAATATATCAGCATTTCCTGATACAGCCATCTGAGGCTGTATTTTCGCTTTCCTGGATCATATATGACACATATGACACCACTGGTATACCAGATGTAATCCTAAAACCTATGCAGTCAGATTTAGTAGGTGGCAAGTGAATTTTAGGCCAAATTTTAGACTTATAGACCAATATTTGGTACTGGTTTGGGCTGATTTACATCTATTTTTGGCTATATTTAGAACAATATTTTGGTGAAATAATTTCAGGTCAGACATGTAATGCTCCAAATGCGCCTAAAATATCCTCATTAATTATTAGAATATGAATGAAATTAAATTTGGGCTTCAGGTTAGCAATATTATGATATATTTGACATCTTCCACCTGAGGGGTGACCTGGGGCCCCCCCCACACCCCGGAAATTGAAATTTTTAATGTGGCCCTCGAGTATGCCAGCCTAATACAAATTCATTCTCTGATATAAACTGAGTTTCCTGTAAAAAATTCAGCCAGTTTGACCAACTTTAAGGGGTGGTTTGGGCTGATCTGGCATTTTACCTATCCCTCGCCAACTACACTCCCTGAACCTGCACTTTGGGCTACATATGTATTTCTGAAGGAACACACTACTAAAATTCGTTTCAGAGGTGACTCCTGTACGAATCAATATGGTTTTCAACCTTGAATCTACCTTAATTGAGAATATATCAGCATTTCCTGATACAGCCATCTGAGGCTGTATTTTCGCTTTCCTGGATCATATATGACACATATGACACCACTGGTATACCAGATGTAATCCTAAAACCTATGCAGTCAGATTTAGTAGGTGGCAAGTGAATTTTAGGCCAAATTTTAGACTTATAAACCAATATTTGGTACTGGTTTGGGCTGATTTACATCTATTTTTGGCTATATTTAGAACAATATTTTGGTGAAATAATTTCAGGTCAGACATGTAATGCTCCAAATGCGCCTAAAATATCCTCATTAATTATTAGAATATGAATGAAATTAAATTTGGGCTTCAGATTAGCAATATTATGATATATTTGACATCTTCCACCTGAGGGGTGACCTGGTGCCCCCCCCCCCCCCCCCCCCCCCCCCCCCACACACACACACACACCCCGGAAATTGAAATTTTTAATGTGGCCCTCGAGTATGCCAGCCTAATACAAATTCATTCTCTGATATAAACTGAGTTTCCTGTAAAAAATTCAGCCAGTTTGACCAACTTTAAGGGGTGGTTTGGGCTGATCTGGCATTTTACCTATCCCTCGCCAACTACACTCCCTGAACCTGCACTTTGGGCTACATATGTATTTCTGAAGGAACACACTACTAAAATTCGTTTCAGAGGTGACTCCTGTATGAATCAATATGGTTTTCAACCTTGAATCTACCTTAATTGAGAATATATCAGCATTTCCTGATACAGCCATCTGAGGCTGTATTTTCGCTTTCCTGGATCATATATGACACATATGACACCACTGGTATACCAGATGTAATCCTAAAACCTATGCAGTCAGATTTAGTAGGTGGCAAGTGAATTTTAGGCCAAATTTTAGACTTATAGACCAATATTTGGTACTGGTTTGGGCTGATTTACATCTATTTTTGGCTATATTTAGAACAATATTTTGGTGAAATAATTTCAGGTCAGACATGTAATGCTCCAAATGCGCCTAAAATATCCTCATTAATTATTAGAATATGAATGAAATTAAATTTGGGCTTCAGATTAGCAATATTATGATATATTTGACATCTTCCACCTGAGGGGTGACCTGGTGCCCCCCCCCCCCCCCCCCCCCCACACACCCCGGAAATTGAAATTTTTAATGTGGCCCTCGAGTATGCCAGCCTAATACAAATTCATTCTCTGATATAAACTGAGTTTCCTGTAAAAAATTCAGCCAGTTTGACCAACTTTAAGGGGTGGTTTGGGCTGATCTGGCATTTTACCTATCCCTCGCCAACTACACTCCCTGAACCTGCACTTTGGGCTACATATGTATTTCTGAAGGAACACACTACTAAAATTCGTTTCAGAGGTGACTCCTGTATGAATCAATATGGTTTTCAACCTTGAATCTACCTTAATTGAGAATATATCAGCATTTCCTGATACAGCCATCTGAGGCTGTATTTTCGCTTTCCTGGATCATATATGACACATATGACACCACTGGTATACCAGATGTAATCCTAAAACCTATGCAGTCAGATTTAGTAGGTGGCAAGTGAATTTTAGGCCAAATTTTAGACTTATAGACCAATATTTGGTACTGGTTTGGGCTGATTTACATCTATTTTTGGCTATATTTAGAACAATATTTTGGTGAAATAATTTCAGGTCAGACATGTAATGCTCCAAATGCGCCTAAAATATCCTCATTAATTATTAGAATATGAATGAAATTAAATTTGGGCTTCAGGTTAGCAATATTATGATATATTTGACATCTTCCACCTGAGGGGTGACCTGGGGCCCCCCCCACACCCCGGAAATTGAAATTTTTAATGTGGCCCTCGAGTATGCCAGCCTAATACAAATTCATTCTCTGATATAAACTGAGTTTCCTGTAAAAAATTCAGCCAGTTTGACCAACTTTAAGGGGTGGTTTGGGCTGATCTGGCATTTTACCTATCCCTCGCCAACTACACTCCCTGAACCTGCACTTTGGGCTACATATGTATTTCTGAAGGAACACACTACTAAAATTCGTTTCAGAGGTGACTCCTGTACGAATCAATATGGTTTTCAACCTTGAATCTACCTTAATTGAGAATATATCAGCATTTCCTGATACAGCCATCTGAGGCTGTATTTTCGCTTTCCTGGATCATATATGACACATATGACACCACTGGTATACCAGATGTAATCCTAAAACCTATGCAGTCAGATTTAGTAGGTGGCAAGTGAATTTTAGGCCAAATTTTAGACTTATAGACCAATATTTGGTACTGGTTTGGGCTGATTTACATCTATTTTTGGCTATATTTAGAACAATATTTTGGTGAAATAATTTCAGGTCAGACATGTAATGCTCCAAATGCGCCTAAAATATCCTCATTAATTATTAGAATATGAATGAAATTAAATTTGGGCTTCAGATTAGCAATATTATGATATATTTGACATCTTCCACCTGAGGGGTGACCTGGTGCCCCCCCCCCCCCCCCCCCCCCCCCACACACCCCGGAAATTGAAATTTTTAATGTGGCCCTCGAGTATGCCAGCCTAATACAAATTCATTCTCTGATATAAACTGAGTTTCCTGTAAAAAATTCAGCCAGTTTGACCAACTTTAAGGGGTGGTTTGGGCTGATCTGGCATTTTACCTATCCCTCGCCAACTACACTCCCTGAACCTGCACTTTGGGCTACATATGTATTTCTGAAGGAACACACTACTAAAATTCGTTTCAGAGGTGACTCCTGTATGAATCAATATGGTTTTCAACCTTGAATCTACCTTAATTGAGAATATATCAGCATTTCCTGATACAGCCATCTGAGGCTGTATTTTCGCTTTCCTGGATCATATATGACACATATGACACCACTGGTATACCAGATGTAATCCTAAAACCTATGCAGTCAGATTTAGTAGGTGGCAAGTGAATTTTAGGCCAAATTTTAGACTTATAGACCAATATTTGGTACTGGTTTGGGCTGATTTACATCTATTTTTGGCTATATTTAGAACAATATTTTGGTGAAATAATTTCAGGTCAGACATGTAATGCTCCAAATGCGCCTAAAATATCCTCATTAATTATTAGAATATGAATGAAATTAAATTTGGGCTTCAGGTTAGCAATATTATGATATATTTGACATCTTCCACCTGAGGGGTGACCTGGGGCCCCCCCCACACCCCGGAAATTGAAATTTTTAATGTGGCCCTCGAGTATGCCAGCCTAATACAAATTCATTCTCTGATATAAACTGAGTTTCCTGTAAAAAATTCAGCCAGTTTGACCAACTTTAAGGGGTGGTTTGGGCTGATCTGGCATTTTACCTATCCCTCGCCAACTACACTCCCTGAACCTGCACTTTGGGCTACATATGTATTTCTGAAGGAACACACTACTAAAATTCGTTTCAGAGGTGACTCCTGTACGAATCAATATGGTTTTCAACCTTGAATCTACCTTAATTGAGAATATATCAGCATTTCCTGATACAGCCATCTGAGGCTGTATTTTCGCTTTCCTGGATCATATATGACACATATGACACCACTGGTATACCAGATGTAATCCTAAAACCTATGCAGTCAGATTTAGTAGGTGGCAAGTGAATTTTAGGCCAAATTTTAGACTTATAAACCAATATTTGGTACTGGTTTGGGCTGATTTACATCTATTTTTGGCTATATTTAGAACAATATTTTGGTGAAATAATTTCAGGTCAGACATGTAATGCTCCAAATGCGCCTAAAATATCCTCATTAATTATTAGAATATGAATGAAATTAAATTTGGGCTTCAGATTAGCAATATTATGATATATTTGACATCTTCCACCTGAGGGGTGACCTGGTGCCCCCCCCCCCCCCCCCCCCCACACACACACACACACACCCCGGAAATTGAAATTTTTAATGTGGCCCTCGAGTATGCCAGCCTAATACAAATTCATTCTCTGATATAAACTGAGTTTCCTGTAAAAAATTCAGCCAGTTTGACCAACTTTAAGGGGTGGTTTGGGCTGATCTGGCATTTTACCTATCCCTCGCCAACTACACTCCCTGAACCTGCACTTTGGGCTACATATGTATTTCTGAAGGAACACACTACTAAAATTCGTTTCAGAGGTGACTCCTGTATGAATCAATATGGTTTTCAACCTTGAATCTACCTTAATTGAGAATATATCAGCATTTCCTGATACAGCCATCTGAGGCTGTATTTTCGCTTTCCTGGATCATATATGACACATATGACACCACTGGTATACCAGATGTAATCCTAAAACCTATGCAGTCAGATTTAGTAGGTGGCAAGTGAATTTTAGGCCAAATTTTAGACTTATAGACCAATATTTGGTACTGGTTTGGGCTGATTTACATCTATTTTTGGCTATATTTAGAACAATATTTTGGTGAAATAATTTCAGGTCAGACATGTAATGCTCCAAATGCGCCTAAAATATCCTCATTAATTATTAGAATATGAATGAAATTAAATTTGGGCTTCAGGTTAGCAATATTATGATATATTTGACATCTTCCACCTGAGGGGTGACCTGGGGCCCCCCCACACCCCGGAAATTGAAATTTTTAATGTGGCCCTCGAGTATGCCAGCCTAATACAAATTCATTCTCTGATATAAACTGAGTTTCCAGTAAAAAATTCAGCCAGTTTGACCAACTTTAAGGGGTGGTTTGGGCTGATCTGGCATTTTACCTATCCCTCGCCAACTACACTCCCTGAACCTGCACTTTGGGCTACATATGTATTTCTGAAGGAACACACTACTAAAATTCGTTTCAGAGGTGACTCCTGTATGAATCAATATGGTTTTCAACCTTGAATCTACCTTAATTGAGAATATATCAGCATTTCCTGATACAGCCATCTGAGGCTGTATTTTCGCTTTCCTGGATCATATATGACACATATGACACCACTGGTATACCAGATGTAATCCTAAAACCTATGCAGTCAGATTTAGTAGGTGGCAAGTGAATTTTAGGCCAAATTTTAGACTTATAAACCAATATTTGGTACTGGTTTGGGCTGATTTACATCTATTTTTGGCTATATTTAGAACAATATTTTGGTGAAATAATTTCAGGTCAGACATGTAATGCTCCAAATGCGCCTAAAATATCCTCATTAATTATTAGAATATGAATGAAATTAAATTTGGGCTTCAGATTAGCAATATTATGATATATTTGACATCTTCCACCTGAGGGGTGACCTGGTGCCCCCCCCCCCCCCCCCCCCCCCACACACACACACACACCCCGGAAATTGAAATTTTTAATGTGGCCCTCGAGTATGCCAGCCTAATACAAATTCATTCTCTGATATAAACTGAGTTTCCTGTAAAAAATTCAGCCAGTTTGACCAACTTTAAGGGGTGGTTTGGGCTGATCTGGCATTTTACCTATCCCTCGCCAACTACACTCCCTGAACCTGCACTTTGGGCTACATATGTATTTCTGAAGGAACACACTACTAAAATTCGTTTCAGAGGTGACTCCTGTATGAATCAATATGGTTTTCAACCTTGAATCTACCTTAATTGAGAATATATCAGCATTTCCTGATACAGCCATCTGAGGCTGTATTTTCGCTTTCCTGGATCATATATGACACATATGACACCACTGGTATACCAGATGTAATCCTAAAACCTATGCAGTCAGATTTAGTAGGTGGCAAGTGAATTTTAGGCCAAATTTTAGACTTATAGACCAATATTTGGTACTGGTTTGGGCTGATTTACATCTATTTTTGGCTATATTTAGAACAATATTTTGGTGAAATAATTTCAGGTCAGACATGTAATGCTCCAAATGCGCCTAAAATATCCTCATTAATTATTAGAATATGAATGAAATTAAATTTGGGCTTCAGGTTAGCAATATTATGATATATTTGACATCTTCCACCTGAGGGGTGACCTGGGGCCCCCCCCACACCCCGGAAATTGAAATTTTTAATGTGGCCCTCGAGTATGCCAGCCTAATACAAATTCATTCTCTGATATAAACTGAGTTTCCTGTAAAAAATTCAGCCAGTTTGACCAACTTTAAGGGGTGGTTTGGGCTGATCTGGCATTTTACCTATCCCTCGCCAACTACACTCCCTGAACCTGCACTTTGGGCTACATATGTATTTCTGAAGGAACACACTACTAAAATTCGTTTCAGAGGTGACTCCTGTACGAATCAATATGGTTTTCAACCTTGAATCTACCTTAATTGAGAATATATCAGCATTTCCTGATACAGCCATCTGAGGCTGTATTTTCGCTTTCCTGGATCATATATGACACATATGACACCACTGGTATACCAGATGTAATCCTAAAACCTATGCAGTCAGATTTAGTAGGTGGCAAGTGAATTTTAGGCCAAATTTTAGACTTATAAACCAATATTTGGTACTGGTTTGGGCTGATTTACATCTATTTTTGGCTATATTTAGAACAATATTTTGGTGAAATAATTTCAGGTCAGACATGTAATGCTCCAAATGCGCCTAAAATATCCTCATTAATTATTAGAATATGAATGAAATTAAATTTGGGCTTCAGATTAGCAATATTATGATATATTTGACATCTTCCACCTGAGGGGTGACCTGGTGCCCCCCCCCCCCCCCACACACACACACACACACCCCGGAAATTGAAATTTTTAATGTGGCCCTCGAGTATGCCAGCCTAATACAAATTCATTCTCTGATATAAACTGAGTTTCCTGTAAAAAATTCAGCCAGTTTGACCAACTTTAAGGGGTGGTTTGGGCTGATCTGGCATTTTACCTATCCCTCGCCAACTACACTCCCTGAACCTGCACTTTGGGCTACATATGTATTTCTGAAGGAACACACTACTAAAATTCGTTTCAGAGGTGACTCCTGTATGAATCAATATGGTTTTCAACCTTGAATCTACCTTAATTGAGAATATATCAGCATTTCCTGATACAGCCATCTGAGGCTGTATTTTCGCTTTCCTGGATCATATATGACACATATGACACCACTGGTATACCAGATGTAATCCTAAAACCTATGCAGTCAGATTTAGTAGGTGGCAAGTGAATTTTAGGCCAAATTTTAGACTTATAGACCAATATTTGGTACTGGTTTGGGCTGATTTACATCTATTTTTGGCTATATTTAGAACAATATTTTGGTGAAATAATTTCAGGTCAGACATGTAATGCTCCAAATGCGCCTAAAATATCCTCATTAATTATTAGAATATGAATGAAATTAAATTTGGGCTTCAGGTTAGCAATATTATGATATATTTGACATCTTCCACCTGAGGGGTGACCTGGGGCCCCCCCACACCCCGGAAATTGAAATTTTTAATGTGGCCCTCGAGTATGCCAGCCTAATACAAATTCATTCTCTGATATAAACTGAGTTTCCAGTAAAAAATTCAGCCAGTTTGACCAACTTTAAGGGGTGGTTTGGGCTGATCTGGCATTTTACCTATCCCTCGCCAACTACACTCCCTGAACCTGCACTTTGGGCTACATATGTATTTCTGAAGGAACACACTACTAAAATTCGTTTCAGAGGTGACTCCTGTATGAATCAATATGGTTTTCAACCTTGAATCTACCTTAATTGAGAATATATCAGCATTTCCTGATACAGCCATCTGAGGCTGTATTTTCGCTTTCCTGGATCATATATGACACATATGACACCACTGGTATACCAGATGTAATCCTAAAACCTATGCAGTCAGATTTAGTAGGTGGCAAGTGAATTTTAGGCCAAATTTTAGACTTATAAACCAATATTTGGTACTGGTTTGGGCTGATTTACATCTATTTTTGGCTATATTTAGAACAATATTTTGGTGAAATAATTTCAGGTCAGACATGTAATGCTCCAAATGCGCCTAAAATATCCTCATTAATTATTAGAATATGAATGAAATTAAATTTGGGCTTCAGATTAGCAATATTATGATATATTTGACATCTTCCACCTGAGGGGTGACCTGGTGCCCCCCCCCCCCCCCCCCCCCACACACACACACACACCCCGGAAATTGAAATTTTTAATGTGGCCCTCGAGTATGCCAGCCTAATACAAATTCATTCTCTGATATAAACTGAGTTTCCTGTAAAAAATTCAGCCAGTTTGACCAACTTTAAGGGGTGGTTTGGGCTGATCTGGCATTTTACCTATCCCTCGCCAACTACACTCCCTGAACCTGCACTTTGGGCTACATATGTATTTCTGAAGGAACACACTACTAAAATTCGTTTCAGAGGTGACTCCTGTATGAATCAATATGGTTTTCAACCTTGAATCTACCTTAATTGAGAATATATCAGCATTTCCTGATACAGCCATCTGAGGCTGTATTTTCGCTTTCCTGGATCATATATGACACATATGACACCACTGGTATACCAGATGTAATCCTAAAACCTATGCAGTCAGATTTAGTAGGTGGCAAGTGAATTTTAGGCCAAATTTTAGACTTATAGACCAATATTTGGTACTGGTTTGGGCTGATTTACATCTATTTTTGGCTATATTTAGAACAATATTTTGGTGAAATAATTTCAGGTCAGACATGTAATGCTCCAAATGCGCCTAAAATATCCTCATTAATTATTAGAATATGAATGAAATTAAATTTGGGCTTCAGGTTAGCAATATTATGATATATTTGACATCTTCCACCTGAGGGGTGACCTGGGGCCCCCCCCCCACACCCCGGAAATTGAAATTTTTAATGTGGCCCTCGAGTATGCCAGCCTAATACAAATTCATTCTCTGATATAAACTGAGTTTCCTGTAAAAAATTCAGCCAGTTTGACCAACTTTAAGGGGTGGTTTGGGCTGATCTGGCATTTTACCTATCCCTCGCCAACTACACTCCCTGAACCTGCACTTTGGTCTACATATGTATTACTGAAGGAACACACTACTAAAATTCGTTTCAGAGGTGACTCCTGTACGAATCAATATGGTTTTCAACCTTGAATCTACCTTAATTGAGAATATATCAGCATTTCCTGATACAGCCATCTGAGGCTGTATTTTCGCTTTCCTGGATCATATATGACACATATGACACCACTGGTATACCAGATGTAATCCTAAAACCTATGCAGTCAGATTTAGTAGGTGGCAAGTGAATTTTAGGCCAAATTTTAGACTTATAAACCAATATTTGGTACTGGTTTGGGCTGATTTACATCTATTTTTGGCTATATTTAGAACAATATTTTGGTGAAATAATTTCAGGTCAGACATGTAATGCTCCAAATGCGCCTAAAATATCCTCATTAATTATTAGAATATGAATGAAATTAAATTTGGGCTTCAGATTAGCAATATTATGATATATTTGACATCTTCCACCTGAGGGGTGACCTGGTGCCCCCCCCCCCCCCCCCCCCACACACACACCCCGGAAATTGAAATTTTTAATGTGGCCCTCGAGTATGCCAGCCTAATACAAATTCATTCTCTGATATAAACTGAGTTTCCTGTAAAAAATTCAGCCAGTTTGACCAACTTTAAGGGGTGGTTTGGGCTGATCTGGCATTTTACCTATCCCTCGCCAACTACACTCCCTGAACCTGCACTTTGGGCTACATATGTATTTCTGAAGGAACACACTACTAAAATTCGTTTCAGAGGTGACTCCTGTATGAATCAATATGGTTTTCAACCTTGAATCTACCTTAATTGAGAATATATCAGCATTTCCTGATACAGCCATCTGAGGCTGTATTTTCGCTTTCCTGGATCATATATGACACATATGACACCACTGGTATACCAGATGTAATCCTAAAACCTATGCAGTCAGATTTAGTAGGTGGCAAGTGAATTTTAGGCCAAATTTTAGACTTATAGACCAATATTTGGTACTGGTTTGGGCTGATTTACATCTATTTTTGGCTATATTTAGAACAATATTTTGGTGAAATAATTTCAGGTCAGACATGTAATGCTCCAAATGCGCCTAAAATATCCTCATTAATTATTAGAATATGAATGAAATTAAATTTGGGCTTCAGGTTAGCAATATTATGATATATTTGACATCTTCCACCTGAGGGGTGACCTGGGGCCCCCCCACACCCCGGAAATTGAAATTTTTAATGTGGCCCTCGAGTATGCCAGCCTAATACAAATTCATTCTCTGATATAAACTGAGTTTCCTGTAAAAAATTCAGCCAGTTTGACCAACTTTAAGGGGTGGTTTGGGCTGATCTGGCATTTTACCTATCCCTCGCCAACTACACTCCCTGAACCTGCACTTTGGGCTACATATGTATTTCTGAAGGAACACACTACTAAAATTCGTTTCAGAGGTGACTCCTGTATGAATCAATATGGTTTTCAACCTTGAATCTACCTTAATTGAGAATATATCAGCATTTCCTGATACAGCCATCTGAGGCTGTATTTTCGCTTTCCTGGATCATATATGACACATATGACACCACTGGTATACCAGATGTAATCCTAAAACCTATGCAGTCAGATTTAGTAGGTGGCAAGTGAATTTTAGGCCAAATTTTAGACTTATAGACCAATATTTGGTACTGGTTTGGGCTGATTTACATCTATTTTTGGCTATATTTAGAACAATATTTTGGTGAAATAATTTCAGGTCAGACATGTAATGCTCCAAATGCGCCTAAAATATCCTCATTAATTATTAGAATATGAATGAAATTAAATTTGGGCTTCAGGTTAGCAATATTATGATATATTTGACATCTTCCACCTGAGGGGTGACCTGGGGCCCCCCCACACCCCGGAAATTGAAATTTTTAATGTGGCCCTCGAGTATGCCAGCCTAATACAAATTCATTCTCTGATATAAACTGAGTTTCCTGTAAAAAATTCAGCCAGTTTGACCAACTTTAAGGGGTGGTTTGGGCTGATCTGGCATTTTACCTATCCCTCGCCAACTACACTCCCTGAACCTGCACTTTGGGCTACATATGTATTTCTGAAGGAACACACTACTAAAATTCGTTTCAGAGGTGACTCCTGTATGAATCAATATGGTTTTCAACCTTGAATCTACCTTAATTGAGAATATATCAGCATTTCCTGATACAGCCATCTGAGGCTGTATTTTCGCTTTCCTGGATCATATATGACACATATGACACCACTGGTATACCAGATGTAATCCTAAAACCTATGCAGTCAGATTTAGTAGGTGGCAAGTGAATTTTAGGCCAAATTTTAGACTTATAAACCAATATTTGGTACTGGTTTGGGCTGATTTACATCTATTTTTGGCTATATTTAGAACAATATTTTGGTGAAATAATTTCAGGTCAGACATGTAATGCTCCAAATGCGCCTAAAATATCCTCATTAATTATTAGAATATGAATGAAATTAAATTTGGGCTTCAGGTTAGCAATATTATGATATATTTGACATCTTCCACCTGAGGGGTGATCTGGGGCCCCCCCCACACCCCGGAAATTGAAATTTTTAATGTGGCCCTCGAGTATGCCAGCCTAATACAAATTCATTCTCTGATATAAACTGAGTTTCCTGTAAAAAATTCAGCCAGTTTGACCAACTTTAAGGGGTGGTTTGGGCTGATCTGGCATTTTACCTATCCCTCGCCAACTACACTCCCTGAACCTGCACTTTGGGCTACATATGTATTTCTGAAGGAACACACTACTAAAATTCGTTTCAGAGGTGACTCCTGTATGAATCAATATGGTTTTCAACCTTGAATCTACCTTAATTGAGAATATATCAGCATTTCCTGATACAGCCATCTGAGGCTGTATTTTCGCTTTCCTGGATCATATATGACACATATGACACCACTGGTATACCAGATGTAATCCTAAAACCTATGCAGTCAGATTTAGTAGGTGGCAAGTGAATTTTAGGCCAAATTTTAGACTTATAAACCAATATTTGGTACTGGTTTGGGCTGATTTACATCTATTTTTGGCTATATTTAGAACAATATTTTGGTGAAATAATTTCAGGTCAGACATGTAATGCTCCAAATGCGCCTAAAATATCCTCATTAATTATTAGAATATGAATGAAATTAAATTTGGGCTTCAGGTTAGCAATATTATGATATATTTGACATCTTCCACCTGAGGGGTGATCTGGGGCCCCCCCCACACCCCGGAAATTGAAATTTTTAATGTGGCCCTCGAGTATGCCAGCCTAATACAAATTCATTCTCTGATATAAACTGAGTTTCCTGTAAAAAATTCAGCCAGTTTGACCAACTTTAAGGGGTGGTTTGGGCTGATCTGGCATTTTACCTATCCCTCGCCAACTACACTCCCTGAACCTGCACTTTGGGCTACATATGTATTTCTGAAGGAACACACTACTAAAATTCGTTTCAGAGGTGACTCCTGTATGAATCAATATGGTTTTCAACCTTGAATCTACCTTAATTGAGAATATATCAGCATTTCCTGATACAGCCATCTGAGGCTGTATTTTCGCTTTCCTGGATCATATATGACACATATGACACCACTGGTATACCAGATGTAATCCTAAAACCTATGCAGTCAGATTTAGTAGGTGGCAAGTGAATTTTAGGCCAAATTTTAGACTTATAGACCAATATTTGGTACTGGTTTGGGCTGATTTACATCTATTTTTGGCTATATTTAGAACAATATTTTGGTGAAATAATTTCAGGTCAGACATGTAATGCTCCAAATGCGCCTAAAATATCCTCATTAATTATTAGAATATGAATGAAATTAAATTTGGGCTTCAGGTTAGCAATATTATGATATATTTGACATCTTCCACCTGAGGGGTGACCTGGGGCCCCCCCCCCACACCCCGGAAATTGAAATTTTTAATGTGGCCCTCGAGTATGCCAGCCTAATACAAATTCATTCTCTGATATAAACTGAGTTTCCTGTAAAAAATTCAGCCAGTTTGACCAACTTTAAGGGGTGGTTTGGGCTGATCTGGCATTTTACCTATCCCTCGCCAACTACACTCCCTGAACCTGCACTTTGGTCTACATATGTATTACTGAAGGAACACACTACTAAAATTCGTTTCAGAGGTGACTCCTGTACGAATCAATATGGTTTTCAACCTTGAATCTACCTTAATTGAGAATATATCAGCATTTCCTGATACAGCCATCTGAGGCTGTATTTTCGCTTTCCTGGATCATATATGACACATATGACACCACTGGTATACCAGATGTAATCCTAAAACCTATGCAGTCAGATTTAGTAGGTGGCAAGTGAATTTTAGGCCAAATTTTAGACTTATAAACCAATATTTGGTACTGGTTTGGGCTGATTTACATCTATTTTTGGCTATATTTAGAACAATATTTTGGTGAAATAATTTCAGGTCAGACATGTAATGCTCCAAATGCGCCTAAAATATCCTCATTAATTATTAGAATATGAATGAAATTAAATTTGGGCTTCAGATTAGCAATATTATGATATATTTGACATCTTCCACCTGAGGGGTGACCTGGTGCCCCCCCCCCCCCCCCCCCCCACACACACACCCCGGAAATTGAAATTTTTAATGTGGCCCTCGAGTATGCCAGCCTAATACAAATTCATTCTCTGATATAAACTGAGTTTCCTGTAAAAAATTCAGCCAGTTTGACCAACTTTAAGGGGTGGTTTGGGCTGATCTGGCATTTTACCTATCCCTCGCCAACTACACTCCCTGAACCTGCACTTTGGGCTACATATGTATTTCTGAAGGAACACACTACTAAAATTCGTTTCAGAGGTGACTCCTGTATGAATCAATATGGTTTTCAACCTTGAATCTACCTTAATTGAGAATATATCAGCATTTCCTGATACAGCCATCTGAGGCTGTATTTTCGCTTTCCTGGATCATATATGACACATATGACACCACTGGTATACCAGATGTAATCCTAAAACCTATGCAGTCAGATTTAGTAGGTGGCAAGTGAATTTTAGGCCAAATTTTAGACTTATAGACCAATATTTGGTACTGGTTTGGGCTGATTTACATCTATTTTTGGCTATATTTAGAACAATATTTTGGTGAAATAATTTCAGGTCAGACATGTAATGCTCCAAATGCGCCTAAAATATCCTCATTAATTATTAGAATATGAATGAAATTAAATTTGGGCTTCAGGTTAGCAATATTATGATATATTTGACATCTTCCACCTGAGGGGTGACCTGGGGCCCCCCCACACCCCGGAAATTGAAATTTTTAATGTGGCCCTCGAGTATGCCAGCCTAATACAAATTCATTCTCTGATATAAACTGAGTTTCCTGTAAAAAATTCAGCCAGTTTGACCAACTTTAAGGGGTGGTTTGGGCTGATCTGGCATTTTACCTATCCCTCGCCAACTACACTCCCTGAACCTGCACTTTGGGCTACATATGTATTTCTGAAGGAACACACTACTAAAATTCGTTTCAGAGGTGACTCCTGTATGAATCAATATGGTTTTCAACCTTGAATCTACCTTAATTGAGAATATATCAGCATTTCCTGATACAGCCATCTGAGGCTGTATTTTCGCTTTCCTGGATCATATATGACACATATGACACCACTGGTATACCAGATGTAATCCTAAAACCTATGCAGTCAGATTTAGTAGGTGGCAAGTGAATTTTAGGCCAAATTTTAGACTTATAGACCAATATTTGGTACTGGTTTGGGCTGATTTACATCTATTTTTGGCTATATTTAGAACAATATTTTGGTGAAATAATTTCAGGTCAGACATGTAATGCTCCAAATGCGCCTAAAATATCCTCATTAATTATTAGAATATGAATGAAATTAAATTTGGGCTTCAGGTTAGCAATATTATGATATATTTGACATCTTCCACCTGAGGGGTGACCTGGGGCCCCCCCACACCCCGGAAATTGAAATTTTTAATGTGGCCCTCGAGTATGCCAGCCTAATACAAATTCATTCTCTGATATAAACTGAGTTTCCTGTAAAAAATTCAGCCAGTTTGACCAACTTTAAGGGGTGGTTTGGGCTGATCTGGCATTTTACCTATCCCTCGCCAACTACACTCCCTGAACCTGCACTTTGGGCTACATATGTATTTCTGAAGGAACACACTACTAAAATTCGTTTCAGAGGTGACTCCTGTATGAATCAATATGGTTTTCAACCTTGAATCTACCTTAATTGAGAATATATCAGCATTTCCTGATACAGCCATCTGAGGCTGTATTTTCGCTTTCCTGGATCATATATGACACATATGACACCACTGGTATACCAGATGTAATCCTAAAACCTATGCAGTCAGATTTAGTAGGTGGCAAGTGAATTTTAGGCCAAATTTTAGACTTATAAACCAATATTTGGTACTGGTTTGGGCTGATTTACATCTATTTTTGGCTATATTTAGAACAATATTTTGGTGAAATAATTTCAGGTCAGACATGTAATGCTCCAAATGCGCCTAAAATATCCTCATTAATTATTAGAATATGAATGAAATTAAATTTGGGCTTCAGGTTAGCAATATTATGATATATTTGACATCTTCCACCTGAGGGGTGATCTGGGGCCCCCCCCACACCCCGGAAATTGAAATTTTTAATGTGGCCCTCGAGTATGCCAGCCTAATACAAATTCATTCTCTGATATAAACTGAGTTTCCTGTAAAAAATTCAGCCAGTTTGACCAACTTTAAGGGGTGGTTTGGGCTGATCTGGCATTTTACCTATCCCTCGCCAACTACACTCCCTGAACCTGCACTTTGGGCTACATATGTATTTCTGAAGGAACACACTACTAAAATTCGTTTCAGAGGTGACTCCTGTATGAATCAATATGGTTTTCAACCTTGAATCTACCTTAATTGAGAATATATCAGCATTTCCTGATACAGCCATCTGAGGCTGTATTTTCGCTTTCCTGGATCATATATGACACATATGACACCACTGGTATACCAGATGTAATCCTAAAACCTATGCAGTCAGATTTAGTAGGTGGCAAGTGAATTTTAGGCCAAATTTTAGACTTATAAACCAATATTTGGTACTGGTTTGGGCTGATTTACATCTATTTTTGGCTATATTTAGAACAATATTTTGGTGAAATAATTTCAGGTCAGACATGTAATGCTCCAAATGCGCCTAAAATATCCTCATTAATTATTAGAATATGAATGAAATTAAATTTGGGCTTCAGGTTAGCAATATTATGATATATTTGACATCTTCCACCTGAGGGGTGATCTGGGGCCCCCCCCACACCCCGGAAATTGAAATTTTTAATGTGGCCCTCGAGTATGCCAGCCTAATACAAATTCATTCTCTGATATAAACTGAGTTTCCTGTAAAAAAATTCAGCCAGTTTGACCAACTTTAAGGGGTGGTTTGGGCTGATCTGGCATTTTATATTTCTGAAGGAACACACTACTAAAATTCGTTTCAGAGGTGACTCCTGTATGAATCAATATGGTTTTCAACCTTGAATCTACCTTAATGAGAATATATCAGCATTTCCTGATACAGCCATCCCTGAGGCTGTATTTCGCTTTCCCTGGATCATATTTCCTGATACAGCCATCTGAGGCTGTATTTTCGCTTTCCTGGATCATATATGACACATATGACACCACTGGTATACCAGATGTAATCCTAAAACCTATGCAGTCAGATTTAGTAGGTGGCAAGTGAATTTTAGGCCAAATTTTAGACTTATAAACCAATATTTGGTACTGGTTTGGGCTGATTTACATCTATTTTTGGCTATATTTAGAACAATATTTTGGTGAAATAATTTCAGGTCAGACATGTAATGCTCCAAATGCGCCTAAAATATCCTCATTAATTATTAGAATATGAATGAAATTAAATTTGGGCTTCAGGTTAGCAATATTATGATATATTTGACATCTTCCACCTGAGGGGTGATCTGGGGCCCCCCCCACACCCCGGAAATTGAAATTTTTAATGTGGCCCTCGAGTATGCCAGCCTAATACAAATTCATTCTCTGATATAAACTGAGTTTCCTGTAAAAAATTCAGCCAGTTTGACCAACTTTAAGGGGTGGTTTGGGCTGATCTGGCATTTTACCTATCCCTCGCCAACTACACTCCCTGAACCTGCACTTTGGGCTACATATGTATTTCTGAAGGAACACACTACTAAAATTCGTTTCAGAGGTGACTCCTGTATGAATCAATATGGTTTTCAACCTTGAATCTACCTTAATTGAGAATATATCAGCATTTCCTGATACAGCCATCTGAGGCTGTATTTTCGCTTTCCTGGATCATATATGACACATATGACACCACTGGTATACCAGATGTAATCCTAAAACCTATGCAGTCAGATTTAGTAGGTGGCAAGTGAATTTTAGGCCAAATTTTAGACTTATAAACCAATATTTGGTACTGGTTTGGGCTGATTTACATCTATTTTTGGCTATATTTAGAACAATATTTTGGTGAAATAATTTCAGGTCAGACATGTAATGCTCCAAATGCGCCTAAAATATCCTCATTAATTATTAGAATATGAATGAAATTAAATTTGGGCTTCAGATTAGCAATATTATGATATATTTGACATCTTCCACCTGAGGGGTGATCTGGTGCCCCCCCCCCCCCCCCACACACACACACCCCGGAAATTGAAATTTTTAATGTGGCCCTCGAGTATGCCAGCCTAATACAAATTCATTCTCTGATATAAACTGAGTTTCCTGTAAAAAATTCAGCCAGTTTGACCAACTTTAAGGGGTGGTTTGGGCTGATCTGGCATTTTACCTATCCCTCGCCAACTACACTCCCTGAACCTGCACTTTGGGCTACATATGTATTTCTGAAGGAACACACTACTAAAATTCGTTTCAGAGGTGACTCCTGTATGAATCAATATGGTTTTCAACCTTGAATCTACCTTAATTGAGAATATATCAGCATTTCCTGATACAGCCATCTGAGGCTGTATTTTCGCTTTCCTGGATCATATATGACACATATGACACCACTGGTATACCAGATGTAATCCTAAAACCTATGCAGTCAGATTTAGTAGGTGGCAAGTGAATTTTAGGCCAAATTTTAGACTTATAGACCAATATTTGGTACTGGTTTGGGCTGATTTACATCTATTTTTGGCTATATTTAGAACAATATTTTGGTGAAATAATTTCAGGTCAGACATGTAATGCTCCAAATGCGCCTAAAATATCCTCATTAATTATTAGAATATGAATGAAATTAAATTTGGGCTTCAGATTAGCAATATTATGATATATTTGACATCTTCCACCTGAGGGGTGACCTGGTGCCCCCCCCCCCCACACCCCGGAAATTGAAATTTTTAATGTGGCCCTCGAGTATGCCAGCCTAATACAAATTCATTCTCTGATATAAACTGAGTTTCCTGTAAAAAATTCAGCCAGTTTGACCAACTTTAAGGGGTGGTTTGGGCTGATCTGGCATTTTACCTATCCCTCGCCAACTACACTCCCTGAACCTGCACTTTGGGCTACATATGTATTTCTGAAGGAACACACTACTAAAATTCGTTTCAGAGGTGACTCCTGTATGAATCAATATGGTTTTCAACCTTGAATCTACCTTAATTGAGAATATATCAGCATTTCCTGATACAGCCATCTGAGGCTGTATTTTCGCTTTCCTGGATCATATATGACACATATGACACCACTGGTATACCAGATGTAATCCTAAAACCTATGCAGTCAGATTTAGTAGGTGGCAAGTGAATTTTAGGCCAAATTTTAGACTTATAGACCAATATTTGGTACTGGTTTGGGCTGATTTACATCTATTTTTGGCTATATTTAGAACAATATTTTGGTGAAATAATTTCAGGTCAGACATGTAATGCTCCAAATGCGCCTAAAATATCCTCATTAATTATTAGAATATGAATGAAATTAAATTTGGGCTTCAGGTTAGCAATATTATGATATATTTGACATCTTCCACCTGAGGGGTGACCTGGGGCCCCCCCCACACCCCGGAAATTGAAATTTTTAATGTGGCCCTCGAGTATGCCAGCCTAATACAAATTCATTCTCTGATATAAACTGAGTTTCCAGTAAAAAATTCAGCCAGTTTGACCAACTTTAAGGGGTGGTTTGGGCTGATCTGGCATTTTACCTATCCCTCGCCAACTACACTCCCTGAACCTGCACTTTGGGCTACATATGTATTTCTGAAGGAACACACTACTAAAATTCGTTTCAGAGGTGACTCCTGTATGAATCAATATGGTTTTCAACCTTGAATCTACCTTAATTGAGAATATATCAGCATTTCCTGATACAGCCATCTGAGGCTGTATTTTCGCTTTCCTGGATCATATATGACACATATGACACCACTGGTATACCAGATGTAATCCTAAAACCTATGCAGTCAGATTTAGTAGGTGGCAAGTGAATTTTAGGCCAAATTTTAGACTTATAGACCAATATTTGGTACTGGTTTGGGCTGATTTACATCTATTTTTGGCTATATTTAGAACAATATTTTGGTGAAATAATTTCAGGTCAGACATGTAATGCTCCAAATGCGCCTAAAATATCCTCATTAATTATTAGAATATGAATGAAATTAAATTTGGGCTTCAGGTTAGCAATATTATGATATATTTGACATCTTCCACCTGAGGGGTGACCTGGGGCCCCCCCACACCCCGGAAATTGAAATTTTTAATGTGGCCCTCGAGTATGCCAGCCTAATACAAATTCATTCTCTGATATAAACTGAGTTTCCTGTAAAAAATTCAGCCAGTTTAACCAACTTTAAGGGGTGGTTTGGGCTGATCTGGCATTTTACCTATCCCTCGCCAACTACACTCCCTGAACCTGCACTTTGGGCTACATATGTATTTCTGAAGGAACACACTACTAAAATTCGTTTCAGAGGTGACTCCTGTATGAATCAATATGGTTTTCAACCTTGAATCTACCTTAATTGAGAATATATCAGCATTTCCTGATACAGCCATCTGAGGCTGTATTTTCGCTTTCCTGGATCATATATGACACATATGACACCACTGGTATACCAGATGTAATCCTAAAACCTATGCAGTCAGATTTAGTAGGTGGCAAGTGAATTTTAGGCCAAATTTTAGACTTATAAACCAATATTTGGTACTGGTTTGGGCTGATTTACATCTATTTTTGGCTATATTTAGAACAATATTTTGGTGAAATAATTTCAGGTCAGACATGTAATGCTCCAAATGCGCCTAAAATATCCTCATTAATTATTAGAATATGAATGAAATTAAATTTGGGCTTCAGATTAGCAATATTATGATATATTTGACATCTTCCACCTGAGGGGTGACCTGGTGCCCCCCCCCCCCCCCCCCCCCCCACACCCCGGAAATTGAAATTTTTAATGTGGCCCTCGAGTATGCCAGCCTAATACAAATTCATTCTCTGATATAAACTGATTTTCCTGTAAAAAATTCAGCCAGTTTGACCAACTTTAAGGGGTGGTTTGGGCTGATCTGGCATTTTACCTATCCCTCGCCAACTACACTCCCTGAACCTGCACTTTGGGCTACATATGTATTTCTGAAGGAACACACTACTAAAATTCGTTTCAGAGGTGACTCCTGTATGAATCAATATGGTTTTCAACCTTGAATCTACCTTAATTGAGAATATATCAGCATTTCCTGATACAGCCATCTGAGGCTGTATTTTCGCTTTCCTGGATCATATATGACACATATGACACCACTGGTATACCAGATGTAATCCTAAAACCTATGCAGTCAGATTTAGTAGGTGGCAAGTGAATTTTAGGCCAAATTTTAGACTTATAGACCAATATTTGGTACTGGTTTGGGCTGATTTACATCTATTTTTGGCTATATTTAGAACAATATTTTGGTGAAATAATTTCAGGTCAGACATGTAATGCTCCAAATGCGCCTAAAATATCCTCATTAATTATTAGAATATGAATGAAATTAAATTTGGGCTTCAGATTAGCAATATTATGATATATTTGACATCTTCCACCTGAGGGGTGACCTGGTGCCCCCCCCCCCACACCCCGGAAATTGAAATTTTTAATGTGGCCCTCGAGTATGCCAGCCTAATACAAATTCATTCTCTGATATAAACTGAGTTTCCTGTAAAAAATTCAGCCAGTTTGACCAACTTTAAGGGGTGGTTTGGGCTGATCTGGCATTTTACCTATCCCTCGCCAACTACACTCCCTGAACCTGCACTTTGGGCTACATATGTATTTCTGAAGGAACACACTACTAAAATTCGTTTCAGAGGTGACTCCTGTATGAATCAATATGGTTTTCAACCTTGAATCTACCTTAATTGAGAATATATCAGCATTTCCTGATACAGCCATCTGAGGCTGTATTTTCGCTTTCCTGGATCATATATGACACATATGACACCACTGGTATACCAGATGTAATCCTAAAACCTATGCAGTCAGATTTAGTAGGTGGCAAGTGAATTTTAGGCCAAATTTTAGACTTATAGACCAATATTTGGTACTGGTTTGGGCTGATTTACATCTATTTTTGGCTATATTTAGAACAATATTTTGGTGAAATAATTTCAGGTCAGACATGTAATGCTCCAAATGCGCCTAAAATATCCTCATTAATTATTAGAATATGAATGAAATTAAATTTGGGCTTCAGGTTAGCAATATTATGATATATTTGACATCTTCCACCTGAGGGGTGACCTGGGGCCCCCCCACACCCCGGAAATTGAAATTTTTAATGTGGCCCTCGAGTATGCCAGCCTAATACAAATTCATTCTCTGATATAAACTGAGTTTCCTGTAAAAAATTCAGCCAGTTTGACCAACTTTAAGGGGTGGTTTGGGCTGATCTGGCATTTTACCTATCCCTCGCCAACTACACTCCCTGAACCTGCACTTTGGGCTACATATGTATTTCTGAAGGAACACACTACTAAAATTCGTTTCAGAGGTGACTCCTGTATGAATCAATATGGTTTTCAACCTTGAATCTACCTTAATTGAGAATATATCAGCATTTCCTGATACAGCCATCTGAGGCTGTATTTTCGCTTTCCTGGATCATATATGACACATATGACACCACTGGTATACCAGATGTAATCCTAAAACCTATGCAGTCAGATTTAGTAGGTGGCAAGTGAATTTTAGGCCAAATTTTAGACTTATAAACCAATATTTGGTACTGGTTTGGGCTGATTTACATCTATTTTTGGCTATATTTAGAACAATATTTTGGTGAAATAATTTCAGGTCAGACATGTAATGCTCCAAATGCGCCTAAAATATCCTCATTAATTATTAGAATATGAATGAAATTAAATTTGGGCTTCAGATTAGCAATATTATGATATATTTGACATCTTCCACCTGAGGGGTGACCTGGTGCCCCCCCCCCCCCCCCACACACCCCGGAAATTGAAATTTTTAATGTGGCCCTCGAGTATGCCAGCCTAATACAAATTCATTCTCTGATATAAACTGAGTTTCCTGTAAAAAATTCAGCCAGTTTGACCAACTTTAAGGGGTGGTTTGGGCTGATCTGGCATTTTACCTATCCCTCGCCAACTACACTCCCTGAACCTGCACTTTGGGCTACATATGTATTTCTGAAGGAACACACTACTAAAATTCGTTTCAGAGGTGACTCCTGTATGAATCAATATGGTTTTCAACCTTGAATCTACCTTAATTGAGAATATATCAGCATTTCCTGATACAGCCATCTGAGGCTGTATTTTCGCTTTCCTGGATCATATATGACACATATGACACCACTGGTATACCAGATGTAATCCTAAAACCTATGCAGTCAGATTTAGTAGGTGGCAAGTGAATTTTAGGCCAAATTTTAGACTTATAGACCAATATTTGGTACTGGTTTGGGCTGATTTACATCTATTTTTGGCTATATTTAGAACAATATTTTGGTGAAATAATTTCAGGTCAGACATGTAATGCTCCAAATGCGCCTAAAATATCCTCATTAATTATTAGAATATGAATGAAATTAAATTTGGGCTTCAGGTTAGCAATATTATGATATATTTGACATCTTCCACCTGAGGGGTGACCTGGGGCCCCCCCACACCCCGGAAATTGAAATTTTTAATGTGGCCCTCGAGTATGCCAGCCTAATACAAATTCATTCTCTGATATAAACTGAGTTTCCTGTAAAAATTCAGCCAGTTTGACCAACTTTAAGGGGTGGTTTGGGCTGATCTGGCATTTTACCTATCCCTCGCCAACTACACTCCCTGAACCTGCACTTTGGGCTACATATGTATTTCTGAAGGAACACACTACTAAAATTCGTTTCAGAGGTGACTCCTGCATGAATCAATATGGTTCTCAACCTTGAATCTACCTTAATTGAGAATATATCAGCATTTCCTGATACAGCCATCTGAGGCTGTATTTTCGCTTTCCTGGATCATATATGACACATATGACACCACTGGTATACCAGATGTAATCCTAAAACCTATGCAGTCAGATTTAGTAGGTGGCAAGTGAAATTTAGGCCAAATTTTAGACTTATAGACCAATATTTGGTACTGGTTTGGGCTGATTTACATCTATTTTTGGCTATATTTAGAACAATATTTTGGTGAAATAATTTCAGGTCAGACATGTAATGCTCCAAATGCGCCTAAAATATCCTCATTAATTATTAGAATATGAATGAAATTAAATTTGGGCTTCAGATTAGCAATATTATGATATATTTGACATCTTCCACCTGAGGGGTGACCTGGTGCCCCCCCCCCCCCCCCCCACACACCCCGGAAATTGAAATTTTTAATGTGGCCCTCGAGTATGCCAGCCTAATACAAATTCATTCTCTGATATAAACTGAGTTTCCTGTAAAAAATTCAGCCAGTTTGACCAACTTTAAGGGGTGGTTTGGGCTGATCTGGCATTTTACCTATCCCTCGCCAACTACACTCCCTGAACCTGCACTTTGGGCTACATATGTATTTCTGAAGGAACACACTACTAAAATTCGTTTCAGAGGTGACTCCTGTATGAATCAATATGGTTTTCAACCTTGAATCTACCTTAATTGAGAATATATCAGCATTTCCTGATACAGCCATCTGAGGCTGTATTTTCGCTTTCCTGGATCATATATGACACATATGACACCACTGGTATACCAGATGTAATCCTAAAACCTATGCAGTCAGATTTAGTAGGTGGCAAGTGAATTTTAGGCCAAATTTTAGACTTATAGACCAATATTTGGTACTGGTTTGGGCTGATTTACATCTATTTTTGGCTATATTTAGAACAATATTTTGGTGAAATAATTTCAGGTCAGACATGTAATGCTCCAAATGCGCCTAAAATATCCTCATTAATTATTAGAATATGAATGAAATTAAATTTGGGCTTCAGGTTAGCAATATTATGATATATTTGACATCTTCCACCTGAGGGGTGACCTGGGGCCCCCCCACACCCCGGAAATTGAAATTTTTAATGTGGCCCTCGAGTATGCCAGCCTAATACAAATTCATTCTCTGATATAAACTGAGTTTCCTGTAAAAATTCAGCCAGTTTGACCAACTTTAAGGGGTGGTTTGGGCTGATCTGGCATTTTACCTATCCCTCGCCAACTACACTCCCTGAACCTGCACTTTGGGCTACATATGTATTTCTGAAGGAACACACTACTAAAATTCGTTTCAGAGGTGACTCCTGCATGAATCAATATGGTTCTCAACCTTGAATCTACCTTAATTGAGAATATATCAGCATTTCCTGATACAGCCATCTGAGGCTGTATTTTCGCTTTCCTGGATCATATATGACACATATGACACCACTGGTATACCAGATGTAATCCTAAAACCTATGCAGTCAGATTTAGTAGGTGGCAAGTGAAATTTAGGCCAAATTTTAGACTTATAGACCAATATTTGGTACTGGTTTGGGCTGATTTACAACTATTTTGGGCTATATTTAGAACAATATTTTGGTGAAATAATTTCAGGTCAGACATGTAATGCTCCGAATGCGCCTAAAATATCCTCATTAATTATTAGAATATGAATGAAATTAAATTTGGGCTTCAGGTTAGCAATATTATGATATATTTGACATCTTCCACCTGAGGGGTGACCTGGGGCCCCCCACACCCCGGAAATTGAAATTTTTAATGTGGCCCTCGAGTATGCCAGCCTAATACAAATTCATTCTCTGATATAAACTGAGTTTCCTGTAAAAAATTCAGCCAGTTTGACCAACTTTAAGGGGTGGTTTGGGCTGATCTGGCATTTTACCTATCCCTCGCCAACTACACTCCCTGAACCTGCACTTTGGGCTACATATGTATTTCTGAAGGAACACACTACTAAAATTCGTTTCAGAGGTGACTCCTGTATGAATCAATATGGTTCTCAACCTTGAATCTACCTTAATTGAGAATATATCAGCATTTCCTGATACAGCCATCTGAGGCTGTACTTTCGCTTTCCTGGATCATATATGACACATATGACACCACTGGTATACCAGATGTAATCCTAAAACCTATGCAGTCAGATTTAGTAGGTGGCAAGTGAATTTTAGGCCAAATTTTAGACTTATAGACCAATATTTGGTACTGGTTTGGGCTGATTTACATCTATTTTGGGCTATATTTAGAACAATATTTTGGTGAAATAATTTCAGGTCAGACATGTAATGCTCCGAATGCGCCTAAAATATCCTCATTAATTATTAGAATATGAATGAAATTAAATTTGGGCTTCAGGTTAGCAATATTATGATATATTTGACATCTTCCACCTGAGGGGTGACCTGGGGCCCCCCACACCCCGGAAATTGAAATTTTTAATGTGGCCCTCGAGTATGCCAGCCTAATACAAATTCATTCTTTGATATAAACTAAGTTTCCTGTAAAAATTCAGCCAGTTTGACCAACTTTAAGGGGTGGTTTGGGCTGATCTGGCATTTTACCTATCCCTCGCCAACTACACTCCCTGAACCTGCACTTTGGGCTACATATGTATTTCTGAAGGAACACACTACTAAAATTCGTTTCAGAGGTGACTCCTGTATGAATCAATATGGTTTTCAACCGTGAATCTACCTTAATTGAGAATATATCAGTATTTCCTGATACAGCCATCTGAGGCTGTATTTTCGCTTTCCTGGATCATATATGACACATATGACACCACTGGTATACCAGATGTAATCCTAAAACCTATGCAGTCAGATTTAGTAGGTGGCAAGTGAATTTTAGGCCAAATTTTAGACTTATAGACCAATATTTGGTACTGGTTTGGGCTGATTTACATCTATTTTTGGCTATATTTAGAACAATATTTTGGTGAAATAATTTTAGGTCAGACATGTAATGCTCCAAATGCGCCTAAAATATCCTCATTAATTATTAGAATATGAATGAAATTAAATTTGGGCTTCAGGTTAGCAATATTATGATATATTTGACATCTTCCACCTGAGGGGTGACCTGGGGCCCCCCCACACCCCGGAAATTGAAATTTTTAATGTGGCCCTCGAGTATGCCAGCCTAATACAAATTCATTCTCTGATATAAACTGAGTTTCCTGTAAAAATTTCAGCCAGTTTGACCAACTTTAAGGGGTGGTTTGGGCTGATCTGGCATTTTACCTATCTCTCGCCAACTACACTCCCTGAACCTGCACTTTGGGCTACATATGTATTTCTGAAGGAACACACTACTAAAATTCGTTTCAGAGGTGACTCCTGTATGAATCAATATGGTTCTCAACCTTGAATCTACCTTAATTGAGAATATATCAGCATTTCCTGATACAGCCACCTGAGGCTGTATTTTCGCTTTCCTGGATCATATATGACACATATGACACCACTGGTATACCAGATGTAATCCTAAAACCTATGCAGTCAGATTTAGTAGGTGGCAAGTGAATTTTAGGCCAAATTTTAGACTTATAAACCAATATTTGGTACTGGTTTGGGCTGATTTACATCTATTTTTGGCTATATTTAGAACAATATTTTGGTGAAATAATTTCAGGTCAGACATGTAATGCTCCAAATGCGCCTAAAATATCCTCATTAATTATTAGAATATGAATGAAATTAAATTTGGGCTTCAGGTTAGCAATATTATGATATATTTGACATCTTCCACCTGAGGGGTGACCTGGGGCCCCCCCACACCACGGAAATTGAAATTTTTAATGTGGCCCTCGAGTATGCCAGCCTAATACAAATTCATTCTCTGATATAAACTGAGTTTCCTGTAAAAATTTCAGCCAGTTTGACCAACTTTAAGGGGTGGTTTGGGCTGATCTGGCATTTTACCTATCTCTCGCCAACTACACTCCCTGAACCTGCACTTTGGGCTACATATGTATTTCTGAAGGAACACACTACTAAAATTCGTTTCAGAGGTGACTCCTGTATGAATCAATATGGTTTTCAACCTTGAATCTACCTTAATTGAGAATATTTCAGCATTTCCTGATACAGCCATCTGAGGCTGTATTTTCGCTTTCCTGGATCATATATGACACATATGACACCACTGGTATACCAGATGTAATCCTAAAACCTATGCAGTCAGATTTAGTAGGTGGCAAGTGAATTTTAGGCCAAATTTTAGACTTATAGACCAATATTTGGTACTGGTTTGGGCTGATTTACATCTATTTTTGGCTATATTTAGAACAATATTTTGGTGAAATAATTTTAGGTCAGACATGTAATGCTCCAAATGCGCCTAAAATATCCTCATTAATTATTAGAATATGAATGAAATTAAATTTGGGCTTCAGGTTAGCAATATTATGATATATTTGACATCTTCCACCTGAGGGGTGACCTGGGGCCCCCCCACACCCCGGAAATTGAAATTTTTAATGTGGCCCTCGAGTATGCCAGCCTAATACAAATTCATTCTCTGATATAAACTGAGTTTCCTGTAAAAATTTCAGCCAGTTTGACCAACTTTAAGGGGTGGTTTGGGCTGATCTGGCATTTTACCTATCTCTCGCCAACTACACTCCCTGAACCTGCACTTTGGGCTACATATGTATTTCTGAAGGAACACACTACTAAAATTCGTTTCAGAGGTGACTCCTGCATGAATCAATATGGTTTTCAACCTTGAATCTACCTTAATTGAGAATATTTCAGCATTTCCTGATACAGCCATCTGAGGCTGTATTTTCGCTTTCCTGGATCATATATGACACATATGACACCACTGGTATACCAGATGTAATCCTAAAACCTATGCAGTCAGATTTAGTAGGTGGCAAGTGAATTTTAGGCCAAATTTTATACTTATAGACCAATATTTGGTACTGGTTTGGGCTGATTTACATCTATTTTTGGCTATATTTAGAACAATATTTTGGTGAAATAATTTCAGGTCAGACATGTAATGCTCCAAATGCGCCTAAAATATCCTCATTAATTATTAGAATATGAATGAAATTAAATTTGGGCTTCAGGTTAGCAATATTATGATATATTTGACATCTTCCACCTGAGGGGTGACCTGGGGCCCCCCCACACCCCGGAAATTGAAATTTTTAATGTGGCCCTCGAGTATGCCAGCCTAATACAAATTCATTCTCTGATATAAACTGAGTTTCCTGTAAAAATTTCAGCCAGTTTGACCAACTTTAAGGGGTGGTTTGGGCTGATCTGGCATTTTACCTATCTCTCGCCAACTACACTCCCTGAACCTGCACTTTGGGCTACATATGTATTTCTGAAGGAACACACTACTAAAATTCGTTTCAGAGGTGACTCCTGTATGAATCAATATGGTTCTCAACCTTGAATCTACCTTAATTGAGAATATATCAGCATTTCCTGATACAGCCACCTGAGGCTGTATTTTCGCTTTCCTGGATCATATATGACACATATGACACCACTGGTATACCAGATGTAATCCTAAAACCTATGCAGTCAGATTTAGTAGGTGGCAAGTGAATTTTAGGCCAAATTTTAGACTTATAGACCAATATTTGGTACTGGTTTGGGCTGATTTACATCTATTTTGGGCTATATTTAGAACAATATTTTGGTGAAATAATTTCAGGTCAGACATGTAATGCTCCAAATGCGCCTAAAATATCCTCATTAATTATTAGAATATGAATGAAATTAAATTTGGGCTTCAGGTTAGCAATATTATGATATATTTGACATCTTCCACCTGAGGGGTGACCTGGGGCCCCCCACACCCCGGAAATTGAAATTTTTAATGTGGCCCTCGAGTATGCCAGCCTAATACAAATTCATTCTCTGATATAAACTGAGTTTCCTGTAAAAAATTCAGCCAGTTTGACCAACTTTAAGGGGTGGTTTGGGCTGATCTGGCATTTTACCTATCCCTCGCCAACTACACTCCCTGAACCTGCACTTTGGGCTACATATGTATTTCTGAAGGAACACACTACTAAAATTCGTTTCAGAGGTGACTCCTGCATGAATCAATATGGTTTTCAACCTTGAATCTACCTTAATTGAGAATATTTCAGCATTTCCTGATACAGCCATCTGAGGCTGTATTTTCGCTTTCCTGGATCATATATGACACATATGACACCACTGGTATACCAGATGTAATCCTAAAACCTATGCAGTCAGATTTAGTAGGTGGCAAGTGAATTTTAGGCCAAATTTTAGACTTATAGACCAATATTTGGTACTGGTTTGGGCTGATTTACATCTATTTTTGGCTATATTTAGAACAATATTTTGGTGAAATAATTTCAGGTCAGACATGTAATGCTCCAAATGTGCCTAAAATATCCTCATTAATTATTAGAATATGAATGAAATTAAATTTGGGATTCAGGTTAGCAATATTATGATATATTTGACATCTTCCACCTGAGGGGTGACCTGGGGCCCCCCCACACCCCGGAAATTGAAATTTTTAATGTGGCCCTCGAGTATGCCAGCCTAATACAAATTCATTCTCTGATATAAACTGAGTTTCCTGTAAAAAATTCAGCCAGTTTGACCAACTTTAAGGGGTGGTTTGGGCTGATCTGGCATTTTACCTATCTCTCACCAACTACACTCCCTGAACCTCCACTTTGGGCTACATATGTATTTCTGAAAGACCACACTACTAAAATTCGTTTCAGAGGCGACTCCTGTATGAATCAATATGGTTCTCAACCTTGAATCTACCTTAATTGAGAATATATCAGCATTTCCTGATACAGCCATCTGAGGCTGTATTTTCGCTTTCCTGGATCATATATGACACATATGACACCACTGGTATACCAGATGTAATCCTAAAACCTATGCAGTCAGATTTAGTAGGTGGCAAGTGAATTTTAGGCCAAATTTTAGACTTATAGACCAATATTTGGTACTGGTTTGGGCTGATTTACATCTATTTTTGGCTATATTTAGAACAATATTTTGGTGAAATAATTTCAGGTCAGACATGTAATGCTCCAAATGCGCCTAAAATATCCTCATTAATTATTAGAATATGAATGAAATTAAATTTGGGCTTCAGGTTAGCAATATTATGATATATTTGACATCTTCCACCTGAGGGGTGACCTGGGGCCCCCCCACACCACGGAAATTGAAATTTTTAATGTGGCCCTCGAGTATGCCAGCCTAATACAAATTCATTCTCTGATATAAACTGAGTTTCCTGTAAAAATTTCAGCCAGTTTGACCAACTTTAAGGGGTGGTTTGGGCTGATCTGGCATTTTACCTATCTCTCGCCAACTACACTCCCTGAACCTGCACTTTGGGCTACATATGTATTTCTGAAGGAACACACTACTAAAATTCGTTTCAGAGGTGACTCCTGTATGAATCAATATGGTTTTCAACCTTGAATCTACCTTAATTGAGAATATTTCAGCATTTCCTGATACAGCCATCTGAGGCTGTATTTTCGCTTTCCTGGATCATATATGACACATATGACACCACTGGTATACCAGATGTAATCCTAAAACCTATGCAGTCAGATTTAGTAGGTGGCAAGTGAATTTTAGGCCAAATTTTAGACTTATAGACCAATATTTGGTACTGGTTTGGGCTGATTTACATCTATTTTTGGCTATATTTAGAACAATATTTTGGTGAAATAATTTTAGGTCAGACATGTAATGCTCCAAATGCGCCTAAAATATCCTCATTAATTATTAGAATATGAATGAAATTAAATTTGGGCTTCAGGTTAGCAATATTATGATATATTTGACATCTTCCACCTGAGGGGTGACCTGGGGCCCCCCCACACCCCGGAAATTGAAATTTTTAATGTGGCCCTCGAGTATGCCAGCCTAATACAAATTCATTCTCTGATATAAACTGAGTTTCCTGTAAAAATTTCAGCCAGTTTGACCAACTTTAAGGGGTGGTTTGGGCTGATCTGGCATTTTACCTATCTCTCGCCAACTACACTCCCTGAACCTGCACTTTGGGCTACATATGTATTTCTGAAGGAACACACTACTAAAATTCGTTTCAGAGGTGACTCCTGCATGAATCAATATGGTTTTCAACCTTGAATCTACCTTAATTGAGAATATTTCAGCATTTCCTGATACAGCCATCTGAGGCTGTATTTTCGCTTTCCTGGATCATATATGACACATATGACACCACTGGTATACCAGATGTAATCCTAAAACCTATGCAGTCAGATTTAGTAGGTGGCAAGTGAATTTTAGGCCAAATTTTAGACTTATAGACCAATATTTGGTACTGGTTTGGGCTGATTTACATCTATTTTTGGCTATATTTAGAACAATATTTTGGTGAAATAATTTCAGGTCAGACATGTAATGCTCCAAATGTGCCTAAAATATCCTCATTAATTATTAGAATATGAATGAAATTAAATTTGGGCTTCAGGTTAGCAATATTATGATATATTTGACATCTTCCACCTGAGGGGTGACCTGGGGCCCCCCCACACCCCGGAAATTGAAATTTTTAATGTGGCCCTCGAGTATGCCAGCCTAATACAAATTCATTCTCTGATATAAACTGAGTTTCCTGTAAAAATTTCAGCCAGTTTGACCAACTTTAAGGGGTGGTTTGGGCTGATCTGGCATTTTACCTATCTCTCGCCAACTACACTCCCTGAACCTGCACTTTGGGCTACATATGTATTTCTGAAGGAACACACTACTAAAATTCGTTTCAGAGGTGACTCCTGTATGAATCAATATGGTTCTCAACCTTGAATCTACCTTAATTGAGAATATATCAGCATTTCCTGATACAGCCACCTGAGGCTGTATTTTCGCTTTCCTGGATCATATATGACACATATGACACCACTGGTATACCAGATGTAATCCTAAAACCTATGCAGTCAGATTTAGTAGGTGGCAAGTGAATTTTAGGCCAAATTTTAGACTTATAGACCAATATTTGGTACTGGTTTGGGCTGATTTACATCTATTTTGGGCTATATTTAGAACAATATTTTGGTGAAATAATTTCAGGTCAGACATGTAATGCTCCAAATGCGCCTAAAATATCCTCATTAATTATTAGAATATGAATGAAATTAAATTTGGGCTTCAGGTTAGCAATATTATGATATATTTGACATCTTCCACCTGAGGGGTGACCTGGGGCCCCCCACACCCCGGAAATTGAAATTTTTAATGTGGCCCTCGAGTATGCCAGCCTAATACAAATTCATTCTCTGATATAAACTGAGTTTCCTGTAAAAAATTCAGCCAGTTTGACCAACTTTAAGGGGTGGTTTGGGCTGATCTGGCATTTTACCTATCCCTCGCCAACTACACTCCCTGAACCTGCACTTTGGGCTACATATGTATTTCTGAAGGAACACACTACTAAAATTCGTTTCAGAGGTGACTCCTGCATGAATCAATATGGTTTTCAACCTTGAATCTACCTTAATTGAGAATATTTCAGCATTTCCTGATACAGCCATCTGAGGCTGTATTTTCGCTTTCCTGGATCATATATGACACATATGACACCACTGGTATACCAGATGTAATCCTAAAACCTATGCAGTCAGATTTAGTAGGTGGCAAGTGAATTTTAGGCCAAATTTTAGACTTATAGACCAATATTTGGTACTGGTTTGGGCTGATTTACATCTATTTTTGGCTATATTTAGAACAATATTTTGGTGAAATAATTTCAGGTCAGACATGTAATGCTCCAAATGTGCCTAAAATATCCTCATTAATTATTAGAATATGAATGAAATTAAATTTGGGATTCAGGTTAGCAATATTATGATATATTTGACATCTTCCACCTGAGGGGTGACCTGGGGCCCCCCCACACCCCGGAAATTGAAATTTTTAATGTGGCCCTCGAGTATGCCAGCCTAATACAAATTCATTCTCTGATATAAACTGAGTTTCCTGTAAAAAATTCAGCCAGTTTGACCAACTTTAAGGGGTGGTTTGGGCTGATCTGGCATTTTACCTATCTCTCACCAACTACACTCCCTGAACCTCCACTTTGGGCTACATATGTATTTCTGAAAGACCACACTACTAAAATTCGTTTCAGAGGCGACTCCTGTATGAATCAATATGGTTCTCAACCTTGAATCTACCTTAATTGAGAATATATCAGCATTTCCTGATACAGCCATCTGAGGCTGTATTTTCGCTTTCCTGGATCATATATGACACATATGACACCACTGGTATACCAGATGTAATCCTAAAACCTATGCAGTCAGATTTAGTAGGTGGCAAGTGAATTTTAGGCCAAATTTTAGACTTATAGACCAATATTTGGTACTGGTTTGGGCTGATTTACATCTATTTTTGGCTATATTTAGAACAATATTTTGGTGAAATAATTTCAGGTCAGACATGTAATGCTCCAAATGCGCCTAAAATATCCTCATTAATTATTAGAATATGAATGAAATTAAATTTGGGCTTCAGGTTAGCAATATTATGATATATTTGACATCTTCCACCTGAGGGGTGACCTGGGGCCCCCCCACACCACGGAAATTGAAATTTTTAATGTGGCCCTCGAGTATGCCAGCCTAATACAAATTCATTCTCTGATATAAACTGAGTTTCCTGTAAAAATTTCAGCCAGTTTGACCAACTTTAAGGGGTGGTTTGGGCTGATCTGGCATTTTACCTATCTCTCGCCAACTACACTCCCTGAACCTGCACTTTGGGCTACATATGTATTTCTGAAGGAACACACTACTAAAATTCGTTTCAGAGGTGACTCCTGTATGAATCAATATGGTTTTCAACCTTGAATCTACCTTAATTGAGAATATTTCAGCATTTCCTGATACAGCCATCTGAGGCTGTATTTTCGCTTTCCTGGATCATATATGACACATATGACACCACTGGTATACCAGATGTAATCCTAAAACCTATGCAGTCAGATTTAGTAGGTGGCAAGTGAATTTTTGGCCAAATTTTAGACTTATAGACCAATATTTGGTACTGGTTTGGGCTGATTTACATCTATTTTTGGCTATATTTAGAACAATATTTTGGTGAAATAATTTCAGGTCAGACATGTAATGCTCCAAATGCGCCTAAAATATCCTCATTAATTATTAGAATATGAATGAAATTAAATTTGGGCTTCAGGTTAGCAATATTATGATATATTTGACATCTTCCACCTGAGGGGTGACCTGGGGCCCCCCCACACCCCGGAAATTGAAATTTTTAATGTGGCCCTCGAGTATGCCAGCCTAATACAAATTCATTCTCTGATATAAACTGAGTTTCCTGTAAAAAATTCAGCCAGTTTGACCAACTTTAAGGGGTGGTTTGGGCTGATCTGGCATTTTACCTATCTCTCACCAACTACACTCCCTGAACCTCCACTTTGGGCTACATATGTATTTCTGAAAGACCACACTACTAAAATTCGTTTCAGAGGCGACTCCTGTATGAATCAATATGGTTCTCAACCTTGAATCTACCTTAATTGAGAATATATCAGCATTTCCTGATACAGCCATCTGAGGCTGTATTTTCGCTTTCCTGGATCATATATGACACATATGACACCACTGGTATACCAGATGTAATCCTAAAACCTATGCAGTCAGATTTAGTAGGTGGCAAGTGAATTTTAGGCCAAATTTTAGACTTATAGACCAATATTTGGTACTGGTTTGGGCTGATTTACATCTATTTTGGGCTATATTTAGAACAATATTTTGGTGAAATAATTTCAGGTCAGACATGTAATGCTCCAAATGCGCCTAAAATATCCTCATTAATTATTAGAATATGAATGAAATTAAATTTGGGCTTCAGGTTAGCAATATTATGATATATTTGACATCTTCCACCTGAGGGGTGACCTGGGGCCCCCCACACCACGGAAATTGAAATTTTTAATGTGGCCCTCGAGTATGCCAGCCTAATACAAATTCATTCTCTGATATAAACTGAGTTTCCTGTAAAAATTTCAGCCAGTTTGACCAACTTTAAGGGGTGGTTTGGGCTGATCTGGCATTTTACCTATCTCTCGCCAACTACACTCCCTGAACCTGCACTTTGGGCTACATATGTATTTCTGAAGGAACACACTACTAAAATTCGTTTCAGAGGTGACTCCCGTATGAATCAATATGGTTCTCAACCTTGAATCTACCTTAATTGAGAATATATCAGCATTTCCTGATACAGCCATCTGAGGCTGTATTTTCGCTTTCCTGGATCATATATGACACATATGACACCACTGGTATACCAGATGTAATCCTAAAACCTATGCAGTCAGATTTAGTAGGTGGCAAGTGAATTTTAGGCCAAATTTTAGACTTATAGACCAATATTTGGTACTGGTTTGGGCTGATTTACATCTATTTTGGGCTATATTTAGAACAATATTTTGGTGAAATAATTTCAGGTCAGACATGTAATGCTCCAAATGCGCCTAAAATATCCTCATTAATTATTAGAATATGAATGAAATTAAATTTGGGCTTCAGGTTAGCAATATTATGATATATTTGACATCTTCCACCTGAGGGGTGACCTGGGGCCCCCCACACCCCGGAAATTGAAATTTTTAATGTGGCCCTCGAGTATGCCAGCCTAATACAAATTCATTCTCTGATATAAACTGAGTTTCCTGTAAAAAATTCAGCCAGTTTGACCAACTTTAAGGGGTGGTTTGGGCTGATCTGGCATTTTACCTATCCCTCGCCAACTACACTCCCTGAACCTGCACTTTGGGCTACATATGTATTTCTGAAGGAACACACTAATAAAATTCGTTTCAGAGGTGACTCCTGTATGAATCAATATGGTTTTCAACCGTGAATCTACCTTAATTGAGAATATATCAGTATTTCCTGATACAGCCATCTGAGGCTGTATTTTCGCTTTCCTGGATCATATATGACACATATGACACCACTGGTATACCAGATGTAATCCTAAAACCTATGCAGTCAGATTTAGTAGGTGGCAAGTGAATTTTAGGCCAAATTTTAGACTTATAGACCAATATTTGGTACTGGTTTGGGCTGATTTACATCTATTTTTGGCTATATTTAGAACAATATTTTGGTGAAATAATTTCAGGTCAGACATGTAATGCTCCAAATGCGCCTAAAATATCCTCATTAATTATTAGAATATGAATGAAATTAAATTTGGGCTTCAGGTTAGCAATATTATGATATATTTGACATCTTCCACCTGAGGGGTGACCTGGGGCCCCCCCACACCCCGGAAATTGAAATTTTTAATGTGGCCCTCGAGTATGCCAGCCTAATACAAATTCATTCTCTGATATAAACTGAGTTTCCTGTAAAAATTTCAGCCAGTTTGACCAACTTTAAGGGGTGGTTTGGGCTGATCTGGCATTTTACCTATCTCTCGCCAACTACACTCCCTGAACCTGCAGTTTGGGCTACACATGTACTTCTAAAGGAACACACTACTAAAATTCGTTTCAGAGGTGACTCCTGTATGAATCAATATGGTTCTCAACCTTGAATCTACCTTAATTGAGAATATATCAGCATTTCCTGATACAGCCACCTGAGGCTGTATTTTCGCTTTCCTGGATCATATATGACACATATGACACCACTGGTATACCAGATGTAATCCTAAAACCTATGCAGTCAGATTTAGTAGGTGGCAAGTGAATTTTAGGCCAAATTTTAGACTTATAGACCAATATTTGGTACTGGTTTGGGCTGATTTACATCTATTTTTGGCTATATTTAGAACAATATTTTGGTGAAATAATTTCAGGTCAGACATGTAATGCTCCAAATGCGCCTAAAATATCCTCATTAATTATTAGAATATGAATGAAATTAAATTTGGGCTTCAGGTTAGCAATATTATGATATATTTGACATCTTCCACCTGAGGGGTGACCTGGTGCCCCCCCCCCCCCCCCCCCCCCCCCCCACACACACACACCCCGGAAATTGAAATTTTTAATGTGGTCCTCGAGTATGCCAGCCTAATACAAATTCATTCTCTGATATAAACTGAGTTTCCTGTAAAAAATTCAGCCAGTTTGACCAACTTTAAGGGGTGGTTTGGGCTGATCTGGCATTTTACCTATCCCTCGCCAACTACACTCCCTGAACCTGCACTTTGGGCTACATATGTATTTCTGAAGGAACACACTACTAAAATTCGTTTCAGAGGTGACTCCTGTATGAATCAATATGGTTTTCAACCTTGAATCTACCTTAATTGAGAATATTTCAGCATTTCCTGATACAGCCATCTGAGGCTGTATTTTCGCTTTCCTGGATCATATATGACACATATGACACCACTGGTATACCAGATGTAATCCTAAAACCTATGCAGTCAGATTTAATAGGTGGCAAGTGAATTTTTGGCCAAATTTTAGACTTATAGACCAATATTTGGTACTGGTTTGGGCTGATTTACATCTATTTTGGGCTATATTTAGAACAATATTTTGGTGAAATAATTTCAGGTCAGACATGTAATGCTCCAAATGCGCCTAAAATATCCTCATTAATTATTAGAATATGAATGAAATTAAATTTGGGCTTCAGGTTAGCAATATTATGATATATTTGACATCTTCCACCTGAGGGGTGACCTGGGGCCCCCCCACACCCCGGAAATTGAAATTTTTAATGTGGCCCTCGAGTATGCCAGCCTAATACAAATTCATTCTCTGATATAAACTGAGTTTCCTGTAAAAAATTCAGCCAGTTTGACCAACTTTAAGGGGTGGTTTGGGCTGATCTGGCATTTTACCTATCCCTCGCCAACTACACTCCCTGAACCTGCACTTTGGGCTACATATGTATTTCTGAAGGAACACACTACTAAAATTCGTTTCAGAGGTGACTCCTGTATGAATCAATATGGTTCTCAACCTTGAATCTACCTTAATTGAGAATATATCAGCATTTCCTGATACAGCCATCTGAGGCTGTATTTTCGCTTTCCTGGATCATATATGACACATATGACACCACTGGTATACCAGATGTAATCCTAAAACCTATGCAGTCAGATTTAGTAGGTGGCAAGTGAATTTTAGGCCAAATTTTAGACTTATAGACCAATATTTGGTACTGGTTTGGGCTGATTTACATCTATTTTTGGCTATATTTAGAACAATATTTTGGTGAAATAATTTCAGGTCAGACATGTAATGCTCCGAATGCGCCTAAAATATCCTCATTAATTATTAGAATATGAATGAAATTAAATTTGGGCTTCAGGTTAGCAATATTATGATATATTTGACATCTTCCACCTGAGGGGTGACCTGGGGCCCCCCACACCCCGGAAATTGAAATTTTTAATGTGGCCCTCGAGTATGCCAGCCTAATACAAATTCATTCTCTGATATAAACTGAGTTTCCTGTAAAAAATTCAGCCAGTTTGACCAACTTTAAGGGGTGGTTTGGGCTGATCTGGCATTTTACCTATCCCTCGCCAACTACACTCCCTGAACCTGCACTTTGGGCTACATATGTATTTCTGAAGGAACACACTACTAAAATTCGTTTCAGAGGTGACTCCTGTATGAATCAATATGGTTTTCAACCTTGAATCTACCTTAATTGAGAATATTTCAGCATTTCCTGATACAGCCATCTGAGGCTGTATTTTCGCTTTCCTGGATCATATATGACACATATGACACCACTGGTATACCAGATGTAATCCTAAAACCTATGCAGTCAGATTTAGTAGGTGGCAAGTGAATTTTTGGCCAAATTTTAGACTTATAGACCAATATTTGGTACTGGTTTGGGCTGATTTACATCTATTTTTGGCTATATTTAGAACAATATTTTGGTGAAATAATTTCAGGTCAGACATGTAATGCTCCGAATGCGCCTAAAATATCCTCATTAATTATTAGAATATGAATGAAATTAAATTTGGGCTTCAGGTTAGCAATATTATGATATATTTGACATCTTCCACCTGAGGGGTGACCTGGGGCCCCCCACACCCCGGAAATTGAAATTTTTAATGTGGCCCTCGAGTATGCCAGCCTAATACAAATTCATTCTCTGATATAAACTGAGTTTCCTGTAAAAAATTCAGCCAGTTTGACCAACTTTAAGGGGTGGTTTGGGCTGATCTGGCATTTTACCTATCCCTCGCCAACTACACTCCCTGAACCTGCACTTTGGGCTACATATGTATTTCTGAAGGAACACACTACTAAAATTCGTTTCAGAGGTGACTCCTGTATGAATCAATATGGTTCTCAACCTTGAATCTACCTTAATTGAGAATATATCAGTATTTCCTGATACAGCCATCTGAGGCTGTATTTTCGCTTTCCTGGATCATATATGACACATATGACACCACTGGTATACCAGATGTAATCCTAAAACCTATGCAGTCAGATTTAGTAGGTGGCAAGTGAATTTTAGGCCAAATTTTAGACTTATAGACCAATATTTGGTACTGGTTTGGGCTGATTTACATCTATTTTTGGCTATATTTAGAACAATATTTTGGTGAAATAATTTCAGGTCAGACATGTAATGCTCCGAATGCGCCTAAAATATCCTCATTAATTATTAGAATATGAATGAAATTAAATTTGGGCTTCAGGTTAGCAATATTATGATATATTTGACATCTTCCACCTGAGGGGTGACCTGGGGCCCCCCACACCCCGGAAATTGAAATTTTTAATGTGGCCCTCGAGTATGCCAGCCTAATACAAATTCATTCTCTGATATAAACTGAGTTTCCTGTAAAAAATTCAGCCAGTTTGACCAACTTTAAGGGGTGGTTTGGGCTGATCTGGCATTTTACCTATCCCTCGCCAACTACACTCCCTGAACCTGCACTTTGGGCTACATATGTATTTCTGAAGGAACACACTACTAAAATTCGTTTCAGAGGTGACTCCTGTATGAATCAAATGGTTTTCAACCGTGAATCTACCTTAATTGAGAAGATATCAGTATTTCCTGATACAGCCATCTGAGGCTGTATTTTCGCTTTCCTGGATCATATATGACACATATGACACCACTGGTATACCAGATGTAATCCTAAAACCTATGCAGTCAGATTTAGTAGGTGGCAAGTGAATTTTAGGCCAAATTTTAGACTTATAGACCAATATTTGGTACTGGTTTGGGCTGATTTACATCTATTTTTGGCTATATTTAGAACAATATTTTGGTGAAATAATTTCAGGTCAGACATGTAATGCTCCAAATGCGCCTAAAATATCCTCATTAATTATTAGAATATGAATGAAATTAAATTTGGGCTTCAGGTTAGCAATATTATGATATATTTGACATCTTCCACCTGAGGGGTGACCTGGGGCCCCCCACACCCCGGAAATTGAAATTTTTAATGTGGCCCTCGAGTATGCCAGCCTAATACAAATTCATTCTCTGATATAAACTGAGTTTCCTGTAAAAAATTCAGCCAGTTTGACCAACTTTAAGGGGTGGTTTGGGCTGATCTGGCATTTTACCTATCCCTCGCCAACTACACTCCCTGAACCTGCACTTTGGGCTACATATGTATTTCTGAAGGAACACACTACTAAAATTCGTTTCAGAGGTGACTCCTGTATGAATCAATATGGTTCTCAACCTTGAATCTACCTTAATTGAGAATATATCAGCATTTCCTGATACAGCCATCTGAGGCTGTATTTTCGCTTTCCTGGATCATATATGACACATATGACACCACTGGTATACCAGATGTAATCCTAAAACCTATGCAGTCAGATTTAGTAGGTGGCAAGTGAATTTTAGGCCAAATTTTAGACTTATAGACCAATATTTGGTACTGGTTTGGGCTGATTTACATCTATTTTTGGCTATATTTAGAACAATATTTTGGTGAAATAATTTCAGGTCAGACATGTAATGCTCCAAATGCGCCTAAAATATCCTCATTAATTATTAGAATATGAATGAAATTAAATTTGGGCTTCAGGTTAGCAATATTATGATATATTTGACATCTTCCACCTGAGGGGTGACCTGGGGCCCCCCACACCCCGGAAATTGAAATTTTTAATGTGGCCCTCGAGTATGCCAGCCTAATACAAATTCATTCTCTGATATAAACTGAGTTTCCTGTAAAAAATTCAGCCAGTTTGACCAACTTTAAGGGGTGGTTTGGGCTGATCTGGCATTTTACCTATCCCTCGCCAACTACACTCCCTGAACCTGCACTTTGGGCTACATATGTATTTCTGAAGGAACACACTACTAAAATTCGTTTCAGAGGTGACTCCTGTATGAATCAATATGGTTCTCAACCTTGAATCTACCTTAATTGAGAATATATCAGCATTTCCTGATACAGCCATCTGAGGCTGTATTTTCGCTTTCCTGGATCATATATGACACATATGACACCACTGGTATACCAGATGTAATCCTAAAACCTATGCAGTCAGATTTAGTAGGTGGCAAGTGAATTTTAGGCCAAATTTTAGACTTATAGACCAATATTTGGTACTGGTTTGGGCTGATTTACATCTATTTTTGGCTATATTTAGAACAATATTTTGGTGAAATAATTTCAGGTCAGACATGTAATGCTCCAAATGCGCCTAAAATATCCTCATTAATTATTAGAATATGAATGAAATTAAATTTGGGCTTCAGGTTAGCAATATTATGATATATTTGACATCTTCCACCTGAGGGGTGACCTGGGGCCCCCCACACCCCGGAAATTGAAATTTTTAATGTGGCCCTCGAGTATGCCAGCCTAATACAAATTCATTCTCTGATATAAACTGAGTTTCCTGTAAAAAATTCAGCCAGTTTGACCAACTTTAAGGGGTGGTTTGGGCTGATCTGGCATTTTACCTATCCCTCGCCAACTACACTCCCTGAACCTGCACTTTGGGCTACATATGTATTTCTGAAGGAACACACTACTAAAATTCGTTTCAGAGGTGACTCCTGTATGAATCAATATGGTTTTCAACCGTGAATCTACCTTAATTGAGAAGATATCAGTATTTCCTGATACAGCCATCTGAGGCTGTATTTTCGCTTTCCTGGATCATATATGACACATATGACACCACTGGTATACCAGATGTAATCCTAAAACCTATGCAGTCAGATTTAGTAGGTGGCAAGTGAATTTTAGGCCAAATTTTAGACTTATAGACCAATATTTGGTACTGGTTTGGGCTGATTTACATCTATTTTTGGCTATATTTAGAACAATATTTTGGTGAAATAATTTCAGGTCAGACATGTAATGCTCCAAATGCGCCTAAAATATCCTCATTAATTATTAGAATATGAATGAAATTAAATTTGGGCTTCAGGTTAGCAATATTATGATATATTTGACATCTTCCACCTGAGGGGTGACCTGGGGCCCCCCACACCCCGAAAATTGAAATTTTTAATGTGGCCCTCGAGTATGCCAGCCTAATACAAATTCATTCTCTGATATAAACTGAGTTTCCTGTAAAAATTTCAGCCAGTTTGACCAACTTTAAGGGGTGGTTTGGGCTGATCTGGCATTTTACCTATCCCTCGCCAACTACACTCCCTGAACCTGCACTTTGGGCTACATATGTATTTCTGAAGGAACACACTACTAAAATTCGTTTCAGAGGTGACTCCTGTATGAATCAATATGGTTCTCAACCTTGAATCTACCTTAATTGAGAATATATCAGCATTTCCTGATACAGCCACCTGAGGCTGTATTTTCGCTTTCCTGGATCATATATGACACATATGACACCACTGGTATACCAGATGTAATCCTAAAACCTATGCAGTCAGATTTAGTAGGTGGCAAGTGAATTTTAGGCCAAATTTTAGACTTATAGACCAATATTTGGTACTGGTTTGGGCTGATTTACATCTATTTTTGGCTATATTTAGAACAATATTTTGGTGAAATAATTTCAGGTCAGACATGTAATGCTCCAAATGTGCCTAAAATATCCTCATTAATTATTAGAATATGAATGAAATTAAATTTGGGCTTCAGGTTAGCAATATTATGATATATTTGACATCTTCCACCTGAGGGGTGACCTGGGGCCCCCCCACACCACGGAAATTGAAATTTTTAATGTGGCCCTCGAGTATGCCAGCCTAATACAAATTCATTCTCTGATATAAACTGAGTTTCCTGTAAAAATTTCAGCCAGTTTGACCAACTTTAAGGGGTGGTTTGGGCTGATCTGGCATTTTACCTATCTCTCGCCAACTACACTCCCTGAACCTGCACTTTGGGCTACATATGTATTTCTGAAGGAACACACTACTAAAATTCGTTTCAGAGGTGACTCCTGTATGAATCAATATGGTTCTCAACCTTGAATCTACCTTAATTGAGAATATATCAGCATTTCCTGATACAGCCATCTGAGGCTGTATTTTCGCTTTCCTGAATCATATATGACACATATGACACCACTGGTATACCAGATGTAATCCTAAAACCTATGCAGTCAGATTTAGTAGGTGGCAAGTGAATTTTAGGCCAAATTTTAGACTTATAGACCAATATTTGGTACTGGTTTGGGCTGATTTACATCTATTTTGGGCTATATTTAGAACAATATTTTGGTGAAATAATTTCAGGTCAGACATGTAATGCTCCAAATGCGCCTAAAATATCCTCATTAATTATTAGAATATGAATGAAATTAAATTTGGGCTTCAGGTTAGCAATATTATGATATATTTGACATCTTCCACCTGAGGGGTGACCTGGGGCCCCCCACACCCCGGAAATTGAAATTTTTAATGTGGCCCTCGAGTATGCCAGCCTAATACAAATTCATTCTCTGATATAAACTGAGTTTCCTGTAAAAAATTCAGCCAGTTTGACCAACTTTAAGGGGTGGTTTGGGCTGATCTGGCATTTTACCTATCCCTCGCCAACTACACTCCCTGAACCTGCACTTTGGGCTACATATGTATTTCTGAAGGAACACACTACTAAAATTCGTTTCAGAGGTGACTCCTGTCTGAATCAATATGGTTTTCAACCGTGAATCTACCTTAATTGAGAATATATCAGCATTTCCTGATACAGCCATCTGAGGCTGTATTTTCGCTTTCCTGGATCATATATGACACATATGACACCACTGGTATACCAGATGTAATCCTAAAACCTATGCAGTCAGATTTAGTAGGTGGCAAGTGAATTTTAGGCCAAATTTTAGACTTATAGACCAATATTTGGTACTGGTTTGGGCTGATTTACATCTATTTTTGGCTATATTTAGAACAATATTTTGGTGAAATAATTTCAGGTCAGACATGTAATGCTCCAAATGCGCCTAAAATATCCTCATTAATTATTAGAATATGAATGAAATTAAATTTGGGCTTCAGGTTAGCAATATTATGATATATTTGACATCTTCCACCTGAGGGGTGACCTGGGGCCCCCCCACACCCCGGAAATTGAAATTTTTAATGTGGCCCTCGAGTATGCCATCCTAATACAAATTCATTCTCTGATATAAACTGAGTTTCCTGTAAAAATTTCAGCCAGTTTGACCAACTTTAAGGGGTGGTTTGGGCTGATCTGGCATTTTACCTATCTCTCGCCAACTACACTCCCTGAACCTGCACTTTGGGCTACATATGTATTTCTGAAGGAACACACTACTAAAATTCGTTTCAGAGGTGACTCCTGTATGAATCAATATGGTTCTCAACCTTGAATCTACCTTAATTGAGAATATATCAGCATTTCCTGATACAGCCATCTGAGGCTGTATTTTCGCTTTCCTGAATCATATATGACACATATGACACCACTGGTATACCAGATGTAATCCTAAAACCTATGCAGTCAGATTTAGTAGGTGGCAAGTGAATTTTAGGCCAAATTTTAGACTTATAGACCAATATTTGGTACTGGTTTGGGCTGATTTACATCTACTTTGGGCTATATTTAGAACAATATTTTGGTGAAATAATTTCAGGTCAGACATGTAATGCTCCAAATGCGCCTAAAATATCCTCATTAATTATTAGAATATGAATGAAATTAAATTTGGGCTTCAGGTTAGCAATATTATGATATATTTGACATCTTCCACCTGAGGGGTGACCTGGGGCCCCCCACACCCCGGAAATTGAAATTTTTAATGTGGCCCTCGAGTATGCCAGCCTAATACAAATTCATTCTCTGATATAAACTGAGTTTCCTGTAAAAAATTCAGCCAGTTTGACCAACTTTAAGGGGTGGTTTGGGCTGATCTGGCATTTTACCTATCCCTCGCCAACTACACTCCCTGAACCTGCACTTTGGGCTACATATGTATTTCTGAAGGAACACACTACTAAAATTCGTTTCAGAGGTGACTCCTGTCTGAATCAATATGGTTTTCAACCGTGAATCTACCTTAATTGAGAATATATCAGTATTTCCTGATACAGCCATCTGAGGCTGTATTTTCGCTTTCCTGGATCATATATGACACATATGACACCACTGGTATACCAGATGTAATCCTAAAACCTATGCAGTCAGATTTAGTAGGTGGCAAGTGAATTTTAGGCCAAATTTTAGACTTATAGACCAATATTTGGTACTGGTTTGGGCTGATTTACATCTATTTTTGGCTATATTTAGAACAATATTTTGGTGAAATAATTTCAGGTCAGACATGTAATGCTCCAAATGCGCCTAAAATATCCTCATTAATTATTAGAATATGAATGAAATTAAATTTGGGCTTCAGGTTAGCAATATTATGATATATTTGACATCTTCCACCTGAGGGGTGACCTGGGGCCCCCCCACACCCCGGAAATTGAAATTTTTAATGTGGCCCTCGAGTATGCCAGCCTAATACAAATTCATTCTCTGATATAAACTGAGTTTCCTGTAAAAATTTCAGCCAGTTTGACCAACTTTAAGGGGTGGTTTGGGCTGATCTGGCATTTTACCTATCTCTCGCCAACTACACTCCCTGAACCTGCACTTTGGGCTACATATGTATTTCTGAAGGAACACACTACTAAAATTCGTTTCAGAGGTGACTCCTGTATGAATCAATATGGTTCTCAACCTTGAATCTACCTTAATTGAGAATATATCAGCATTTCCTGATACAGCCATCTGAGGCTGTATTTTCGCTTTCCTGGATCATATATGACACATATGACACCACTGGTATACCAGATGTAATCCTAAAACCTATGCAGTCAGATTTAGTAGGTGGCAAGTGAATTTTAGGCCAAATTTTAGACTTATAGACCAATATTTGGTACTGGTTTGGGCTGATTTACATCTATTTTGGGCTATATTTAGAACAATATTTTGGTGAAATAATTTCAGGTCAGACATGTAATGCTCCAAATGCGCCTAAAATATCCTCATTAATTATTAGAATATGAATGAAATTAAATTTGGGCTTCAGGTTAGCAATATTATGATATATTTGACATCTTCCACCTGAGGGGTGACCTGGGGCCCCCCACACCCCGGAAATTGAAATTTTTAATGTGGCCCTCGAGTATGCCAGCCTAATACAAATTCATTCTCTGATATAAACTGAGTTTCCTGTAAAAAATTCAGCCAGTTTGACCAACTTTAAGGGGTGGTTTGGGCTGATCTGGCATTTTACCTATCCCTCGCCAACTACACTCCCTGAACCTGCACTTTGGGCTACATATGTATTTCTGAAGGAACACACTACTAAAATTCGTTTCAGAGGTGACTCCTGTATGAATCAATATGGTTTTCAACCGTGAATCTACCTTAATTGAGAATATATCAGTATTTCCTGATACAGCCATCTGAGGCTGTATTTTCGCTTTCCTGGATCATATATGACACATATGACACCACTGGTATACCAGATGTAATCCTAAAACCTATGCAGTCAGATTTAGTAGGTGGCAAGTGAATTTTAGGCCAAATTTTAGACTTATAGACCAATATTTGGTACTGGTTTGGGCTGATTTACATCTATTTTTGGCTATATTTAGAACAATATTTTGGTGAAATAATTTCAGGTCAGACATGTAATGCTCCAAATGCGCCTAAAATATCCTCATTAATTATTAGAATATGAATGAAATTAAATTTGGGCTTCAGGTTAGCAATATTATGATATATTTGACATCTTCCACCTGAGGGGTGACCTGGGGCCCCCCCACACCCCGGAAATTGAAATTTTTAATGTGGCCCTCGAGTATGCCAGCCTAATACAAATTCATTCTCTGATATAAACTGAGTTTCCTGTAAAAATTTCAGCCAGTTTGACCAACTTTAAGGGGTGGTTTGGGCTGATCTGGCATTTTACCTATCTCTCGCCAACTACACTCCCTGAACCTGCACTTTGGGCTACATATGTATTTCTGAAGGAACACACTACTAAAATTCGTTTCAGAGGTGACTCCTGTATGAATCAATATGGTTTTCAACCGTGAATCTACCTTAATTGAGAATATATCAGTATTTCCTGATACAGCCATCTGAGGCTGTATTTTCGCTTTCCTGGATCATATATGACACATATGACACCACTGGTATACCAGATGTAATCCTAAAACCTATGCAGTCAGATTTAGTAGGTGGCAAGTGAATTTTAGGCCAAATTTTAGACTTATAGACCAATATTTGGTACTGGTTTGGGCTGATTTACATCTATTTTTGGCTATATTTAGAACAATATTTTGGTGAAATAATTTCAGGTCAGACATGTAATGCTCCAAATGCGCCTAAAATATCCTCATTAATTATTAGAATATGAATGAAATTAAATTTGGGCTTCAGGTTAGCAATATTATGATATATTTGATATCTTCCACCTGAGGGGTGACCTGGGGCCCCCCCACACCCCGGAAATTGAAATTTTTAATGTGGCCCTCGAGTATGCCAGCCTAATACAAATTCATTCTCTGATATAAACTGAGTTTCCTGTAAAAATTTCAGCCAGTTTGACCAACTTTAAGGGGTGGTTTGGGCTGATCTGGCATTTTACCTATCCCTCGCCAACTACACTCCCTGAACCTGCACTTTGGGCTACATATGTATTTCTGAAGGAACACACTACTAAAATTCGTTTCAGAGGTGACTCCTGTATGAATCAATATGGTTCTCAACCTTGAATCTACCTTAATTGAGAATATATCAGCATTTCCTGATACAGCCATCTGAGGCTGTATTTTCGCTTTCCTGAATCATATATGACACATATGACACCACTGGTATACCAGATGTAATCCTAAAACCTATGCAGTCAGATTTAGTAGGTGGCAAGTGAATTTTAGGCCAAATTTTAGACTTATAGACCAATATTTGGTACTGGTTTGGGCTGATTTACATCTACTTTGGGCTATATTTAGAACAATATTTTGGTGAAATAATTTCAGGTCAGACATGTAATGCTCCAAATGCGCCTAAAATATCCTCATTAATTATTAGAATATGAATGAAATTAAATTTGGGCTTCAGGTTAGCAATATTATGATATATTTGACATCTTCCACCTGAGGGGTGACCTGGGGCCCCCCACACCCCGGAAATTGAAATTTTTAATGTGGCCCTCGAGTATGCCAGCCTAATACAAATTCATTCTCTGATATAAACTGAGTTTCCTGTAAAAAATTCAGCCAGTTTGACCAACTTTAAGGGGTGATTTGGGCTGATCTGGCATTTTACCTATCCCTCGCCAACTACACTCCCTGAACCTGCACTTTGGGCTACATATGTATTTCTGAAGGAACACACTACTAAAATTCGTTTCAGAGGTGACTCCTGTCTGAATCAATATGGTTTTCAACCGTGAATCTACCTTAATTGAGAATATATCAGTATTTCCTGATACAGCCATCTGAGGCTGTATTTTCGCTTTCCTGGATCATATATGACACATATGACACCACTGGTATACCAGATGTAATCCTAAAACCTATGCAGTCAGATTTAGTAGGTGGCAAGTGAATTTTAGGCCAAATTTTAGACTTATAGACCAATATTTGGTACTGGTTTGGGCTGATTTACATCTATTTTTGGCTATATTTAGAACAATATTTTGGTGAAATAATTTCAGGTCAGACATGTAATGCTCCAAATGCGCCTAAAATATCCTCATTAATTATTAGAATATGAATGAAATTAAATTTGGGCTTCAGGTTAGCAATATTATGATATATTTGACATCTTCCACCTGAGGGGTGACCTGGGGCCCCCCCACACCCCGGAAATTGAAATTTTTAATGTGGCCCTCGAGTATGCCAGCCTAATACAAATTCATTCTCTGATATAAACTGAGTTTCCTGTAAAAATTTCAGCCAGTTTGACCAACTTTAAGGGGTGGTTTGGGCTGATCTGGCATTTTACCTATCTCTCGCCAACTACACTCCCTGAACCTGCACTTTGGGCTACATATGTATTTCTGAAGGAACACACTACTAAAATTCGTTTCAGAGGTGACTCCTGTATGAATCAATATGGTTCTCAACCTTGAATCTACCTTAATTGAGAATATATCAGCATTTCCTGATACAGCCATCTGAGGCTGTATTTTCGCTTTCCTGGATCATATATGACACATATGACACCACTGGTATACCAGATGTAATCCTAAAACCTATGCAGTCAGATTTAGTAGGTGGCAAGTGAATTTTAGGCCAAATTTTAGACTTATAGACCAATATTTGGTACTGGTTTGGGCTGATTTACATCTATTTTGGGCTATATTTAGAACAATATTTTGGTGAAATAATTTCAGGTCAGACATGTAATGCTCCAAATGCGCCTAAAATATCCTCATTAATTATTAGAATATGAATGAAATTAAATTTGGGCTTCAGGTTAGCAATATTATGATATATTTGACATCTTCCACCTGAGGGGTGACCTGGGGCCCCCCACACCCCGGAAATTGAAATTTTTAATGTGGCCCTCGAGTATGCCAGCCTAATACAAATTCATTCTCTGATATAAACTGAGTTTCCTGTAAAAAATTCAGCCAGTTTGACCAACTTTAAGGGGTGGTTTGGGCTGATCTGGCATTTTACCTATCCCTCGCCAACTACACTCCCTGAACCTGCACTTTGGGCTACATATGTATTTCTGAAGGAACACACTACTAAAATTCGTTTCAGAGGTGACTCCTGTATGAATCAATATGGTTTTCAACCGTGAATCTACCTTAATTGAGAATATATCAGTATTTCCTGATACAGCCATCTGAGGCTGTATTTTCGCTTTCCTGGATCATATATGACACATATGACACCACTGGTATACCAGATGTAATCCTAAAACCTATGCAGTCAGATTTAGTAGGTGGCAAGTGAATTTTAGGCCAAATTTTAGACTTATAGACCAATATTTGGTACTGGTTTGGGCTGATTTACATCTATTTTTGGCTATATTTAGAACAATATTTTGGTGAAATAATTTCAGGTCAGACATGTAATGCTCCAAATGCGCCTAAAATATCCTCATTAATTATTAGAATATGAATGAAATTAAATTTGGGCTTCAGGTTAGCAATATTATGATATATTTGACATCTTCCACCTGAGGGGTGACCTGGGGCCCCCCCACACCCCGGAAATTGAAATTTTTAATGTGGCCCTCGAGTATGCCAGCCTAATACAAATTCATTCTCTGATATAAACTGAGTTTCCTGTAAAAATTTCAGCCAGTTTGACCAACTTTAAGGGGTGGTTTGGGCTGATCTGGCATTTTACCTATCTCTCGCCAACTACACTCCCTGAACCTGCACTTTGGGCTACATATGTATTTCTGAAGGAACACACTACTAAAATTCGTTTCAGAGGTGACTCCTGTATGAATCAATATGGTTTTCAACCGTGAATCTACCTTAATTGAGAATATATCAGTATTTCCTGATACAGCCATCTGAGGCTGTATTTTCGCTTTCCTGGATCATATATGACACATATGACACCACTGGTATACCAGATGTAATCCTAAAACCTATGCAGTCAGATTTAGTAGGTGGCAAGTGAATTTTAGGCCAAATTTTAGACTTATAGACCAATATTTGGTACTGGTTTGGGCTGATTTACATCTATTTTTGGCTATATTTAGAACAATATTTTGGTGAAATAATTTCAGGTCAGACATGTAATGCTCCAAATGCGCCTAAAATATCCTCATTAATTATTAGAATATGAATGAAATTAAATTTGGGCTTCAGGTTAGCAATATTATGATATATTTGATATCTTCCACCTGAGGGGTGACCTGGGGCCCCCCCACACCCCGGAAATTGAAATTTTTAATGTGGCCCTCGAGTATGCCAGCCTAATACAAATTCATTCTCTGATATAAACTGAGTTTCCTGTAAAAATTTCAGCCAGTTTGACCAACTTTAAGGGGTGGTTTGGGCTGATCTGGCATTTTACCTATCCCTCGCCAACTACACTCCCTGAACCTGCACTTTGGGCTACATATGTATTTCTGAAGGAACACACTACTAAAATTCGTTTCAGAGGTGACTCCTGTATGAATCAATATGGTTCTCAACCTTGAATCTACCTTAATTGAGAATATATCAGCATTTCCTGATACAGCCATCTGAGGCTGTATTTTCGCTTTCCTGGATCATATATGACACATATGACACCACTGGTATACCAGATGTAATCCTAAAACCTATGCAGTCAGATTTAGTAGGTGGCAAGTGAATTTTAGGCCAAATTTTAGACTTATAAACCAATATTTGGTACTGGTTTGGGCTGATTTACATCTATTTTGGGCTATATTTAGAACAATATTTTGGTGAAATAATTTCAGGTCAGACATGTAATGCTCCAAATGCGCCTAAAATATCCTCATTAATTATTAGAATATGAATGAAATTAAATTTGGGCTTCAGGTTAGCAATATTATGATATATTTGACATCTTCCACCTGAGGGGTGACCTGGGGCCCCCCACACCCCGGAAATTGAAATTTTTAATGTGGCCCTCGAGTATGCCAGCCTAATACAAATTCATTCTCTGATATAAACTGAGTTTCCTGTAAAAAATTCAGCCAGTTTGACCAACTTTAAGGGGTGGTTTGGGCTGATCTGGCATTTTACCTATCCCTCGCCAACTACACTCCCTGAACCTGCACTTTGGGCTACATATGTATTTCTGAAGGAACACACTACTAAAATTCGTTTCAGAGGTGACTCCTGTCTGAATCAATATGGTTTTCAACCGTGAATCTACCTTAATTGAGAATATATCAGTATTTCCTGATACAGCCATCTGAGGCTGTATTTTCGCTTTCCTGGATCATATATGACACATATGACACCACTGGTATACCAGATGTAATCCTAAAACCTATGCAGTCAGATTTAGTAGGTGGCAAGTGAATTTTAGGCCAAATTTTAGACTTATAGACCAATATTTGGTACTGGTTTGGGCTGATTTACATCTATTTTTGGCTATATTTAGAACAATATTTTGGTGAAATAATTTCAGGTCAGACATGTAATGCTCCAAATGCGCCTAAAATATCCTCATTAATTATTAGAATATGAATGAAATTAAATTTGGGCTTCAGGTTAGCAATATTATGATATATTTGATATCTTCCACCTGAGGGGTGACCTGGGGCCCCCCCACACCCCGGAAATTGAAATTTTTAATGTGGCCCTCGAGTATGCCAGCCTAATACAAATTCATTCTCTGATATAAACTGAGTTTCCTGTAAAAATTTCAGCCAGTTTGACCAACTTTAAGGGGTGGTTTGGGCTGATCTGGCATTTTACCTATCTCTCGCCAACTACACTCCCTGAACCTGCACTTTGGGCTACATATGTATTTCTGAAGGAACACACTACTAAAATTCGTTTCAGAGGTGACTCCTGTATGAATCAATATGGTTCTCAACCTTGAATCTACCTTAATTGAGAATATATCAGCATTTCCTGATACAGCCATCTGAGGCTGTATTTTCGCTTTCCTGGATCATATATGACACATATGACACCACTGGTATACCAGATGTAATCCTAAAACCTATGCAGTCAGATTTAGTAGGTGGCAAGTGAATTTTAGGCCAAATTTTAGACTTATAGACCAATATTTGGTACTGGTTTGGGCTGATTTACATCTATTTTTGGCTATATTTAGAACAATATTTTGGTGAAATAATTTCAGGTCAGACATGTAATGCTCCAAATGCGCCTAAAATATCCTCATTAATTATTAGAATATGAATGAAATTAAATTTGGGCTTCAGGTTAGCAATATTATGATATATTTGATATCTTCCACCTGAGGGGTGACCTGGGGCCCCCCCACACCCCGGAAATTGAAATTTTTAATGTGGCCCTCGAGTATGCCAGCCTAATACAAATTCATTCTCTGATATAAACTGAGTTTCCTGTAAAAATTTCAGCCAGTTTGACCAACTTTAAGGGGTGGTTTGGGCTGATCTGGCATTTTACCTATCTCTCGCCAACTACACTCCCTGAACCTGCACTTTGGGCTACATATGTATTTCTGAAGGAACACACTACTAAAATTCGTTTCAGAGGTGACTCCTGTATGAATCAATATGGTTCTCAACCTTGAATCTACCTTAATTGAGAATATATCAGCATTTCCTGATACAGCCATCTGAGGCTGTATTTTCGCTTTCCTGGATCATATATGACACATATGACACCACTGGTATACCAGATGTAATCCTAAAACCTATGCAGTCAGATTTAGTAGGTGGCAAGTGAATTTTAGGCCAAATTTTAGACTTATAGACCAATATTTGGTACTGGTTTGGGCTGATTTACATCTATTTTGGGCTATATTTAGAACAATATTTTGGTGAAATAATTTCAGGTCAGACATGTAATGCTCCAAATGCGCCTAAAATATCCTCATTAATTATTAGAATATGAATGAAATTAAATTTGGGCTTCAGGTTAGCAATATTATGATATATTTGACATCTTCCACCTGAGGGGTGACCTGGGGCCCCCCACACCCCGGAAATTGAAATTTTTAATGTGGCCCTCGAGTATGCCAGCCTAATACAAATTCATTCTCTGATATAAACTGAGTTTCCTGTAAAAAATTCAGCCAGTTTGACCAACTTTAAGGGGTGGTTTGGGCTGATCGGGCATTTTACCTATCCCTCGCCAACTACACTCCCTGAACCTGCACTTTGGGCTACATATGTATTTCTGAAGGAACACACTACTAAAATTCGTTTCAGAGGTGACTCCTGTATGAATCAATATGGTTTTCAACCGTGAATCTACCTTAATTGAGAATATATCAGTATTTCCTGATACAGCCATCTGAGGCTGTATTTTCGCTTTCCTGGATCATATATGACACATATGACACCACTGGTATACCAGATGTAATCCTAAAACCTATGCAGTCAGATTTAGTAGGTGGCAAGTGAATTTTAGGCCAAATTTTAGACTTATAGACCAATATTTGGTACTGGTTTGGGCTGATTTACATCTATTTTTGGCTATATTTAGAACAATATTTTGGTGAAATAATTTCAGGTCAGACATGTAATGCTCCAAATGCGCCTAAAATATCCTCATTAATTATTAGAATATGAATGAAATTAAATTTGGGCTTCAGGTTAGCAATATTATGATATATTTGACATCTTCCACCTGAGGGGTGACCTGGGGCCCCCCCACACCCCGGAAATTGAAATTTTTAATGTGGCCCTCGAGTATGCCAGCCTAATACAAATTCATTCTCTGATATAAACTGAGTTTCCTGTAAAAATTTCAGCCAGTTTGACCAACTTTAAGGGGTGGTTTGGGCTGATCTGGCATTTTACCTATCTCTCGCCAACTACACTCCCTGAACCTGCACTTTGGGCTACATATGTATTTCTGAAGGAACACACTACTAAAATTCGTTTCAGAGGTGACTCCTGTATGAATCAATATGGTTTTCAACCGTGAATCTACCTTAATTGAGAATATATCAGTATTTCCTGATACAGCCATCTGAGGCTGTATTTTCGCTTTCCTGGATCATATATGACACATATGACACCACTGGTATACCAGATGTAATCCTAAAACCTATGCAGTCAGATTTAGTAGGTGGCAAGTGAATTTTAGGCCAAATTTTAGACTTATAGACCAATATTTGGTACTGGTTTGGGCTGATTTACATCTATTTTGGGCTATATTTAGAACAATATTTTGGTGAAATAATTTCAGGTCAGACATGTAATGCTCCAAATGCGCCTAAAATATCCTCATTAATTATTAGAATATGAATGAAATTAAATTTGGGCTTCAGGTTAGCAATATTATGATATATTTGACATCTTCCACCTGAGGGGTGACCTGGGGCCCCCCACACCCCGGAAATTGAAATTTTTAATGTGGCCCTCGAGTATGCCAGCCTAATACAAATTCATTCTCTGATATAAACTGAGTTTCCTGTAAAAATTTCAGCCAGTTTGACCAACTTTAAGGGGTGGTTTGGGCTGATCTGGCATTTTACCTATCTCTCGCCAACTACACTCCCTGAACCTGCACTTTGGGCTACATATGTATTTCTGAAGGAACACACTACTAAAATTCGTTTCAGAGGTGACTCCTGTATGAATCAATATGGTTTTCAACCGTGAATCTACCTTAATTGAGAATATATCAGTATTTCCTGATACAGCCATCTGAGGCTGTATTTTCGCTTTCCTGGATCATATATGACACATATGACACCACTGGTATACCAGATGTAATCCTAAAACCTATGCAGTCAGATTTAGTAGGTGGCAAGTGAATTTTAGGCCAAATTTTAGACTTATAGACCAATATTTGGTACTGGTTTGGGCTGATTTACATCTATTTTGGGCTATATTTAGAACAATATTTTGGTGAAATAATTTCAGGTCAGACATGTAATGCTCCAAATGCGCCTAAAATATCCTCATTAATTATTAGAATATGAATGAAATTAAATTTGGGCTTCAGGTTAGCAATATTATGATATATTTGACATCTTCCACCTGAGGGGTGACCTGGGGCCCCCCACACCCCGGAAATTGAAATTTTTAATGTGGCCCTCGAGTATGCCAGCCTAATACAAATTCATTCTCTGATATAAACTGAGTTTCCTGTAAAAAATTCAGCCAGTTTGACCAACTTTAAGGGGTGGTTTGGGCTGATCTGGCATTTTACCTATCCCTCGCCAACTACACTCCCTGAACCTGCACTTTGGGCTACATATGTATTTCTGAAGGAACACACTACTAAAATTCGTTTCAGAGGTGACTCCTGTATGAATCAATATGGTTTTCAACCGTGAATCTACCTTAATTGAGAATATATCAGTATTTCCTGATACAGCCATCTGAGGCTGTATTTTCGCTTTCCTGGATCATATATGACACATATGACACCACTGGTATACCAGATGTAATCCTAAAACCTATGCAGTCAGATTTAGTAGGTGGCAAGTGAATTTTAGGCCAAATTTTAGACTTATAGACCAATATTTGGTACTGGTTTGGGCTGATTTACATCTATTTTTGGCTATATTTAGAACAATATTTTGGTGAAATAATTTCAGGTCAGACATGTAATGCTCCAAATGCGCCTAAAATATCCTCATTAATTATTAGAATATGAATGAAATTAAATTTGGGCTTCAGGTTAGCAATATTATGATATATTTGACATCTTCCACCTGAGGGGTGACCTGGGGCCCCCCCACACCCCGGAAATTGAAATTTTTAATGTGGCCCTCGAGTATGCCAGCCTAATACAAATTCATTCTCTGATATAAACTGAGTTTCCTGTAAAAATTTCAGCCAGTTTGACCAACTTTAAGGGGTGGTTTGGGCTGATCTGGCATTTTACCTATCTCTCGCCAACTACACTCCCTGAACCTGCACTTTGGGCTACATATGTATTTCTGAAGGAACACACTACTAAAATTCGTTTCAGAGGTGACTCCTGTATGAATCAATATGGTTTTCAACCGTGAATCTACCTTAATTGAGAATATATCAGTATTTCCTGATACAGCCATCTGAGGCTGTATTTTCGCTTTCCTGGATCATATATGACACATATGACACCACTGGTATACCAGATGTAATCCTAAAACCTATGCAGTCAGATTTAGTAGGTGGCAAGTGAATTTTAGGCCAAATTTTAGACTTATAGACCAATATTTGGTACTGGTTTGGGCTGATTTACATCTATTTTGGGCTATATTTAGAACAATATTTTGGTGAAATAATTTCAGGTCAGACATGTAATGCTCCAAATGCGCCTAAAATATCCTCATTAATTATTAGAATATGAATGAAATTAAATTTGGGCTTCAGGTTAGCAATATTATGATATATTTGACATCTTCCACCTGAGGGGTGACCTGGGGCCCCCCACACCCCGGAAATTGAAATTTTTAATGTGGCCCTCGAGTATGCCAGCCTAATACAAATTCATTCTCTGATATAAACTGAGTTTCCTGTAAAAAATTCAGCCAGTTTGACCAACTTTAAGGGGTGGTTTGGGCTGATCTGGCATTTTACCTATCCCTCGCCAACTACACTCCCTGAACCTGCACTTTGGGCTACATATGTATTTCTGAAGGAACACACTACTAAAATTCGTTTCAGAGGTGACTCCTGTATGAATCAATATGGTTTTCAACCGTGAATCTACCTTAATTGAGAATATATCAGTATTTCCTGATACAGCCATCTGAGGCTGTATTTTCGCTTTCCTGGATCATATATGACACATATGACACCACTGGTATACCAGATGTAATCCTAAAACCTATGCAGTCAGATTTAGTAGGTGGCAAGTGAATTTTAGGCCAAATTTTAGACTTATAGACCAATATTTGGTACTGGTTTGGGCTGATTTACATCTATTTTTGGCTATATTTAGAACAATATTTTGGTGAAATAATTTCAGGTCAGACATGTAATGCTCCAAATGCGCCTAAAATATCCTCATTAATTATTAGAATATGAATGAAATTAAATTTGGGCTTCAGGTTAGCAATATTATGATATATTTGACATCTTCCACCTGAGGGGTGACCTGGGGCCCCCCCACACCCCGGAAATTGAAATTTTTAATGTGGCCCTCGAGTATGCCAGCCTAATACAAATTCATTCTCTGATATAAACTGAGTTTCCTGTAAAAATTTCAGCCAGTTTGACCAACTTTAAGGGGTGGTTTGGGCTGATCTGGCATTTTACCTATCTCTCGCCAACTACACTCCCTGAACCTGCACTTTGGGCTACATATGTATTTCTGAAGGAACACACTACTAAAATTCGTTTCAGAGGTGACTCCTGTATGAATCAATATGGTTCTCAACCTTGAATCTACCTTAATTGAGAATATATCAGCATTTCCTGATACAGCCATCTGAGGTTGTATTTTCGCTTTCCTGGATCATATATGACACATATGACACCACTGGTATACCAGATGTAATCCTAAAACCTATGCAGTCAGATTTAGTAGGTGGCAAGTGAATTTTTGGCCAAATTTTAGACTTATAGACCAATATTTGGTACTGGTTTGGGCTGATTTACATCTATTTTTGGCTATATTTAGAACAATATTTTGGTGAAATAATTTCAGGTCAGACATGTAATGCTCCAAATGCGCCTAAAATATCCTCATTAATTATTAGAATATGAATGAAATTAAATTTGGGCTTCAGGTTAGCAATATTATGATATATTTGACATCTTCCACCTGAGGGGTGACCTGGGGCCCCCCCACACCCCGGAAATTGAAATTTTTAATGTGGCCCTCGAGTATGCCAGCCTAATACAAATTCATTCTCTGATATAAACTGAGTTTCCTGTAAAAAATTCAGCCAGTTTGACCAACTTTAAGGGGTGGTTTGGGCTGATCTGGCATTTTACCTATCTCTCACCAACTACACTCCCTGAACCTCCACTTTGGGCTACATATGTATTTCTGAAAGACCACACTACTAAAATTCGTTTCAGAGGCGACTCCTGTATGAATCAATATGGTTCTCAACCTTGAATCTACCTTAATTGAGAATATATCCGCATTTCCTGATACAGCCATCTGAGGCTGTATTTTCGCTTTCCTGGATCATATATGACACCACTGGTATACCAGATGTAATCCTAAAACCTATGCAGTCAGATTTAGTAGGTGGCAAGTGAATTTTAGGCCAAATTTTAGACTTATAGACCAATATTTGGTACTGGTTTGGGCTGATTTACATCTATTTTTGGCTATATTTAGAACAATATTTTGGTGAAATAATTTCAGGTCAGACATGTAATGCTCCAAATGCGCCTAAAATATCCTCATTAATTATTAGAATATGAATGAAATTAAATTTGGGCTTCAGGTTAGCAATATTATGATATATTTGACATCTTCCACCTGAGGGGTGACCTGGGGCCCCCCCACACCCCGGAAATTGAAATTTTTAATGTGGCCCTCGAGTATGCCAGCCTAATACAAATTCATTCTCTGATATAAACTGAGTTTCCTGTAAAAATTTCAGCCAGTTTGACCAACTTTAAGGGGTGGTTTGGGCTGATCTGGCATTTTACCTATCTCTCGCCAACTACACTCCCTGAACCTGCACTTTGGGCTACATATGTATTTCTGAAGGAACACACTACTAAAATTCGTTTCAGAGGTGACTCCTGTATGAATCAATATGGTTCTCAACCTTGAATCTACCTTAATTGAGAATATATCAGCATTTCCTGATACAGCCATCTGAGGCTGTATTTTCGCTTTCCTGGATCATATATGACACATATGACACCACTGGTATAGCAGATGTAATCCTAAAACCTATGCAGTCAGATTTAGTAGGTGGCAAGTGAATTTTAGGCCAAATTTTAGACTTATAGACCAATATTTGGTACTGGTTTGGGCTGATTTACATCTATTTTGGGCTATATTTACAACAATATTTTGGTGAAATAATTTCAGGTCAGACATGTAATGCTCCAAATGCGCCTAAAATATCCTCATTAATTAGTAGAATATGAATGAAATTAAATTTGGGCTTCAGGTTAGCAATATTATGATATATTTGACATCTTCCACCTGAGGGGTGACCTGGGGCCCCCCACACCCCGAAATTGAAATTTTTAATGTGGCCCTCGAGTATGCCAGCCTAATACAAATTCATTCTCTGATATAAACTGAGTTTCCTGTAAAAAATTCAGCCAGTTTGACCAACTTTAAGGGGTGGTTTGGGCTGATCTGGCATTTTACCTATCCCTCGCCAACTACACTCCCTGAACCTGCACTTTGGGCTACATATGTATTTCTGAAGGCACACACTACTAAAATTCGTTTCAGAAGTGACTCCTGTATGAATCAATATGGTTTTCAACCTTGAATCTACCTTAATTGAGAATATTTCAGCATTTCCTGATACAGCCATCTGAGGCTGTATTTTCGCTTTCCTGGATCATATATGACACATATGACACCACTGGTATACCAGATGTAATCCTAAAACCTATGCAGTCAGATTTAGTAGGTGGCAAGTGAATTTTAGGCCAAATTTTAGACTTATAGACCAATATTTGGTACTGGTTTGGGCTGATTTACATCTATTTTTGGCTATATTTAGAACAATATTTTGGTGAAATAATTTCAGGTCAGACATGTAATGCTCCAAATGCGCCTAAAATATCCTCATTAATTATTAGAATATGAATGAAATTAAATTTGGGCTTCAGGTTAGCAATATTATGATATATTTGACATCTTCCACCTGAGGGGTGACCTGGGGCCCCCCCACACCCTGGAAATTGAAATTTTTAATGTGGCCCTCGAGTATGCCAGCCTAATACAAATTCATTCTCTGATATAAACTGAGTTTCCTGTAAAAATTTCAGCCAGTTTGACCAACTTTAAGGGGTGGTTTGGGCTGATCTGGCATTTTACCTATCCCTCGCCAACTACACTCCCTGAACCTGCACTTTGGGCTACATATGTATTTCTGAAGGAACACACTACTAAAATTCGTTTCAGAGGTGACTCCTGTATGAATCAATATGGTTCTCAACCTTGAATCTACCTTAATTGAGAATATATCAGCATTTCCTGATACAGCCATCTGAGGCTGTATTTTCGCTTTCCTGGATCATATAGGACACATATGACACCACTGGTATACCAGATGTAATCCTAAAACCTATGCAGTCAGATTTAGTAGGTGGCAAGTGAATTTTAGGCCAAATTTTAGACTTATAGACCAATATTTGGTACTGGTTTGGGCTGATTTACATCTATTTTTGGCTATATTTAGAACAATATTTTGGTGAAATAATTTCAGGTCAGACATGTAATGCTCCAAATGCGCCTAAAATATCCTCATTAATTATTAGAATATGAATGAAATTAAATTTGGGCTTCAGGTTAGCAATATTATGATATATTTGACATCTTCCACCTGAGGGGTGACCTGGGGCCCCCCCACACCCCGGAAATTGAAATTTTTAATGTGGCCCTCGAGTATGCCAGCCTAATACAAATTCATTCTCTGATATAAACTGAGTTTCCTGTAAAAAATTCAGCCAGTTTGACCAACTTTAAGGGGTGGTTTGGGCTGATCTGGCATTTTACCTATCCCTCGCCAACTACACTCCCTGAACCTGCACTTTGGGCTACATATGTATTTCTGAAGGAACACACTACTAAAATTCGTTTCAGAGGTGACTCCTGTATGAATCAATATGGTTTTCAACCTTGAATCTACCTTAATTGAGAATATTTCAGCATTTCCTGATACAGCCATCTGAGGTTGTATTTTCGCTTTCCTGGATCATATATGACACATATGACACCACTGGTATACCAGATGTAATCCTAAAACCTATGCAGTCAGATTTAGTAGGTGGCAAGTGAATTTTTGGCCAAATTTTAGACTTATAGACCAATATTTGGTACTGGTTTGGGCTGATTTACATCTATTTTTGGCTATATTTAGAACAATATTTTGGTGAAATAATTTCAGGTCAGACATGTAATGCTCCAAATGCGCCTAAAATATCCTCATTAATTATTAGAATATGAATGAAATTAAATTTGGGCTTCAGGTTAGCAATATTATGATATATTTGACATCTTCCACCTGAGGGGTGACCTGGGGCCCCCCACACCCCGGAAATTGAAATTTTTAATGTGGCCCTCGAGTATGCCAGCCTAATACAAATTCATTCTCTGATATAAACTGAGTTTCCTGTAAAAAATTCAGCCAGTTTGACCAACTTTAAGGGGTGGTTTGGGCTGATCTGGCATTTTACCTATCTCTCACCAACTACACTCCCTGAACCTCCACTTTGGGCTACATATGTATTTCTGAAAGACCACACTACTAAAATTCGTTTCAGAGGCGACTCCTGTATGAATCAATATGGTTCTCAACCTTGAATCTACCTTAATTGAGAATATATCCGCATTTCCTGATACAGCCATCTGAGGCTGTATTTTCGCTTTCCTGGATCATATATGACACCACTGGTATACCAGATGTAATCCTAAAACCTATGCAGTCAGATTTAGTAGGTGGCAAGTGAATTTTAGGCCAAATTTTAGACTTATAGACCAATATTTGGTACTGGTTTGGGCTGATTTACATCTATTTTTGGCTATATTTAGAACAATATTTTGGTGAAATAATTTCAGGTCAGACATGTAATGCTCCAAATGCGCCTAAAATATCCTCATTAATTATTAGAATATGAATGAAATTAAATTTGGGCTTCAGGTTAGCAATATTATGATATATTTGACATCTTCCACCTGAGGGGTGACCTGGGGCCCCCCCCACACCCCGGAAATTGAAATTTTTAATGTGGCCCTCGAGTATGCCAGCCTAATACAAATTCATTCTCTGATATAAACTGAGTTTCCTGTAAAAATTTCAGCCAGTTTGACCAACTTTAAGGGGTGGTTTGGGCTGATCTGGCATTTTACCTATCTCTCGCCAACTACACTCCCTGAACCTGCACTTTGGGCTACATATGTATTTCTGAAGGAACACACTACTAAAATTCGTTTCAGAGGTGACTCCTGTATGAATCAATATGGTTCTCAACCTTGAATCTACCTTAATTGAGAATATATCAGCATTTCCTGATACAGCCATCTGAGGCTGTATTTTCGCTTTCCTGGATCATATATGACACATATGACACCACTGGTATAGCAGATGTAATCCTAAAACCTATGCAGTCAGATTTAGTAGGTGGCAAGTGAATTTTAGGCCAAATTTTAGACTTATAGACCAATATTTGGTACTGGTTTGGGCTGATTTACATCTATTTTGGGCTATATTTACAACAATATTTTGGTGAAATAATTTCAGGTCAGACATGTAATGCTCCAAATGCGCCTAAAATATCCTCATTAATTAGTAGAATATGAATGAAATTAAATTTGGGCTTCAGGTTAGCAATATTATGATATATTTGACATCTTCCACCTGAGGGGTGACCTGGGGCCCCCCACACCCCGAAATTGAAATTTTTAATGTGGCCCTCGAGTATGCCAGCCTAATACAAATTCATTCTCTGATATAAACTGAGTTTCCTGTAAAAAATTCAGCCAGTTTGACCAACTTTAAGGGGTGGTTTGGGCTGATCTGGCATTTTACCTATCCCTCGCCAACTACACTCCCTGAACCTGCACTTTGGGCTACATATGTATTTCTGAAGGCACACACTACTAAAATTCGTTTCAGAAGTGACTCCTGTATGAATCAATATGGTTTTCAACCTTGAATCTACCTTAATTGAGAATATTTCAGCATTTCCTGATACAGCCATCTGAGGTTGTATTTTCGCTTTCCTGGATCATATATGACACATATGACACCACTGGTATACCAGATGTAATCCTAAAACCTATGCAGTCAGATTTAGTAGGTGGCAAGTGAATTTTTGGCCAAATTTTAGACTTATAGACCAATATTTGGTACTGGTTTGGGCTGATTTACATCTATTTTTGGCTATATTTAGAACAATATTTTGGTGAAATAATTTCAGGTCAGACATGTAATGCTCCAAATGCGCCTAAAATATCCTCATTAATTATTAGAATATGAATGAAATTAAATTTGGGCTTCAGGTTAGCAATATTATGATATATTTGACATCTTCCACCTGAGGGGTGACCTGGGGCCCCCACACCCCGGAAATTGAAATTTTTAATGTGGCCCTCGAGTATGCCAGCCTAATACAAATTCATTCTCTGATATAAACTGAGTTTCCTGTAAAAAATTCAGCCAGTTTGACCAACTTTAAGGGGTGGTTTGGGCTGATCTGGCATTTTACCTATCTCTCACCAACTACACTCCCTGAACCTCCACTTTGGGCTACATATGTATTTCTGAAAGACCACACTACTAAAATTCGTTTCAGAGGCGACTCCTGTATGAATCAATATGGTTCTCAACCTTGAATCTACCTTAATTGAGAATATATCAGCATTTCCTGATACAGCCATCTGAGGCTGTATTTTCGCTTTCCTGGATCATATATGACACATATGACACCACTGGTATACCAGATGTAATCCTAAAAACTATGCAGTCAGATTTAGTAGGTGGCAAGTGAATTTTTGGCCAAATTTTAGACTTATAGACCAATATTTGGTACTGGTTTGGGCTGATTTACATCTATTTTTGGCTATATTTAGAACAATATTTTGGTGAAATAATTTCAGGTCAGACATGTAATGCTCCAAATGCGCCTAAAATATCCTCATTAATTATTAGAATATGAATGAAATTAAATTTGGGCTTCAGGTTAGCAATATTATGATATATTTGACATCTTCCACCTGAGGGGTGACCTGGGGCCCCCCACACCCCGGAAATTGAAATTTTTAATGTGGCCCTCGAGTATGCCAGCCTAATACAAATTCATTCTCTGATATAAACTGAGTTTCCTGTAAAAAATTCAGCCAGTTTGACCAACTTTAAGGGGTGGTTTGGGCTGATCTGGCATTTTACCTATCTCTCACCAACTACACTCCCTGAACCTCCACTTTGGGCTACATATGTATTTCTGAAAGACCACACTACTAAAATTCGTTTCAGAGGCGACTCCTGTATGAATCAATATGGTTCTCAACCTTGAATCTACCTTAATTGAGAATATATCAGCATTTCCTGATACAGCCATCTGAGGCTGTATTTTCGCTTTCCTGGATCATATATGACACATATGACACCACTGGTATACCAGATGTAATCCTAAAACCTATGCAGTCAGATTTAGTAGGTGGCAAGTGAATTTTAGGCCAAATTTTAGACTTATAGACCAATATTTGGTACTGGTTTGGGCTGATTTACATCTATTTTTGGCTATATTTAGAACAATATTTTGGTGAAATAATTTCAGGTCAGACATGTAATGCTCCAAATGCGCCTAAAATATCCTCATTAATTATTAGAATATTAATGAAATTAAATTTGGGCTTCAGGTTAGCAATATTATGATATATTTGACATCTTCCACCTGAGGGGTGACCTGGGGCCCCCCCACACCCCGGAAATTGAAATTTTTAATGTGGCCCTCGAGTATGCCAGCCTAATACAAATTCATTCTCTGATATAAACTGAGTTTCCTGTAAAAATTTCAGCCAGTTTGACCAACTTTAAGGGGTGGTTTGGGCTGATCTGGCATTTTACCTATCTCTCGCCAACTACACTCCCTTAACCTGCACTTTGGGCTACATATGTATTTCTGAAGGAACACACTACTAAAATTCGTTTCAGAGGTGACTCCTGTATGAATCAATATGGTTCTCAACCTTGAATCTACCTTAATTGAGAATATATCAGCATTTCCTGATACAGCCATCTGAGGCTGTATTTTCGCTTTCCTGGATCATATATGACACATATGACACCACTGGTATAGCAGATGTAATCCTAAAACCTATGCAGTCAGATTTAGTAGGTGGCAAGTGAATTTTAGGCCAAATTTTAGACTTATAGACCAATATTTGGTACTGGTTTGGGCTGATTTACATCTATTTTGGGCTATATTTACAACAATATTTTGGTGAAATAATTTCAGGTCAGACATGTAATGCTCCAAATGCGCCTAAAATATCCTCATTAATTAGTAGAATATGAATGAAATTAAATTTGGGCTTCAGGTTAGCAATATTATGATATATTTGACATCTTCCACCTGAGGGGTGACCTGGGGCCCCCCACACCCCGAAATTGAAATTTTTAATGTGGCCCTCGAGTATGCCAGCCTAATACAAATTCATTCTCTGATATAAACTGAGTTTCCTGTAAAAAATTCAGCCAGTTTGACCAACTTTAAGGGGTGGTTTGGGCTGATCTGGCATTTTACCTATCCCTCGCCAACTACACTCCCTGAACCTGCACTTTGGGCTACATATGTATTTCTGAAGGCACACACTACTAAAATTCGTTTCAGAAGTGACTCCTGTATGAATCAATATGGTTTTCAACCTTGAATCTACCTTAATTGAGAATATTTCAGCATTTCCTGATACAGCCATCTGAGGCTGTATTTTCGCTTTCCTGGATCATATATGACACATATGACACCACTGGTATACCAGATGTAATCCTAAAACCTATGCAGTCAGATTTAGTAGGTGGCAAGTGAATTTTAGGCCAAATTTTAGACTTATAGACCAATATTTGGTACTGGTTTGGGCTGATTTACATCTATTTTTGGCTATATTTAGAACAATATTTTGGTGAAATAATTTCAGGTCAGACATGTAATGCTCCAAATGCGCCTAAAATATCCTCATTAATTATTAGAATATGAATGAAATTAAATTTGGGCTTCAGGTTAGCAATATTATGATATATTTGACATCTTCCACCTGAGGGGTGACTTGGGGCCCCCCCACACCCCGGAAATTGAAATTTTTAATGTGGCCCTCGAGTATGCCAGCCTAATACAAATTCATTCTCTGATATAAACTGAGTTTCCTGTAAAAAATTCAGCCAGTTTGACCAACTTTAAGGGGTGGTTTGGGCTGATCTGGCATTTTACCTATCCCTCGCCAACTACACTCCCTGAACCTGCACTTTGGGCTACATATGTATTTCTGAAGGAACACACTACTAAAATTCGTTTCAGAGGTGACTCCTGTATGAATCAATATGGTTCTCAACCTTGAATCTACCTTAATTGAGAATATATCAGCATTTCCTGATACAGCCATCTGAGGCTGTATTTTCGCTTTCCTGGATCATATAGGACACATATGACACCACTGGTATACCAGATGTAATCCTAAAACCTATGCAGTCAGATTTAGTAGGTGGCAAGTGAATTTTAGGCCAAATTTTAGACTTATAGACCAATATTTGGTACTGGTTTGGGCTGATTTACATCTATTTTTGGCTATATTTAGAACAATATTTTGGTGAAATAATTTCAGGTCAGACATGTAATGCTCCAAATGCGCCTAAAATATCCTCATTAATTATTAGAATATGAATGAAATTAAATTTGGGCTTCAGGTTAGCAATATTATGATATATTTGACATCTTCCACCTGAGGGGTGACCTGGGGCCCCCCCACACCCTGGAAATTGAAATTTTTAATGTGGCCCTCGAGTATGCCAGCCTAATACAAATTCATTCTCTGATATAAACTGAGTTTCCTGTAAAAATTTCAGCCAGTTTGACCAACTTTAAGGGGTGGTTTGGGCTGATCTGGCATTTTACCTATCCCTCGCCAACTACACTCCCTGAACCTGCACTTTGGGCTACATATGTATTTCTGAAGGAACACACTACTAAAATTCGTTTCAGAGGTGACTCCTGTATGAATCAATATGGTTCTCAACCTTGAATCTACCTTAATTGAGAATATATCAGCATTTCCTGATACAGCCATCTGAGGCTGTATTTTCGCTTTCCTGGATCATATAGGACACATATGACACCACTGGTATACCAGATGTAATCCTAAAACCTATGCAGTCAGATTTAGTAGGTGGCAAGTGAATTTTAGGCCAAATTTTAGACTTATAGACCAATATTTGGTACTGGTTTGGGCTGATTTACATCTATTTTTGGCTATATTTAGAACAATATTTTGGTGAAATAATTTCAGGTCAGACATGTAATGCTCCAAATGCGCCTAAAATATCCTCATTAATTATTAGAATATGAATGAAATTAAATTTGGGCTTCAGGTTAGCAATATTATGATATATTTGACATCTTCCACCTGAGGGGTGACCTGGGGCCCCCCCACACCCTGGAAATTGAAATTTTTAATGTGGCCCTCGAGTATGCCAGCCTAATACAAATTCATTCTCTGATATAAACTGAGTTTCCTGTAAAAATTTCAGCCAGTTTGACCAACTTTAAGGGGTGGTTTGGGCTGATCTGGCATTTTACCTATCCCTCGCCAACTACACTCCCTGAACCTGCACTTTGGGCTACATATGTATTTCTGAAGGAACACACTACTAAAATTCGTTTCAGAGGTGACTCCTGTATGAATCAATATGGTTCTCAACCTTGAATCTACCTTAATTGAGAATATATCAGCATTTCCTGATACAGCCATCTGAGGCTGTATTTTCGCTTTCCTGGATCATATAGGACACATATGACACCACTGGTATACCAGATGTAATCCTAAAACCTATGCAGTCAGATTTAGTAGGTGGCAAGTGAATTTTAGGCCAAATTTTAGACTTATAGACCAATATTTGGTACTGGTTTGGGCTGATTTACATCTATTTTTGGCTATATTTAGAACAATATTTTGGTGAAATAATTTCAGGTCAGACATGTAATGCTCCAAATGCGCCTAAAATATCCTCATTAATTATTAGAATATGAATGAAATTAAATTTGGGCTTCAGATTAGCAATATTATGATATATTTGACATCTTCCACCTGAGGGGTGACCTGGGGCCCCCCCACACCCCGGAAATTGAAATTTTTAATGTGGCCCTCGAGTATGCCAGCCTAATACAAATTCATTCTCTGATATAAACTGAGTTTCCTGTAAAAATTTCAGCCAGTTTGACCAACTTTAAGGGGTGGTTTGGGCTGATCTGGCATTTTACCTATCCCTCGCCAACTACACTCCCTGAACCTGCACTTTGGGCTATATATGTATTTCTGAAGGAACACACTACTAAAATTCGTTTCAGAGGTGACTCCTGTATGAATCAATATGGTTTTCAACCTTGAATCTACCTTAATTGAGAATATATCAGCATTTCCTGATACAGCCATCTGAGGCTGTATTTTCGCTTTCCTGGATCATATATGACACATATGACACCACTGGTATACCAGATGTAATCCTAAAACCTATGCAGTCAGATTTAGTAGGTGGCAAGTGAATTTTTGGCCAAATTTTAGACTTATAGACCAATATTTGGTACTGGTTTGGGCTGATTTACATCTATTTTTGGCTATATTTAGAACAATATTTTGGTGAAATAATTTCAGGTCAGACATGTAATGCTCCAAATGTGCCTAAAATATCCTCATTAATTATTAGAATATGAATGAAATTAAATTTGGGCTTCAGGTTAGCAATATTATGATATATTTGACATCTTCCACCTGAGGGGTGACCTGGGGCCCCCCACACCCCGGAAATTGAAATTTTTAATGTGGCTCTCGAGTATGCCAGCCTAATACAAATTCATTCTCTGATATAAACTGAGTTTCCTGTAAAAAATTCAGCCAGTTTGACCAACTTTAAGGGGTGGTTTGGGCTGATCTGGCATTTTACCTATCTCTCACCAACTACACTCCCTGAACCTCCACTTTGGGCTACATATGTATTTCTGAAGGAACACACTACTAAAATTCGTTTCAGAGGTGACTCCTGTATGAATCAATATGGTTCTCAACCTTGAATCTACCTTAATTGAGAATATATCAGCATTTCCTGATACAGCCATCTGAGGCTGTATTTTCGCTTTCCTGGATCATATAGGACACATATGACACCACTGGTATACCAGATGTAATCCTAAAACCTATGCAGTCAGATTTAGTAGGTGGCAAGTGAATTTTAGGCCAAATTTTAGACTTATAGACCAATATTTGGTACTGGTTTGGGCTGATTTACATCTATTTTTGGCTATATTTAGAACAATATTTTGGTGAAATAATTTCAGGTCAGACATGTAATGCTCCAAATGCGCCTAAAATATCCTCATTAATTATTAGAATATGAATGAAATTAAATTTGGGCTTCAGATTAGCAATATTATGATATATTTGACATCTTCCACCTGAGGGGTGACCTGGGGCCCCCCCACACCCCGGAAATTGAAATTTTTAATGTGGCCCTCGAGTATGCCAGCCTAATACAAATTCATTCTCTGATATAAACTGAGTTTCCTGTAAAAATTTCAGCCAGTTTGACCAACTTTAAGGGGTGGTTTGGGCTGATCTGGCATTTTACCTATCCCTCGCCAACTACACTCCCTGAACCTGCAGTTTGGGCTATATATGTATTTCTGAAGGAACACACTACTAAAATTCGTTTCAGAGGTGACTCCTGTATGAATCAATATGGTTTTCAACCTTGAATCTACCTTAATTGAGAATATATCAGCATTTCCTGATACAGCCATCTGAGGCTGTATTTTCGCTTTCCTGGATCATATATGACACATATGACACCACTGGTATACCAGATGTAATCCTAAAACCTATGCAGTCAGATTTAGTAGGTGGCAAGTGAATTTTTGGCCAAATTTTAGACTTATAGACCAATATTTGGTACTGGTTTGGGCTGATTTACATCTATTTTTGGCTATATTTAGAACAATATTTTGGTGAAATAATTTCAGGTCAGACATGTAATGCTCCAAATGTGCCTAAAATATCCTCATTAATTATTAGAATATGAATGAAATTAAATTTGGGCTTCAGGTTAGCAATATTATGATATATTTGACATCTTCCACCTGAGGGGTGACCTGGGGCCCCCCACACCCCGGAAATTGAAATTTTTAATGTGGCTCTCGAGTATGCCAGCCTAATACAAATTCATTCTCTGATATAAACTGAGTTTCCTGTAAAAAATTCAGCCAGTTTGACCAACTTTAAGGGGTGGTTTGGGCTGATCTGGCATTTTACCTATCTCTCACCAACTACACTCCCTGAACCTCCACTTTGGGCTACATATGTATTTCTGAAGGAACACACTACTAAAATTCGTTTCAGAGGTGACTCCTGTATGAATCAATATGGTTCTCAACCTTGAATCTACCTTAATTGAGAATATATCAGCATTTCCTGATACAGCCATCTGAGGCTGTATTTTCGCTTTCCTGGATCATATAGGACACATATGACACCACTGGTATACCAGATGTAATCCTAAAACCTATGCAGTCAGATTTAGTAGGTGGCAAGTGAATTTTAGGCCAAATTTTAGACTTATAGACCAATATTTGGTACTGGTTTGGGCTGATTTACATCTATTTTTGGCTATATTTAGAACAATATTTTGGTGAAATAATTTCAGGTCAGACATGTAATGCTCCAAATGCGCCTAAAATATCCTCATTAATTATTAGAATATGAATGAAATTAAATTTGGGCTTCAGATTAGCAATATTATGATATATTTGACATCTTCCACCTGAGGGGTGACCTGGGGCCCCCCCACACCCCGGAAATTGAAATTTTTAATGTGGCCCTCGAGTATGCCAGCCTAATACAAATTCATTCTCTGATATAAACTGAGTTTCCTGTAAAAATTTCAGCCAGTTTGACCAACTTTAAGGGGTGGTTTGGGCTGATCTGGCATTTTACCTATCCCTCGCCAACTACACTCCCTGAACCTGCACTTTGGGCTATATATGTATTTCTGAAGGAACACACTACTAAAATTCGTTTCAGAGGTGACTCCTGTATGAATCAATATGGTTTTCAACCTTGAATCTACCTTAATTGAGAATATATCAGCATTTCCTGATACAGCCATCTGAGGCTGTATTTTCGCTTTCCTGGATCATATATGACACATATGACACCACTGGTATACCAGATGTAATCCTAAAACCTATGCAGTCAGATTTAGTAGGTGGCAAGTGAATTTTTGGCCAAATTTTAGACTTATAGACCAATATTTGGTACTGGTTTGGGCTGATTTACATCTATTTTTGGCTATATTTAGAACAATATTTTGGTGAAATAATTTCAGGTCAGACATGTAATGCTCCAAATGTGCCTAAAATATCCTCATTAATTATTAGAATATGAATGAAATTAAATTTGGGCTTCAGGTTAGCAATATTATGATATATTTGACATCTTCCACCTGAGGGGTGACCTGGGGCCCCCCACACCCCGGAAATTGAAATTTTTAATGTGGCCCTCGAGTATGCCAGCCTAATACAAATTCATTCTCTGATATAAACTGAGTTTCCTGTAAAAATTTCAGCCAGTTTGACCAACTTTAAGGGGTGGTTTGGGCTGATCTGGCATTTTACCTATCCCTCGCCAACTACACTCCCTGAACCTGCACTTTGGGCTATATATGTATTTCTGAAGGAACACACTACTAAAATTCGTTTCAGAGGTGACTCCTGTATGAATCAATATGGTTTTCAACCTTGAATCTACCTTAATTGAGAATATATCAGCATTTCCTGATACAGCCATCTGAGGCTGTATTTTCGCTTTCCTGGATCATATATGACACATATGACACCACTGGTATACCAGATGTAATCCTAAAACCTATGCAGTCAGATTTAGTAGGTGGCAAGTGAATTTTTGGCCAAATTTTAGACTTATAGACCAATATTTGGTACTGGTTTGGGCTGATTTACATCTATTTTTGGCTATATTTAGAACAATATTTTGGTGAAATAATTTCAGGTCAGACATGTAATGCTCCAAATGTGCCTAAAATATCCTCATTAATTATTAGAATATGAATGAAATTAAATTTGGGCTTCAGGTTAGCAATATTATGATATATTTGACATCTTCCACCTGAGGGGTGACCTGGGGCCCCCCACACCCCGGAAATTGAAATTTTTAATGTGGCCCTCGAGTATGCCAGCCTAATACAAATTCATTCTCTGATATAAACTGAGTTTCCTGTAAAAAATTCAGCCAGTTTGACCAACTTTAAGGGGTGGTTTGGGCTGATCTGGCATTTTACCTATCTCTCACCAACTACACTCCCTGAACCTCCACTTTGGGCTACATATGTATTTCTGAAAGACCACACTACTAAAATTCGTTTCAGAGGCGACTCCTGTATGAATCAATATGGTTTTCAACCTTGAATCTACCTTAATTGAGAATATATCAGCATTTCCTGATACAGCCATCTGAGGCTGTATTTTCGCTTTCCTGGATCATATATGACACATATGACACCACTGGTATACCAGATGTAATCCTAAAACCTATGCAGTCAGATTTAGTAGGTGGCAAGTGAATTTTAGGCCAAATTTTAGACTTATAGACCAATATTTGGTACTGGTTTGGGCTGATTTACATCTATTTTTGGCTATATTTAGAACAATATTTTGGTGAAATAATTTCAGGTCAGACATGTAATGCTCCAAATGCGCCTAAAATATCCTCATTAATTATTAGAATATGAATGAAATTAAATTTGGGCTTCAGGTTAGCAATATTATGATATATTTGACATCTTCCACCTGAGGGGTGACCTGGGGCCCCCCCACACCCCGGAAATTGAAATTTTTAATGTGGCCCTCGAGTATGCCAGCCTAATACAAATTCATTCTCTGATATAAACTGAGTTTCCTGTAAAAATTTCAGCCAGTTTGACCAACTTTAAGGGGTGGTTTGGGCTGATCTGGCATTTTACCTATCTCTCGCCAACTACACTCCCTGAACCTGCACTTTGGGCTACATATGTATTTCTGAAGGAACACACTACTAAAATTCGTTTCAGAGGTGACTCCTGTATGAATCAATATGGTTCTCAACCTTGAATCTACCTTAATTGAGAATATATCAGCATTTCCTGATACAGCCATCTGAGGCTGTATTTTCGCTTTCCTGGATCATATATGACACATATGACACCACTGGTATACCAGATGTAATCCTAAAACCTATGCAGTCAGATTTAGTAGGTGGCAAGTGAATTTTAGGCCAAATTTTAGACTTATAGACCAATATTTGGTACTGGTTTGGGCTGATTTACATCTATTTTGGGCTATATTTACAACAATATTTTGGTGAAATAATTTCAGGTCAGACATGTAATGCTCCAAATGCGCCTAAAATATCCTCATTAATTAGTAGAATATGAATGAAATTAAATTTGGGCTTCAGGTTAGCAATATTATGATATATTTGACATCTTCCACCTGAGGGGTGACCTGGGGCCCCCCACACCCCGGAAATTGAAATTTTTAATGTGGCCCTCGAGTATGCCAGCCTAATACAAATTCATTCTCTGATATAAACTGAGTTTCCTGTAAAAAATTCAGCCAGTTTGACCAACTTTAAGGGGTGGTTTGGGCTGATCTGGCATTTTACCTATCCCTCGCCAACTACACTCCCTGAACCTGCACTTTGGGCTATATATGTATTTCTGAAGGAACACACTACTAAAATTCGTTTCAGAGGTGACTCCTGTATGAATCAATATGGTTTTCAACCTTGAATCTACCTTAATTGAGAATATATCAGCATTTCCTGATACAGCCATCTGAGGCTGTATTTTCGCTTTCCTGGATCATATATGACACATATGACACCACTGGTATACCAGATGTAATCCTAAAACCTATGCAGTCAGATTTAGTAGGTGGCAAGTGAATTTTTGGCCAAATTTTAGACTTATAGACCAATATTTGGTACTGGTTTGGGCTGATTTACATCTATTTTTGGCTATATTTAGAACAATATTTTGGTGAAATAATTTCAGGTCAGACATGTAATGCTCCAAATGTGCCTAAAATATCCTCATTAATTATTAGAATATGAATGAAATTAAATTTGGGCTTCAGGTTAGCAATATTATGATATATTTGACATCTTCCACCTGAGGGGTGACCTGGGGCCCCCCACACCCCGGAAATTGAAATTTTTAATGTGGCCCTCGAGTATGCCAGCCTAATACAAATTCATTCTCTGATATAAACTGAGTTTCCTGTAAAAATTTCAGCCAGTTTGACCAACTTTAAGGGGTGGTTTGGGCTGATCTGGCATTTTACCTATCCCTCGCCAACTACACTCCCTGAACCTGCACTTTGGGCTATATATGTATTTCTGAAGGAACACACTACTAAAATTCGTTTCAGAGGTGACTCCTGTATGAATCAATATGGTTTTCAACCTTGAATCTACCTTAATTGAGAATATATCAGCATTTCCTGATACAGCCATCTGAGGCTGTATTTTCGCTTTCCTGGATCATATATGACACATATGACACCACTGGTATACCAGATGTAATCCTAAAACCTATGCAGTCAGATTTAGTAGGTGGCAAGTGAATTTTTGGCCAAATTTTAGACTTATAGACCAATATTTGGTACTGGTTTGGGCTGATTTACATCTATTTTTGGCTATATTTAGAACAATATTTTGGTGAAATAATTTCAGGTCAGACATGTAATGCTCCAAATGTGCCTAAAATATCCTCATTAATTATTAGAATATGAATGAAATTAAATTTGGGCTTCAGGTTAGCAATATTATGATATATTTGACATCTTCCACCTGAGGGGTGACCTGGGGCCCCCCACACCCCGGAAATTGAAATTTTTAATGTGGCCCTCGAGTATGCCAGCCTAATACAAATTCATTCTCTGATATAAACTGAGTTTCCTGTAAAAAATTCAGCCAGTTTGACCAACTTTAAGGGGTGGTTTGGGCTGATCTGGCATTTTACCTATCTCTCACCAACTACACTCCCTGAACCTCCACTTTGGGCTACATATGTATTTCTGAAAGACCACACTACTAAAATTCGTTTCAGAGGCGACTCCTGTATGAATCAATATGGTTCTCAACCTTGAATCTACCTTAATTGAGAATATATCAGCATTTCCTGATACAGCCATCTGAGGCTGTATTTTCGCTTTCCTGGATCATATATGACACATATGACACCACTGGTATACCAGATGTAATCCTAAAACCTATGCAGTCAGATTTAGTAGGTGGCAAGTGAATTTTAGGCCAAATTTTAGACTTATAGACCAATATTTGGTACTGGTTTGGGCTGATTTACATCTATTTTTGGCTATATTTAGAACAATATTTTGGTGAAATAATTTCAGGTCAGACATGTAATGCTCCAAATGCGCCTAAAATATCCTCATTAATTATTAGAATATGAATGAAATTAAATTTGGGCTTCAGGTTAGCAATATTATGATATATTTGACATCTTCCACCTGAGGGGTGACCTGGGGCCCCCCCACACCCCGGAAATTGAAATTTTTAATGTGGCCCTCGAGTATGCCAGCCTAATACAAATTCATTCTCTGATATAAACTGAGTTTCCTGTAAAAATTTCAGCCAGTTTGACCAACTTTAAGGGGTGGTTTGGGCTGATCTGGCATTTTACCTATCTCTCGCCAACTACACTCCCTGAACCTGCACTTTGGGCTACATATGTATTTCTGAAGGAACACACTACTAAAATTCGTTTCAGAGGTGACTCCTGTATGAATCAATATGGTTCTCAACCTTGAATCTACCTTAATTGAGAATATATCAGCATTTCCTGATACAGCCATCTGAGGCTGTATTTTCGCTTTCCTGGATCATATATGACACATATGACAGCACTGGTATAGCAGATGTAATCCTAAAACCTATGCAGTCAGATTTAGTAGGTGGCAAGTGAATTTTAGGCCAAATTTTAGACTTATAGACCAATATTTGGTACTGGTTTGGGCTGATTTACATCTATTTTGGGCTATATTTACAACAATATTTTGGTGAAATAATTTCAGGTCAGACATGTAATGCTCCAAATGCGCCTAAAATATCCTCATTAATTAGTAGAATATGAATGAAATTAAATTTGGGCTTCAGGTTAGCAATATTATGATATATTTGACATCTTCCACCTGAGGGGTGACCTGGGGCCCCCCACACCCCGGAAATTGAAATTTTTAATGTGGCCCTCGAGTATGCCAGCCTAATACAAATTCATTCTCTGATATAAACTGAGTTTCCTGTAAAAAATTCAGCCAGTTTGACCAACTTTAAGGGGTGGTTTGGGCTGATCTGGCATTTTACCTATCCCTCGCCAACTACACTCCCTGAACCTGCACTTTGGGCTACATATGTATTTCTGAAGGAACACACTACTAAAATTCGTTTCAGAAGTGACTCCTGTATGAATCAATATGGTTTTCAACCTTGAATCTACCTTAATTGAGAATATTTCAGCATTTCCTGATACAGCCATCTGAGGCTGTATTTTCGCTTTCCTGGATCATATATGACACATATGACACCACTGGTATACCAGATGTAATCCTAAAACCTATGCAGGCAGATTTAGTAGGTGGCAAGTGAATTTTAGGCCAAATTTTAGACTTATAGACCAATATTTGGTACTGGTTTGGGCTGATTTACATCTATTTTTGGCTATATTTACAACAATATTTTGGTGAAATAATTTCAGGTCAGACATGTAATGCTCCAAATGCGCCTAAAATATCCTCATTAATTATTAGAATATGAATGAAATTAAATTTGGGCTTCAGGTTAGCAATATTATGATATATTTGACATCTTCCACCTGAGGGGTGACCTGGGGCCCCCCCACACCCCGGAAATTGAAATTTTTAATGTGGCCCTCGAGTATGCCAGCCTAATACAAATTCATTCTCTGATATAAACTGAGTTTCCTGTAAAAATTTCAGCCAGTTTGACCAACTTTAAGGGGTGGTTTGGGCTGATCTGGCATTTTACCTATCCCTCGCCAACTACACTCCCTGAACCTGCACTTTGGGCTACATATGTATTTCTGAAGGAACACACTACTAAAATTCGTTTCAGAGGTGACTCCTGTATGAATCAATATGGTTCTCAACCTTGAATCTACCTTAATTGAGAATATATCAGCATTTCCTGATACAGCCATCTGAGGCTGTATTTTCGCTTTCCTGGATCATATATGACACATATGACACCACTGGTATACCAGATGTAATCCTAAAACCTATGCAGTCAGATTTAGTAGGTGGCAAGTGAATTTTTGGCCACATTTTAGACTTATAGACCAATATTTGGTACTGGTTTGGGCTGATTTACATCTATTTTTGGCTATATTTAGAACAATATTTTGGTGAAATAATTTCAGGTCAGACATGTAATGCTCCAAATGTGCCTAAAATATCCTCATTAATTATTAGAATATGAATGAAATTAAATTTGGGCTTCAGGTTAGCAATATTATGATATATTTGACATCTTCCACCTGAGGGGTGACCTGGGGCCCCCCACACCCCGGAAATTGAAATTTTTAATGTGGCCCTCGAGTATGCCAGCCTAATACAAATTCATTCTCTGATATAAACTGAGTTTCCTGTAAAAAATTCAGCCAGTTTGACCAACTTTAAGGGGTGGTTTGGGCTGATCTGGCATTTTACCTATCTCTCACCAACTACACTCCCTGAACCTCCACTTTGGGCTATATATGTATTTCTGAAAGACCACACTACTAAAATTCGTTTCAGAGGCGACTCCTGTATGAATCAATATGGTTCTCAACCTTGAATCTACCTTAATTGAGAATATATCAGCATTTCCTGATACAGCCATCTGAGGCTGTATTTTCGCTTTCCTGGATCATATATGACACATATGACACCACTGGTATACCAGATGTAATCCTAAAACCTATGCAGTCAGATTTAGTAGGTGGCAAGTGAATTTTAGGCCAAATTTTAGACTTATAGACCAATATTTGGTACTGGTTTGGGCTGATTTACATCTATTTTTGGCTATATTTAGAACAATATTTTGGTGAAATAATTTCAGGTCAGACATGTAATGCTCCAAATGCGCCTAAAATATCCTCATTAATTATTAGAATATGAATGAAATTAAATTTGGGCTTCAGGTTAGCAATATTATGATATATTTGACATCTTCCACCTGAGGGGTGACCTGGGGCCCCCCCACACCCCGGAAATTGAAATTTTTAATGTGGCCCTCGAGTATGCCAGCCTAATACAAATTCATTCTCTGATATAAACTGAGTTTCCTGTAAAAATTTCAGCCAGTTTGACCAACTTTAAGGGGTGGTTTGGGCTGATCTGGCATTTTACCTATCTCTCGCCAACTACACTCCCTGAACCTGCACTTTGGGCTACATATGTATTTCTGAAGGAACACACTACTAAAATTCGTTTCAGAGGTGACTCCTGTATGAATCAATATGGTTCTCAACCTTGAATCTACCTTAATTGAGAATATATCAGCATTTCCTGATACAGCCATCTGAGGCTGTATTTTCGCTTTCCTGGATCATATATGACACATATGACAGCACTGGTATAGCAGATGTAATCCTAAAACCTATGCAGTCAGATTTAGTAGGTGGCAAGTGAATTTTAGGCCAAATTTTAGACTTATAGACCAATATTTGGTACTGGTTTGGGCTGATTTACATCTATTTTGGGCTATATTTACAACAATATTTTGGTGAAATAATTTCAGGTCAGACATGTAATGCTCCAAATGCGCCTAAAATATCCTCATTAATTAGTAGAATATGAATGAAATTAAATTTGGGCTTCAGGTTAGCAATATTATGATATATTTGACATCTTCCACCTGAGGGGTGACCTGGGGCCCCCCACACCCCGGAAATTGAAATTTTTAATGTGGCCCTCGAGTATGCCAGCCTAATACAAATTCATTCTCTGATATAAACTGAGTTTCCTGTAAAAAATTCAGCCAGTTTGACCAACTTTAAGGGGTGGTTTGGGCTGATCTGGCATTTTACCTATCCCTCGCCAACTACACTCCCTGAACCTGCACTTTGGGCTACATATGTATTTCTGAAGGAACACACTACTAAAATTCGTTTCAGAAGTGACTCCTGTATGAATCAATATGGTTTTCAACCTTGAATCTACCTTAATTGAGAATATTTCAGCATTTCCTGATACAGCCATCTGAGGCTGTATTTTCGCTTTCCTGGATCATATATGACACATATGACACCACTGGTATACCAGATGTAATCCTAAAACCTATGCAGGCAGATTTAGTAGGTGGCAAGTGAATTTTAGGCCAAATTTTAGACTTATAGACCAATATTTGGTACTGGTTTGGGCTGATTTACATCTATTTTTGGCTATATTTAGAACAATATTTTGGTGAAATAATTTCAGGTCAGACATGTAATGCTCCAAATGCGCCTAAAATATCCTCATTAATTATTAGAATATGAATGAAATTAAATTTGGGCTTCAGGTTAGCAATATTATGATATATTTGACATCTTCCACCTGAGGGGTGACCTGGGGCCCCCCCACACCCCGGAAATTGAAATTTTTAATGTGGCCCTCGAGTATGCCAGCCTAATACAAATTCATTCTCTGATATAAACTGAGTTTCCTGTAAAAATTTCAGCCAGTTTGACCAACTTTAAGGGGTGGTTTGGGCTGATCTGGCATTTTACCTATCCCTCGCCAACTACACTCCCTGAACCTGCACTTTGGGCTACATATGTATTTCTGAAGGAACACACTACTAAAATTCGTTTCAGAGGTGACTCCTGTATGAATCAATATGGTTCTCAACCTTGAATCTACCTTAATTGAGAATATATCAGCATTTCCTGATACAGCCATCTGAGGCTGTATTTTCGCTTTCCTGGATCATATAGGACACATATGACACCACTGGTATACCAGATGTAATCCTAAAACCTATGCAGTCAGATTTAGTAGGTGGCAAGTGAATTTTAGGCCAAATTTTAGACTTATAGACCAATATTTGGTACTGGTTTGGGCTGATTTACATCTATTTTTGGCTATATTTAGAACAATATTTTGGTGAAATAATTTCAGGTCAGACATGTAATGCTCCAAATGCGCCTAAAATATCCTCATTAATTATTAGAATATGAATGAAATTAAATTTGGGCTTCAGGTTAGCAATATTATGATATATTTGACATCTTCCACCTGAGGGGTGACCTGGGGCCCCCCCACACCCCGGAAATTGAAATTTTTAATGTGGCCCTCGAGTATGCCAGCCTAATACAAATTCATTCTCTGATATAAACTGAGTTTCCTGTAAAAATTTCAGCCAGTTTGACCAACTTTAAGGGGTGGTTTGGGCTGATCTGGCATTTTACCTATCCCTCGCCAACTACACTCCCTGAACCTGCACTTTGGGCTACATATGTATTTCTGAAGGAACACACTACTAAAATTCGTTTCAGAGGTGACTCCTGTATGAATCAATATGGTTCTCAACCTTGAATCTACCTTAATTGAGAATATATCAGCATTTCCTGATACAGCCATCTGAGGCTGTATTTTCGCTTTCCTGGATCATATAGGACACATATGACACCACTGGTATACCAGATGTAATCCTAAAACCTATGCAGTCAGATTTAGTAGGTGGCAAGTGAATTTTAGGCCAAATTTTAGACTTATAGACCAATATTTGGTACTGGTTTGGGCTGATTTACATCTATTTTTGGCTATATTTAGAACAATATTTTGGTGAAATAATTTCAGGTCAGACATGTAATGCTCCAAATGCGCCTAAAATATCCTCATTAATTATTAGAATATGAATGAAATTAAATTTGGGCTTCAGATTAGCAATATTATGATATATTTGACATCTTCCACCTGAGGGGTGACCTGGGGCCCCCCCACACCCCGGAAATTGAAATTTTTAATGTGGCCCTCGAGTATGCCAGCCTAATACAAATTCATTCTCTGATATAAACTGAGTTTCCTGTAAAAATTTCAGCCAGTTTGACCAACTTTAAGGGGTGGTTTGGGCTGATCTGGCATTTTACCTATCCCTCGCCAACTACACTCCCTGAACCTGCACTTTGGGCTATATATGTATTTCTGAAGGAACACACTACTAAAATTCGTTTCAGAGGTGACTCCTGTATGAATCAATATGGTTTTCAACCTTGAATCTACCTTAATTGAGAATATATCAGCATTTCCTGATACAGCCATCTGAGGCTGTATTTTCGCTTTCCTGGATCATATATGACACATATGACACCACTGGTATACCAGATGTAATCCTAAAACCTATGCAGTCAGATTTAGTAGGTGGCAAGTGAATTTTTGGCCAAATTTTAGACTTATAGACCAATATTTGGTACTGGTTTGGGCTGATTTACATCTATTTTTGGCTATATTTAGAACAATATTTTGGTGAAATAATTTCAGGTCAGACATGTAATGCTCCAAATGCGCCTAAAATATCCTCATTAATTATTAGAATATGAATGAAATTAAATTTGGGCTTCAGGTTAGCAATATTATGATATATTTGACATCTTCCACCTGAGGGGTGACCTGGGGCCCCCCCACACCCCGGAAATTGAAATTTTTAATGTGGCCCTCGAGTATGCCAGCCTAATACAAATTCATTCTCTGATATAAACTGAGTTTCCTGTAAAAATTTCAGCCAGTTTGACCAACTTTAAGGGGTGGTTTGGGCTGATCTGGCATTTTACCTATCCCTCGCCAACTACACTCCCTGAACCTGCACTTTGGGCTACATATGTATTTCTGAAGGAACACACTACTAAAATTCGTTTCAGAGGTGACTCCTGTATGAATCAATATGGTTCTCAACCTTGAATCTACCTTAATTGAGAATATATCAGCATTTCCTGATACAGCCATCTGAGGCTGTATTTTCGCTTTCCTGGATCATATAGGACACATATGACACCACTGGTATACCAGATGTAATCCTAAAACCTATGCAGTCAGATTTAGTAGGTGGCAAGTGAATTTTAGGCCAAATTTTAGACTTATAGACCAATATTTGGTACTGGTTTGGGCTGATTTACATCTATTTTTGGCTATATTTAGAACAATATTTTGGTGAAATAATTTCAGGTCAGACATGTAATGCTCCAAATGCGCCTAAAATATCCTCATTAATTATTAGAATATGAATGAAATTAAATTTGGGCTTCAGATTAGCAATATTATGATATATTTGACATCTTCCACCTGAGGGGTGACCTGGGGCCCCCCCACACCCCGGAAATTGAAATTTTTAATGTGGCCCTCGAGTATGCCAGCCTAATACAAATTCATTCTCTGATATAAACTGAGTTTCCTGTAAAAATTTCAGCTAGTTTGACCAACTTTAAGGGGTGGTTTGGGCTGATCTGGCATTTTACCTATCCCTCGCCAACTACACTCCCTGAACCTGCACTTTGGGCTATATATGTATTTCTGAAGGAACACACTACTAAAATTCGTTTCAGAGGTGACTCCTGTATGAATCAATATGGTTTTCAACCTTGAATCTACCTTAATTGAGAATATATCAGCATTTCCTGATACAGCCATCTGAGGCTGTATTTTCGCTTTCCTGGATCATATATGACACATATGACACCACTGGTATACCAGATGTAATCCTAAAACCTATGCAGTCAGATTTAGTAGGTGGCAAGTGAATTTTTGGCCAAATTTTAGACTTATAGACCAATATTTGGTACTGGTTTGGGCTGATTTACATCTATTTTTGGCTATATTTAGAACAATATTTTGGTGAAATAATTTCAGGTCAGACATGTAATGCTCCAAATGTGCCTAAAATATCCTCATTAATTATTAGAATATGAATGAAATTAAATTTGGGCTTCAGGTTAGCAATATTATGATATATTTGACATCTTCCACCTGAGGGGTGACCTGGGGCCCCCCACACCCCGGAAATTGAAATTTTTAATGTGGCCCTCGAGTATGCCAGCCTAATACAAATTCATTCTCTGATATAAACTGAGTTTCCTGTAAAAAATTCAGCCAGTTTGACCAACTTTAAGGGGTGGTTTGGGCTGATCTGGCATTTTACCTATCTCTCACCAACTACACTCCCTGAACCTCCACTTTGGGCTACATATGTATTTCTGAAAGACCACACTACTAAAATTCGTTTCAGAGGCGACTCCTGTATGAATCAATATGGTTCTCAACCTTGAATCTACCTTAATTGAGAATATATCAGCATTTCCTGATACAGCCATCTGAGGCTGTATTTTCGCTTTCCTGGATCATATATGACACATATGACACCACTGGTATACCAGATGTAATCCTAAAACCTATGCAGTCAGATTTAGTAGGTGGCAAGTGAATTTTAGGCCAAATTTTAGACTTATAGACCAATATTTGGTACTGGTTTGGGCTGATTTACATCTATTTTTGGCTATATTTAGAACAATATTTTGGTGAAATAATTTCAGGTCAGACATGTAATGCTCCAAATGCGCCTAAAATATCCTCATTAATTATTAGAATATGAATGAAATTAAATTTGGGCTTCAGGTTAGCAATATTATGATATATTTGACATCTTCCACCTGAGGGGTGACCTGGGGCCCCCCCACACCCCGGAAATTGAAATTTTTAATGTGGCCCTCGAGTATGCCAGCCTAATACAAATTCATTCTCTGATATAAACTGAGTTTCCTGTAAAAATTTCAGCCAGTTTGACCAACTTTAAGGGGTGGTTTGGGCTGATCTGGCATTTTACCTATCTCTCGCCAACTACACTCCCTGAACCTGCACTTTGGGCTACATATGTATTTCTGAAGGAACACACTACTAAAATTCGTTTCAGAGGTGACTCCTGTATGAATCAATATGGTTCTCAACCTTGAATCTACCTTAATTGAGAATATATCAGCATTTCCTGATACAGCCATCTGAGTCTGTATTTTCGCTTTCCTGGATCATATATGACACATATGACACCACTGGTATAGCAGATGTAATCCTAAAACCTATGCAGTCAGATTTAGTAGGTGGCAAGTGAATTTTAGGCCAAATTTTAGACTTATAGACCAATATTTGGTACTGGTTTGGGCTGATTTACATCTATTTTGGGCTATATTTAGAACAATATTTTGGTGAAATAATTTCAGGTCAGACATGTAATGCTCCAAATGCGCCTAAAATATCCTCATTAATTATTAGAATATGAATGAAATTAAATTTGGGCTTCAGGTTAGCAATATTATGATATATTTGACATCTTCCACCTGAGGGGTGACCTGGGGCCCCCCACACCCCGAAATTGAAATTTTTAATGTGGCCCTCGAGTATGCCAGCCTAATACAAATTCATTCTCTGATATAAACTGAGTTTCCTGTAAAAAATTCAGCCAGTTTGACCAACTTTAAGGGGTGGTTTGGGCTGATCTGGCATTTTACCTATCCCTCGCCAACTACACTCCCTGAACCTGCACTTTGGGCTACATATGTATTTCTGAAGGAACACACTACTAAAATTCGTTTCAGAAGTGACTCCTGTATGAATCAATATGGTTTTCAACCTTGAATCTACCTTAATTGAGAATATTTCAGCATTTCCTGATACAGCCATCTGAGGCTGTATTTTCGCTTTCCTGGATCATATATGACACATATGACACCACTGGTATACCAGATGTAATCCTAAAACCTATGCAGTCAGATTTAGTAGGTGGCAAGTGAATTTTAGGCCAAATTTTAGACTTATAGACCAATATTTGGTACTGGTTTGGGCTGATTTACATCTATTTTTGGCTATATTTAGAACAATATTTTGGTGAAATAATTTCAGGTCAGACATGTAATGCTCCAAATGCGCCTAAAATATCCTCATTAATTATTAGAATATGAATGAAATTAAATTTGGGCTTCAGATTAGCAATATTATGATATATTTGACATCTTCCACCTGAGGGGTGACCTGGGGCCCCCCCACACCCCGGAAATTGAAATTTTTAATGTGGCCCTCGAGTATGCCAGCCTAATACAAATTCATTCTCTGATATAAACTGAGTTTCCTGTAAAAATTTCAGCCAGTTTGACCAACTTTAAGGGGTGGTTTGGGCTGATCTGGCATTTTACCTATCCCTCGCCAACTACACTCCCTGAACCTGCACTTTGGGCTACATATGTATTTCTGAAGGAACACACTACTAAAATTCGTTTCAGAAGTGACTCCTGTATGAATCAATATGGTTTTCAACCTTGAATCTACCTTAATTGAGAATATTTCAGCATTTCCTGATACAGCCATCTGAGGCTGTATTTTCGCTTTCCTGGATCATATATGACACATATGACACCACTGGTATACCAGATGTAATCCTAAAACCTATGCAGTCAGATTTAGTAGGTGGCAAGTGAATTTTTGGCCAAATTTTAGACTTATAGACCAATATTTGGTACTGGTTTGGGCTGATTTACATCTATTTTTGGCTATATTTAGAACAATATTTTGGTGAAATAATTTCAGGTCAGACATGTAATGCTCCAAATGTGCCTAAAATATCCTCATTAATTATTAGAATATGAATGAAATTAAATTTGGGCTTCAGGTTAGCAATATTATGATATATTTGACATCTTCCACCTGAGGGGTGACCTGGGGCCCCCCACACCCCGGAAATTGAAATTTTTAATGTGGCCCTCGAGTATGCCAGCCTAATACAAATTCATTCTCTGATATAAACTGAGTTTCCTGTAAAAAATTCAGCCAGTTTGACCAACTTTAAGGGGTGGTTTGGGCTGATCTGGCATTTTACCTATCTCTCACCAACTACACTCCCTGAACCTCCACTTTGGGCTACATATGTATTTCTGAAAGACCACACTACTAAAATTCGTTTCAGAGGCGACTCCTGTATGAATCAATATGGTTCTCAACCTTGAATCTACCTTAATTGAGAATATATCAGCATTTCCTGATACAGCCATCTGAGGCTGTATTTTCGCTTTCCTGGATCATATATGACACATATGACACCACTGGTATACCAGATGTAATCCTAAAACCTATGCAGTCAGATTTAGTAGGTGGCAAGTGAATTTTAGGCCAAATTTTAGACTTATAGACCAATATTTGGTACTGGTTTGGGCTGATTTACATCTATTTTTGGCTATATTTAGAACAATATTTTGGTGAAATAATTTCAGGTCAGACATGTAATGCTCCAAATGCGCCTAAAATATCCTCATTAATTATTAGAATATGAATGAAATTAAATTTGGGCTTCAGGTTAGCAATATTATGATATATTTGACATCTTCCACCTGAGGGGTGACCTGGGGCCCCCCCACACCCCGGAAATTGAAATTTTTAATGTGGCCCTCGAGTATGCCAGCCTAATACAAATTCATTCTCTGATATAAACTGAGTTTCCTGTAAAAAATTCAGCCAGTTTGACCAACTTTAAGGGGTGGTTTGGGCTGATCTGGCATTTTACCTATCTCTCGCCAACTACACTCCCTGAACCTGCACTTTGGGCTACATATGTATTTCTGAAGGAACACACTACTAAAATTCGTTTCAGAGGTGACTCCTGTATGAATCAATATGGTTCTCAACCTTGAATCTACCTTAATTGAGAATATATCAGCATTTCCTGATACAGCCATCTGAGTCTGTATTTTCGCTTTCCTGGATCATATATGACACATATGACACCACTGGTATAGCAGATGTAATCCTAAAACCTATGCAGTCAGATTTAGTAGGTGGCAAGTGAATTTTAGGCCAAATTTTAGACTTATAGACCAATATTTGGTACTGGTTTGGGCTGATTTACATCTATTTTGGGCTATATTTAGAACAATATTTTGGTGAAATAATTTCAGGTCAGACATGTAATGCTCCAAATGCGCCTAAAATATCCTCATTAATTATTAGAATATGAATGAAATTAAATTTGGGCTTCAGGTTAGCAATATTATGATATATTTGACATCTTCCACCTGAGGGGTGACCTGGGGCCCCCCACACCCCGAAATTGAAATTTTTAATGTGGCCCTCGAGTATGCCAGCCTAATACAAATTCATTCTCTGATATAAACTGAGTTTCCTGTAAAAAATTCAGCCAGTTTGACCAACTTTAAGGGGTGGTTTGGGCTGATCTGGCATTTTACCTATCCCTCGCTAACTACACTCCCTGAACCTGCACTTTGGGCTACATATGTATTTCTGAAGGAACACACTACTAAAATTCGTTTCAGAAGTGACTCCTGTATGAATCAATATGGTTTTCAACCTTGAATCTACCTTAATTGAGAATATTTCAGCATTTCCTGATACAGCCATCTGAGGCTGTATTTTCGCTTTCCTGGATCATATATGACACATATGACACCACTGGTATACCAGATGTAATCCTAAAACCTATGCAGTCAGATTTAGTAGGTGGCAAGTGAATTTTAGGCCAAATTTTAGACTTATAGACCAATATTTGGTACTGGTTTGGGCTGATTTACATCTATTTTTGGCTATATTTAGAACAATATTTTGGTGAAATAATTTCAGGTCAGACATGTAATGCTCCAAATGCGCCTAAAATATCCTCATTAATTATTAGAATATGAATGAAATTAAATTTGGGCTTCAGGTTAGCAATATTATGATATATTTGACATCTTCCACCTGAGGGGTGACCTGGGGCCCCCCCACACCCCGGAAATTGAAATTTTTAATGTGGCCCTCGAGTATGCCAGCCTAATACAAATTCATTCTCTGATATAAACTGAGTTTCCTGTAAAAATTTCAGCCAGTTTGACCAACTTTAAGGGGTGGTTTGGGCTGATCTGGCATTTTACCTATCTCTCGCCAACTACACTCCCTGAACCTGCACTTTGGGCTACATATGTATTTCTGAAGGAACACACTACTAAAATTCGTTTCAGAAGTGACTCCTGTATGAATCAATATGGTTTTCAACCTTGAATCTACCTTAATTGAGAATATTTCAGCATTTCCTGATACAGCCATCTGAGGCTGTATTTTCGCTTTCCTGGATCATATATGACACATATGACACCACTGGTATACCAGATGTAATCCTAAAACCTATGCAGTCAGATTTAGTAGGTGGCAAGTGAATTTTAGGCCAAATTTTAGACTTATAGACCAATATTTGGTACTGGTTTGGGCTGATTTACATCTATTTTTGGCTATATTTAGAACAATATTTTGGTGAAATAATTTCAGGTCAGACATGTAATGCTCCAAATGCGCCTAAAATATCCTCATTAATTATTAGAATATGAATGAAATTAAATTTGGGCTTCAGGTTAGCAATATTATGATATATTTGACATCTTCCACCTGAGGGGTGACCTGGGGCCCCCCCACACCCCGGAAATTGAAATTTTTAATGTGGCCCTCGAGTATGCCAGCCTAATACAAATTCATTCTCTGATATAAACTGAGTTTCCTGTAAAAAATTCAGCCAGTTTGACCAACTTTAAGGGGTGGTTTGGGCTGATCTGGCATTTTACCTATCTCTCGCCAACTACACTCCCTGAACCTGCACTTTGGGCTACATATGTATTTCTGAAGGAACACACTACTAAAATTCGTTTCAGAGGTGACTCCTGTATGAATCAATATGGTTCTCAACCTTGAATCTACCTTAATTGAGAATATATCAGCATTTCCTGATACAGCCATCTGAGTCTGTATTTTCGCTTTCCTGGATCATATATGACACATATGACACCACTGGTATAGCAGATGTAATCCTAAAACCTATGCAGTCAGATTTAGTAGGTGGCAAGTGAATTTTAGGCCAAATTTTAGACTTATAGACCAATATTTGGTACTGGTTTGGGCTGATTTACATCTATTTTGGGCTATATTTAGAACAATATTTTGGTGAAATAATTTCAGGTCAGACATGTAATGCTCCAAATGCGCCTAAAATATCCTCATTAATTATTAGAATATGAATGAAATTAAATTTGGGCTTCAGGTTAGCAATATTATGATATATTTGACATCTTCCACCTGAGGGGTGACCTGGGGCCCCCCACACCCCGAAATTGAAATTTTTAATGTGGCCCTCGAGTATGCCAGCCTAATACAAATTCATTCTCTGATATAAACTGAGTTTCCTGTAAAAAATTCAGCCAGTTTGACCAACTTTAAGGGGTGGTTTGGGCTGATCTGGCATTTTACCTATCCCTCGCTAACTACACTCCCTGAACCTGCACTTTGGGCTACATATGTATTTCTGAAGGAACACACTACTAAAATTCGTTTCAGAAGTGACTCCTGTATGAATCAATATGGTTTTCAACCTTGAATCTACCTTAATTGAGAATATTTCAGCATTTCCTGATACAGCCATCTGAGGCTGTATTTTCGCTTTCCTGGATCATATATGACACATATGACACCACTGGTATACCAGATGTAATCCTAAAACCTATGCAGTCAGATTTAGTAGGTGGCAAGTGAATTTTAGGCCAAATTTTAGACTTATAGACCAATATTTGGTACTGGTTTGGGCTGATTTACATCTATTTTTGGCTATATTTAGAACAATATTTTGGTGAAATAATTTCAGGTCAGACATGTAATGCTCCAAATGCGCCTAAAATATCCTCATTAATTATTAGAATATGAATGAAATTAAATTTGGGCTTCAGGTTAGCAATATTATGATATATTTGACATCTTCCACCTGAGGGGTGACCTGGGGCCCCCCCACACCCCGGAAATTGAAATTTTTAATGTGGCCCTCGAGTATGCCAGCCTAATACAAATTCATTCTCTGATATAAACTGAGTTTCCTGTAAAAATTTCAGCCAGTTTGACCAACTTTAAGGGGTGGTTTGGGCTGATCTGGCATTTTACCTATCTCTCGCCAACTACACTCCCTGAACCTGCACTTTGGGCTACATATGTATTTCTGAAGGAACACACTACTAAAATTCGTTTCAGAAGTGACTCCTGTATGAATCAATATGGTTTTCAACCTTGAATCTACCTTAATTGAGAATATTTCAGCATTTCCTGATACAGCCATCTGAGGCTGTATTTTCGCTTTCCTGGATCATATATGACACATATGACACCACTGGTATACCAGATGTAATCCTAAAACCTATGCAGTCAGATTTAGTAGGTGGCAAGTGAATTTTAGGCCAAATTTTAGACTTATAGACCAATATTTGGGCTGATTTACATCTATTTTTGGCTATATTTAGAACAATATTTTGGTGAAATAATTTCAGGTCAGACATGTAATGCTCCAAATGCGCCTAAAATATCCTCATTAATTATTAGAATATGAATGAAATTAAATTTGGGCTTCAGGTTAGCAATATTATGATATATTTGACATCTTCCACCTGAGGGGTGACCTGGGGCCCCCCCACACCCCGGAAATTGAAATTTTTAATGTGGCCCTCGAGTATGCCAGCCTAATACAAATTCATTCTCTGATATAAACTGAGTTTCCTGTAAAAAATTCAGCCAGTTTGACCAACTTTAAGGGGTGGTTTGGGCTGATCTGGCATTTTACCTATCTCTCACCAACTACACTCCCTGAACCTCCACTTTGGGCTACATATGTATTTCTGAAAGACCACACTACTAAAATTCGTTTCAGAGGCGACTCCTGTATGAATCAATATGGTTCTCAACCTTGAATCTACCTTAATTGAGAATATATCAGCATTTCCTGATACAGCCATCTGAGGCTGTATTTTCGCTTTCCTGGATCATATATGACACATATGACACCACTGGTATACCAGATGTAATCCTAAAACCTATGCAGTCAGATTTAGTAGGTGGCAAGTGAATTTTAGGCCAAATTTTAGACTTATAGACCAATATTTGGTACTGGTTTGGGCTGATTTACATCTATTTTTGGCTATATTTAGAACAATATTTTGGTGAAATAATTTCAGGTCAGACATGTAATGCTCCAAATGCGCCTAAAATATCCTCATTAATTATTAGAATATGAATGAAATTAAATTTGGGCTTCAGGTTAGCAATATTATGATATATTTGACATCTTCCACCTGAGGGGTGACCTGGGGCCCCCCCACACCCCGGAAATTGAAATTTTTAATGTGGCCCTCGAGTATGCCAGCCTAATACAAATTCATTCTCTGATATAAACTGAGTTTCCTGTAAAAATTTCAGCCAGTTTGACCAACTTTAAGGGGTGGTTTGGGCTGATCTGGCATTTTACCTATCTCTCGCCAACTACACTCCCTGAACTTGCACTTTGGGCTACATATGTATTTCTGAAGGAACACACTACTAAAATTCGTTTCAGAGGTGACTCCTGTATGAATCAATATGGTTCTCAACCTTGAATCTACCTTAATTGAGAATATATCAGCATTTCCTGATACAGCCATCTGAGTCTGTATTTTCGCTTTCCTGGATCATATATGACACATATGACACCACTGGTATAGCAGATGTAATCCTAAAACCTATGCAGTCAGATTTAGTAGGTGGCAAGTGAATTTTAGGCCAAATTTTAGACTTATAGACCAATATTTGGTACTGGTTTGGGCTGATTTACATCTATTTTGGGCTATATTTAGAACAATATTTTGGTGAAATAATTTCAGGTCAGACATGTAATGCTCCAAATGCGCCTAAAATATCCTCATTAATTATTAGAATATGAATGAAATTAAATTTGGGCTTCAGGTTAGCAATATTATGATATATTTGACATCTTCCACCTGAGGGGTGACCTGGGGCCCCCCACACCCCGAAATTGAAATTTTTAATGTGGCCCTCGAGTATGCCAGCCTAATACAAATTCATTCTCTGATATAAACTGAGTTTCCTGTAAAAAATTCAGCCAGTTTGACCAACTTTAAGGGGTGGTTTGGGCTGATCTGGCATTTTACCTATCCCTCGCCAACTACACTCCCTGAACCTGCACTTTGGGCTACATATGTATTTCTGAAGGAACACACTACTAAAATTCGTTTCAGAAGTGACTCCTGTATGAATCAATATGGTTTTCAACCTTGAATCTACCTTAATTGAGAATATTTCAGCATTTCCTGATACAGCCATCTGAGGCTGTATTTTCGCTTTCCTGGATCATATATGACACATATGACACCACTGGTATACCAGATGTAATCCTAAAACCTATGCAGTCAGATTTAGTAGGTGGCAAGTGAATTTTAGGCCAAATTTTAGACTTATAGACCAATATTTGGTACTGGTTTGGGCTGATTTACATCTATTTTTGGCTATATTTAGAACAATATTTTGGTGAAATAATTTCAGGTCAGACATGTAATGCTCCAAATGCGCCTAAAATATCCTCATTAATTATTAGAATATGAATGAAATTAAATTTGGGCTTCAGATTAGCAATATTATGATATATTTGACATCTTCCACCTGAGGGGTGACCTGGGGCCCCCCCACACCCCGGAAATTGAAATTTTTAATGTGGCCCTCGAGTATGCCAGCCTAATACAAATTCATTCTCTGATATAAACTGAGTTTCCTGTAAAAATTTCAGCCAGTTTGACCAACTTTAAGGGGTGGTTTGGGCTGATCTGGCATTTTACCTATCCCTCGCCAACTACACTCCCTGAACCTGCACTTTGGGCTACATATGTATTTCTGAAGGAACACACTACTAAAATTCGTTTCAGAGGTGACTCCTGTATGAATCAATATGGTTCTCAACCTTGAATCTACCTTAATTGAGAATATATCAGCATTTCCTGATACAGCCATCTGAGGCTGTATTTTCGCTTTCCTGGATCATATAGGACACATATGACACCACTGGTATACCAGATGTAATCCTAAAACCTATGCAGTCAGATTTAGTAGGTGGCAAGTGAATTTTAGGCCAAATTTTAGACTTATAGACCAATATTTGGTACTGGTTTGGGCTGATTTACATCTATTTTTGGCTATATTTAGAACAATATTTTGGTGAAATAATTTCAGGTCAGACATGTAATGCTCCAAATGCGCCTAAAATATCCTCATTAATTATTAGAATATGAATGAAATTAAATTTGGGCTTCAGGTTAGCAATATTATGATATATTTGACATCTTCCACCTGAGGGGTGACCTGGGGCCCCCCCACACCCCGGAAATTGAAATTTTTAATGTGGCCCTCGAGTATGCCAGCCTAATACAAATTCATTCTCTGATATAAACTGAGTTTCCTGTAAAAATTTCAGCCAGTTTGACCAACTTTAAGGGGTGGTTTGGGCTGATCTGGCATTTTACCTATCCCTCGCCAACTACACTCCCTGAACCTGCACTTTGGGCTACATATGTATTTCTGAAGGAACACACTACTAAAATTCGTTTCAGAGGTGACTCCTGTATGAATCAATATGGTTCTCAACCTTGAATCTACCTTAATTGAGAATATATCAGCATTTCCTGATACAGCCATCTGAGGCTGTATTTTCGCTTTCCTGGATCATATAGGACACATATGACACCACTGGTATACCAGATGTAATCCTAAAACCTATGCAGTCAGATTTAGTAGGTGGCAAGTGAATTTTAGGCCAAATTTTAGACTTATAGACCAATATTTGGTACTGGTTTGGGCTGATTTACATCTATTTTTGGCTATATTTAGAACAATATTTTGGTGAAATAATTTCAGGTCAGACATGTAATGCTCCAAATGCGCCTAAAATATCCTCATTAATTATTAGAATATGAATGAAATTAAATTTGGGCTTCAGATTAGCAATATTATGATATATTTGACATCTTCCACCTGAGGGGTGACCTGGGGCCCCCCCACACCCCGGAAATTGAAATTTTTAATGTGGCCCTCGAGTATGCCAGCCTAATACAAATTCATTCTCTGATATAAACTGAGTTTCCTGTAAAAATTTCAGCCAGTTTGACCAACTTTAAGGAGAATATATCAGCATTTCCTGATACAGCCATCTGAGGCTGTATTTTCGCTTTTCCTGGATCATATATGACACCAAACTGATTAGTAGAAATCAGTGGGGGCCATGGTGGCACAGTGGTAACACACTCCCCTCCCATCTCTGAGGTCTGCAGTTCAAACTCTCGACCCAATGTGGGAAAGTTGGTAGTTGCTTTCCAATGGTCGGCAGTTTACAGAAGCTTGTCCAACTGTATGTACTACCCATCATGATATGATACTGTGTTGTAAGTGACTTTAAATTCTAAATAATTAAATGAACAAAAATTGAGTTTCATCTACAATCACTGGTCCCAAAGTGGAATCAAAATACCTAACCGACCCCACTTGAATTATTTGACTAATTTCAAGACCAGGGGCCACGGTGGCAGAGTGGTAACACCCTCGACGCCTAACCTCAAGTGGGAAAGCTGGTAGTTTCTTGCCGTTGGTCGACAATTTACAGTACAGAATCTTGAACAACTGTATGTACTGGTTTCCTCTGCCCTCCCAACTAAATAAATTGTTTGAAGACAAAGTGAGTACATTAACTGCTCCAGTGAAGAGACACAACACCCCCACTCCATTCAATTCTTTAGCCTTGTTTGTTGGTTGGTGCACCTTAGAGTCTGTCTTTTGATGGAGATTAAGTGCTATAAAAGTCATATATTATGAATTAAAAATGAATGCAATGACCCAACAAACACATAATTTATTTCAGGTACTTGTGTTTATCAGTATCCTAGTACACTAATGATGGAGCAAATTAAACTGGAAGCATTATAAATATTTTCATTATCAATAAAATGTATCTACATATTGCATGGCAATGGGCAAGTGACAATGTGGGTTTACTACTGCATCATACATATCACAAGTGTCCCAACGGCCCACTCAATTTTATTCATGAAATAATAAATGATCATACAACCACTGAGGAACCCTGTCCAAGCGGTTTGCCGTTCGGTTTCACTGTCCAATTTACTGACGTGAAGCACTGAATAGGTACTTGTGTTAATCAGTACTTAAGTACACAAACGATTATGAAATTAAACTGAAATTATTATATATTTTAAAGAGAAATATGTATCTCCATTTTACAACACAAAGGTTTAATAACAGACGTGACGTAAAAATCAATAAAACGTTCCGATCGACTGTTACCGGGTGTACTGGCTAGGTTTCAAACACTGTGTGATTTATTTCTGCTCATTTGACTTATTACTGCTGATTGAAAACAGAGATTTGTGGCTGTTATCTCTGGACTGCAAACACTTAACACCTTCTACACTGCCAAGTTACAGAGGTTTATGGATCCATTTTTATTGAAAAATCCATTCACTTCTACAATGTGGTCCAACCGGATCCGGTAAATCTACCTTTGTTTTGAAAATGTTAAGGAATATCAGTGCGATGTTTTCACAAAATATTAAGAAAATTTATTATTTTTATAATAACTGGCTGAAAAAATTTGAGGAAGAGATTAATACTGATATAGAATACAGGCAAGGTCTGCCTACAGAACAGGATTTTAAGTCTTGCCCAAATGATGACCACTGCATAGTAGTGATAGATGATATGCAGGTTTCAGCTCTAAACAACATCTTCATTGCAAATCTTTTTAGTCGAGAATCCCATCACAGGAACATTAGTGTAATTTTAATTTTGCAAAATTTATTTCATCAGAGAAAATATTGTCGAGATATATCTTTAAATACTTATTATTTCATTTTGTTTAAAAATCCAAGAGATATTCAACAAATTAAATTACTGGGAAGACAATTAGGTATGCAAAAGAAATTATTAGATGTTTACTTAGATGCAACTGAGGTTCCTTTTGGTTACCTATTGATCGATTTATCACCTGGAAACAGTGATAGTTACATCCTGAGAAGTTGCATATTTCCTGATGAACATATGATTATATATAAATAGGAAAAAAAACTTTTATTTCAATTTTCTTGGTATATAAAGATCTATGTGCTCTCTATATATTTTAAAATGTCTAGGAATCTCAAAAACTCTAAACATTTCATTTTGCTGTTATTGGAGAATAATTTAGTCCTAAATAAACATATACTGATTCATGCGACCCCGTCTCAGTTGAAAGCAGTGGCAGAAATTTTTTATAATGTATTCAAGCTTCCTTTAATTAAGAAAAAAAAGAAAAATTCTTAAGTTACCTAAAAATATTGAAAAAATATATAAAGTCTGAGCAAAGAGGGAGGAGGAGTATAGCAAGAAAACATTTTGAAAGAATAACCAATCTGCTTGTATCAATTAAGTATTACATAGAAAAATTTTAGAATGAATAAATATGTATTAATACCACATGAACAATATGACAGTTTCAAAAGCTTTTTAGCTGATAAAAAAGACCAAAAAATAGCAGAAAGTAACCAGGAAAGAGTGGATAAAAATAAGACTGACAATCATAAGGATATCCGTCAAAAAATAGATGATAATAATTCTGAAAATCTACAGGGTAAAATTTGGAAGCATACATAGCAGGATAATAAATAATAATAATTCAGATAAGAAATCAGAATAACCGAAAAGAGTCTGCAAGTACTAAGACACATCACAAGGCAAAACTAACACATCCCCTCCCTCCACCAGGTCTTCCCACAGCAACATTTTACAGTCAAGACAATTATCTCTCAAAAATAAAAAAATGGAAGGAAAATCCAAAAAGGGAGCGGAGCAAATGAATGGATTCAAAAATGGACCAAAAATTTAAATTCAGCTGAAGAAATCAATACATATCTTCGTAACCTTTATTATGATATTAGGAGTCCAGTAGCATACAGCAGTTACAGTAAGGTATATCCACATATCAAAAGGGAGGAAAAATACCATATAACCCCTAAGTATTTGAAGAAGTGGTTAAGTAAACAGGAAAGTTATACAACTTTTCGTCCGGCTCGAAGGACTTTTCAAAGACCTAGGGTCTTAGCTTTTACAAAAAATTATCAATGGGACAGTAATACAGCTAACATGGTGAAATATAAGTCAGAAAACAATGAATACGCTTATTTTCTAGTCTTCATAGATATATTTACTCGATACTTGTACACAGCACCATTGAAAACTTTAAAAGGCAAGGAAATGGTAGTCGTATTTCAAAGAATAATTAGAGAAATAGATGAAAAACCTAAAATTCTGAGAACGGGTCAAGGAAGTGAATATAAGAACCGAACTTTTAATAGATTATTAAACGACAATAAAATAAAACATTTGTACACATATTATGAAACCAAAGCTAATTATGCTGAAAGAGTTATTAAAACTATTAAAAATAAAATAATGAAATATTTAAGTGAAAAAGAGACCTTAAGATGGATTGACATTCTGTCTGACTTAACCTATGGTTACAATAATTCAAAACATAGATCAATTAAAATGAGTCCTACAGATGCAAAATCGAAGAATCAGTATTTGCTTTGGAAATCTCAATATGATATTCTGAACTACCCTAAAAGTTTCTTTAGCTTCAAAAAACAAAATAAAAATCCGAAACCCTTGCAAACCTTAAATAACAAACAATTTAAGTTCAATATATCAGACAGGGTTAAGATAAGTCATCTTAAAAAGATGTTCGACAAAGAATACACTGATAAATGGTCTGGTGAAATATTTACTATAATTAATTGTAAATTAAATCAAAATATTCGAATGTATGAGATAAAAGATTACAATAATGAAGTAATTCAGGGTTTTTTATGAGCCTGAATTACAATTAGCATACATTGGTATTGAGATTTTGTATAAAATTGAGGAAATTCTTAAAAAAAGAAAGAAAAAAGGTGGAGAGGTGGAGGTTTTAGTGAAGCGGAAAGGATGGCCTGCAAAGTTCAATTCATGGTTTCCAGAAAAAGATGTGGAAAACATATAGGATATAAAAATATATATAAAGCATTTCATAATTTAAGATTTTTTGACTTGAGATGAAAAATGGATGAGGACAGTGTTTACTTTTTCTTGTCTTCAATTGATTCTTTAAACTTTCATCCAAATAACAAAGCTTATAATTTTACAGTTGAGGTTCCTGAGAGGGCTAGTTTAAGTGGAGAGTGGGAATTAGGGATATGCAATTTCTATGCGAGTACTGTAACTAATGAAACCCTCTATTTATTTTCAGATATTGTAGATTACTCTTATGTCAAGAACTCGATGCAAGGTATATTGAGACTGTTGCCTCAAACAAATTCAAATAAATATCAATTATTTAATAAAATTTATTATGTTCCTGTTAAAAACCTAAATTTCAGTAGAATTCAAATATACATCAAGAACAAGAACCTCCAGTTTGCAAGCAGTTTAACAGGAATGGTTGAATTGACTTTACATCTGAGAAAGAAAAAAATTAAAAATAAAATAAAAATAAATTGTGATCAGAAATGAGTCTGAAATTTTCGGTGTATTTTGAACATATATAAAGAGGAAGAGGCTTCATTTTCTTCCAAATAGATAAAAGTGAACTGATTAATATAAGATTGCAGCTCAGAAAGATTAAAAGGATAAAAAAATTATGGATAAATATTTAAATTTTTGTAGAAAATGTATGGTAGGAAAAATGGAAATGTCCAAAAATTATTATGTTTTAGACAGTGATGAGGAGAATGAAAAAAATAAAAAAAATAAAAACATAGACATCTCCATAGTTAGTCCTACACAGGCAGCAATTGAGCAGGCCAAAAGCGAGGTGAGAGATTTGATGGATATAAATAGAGGAAAAAAAAGAAAAATATATCAAATTGGTGGTAAAGATAGACATAAAAGCAAGTCCAGGATATCCTCATTCAAAAAGAAACAAAAAATTAATAAAAAAAGCCAGTTACAAGGAACGGCGCAAGGAAGAAAAATCCTAAAGGGAAAACTTCAAAAAAATTGGATAAAAAAGAAGGAATAAAATAGTCAAGTATAGATCCATATGGATGTAGTTCAAACCTCATTGTCATAATTTGCTCCACCTCCTACTGATAAGTCGATAGTTAAAGAATACTGGGTAGATTACAATTCCATTGCAGCAATATCTGAGGGAGGTGTTATCGAATTTAGTGTACCAGGAACCTCTGTAGATTACATAAGCCTAGGAAAGAGTAAGTTACACGTAAAATATATCATCACAGATGAAGAGGGAGATAAGATAACAGATGAAAGAGATATTCATGGGGTTCCCACTGAGACCAATCATCAAGTAGCTCCTGTTAATTTTACTTTGCACTCTATTTTTAGACAGATTGATCTCTCCTTAAATCAGAAACTTATCTCACCTGATGTAGGAGTTAATTATCCTTACAAGGCACTTATTGACCTACTCTTAGGATTTAGTAATGACATGATATTATCTCAGGCTCAGGCAGCTATGTTTTTTAAGGATCAGGCAGGACATTTTGATGAATTAGAGTATATAGGAAGTAACAGTTGATATACAGAGAGGGGGAGACTTACCAAAGATGGTGATGCTGGCAATATGGAGGGATGTTTATATCTAGATATCTGTCAAGGTGAAAATAGAGCAATTCTGAATGGAGTTTCTGTAAACCTTAAGTTGTTTCAGTCCTTAAATGACTTTAGGTTAATGAGATTAGGTTCAAAAAATTACAAATTAAAAATCATTAGTGCTGTCTGGAAAATATGTTATATTTCTTTAGACCCGAATATGATACTTGCACATGATGAGGCCTTAAAAATTAGTCCTGCGATTTATCCTTTCTGGAGGAGTGACCTTAAGAGTTTCAGTCTGGCTAAAGGTGCCCTTAATTTCATGACAGATAATATATATCATGGTAAAGTTCCTAGTAAGTTAGTAATAGGAATTCTAATTCTAATAGTACGTTTATAGCGCTTAATCTCTATCTAATGATAGACTCTAAGACGCAGAAAGCCAAAATCAGAGATTGTAATCGTTAAATCAGGGATATTGCAGGGGTCGACACCACAGAGAGACAAAATGAAAAACTAGGGATAATCTAGGGTGGGTAAGCTTTTTCAAAGAGGTAAGTTTTCAACTTTTTTCTGAATGAGGAGAGAGATTTAGCTGAGCGTACATCATCAGGGAGATCATTCCAAATCCTTGGGGCATCATATGCAAAGCTAAGGCCAAAATGCTTTTTAGACTTATATATTGAAGCACAATGTGGGACCTCAAGTAGCACACCATCAGATTGACTTCTACGTGTTCTATACACACTATGTCTGGGTTTAAGGAAAGGTTCAAAGTATTTTGGATGGCCACTATGTAGAAACTTGTACACCAACAGGGCTGTCTTGAAGACAGAGCGATGCAAGACAGGCAGCCAATGAAGAGTCTTTCTTACAGGAGTGATATGTGAGTACTTGGTAGTATTAGCCACAATTCTTGCAAGACTGTTCTGAACACATTGGAGCCTCCGAATGTCTAGAGCAGAGAGACCTCTGAACAAGGAATTACAGTAGTCAAGATGACTTCCCACCAAGGCATTTTCAGCCAAAAGAGCAGCTTCACGTGTTAGATATCCTCTGAATCGCTTTAAATCCCTGATATGAACAAAACTAGCCTTACAGATATTCCTGACATGGCAAGAGAAGGAAAATCAGAGTGAAACCAGACACCCAAGTTCTTAATTGCATCAACAGGTGAAAGGAGGTTACCAAGTATATTAACTGGGAAAAATTTGCTGAGTTTTGTGGGGACATTTCTTGAGCCAAACAGAATAAATTCTGTCTTGTCTGGATTTAGTTTAAGCTTATTTGCAGAAAGCCACTTTCTGACATCATCCAAGCAGTTTTTCAGTCTATCAAAGGCCTGAGTGGCATGGTTATGTGTGAGATGAACATATAACTGTGTGTCGTCCGCATAAAAGTGGAAACATATGCCAGGATGATTTTGAATAACTTTTCTGAGGGGGGTAGTGTATAATGAGAACAAGATCGGCCCCAGGACAGAGCCCTGGGGCACACCGAACAATAGCCTTTTAGCATCGGATAAAACAGAACCAATCTTGATGCACTGATAGCGGTCACAGAGGTACGAACCAGTTCAGAACCACGCCTCCAACACCAAACCAGGAACTCAAACACTCAATAAGCGTACCATGATCAATGGTGTCAAATGCTGCTGATTGGTGCAAGAGAACAACAACAGTAGCTTCACCTCTAGCAAGAGCAATGTGGACTTCATTTTTAATAGACAGTAGTGCAGTTTCGGTCGAGTGACCTTGCTTATAGGCTGATTGACATTTTCAAGTCCGTTAGAGGCAACATGGTCATTTAACTGAGAAGCCACTACACGCTCAACAAGTTTGGAGATGAAACTCAAGCCAGAGACAGGTCGGTAGTTTTTTAATTCATCCGGTGGTAGTGAAGACTTTTTAATCAGAGGAGAGACAATAGCCTTTTTTAAACCACCCGGGACAGCACCTTCAGTTAGAGAACAGTTGACAAGTTTAGTAACTGAGGGGAGGAGAATATCCAAACATTCCTTAACTAGGAAAGTAGGCCATGGATCAAGGAGGCAAGATTTGGTTGGTGACTTGGTAATTACTTTCTGTACTTCATCCTCAGAAACTGCTTTAAAAAGGTCAAATTTGGGTACATCTGAAGGAGCAGGAAAAATGAAGGAGTCAGTGTTAGTAAAGGAGTCCCTGATTTTTCTGATTTTATCTGAGAAAAAAGTGACAAAACGATTTGCAAGGCATATCTGAGAGGCATGAGAGGGGAGTACCTTCTCAGGAACAGAGTGCAGGACTGAGCATAGAATCTGCCACAGTTTCTTAGAATCGTGAGCATTGTCACTAATGAGGTTCCTGAAATTATTGGTCTTATCCATAGTAATTATGGCGTTGCACCTAGCAATTTGTTTACGGAGTCTAGCCCTATTTTGTGGAGACTTGTCTTTCCGCCAGAACCGTTCAAATTGACGCCTGACTGCTTTGGCCTGCAAGTACGTGTCTGATAGCCAACCTGCAGCCCCTTTGGTGAGGGTATAAGTGACCAAGGAGCGTGTTTATCGAGCAAGTTACTCGGATCCCTTGTGTATTGGTCATGAAGTGCACTAACGGTACTGCCAGGACTTGCAACAAATGAACACTTTTCGAGATCACACATCAGACTCTGCATGTTTATCTTATGATACCTTTGAAAGGTAATTGTGTTTGATTTGGGTGCAGTGGGACTGGCAAAATCAAGCTGACCATGAACAACGGCGTGATCAGAAAAGAATCCACCGACTCGTACGTTGGAAACAACCTTCGGCTCAGTGGGTGCAAGAACAAGGTCGAGGATGTGACCATGTAGGTGAGTAGGTGAGTGCACATGCTGTGCAATATTGCATGAGTCAAGACAATTCAAAAATTTGGTGCTGTCACTGGAACTTGTGTCAACATGAATGTTGAAGTCCCCACACATAAGAAATGAGGAACTTACAGAGGAGAGATACTCAAAAAGGTTAAGAAATTGGTCCAAAAATTCATCTGAACATGAGCCTGGAGGTCGGTAAACACATGCTATCATAAAAGAACTAGTAGATGAGCCAATGTCAATTGAGCGGAGGAAACTGTCATTGTCAGATGGACGGATGTGAGTCTCAGTCAGTAGACATCTTGTCTAAAATACTGGGTCCCTTGTTTCTGACTGATCGACAGTTGAATGAGATAGGACCTGGGTTTAGAGAAATATCACCACACAGTAGGAGCAAAATTGACAGACCTCTAAACTTTGTTGAACAAGGAAAGTGATGTACATTTCTGCTACAGCTAGCCTGCCTAAAGGATCTTGGGAGGACGCTAGAGTCCTGAGTGGTCCCTGAGACACAGAGCTCAGTGCCTATGCGAGAGACATTCACAAGGAAAAGCAACAGAAGGGCAAGACAACAAGGGGTATACATCTTTGAGCACAAGGAATAGTAATACTCCAGTATCCTTAAGCTGTGAAGAAAAGGGACTGTAGGGAGTCTGACCAATTAAAATCCTTACAGCTCAATCATCCCAGCATCAAGCCGTCATGTTGTTCGTCCCGTGGGCGACTCATGGGCACCCTATACTCCCCACTAAGATGATTTCTGGTGCAGGATATTCAGGAGAGTATGGTAAAAACCCATTTGATTTCAAACATATGAACCTAAATTATCTCGAGGTGACTGTAGACGGTCAACCTGTTCCTAATAGAGCATTAACCCCTAATTTTGAAAAAGGAGATTTTGTTTCTTCTACTTATCTTTATTAGATAACAATTATGACAAGAAAAATGGAATTATTATAAAATTATTGGAATATGACAAAGGCTACACACTCTTTTTATTTGATATTCAAAGTTTCCTCTTAGGCCATATTATGAGTAAACCAATTAAAGGTCATATAAGATTAACAATGAGATTCACAAAGGCTTTGTCAGAAACTATAAATATTATAATTTATGGAAAATTTCCTGAAACTTTAAGTAAAGATCACAGTAGAAATGTAACTTTAGGTTCATAATGAACACAGAGGAAATTTTTGGTCTGATGAAAAGCGACAAAGAAATCATTAAATTATTCAGGGGAGTTTATCCGATAGATTTAATACCCCAGGATCTCCCTATACCGTCGATTATCGTAGTGAATCTAGACAGTTCTGAGAAGAAACGAAGTCACTGGATAGTTCTACATTATCAAAGAAAGCATGTGGAGTACTTTGATTCATTAGGAAAACAACCAAACAAAGAGATACATAATTTATTGACAAGTAAAGGATTTACATACAAGTACAATAAGAAAAGGTTACAATCACCATATACAGAGTCATGTGGATTATTTTGCTTCTACTACAGCTACTACAGTTGCAGAAAGATAGACTACAATGTGATATTAACAAACTTCAGCAGTAACTTGCAATGTAATGAAAATATTGTGAAGAGATTGTACAGTGAAGTTGTCAATTAACGTTTGTATTTTTTATTTTAATATCTGTATATATGTATTGAAACATTGTACATAACACTTGTATATTTATGCACTTGTATATCAAGAAATTAACATAAGATGTAATAAATTAAAATTAGTTCAGAATTTTTAAATTTTATTTAGCAAAGCATACTTCAATAACTTAAAATACCATTCACTTTATAAGACAGCCTGATCCTGATTTCAATTTTGAAGAGCAAGCAAACTAATGCACTCATTTCCTTTCATACTAGCGAGTCTTGCCGTTACAAATTCAAATTCTGATAGATTACTCACTGAGATCGGATTGTTATTCCTTTTTTATGTTGTATAAGCAGATTAGTTTGGGAAGTCCTTTTTTTATTTTTACCGATTTCAATTTTAAGATAATCAAAAATTACTAACTTTTGGAACATATTCCATTAATATTTGTCCCATTATATTGTTGCTAGCTAAAGAAGATGGTTTCAAAACAGAAACCAGTTTAGAGGGTGTAGAAACTCTCCAAAAAGCAGTTTCTTCACTGTTAAAAGTTGGTTGTTTATATACAAGATGTTTATTTTTATTGAACAGTAAATCCTCTCTAAATATGGGACACTGAATAAATTGTTGGAAGTACTGCAAATCTCATAATGCGCTCTCTTGGCTCTGAGTCCATGTATACATCTTTATAAGGTTTCATTATTTCAGCTATTTTAAAACAATCATTTTCCACAGCTAACTGTTCGCATAATTGATTGTTTTGATAGTGTTTGGCTAATAAAAAGAAATAAAGTTGCTTGCACCATCATCACCCAATAACCTACCTCCCTGTAAAATTACTACAAATATGCAGTCATCACCAACCAATAACCTCTCAATAGTGATCTAGATAATTTTCGGATCACTTCAGATCAATTTTTACGACTTATGTTGTTTGATTGACCCACCTAGTACTACTACTAGCAGTATTACCCGGGCATTTAACAAATGAACACTTTGCCAGTGCACTCCTGAAACTGTCCATTTCTATCTTGTGAAACCTCCAAAAGGTAACAGTTTTGACAGGTACAGAAGGGTTGGTAAAATCAAGCTGGTCATGGTCTGAGATGAAATCACTGACCCAAACATTTGAACCAGCGCTGGAATCATCAGTAGTGAGGATGAGATCGGGAGTGTGTCCATGTAGGTGAGTTGGTTTATGAACATGTTGATTAATATTGCATGACTCAAGGCAATTCAGAAAATTTTCACTTTCCTTGGAGGTTGTATCCACATGTATGTTAAAATCACCACATATCAAGAAATTTTGGCTCACTGAAGACAGGTACTCAAATATTTTGAAAGCATCAGAACATGAACCAGGTGGCCGATAAACACAAGCTATCACAAAAGCTGGAGAACCAATGGTAATTGCAATATTTTCAAATGATTTATAGGAAGGACTATAAACTATTTTAAACTGGATGTTATGATTTACAAAAAAGCTGACACCCCACCAAGACCATGAGCATGAGTTCTGTGACACAATTTATATTCAGGTGGTGTTATTGAGCGAAACAAACTGTCAGTGGGTCGAATATATGTTTCTGTAATGACAAGTAGGTCCAATGACCGAGACGACACAATGTCAGAAAAAGTTGAACCTTTATTCCTGAAAGATCGACAGTTTCTCACACTAAAGGAGACAGGACCGGGATTTAGGGGAATATCGCCACATAATAAAAGTAAAACAGAGATGCCTCTGAATTTTTTTACATTACGGCAACAGCTTGCCTGCCTGAAAGAACGAGGGAGAAGAAGACTAGAGCCATGAGCAGTCTTCGTGACATAGAGCTCTGTACCTTTGCGTGATATCTTTATGGAGAAAAGACCCAGTAAAAGCACAAAATATAAAATGTACATTTCTGAGCAAGGACAGTGTACATACTCCGGCAGCCTTAAATAAAAAGGACCGTGGGGAGTCTCACCAGTTTAGGCCTTAAAAGCTCAGTCCTCACTATGTCTGACAGTCAAGTCTTAGCCAATTCGTTCTGTGGGAACTCACGGGCACCCTATACTACCCCACTAAGCCTGTTGAAAACAACCAGTCCCTAAGCAACAATGCACAAAGCAGAAAGGTGCCTAAAGTAAGTGAAAATACCGAAGTGTGTACAGGTTTACAATCAAAAATAAGAAGAATGTATAAAAAATAAAAAGAATGTTTACAGACACCAGGAAGTAGTTGATAAACTTCAAAGAAACACAGGTACACAAAAAGAATTGGACTGGTAATTCCCGTTTGGTGGGCGATAATACCCGGTATTCATCAAAACAAACTAAAATAACAGTTAAGGGAAAAGAAAACCAGTAAGAACCATTATATGACAATAAGGATGCATTATGTACACAAATGGAGAGAGGGGGCCACGGTGGCAGAGTGGTAACACTCTCGCTTCCCACCTCTGAGGCCGGGGTTCGGTACCCGGCACAGCCTCAAGTGGGAAAGCTGGTAGTTGCTTGCTGTTGGTCGGCAGTTTACAGTACAGAACCCTGACGAACTGTATGTACTGCCCTTCCAACTACCAGTCGTGATATGACCTGTACAGTGTTAAAAGCTACGTAAAAAAAAAACAAATGGAGTGAGAAGCAATAAAATGTATGTAAAAACGATCTATATTATTACAACTTTTGAAAGTATCGTCTCCGTGGCGGCTATGATAATGTATTTAGATGTTCATATAGTGGATGTTTCAAAGAATGACATGATGTGTATTTCCTCTGTCAGTTTTCAGATATACTAGTATTTTATGGGATATTTATAACAACAATAGAAGCATTAATAAAACTCCAAACTGAGGAGAAAAATTTTATGAAGCTTTATAATATTCAAGAAAGGAAAGTTTATATTCCCCCAAAGTATACTTAGTAAATAAAAAAGAAATGCAGTATATATTGTATTTAATTCTTTGTAAAACTTGCTTTTCTTTTTCAGTTCAGTCTAGGTCACAATTAAAATAACATATGGGCAAGGATATGACATTATACTTGTGACCAAGAAAGATAAACAAGCTTTTCTGATGAGACAGGCATTTTACTTTTTTTGAAATAAGATACTGGTCCAATATACAGAGAAGAAAAAGAAAGAAACTGATTCCATAAACCAGTAACTGCAAAGACAAGGCAAATATAGCCTGTCAATTTTGATGTTGTCACTAACATTATTTCAAAAACTTTGATAAGTTGAACAAACTTTTGTTGTAGTTTACCAGCAACAAATTTTACATGTTTAATAACAGGGTCAGTTTGATTTTAAAAATAAAATGTGTTAGACATGTAAATATTAGGTATATGCTGGTCTTATGATATTAATAAAGGGGCCATGGTGGTCCAGTGTTAACACACTCGCCTCCTACCTCTGAGATCAGAAATCACATCCTGACTTTATTTGGGACAGTTGGTAGTTGCTAGCTGTTGGACGGCAGTTTACAACTACTATATGGAGGGATATAGTCACATAAATTATGATCCCACAGGTTATGGTCACACACCAAATATAGTCGCATTAATTATGGTCCCACAGGTTATGGTCACACACCAAATATAGTCACACAAGTTTATAGTCACACAAATTAGATAATTAAGGTCACAGAGAGATTGGAGTAATTATAGTCACATGAAAGGAGTCACAAGAAAAACATTCACAGACTTGATTTATTTCTAATGATAGTAAATTATGGTCACACAGATGAACTCTGTTTGAAGTTTATAGTCACAGTTTAAAGTCATGGCTGATGAATTTCTATTTATAGTCACAGTCTATTTCAACATATTTAGGAAAGTTTTCAGGGTAGTACTTTGAACCACAGAACTGGACATTTATTGTGTAAAAGATTATTTTGGGATTCCAAATTATAATTATCACTTAAAGAAAGACCAAATAATTATATTCTTAAATATAAAATTAAATTATCAAATTATTGTATTTGTTTGACTTCTTTATTTCTGAATAGATTTTGACAGAAAATATTATCAAAGTATTTTTTTTTGGAGAACAATAATAAGTTGTTGTTTTATAAAATTGTGTTCCCAATCATCTTTTTTTAATTATTAAAGAATGTTTGAAATAAACCAAACATTAGTAATTATGATTATGTTTTTTGGTGTTAATAATGTTTGTTGAAATATGTTGCTGTAATTGAAACAAAATATGTTAGAAATCTGTAGATTAAAGAGACAATGAAAACTACTGATTGTGTGTCAGTTATTGATTGTAATTATAGATAATAATCTGCTCTTTACAATCCTAGGTAAACATTATATTTACTCCAGCTGGGCAACTGATCATCTTATGATATCTCACTGTATATAAATATGAGGGTAATAACCTAAGAAGTCATTAATTATCCTGGTATTGTAGAGTTGAATTAATCATGGAGGTTTTGTATATTTTCTTGTCGGTATGTATAATTACTGTGAAGTGTGAGAAATGTGTTTGGGGAAATGTCCAGTGTGAATGTTCAGATGATAAAAAAATGGTGATATGTAATGATAGTTGCTTGAAAGAGATAAATGACATTAAAATACCACAGAGGATTGCTTCAAATGTTAGAGTACTATATTTACAGTACAACTGTTTAACTGATATATCACTTGTCAAACTGGCTAAGTTTTCAAGTTTGAAAACACTCAACATAAAGAATCAACGTGCATTTTTGTGTTCAGATCTTAAACACATTGAATCTGTATGAGTGATATCTGACTGTGATCAAATCAAGATCAATGTTAGAGTACTATATTTACAGTACAACTGTTTAACTGATATATCACTTGTCAAACTGGCTAAGTTTTCAAGTTTGAAAACACTCAACATAAAGAATCAACGTGCATTTTTGTGTTCAGATCTTAAACACATTGAATCTGTATGAGTGATATCTGACTGTGATCAAATCAAGATCAAATCATCGTTTCTAACACAGATATTAACAGCTGCCTCCAGTTTCTCATCTCCTGATGTAACAGCTACCTCATCTACTGCAACTTCTACAGATAGACCCAAAAAATTCATAACTTCCAAACCAAGAACAACTGTTGCAGTTACCAAGAGCCCCAGAAACATCACCTTCCATTCCAGAAAGCTTCCACCAAAGATCTCTTTCATTAATATCACTACATCAACAGCCTCCACAGGGGAAACCACTGGATATAACATTGATGATGTCAACATAACTACCCTTCCTGTTTCGAGCAATTCCACACAAGAATCTATGTTGAAAATAGAACTAATAGTGGCCTTATCAACTACTACAGCTGCTGTGTTTTTGAGTGTTACAATTTGTGTGTGCAACCTGTGTGTTTGTGTGAAGTATGACAGATCATGTGGCTTGTGTTTAAGAGCAATTTGTGTTTGTAGAAAGATACCTGAATCAAATTTACAGAGGATAAGATTTCCAACCAACAGAGAGGGGATAAGATTCCCAACTAACAGAGATGTTGAAACTTTATCTGCAGACTCTCTGGAACTATTTAGTCTACCTCCGCATGAGAAATCTCAATAAAATATATAGACAAATCTCAAACATTTTTGAATAACCTCATTTAGTTTAGCAATTGTTGTTTACATGCATTATTCAAGTGTTCAAACTGTGTATTTTTTTTTTCTTTTTGCTGTTTTATATTTTTAATCTAGCTGTGTTTGTAAATGAGTAGAATTAAAAAGGGGGTCTTATGTTTGAAATATATGTGTGCTTCATTTTTGTAAATGTTTTCTTTTTTCTTTTTATGTATTCTGATATATAAAGATGGTTTATAAATATTTCACTTTATATATATTCAAGAACATAATTTACAGATCTTGTTTATAAAAAAATAGATGTTCAAATCATTTTCTCTTCCTATTTATCTTATGACCTGTGTATCTCATCTCATCTTTTGATCTGTACTTCATCTTGTGATTTGGATCTGACCATTTCTGCAGATCTTGACTCTGAGTGATGATTTGAGATTTATCACTGAGACAAAACTTGGTCTTTGTAACTTGTCTTAACAATTGAGTTTCTGAATTCAAGTGTGGTTGAAAACCAAATTAATTCAGATATCTTAGAGAAATGAAAAGCCCAGTTTACCAATCCATAAACTTTTATTTAACATTTTATTAGCTATATTTTATTTACAAAATCCATTTTAGCAGTCTAACTTAAAGAGTTTGGTCTTTTGTTTTCTCAATACTGCTACTTAGTTCAAAATTGGGAAGAGGTCCCACACCACTGATATTATTTTTCTCTTCTTCTTCCTGCTCTTCCCTTTTCATTCTTATGTAGGCAATGTCTATTCTAGGTAAGTCTGCCAATTGAATATTCTCCTTCTACTTCTGGGGGTTGAGTAGGCCAATGGTTCAAATCTATAAAAAATTGTCATCACATATCCTGGATACAGCTTGAGGTCAGAAGCAGAATATACTTAAATAATTCTTATATATATTTATAATTTTTACATAATTACAAAGGTACTGTAGAGTACTATGGAATATAAGATGCAGATTTTTTAGCTATAAACTAGATATGAAAAATACTGGTAAAATGTTTAAAAAAAATTACTTACACTGCTTCTTTCAAGTTCTCAAAGTCCATAAAGTTGACTTGGATGCTCTTATCACACTTTTTTTTTCTGAAGAAACGATGTACTCAAGTTGATGAGAAAAATCAGAATGATGGTAGAATCATAAACTTGCAGCCTTTTATACACAGGCATTCACTTCCAAATTACATTTAAATTTTGAATTAAACAAAACAAGTAAAGGTTAAAAAAATAACCTTAAAAAGCAAACTTATCTGACAACTTTATGTTGTACTCAAGCAGTCTGACAAGACAGGTGAATTATTAGACAATAGGATTTGACCTATCCATCTCTATAGCTTGTTTTAACAAGGGATTAGACTGATTCATAAAAAAGCAAGCAAACTAATCTGTTCATACATGATAAAGACTGTGTTGTAATCCAAATGTCTAACTAGACAGGTAAATTCTCAGACACTAGGATTAAACCTATGAACCAACATACTTTGTTTTAACAGTGGATCAGACGGTTTGATCAAACCCTCAAAATGAAAATATCTAAAACATTCTCCTTTGAAGACAAAGTAGGAATGGTTTTACCATAAACTAACAATTAATTACTGAATTTAAACACTTGATGTGTTATACAAACATGTTTTGTCCCACCCTCAAATGTGACATAATGTTTGTTTTTACACAAATGCTTAAAAGAGACATAACTGGTTTAAAGAAATGGTGTATCTGGGCTATTGACAGGAGTCTATATAAGGAGATGGGCAATTGGTGGCTGATTCATTTGATTCTAAGAGAGTCGAAAATTCAGTCATAATTGACTTTTTTCTGCATAATTTTGCAGAGATATTCTCTTACTTAAAGTGTTAAGACATGGCTTCATTTTTTGACAAAGTTGTATCATTCAACACCGCTGCTGAGTTGAAAACTTGGGCTGTCAATGCTGGTCTCCAAGATGATCCCAGTGTTGTATATTTATTTGGGGTTTTACGTCGCTTTCAACACTGTACAGGTCATATCACGACGGGTAGTTGGAAGGGCAGAGGAAACCAGTACATAGAGTTCACTAGGGTTGTGTACTGTAAACTGCCGACCAACGGCAAGCAACTACCAGCTTTCCCACTTAAGGCCATCACAGGGATCGAACCCCGGCCTCAGAGGTGGGAGGCAAGAGTGTTACCACTCTGCCACCGTGGCCCCTCCTACAGTGATGAAACGGTCTCAAGAACTACAGATTCATGAGGCCTTTGATGCTTCAGTGGAGGATGTCCTGTTGCAGGCTGCTGAACAGGTAGAAGATGGCGTGATCAATGCAGGTGAGTATACTATAATGTTTTTTACATTGCTTAAATTGTAATTCTACACTTATCTTTATGATATATGTTCCTTTGCTGGTACTAGAGTGTTTATAATAGAGATACTTTACATTTGATCAGGTGTTGAGGAAAATGATCAACCAGACCCCTTTAATGATTCCCATCATGAGGTATTGGTCCAAGCAGTTAATGAAGTGGAAGAACAGGCCCAGCCTGATACTGGTAAATTATTTTTTCTTTTTTGTTAAACACTTAAACTTCAAATGATTCCATTTTTTTAAGTCTACAGAGTTTTTTTTGATAATTTTATTTATATTCAAATCAGATGACAATGAAGAACATGATGTCATGCTTGATATCATAACTGCAAATGTGCCTGACCTGGATGAACAACTGTTCTTCCTGGAGAACTGGGACAGTCAAGTCTTTAAGAATTGTGAGTGTTCACTTTTCAATCTGTGTTTAGTATGATGAATAATGCTTCAATTTATTCAATGAATTTATTGTAATTAAACTTTAACATCGGTATTGTTGTTTGTTTAGCTGCAACATATGCCATTCTAATGGATGCTACGGATGAAAAGATTGGAAACCAGGTAGATGTGGATCGTCCCCCTATTGCAGTTATCGGAGAAGCTGGTCCTTCTGGACTCCAGGCAGGTCAATTTCAACCACCAGCTAAAAATGACGCATCCAGGATGCTTATGAAGTGGAAAATGATGGTCAAAAAAGTTATGACATCTCCTGTGGAGAGAGTAAAAGTTTTAAAGGTAATTCTTTATGTAGCATTGAAAAAGTCACTTGTGTTTGACTTTAACTGGAAAACATAAGACAAAATGGAATAAAGAATCTTCAGTAATTGGTAATTCTTAGTAATTAGTAATTCTTTGTAATTCTTACATATAGAAGAAATTTCTGTTCTTTGATTTTGAGTGCACCCAAGATGGTGGGGTTGACAAGCCAAATTTTGTAGTTGCACAAACTGTTTGTCATGATTGTGAAGATGAAAATGTTGATGAGGAGTCAAAATGCCATACTTGTGGAAATAGATGCTTGCACTGTGACAAATGGGATGTGAAGAAAAAGTAATATGTAAAGAGGCCTTGCAATGATTGTGGAAAAAGACAGGTAATATTTGAAGGTTAAAATACCAGAGATCTGTTTGGGGCCTGTCTTTTAAAGAAGCAAAGAACAGATGTCACAGCAATTGCCCACAATGCTAGAGGTTATGATTCTTACTTTTTATTATCATACCTCACTGAAAACACCATAGTTCCCAACTTGATATTCAGTGGAAATAAGATAATGCACATGCATGTGGAAAGGGGACTTAATATCAGAATAATTGATTCCCTGAATTTTTTTCCTATGCGGCAGGCAGCTCTTCCAAAGGCTTTTGGGTTGAAAGAAATAAAAAAAGGATACTTTCCCCATTTTATGAACACAGCTGCAAACCAAAAATATGTAGGACCTTACCCACCACCATCAATGTATAGTATTGGTGCAATGAGTACAAAGGACAGGGAAGACTTTTTCCAGTGGTATACAACATAGACCGGCGAATTTGATTTTAGGAAGGAAATGCAGACTTATTGTGTCTCTGATGTAGATATATTAAGAAGAGCTTCCTTAAAGTTTAGACATTTGCTACTTTCCACCACAGGGGAAGAAATACCAGAAAAGGATCACTTTGAAAATGGAGTGGACCCATTTTCTTTTACAACTATTGCATCAGTCTGTATGGGTGTCTTTAGATATTTTCATCTGGAAGAAACCTATGAAGTCAAATTGACACCCGATGCAAACAATGGTACAAATCTTGATGGGGACTGGTTAGAAGCCAGAAAAAGAGGCAAGGATGAATTCTTGATCAATAAATCTACCGGATGGTGTAAGGTTGACAGCAATGCCATAGCTGAAAAGAAATTTATTAAATCTCCAATAGGAGTCATACCTTCTGGTGGCTATGGGGGTGGAGATAATTATAGCAAAGTTTCCATTGAATGGTTGGAATGGGAGGCAAATAGAAGGGGGATCAAAATCCAGCATGCTCTCAATGGAGGTGAGGAAAGGATTCAAAAACCTGATGGGTCACACTACAAAGTGGATGATTTCTATACTGACCCACATACAGACGAAAAAACTGTTTTTGAATTCAATGGTTGTCTTCACCATGGATGTTTGGAATGCTACCCAGAAGATCTAACTCATCCCCATTTTGGTCACTCTTTAAAGCAGAGGCATGCCTTGAGTATGCAGAAGAAAACAGATTTGATTTCTCTGGGCTATAAATATGTTGGCATATGGGAGCATCAGTATCACGATATGATGAAGATCAATTTCCATTTGAAGGAATATGTCAACAGCCTGGACATTACATCAAGGTTGGACCCAAGGGAATCATTCTTTGGGGGCAGATGCAATGCAATAAAGCTGTATGCAACTGGAAATGAGAAAATCAAATACCTTGATTTTATATCACTCTATCCAGCAGTCAATAAATATGACAAATACCCTGCTGGACATCCCACTGTCATTTGCTCAGATTTCAAAGACATAAACCAGTATTTTGCTTGGCAAAGGTGAAGGTCACACCTCCCAGAAAACTATGCCATTCAGTGCTTCCATGTAAACTAAATGGCAAGCTGGTGTTTCCACTCTGCCAGACATGTACTACAATGGAAAGCAGTGAGCCCTGTTCATGCAATGATGAAGCCAGGAGATTGGTAGGTTGCTGGACTACCTTGGAATTGCAGAAGGCCGTAGAACTTTTAAAATTTTTACATTAAAAGAAGAAAAAAGATGTTTTAAAATTTCTGTAAAATTTTTTTCTTTAAAAAAAATGGTTTAGAATTTTTGTAGAAACTTTTATGTTGAAAAAAAAAGTTTTCAAAACTTTTTTGCAAAAACCTTTTATGTTGATCAAAAATAATCCATTACATTAAACTAAATAAATTCCCAAACTTTGTGTAACTGTTGAAGATTATGCATTTGGATTTAAACTGTCTTGCAATTGTGGTATTTCCAGGGGACTGGGAAGCCTGTTTACTTTATAAAAGAAACATTGGACACAATATAGTTTAACAATGATACCTTTACCATTTGAATCATGTTCCACTTTTGCATTGCTGGTGCCATTAAATCAGGTAAAACTAGCTGGGTATATCGATTATTAAAACATAAAGATGTCATGTTTACAGAACCAGTAGAAAAAGTGCTGTATTGATATGGTGTGTATCAGCCTTTATTCAATGAAATGAGTGAAAGCATAACAAATATTTCATTTCATAAAGGTTTACCAAATGAGTTAGACAATTTTGCTAAAGACAGTAAACATAGTATGGTTATACTTGATGATCTAATGGATGATGTGGTCAGAGACACTGACATGCAAAAGTTATTTACCCAGGGAGCACATCATTTAAGACTTAGTGTTCTTTTTATTACACATAATTGTTTTCAATAAGGTAAGTGTTCTCGAACTATTTTATTGAACACCCATTACCTGATATTGTTCCGTAACAATCTATTAGGTCCTCAGTGGCCTAGTGGTTAGCAAGTTTGGCATCTAATCATAGGCTGTCACCTCTGTGGGTTCGAGTCCCACAAGTGGCAATTCTGAGGACCTGTCCCAATATGACCCTGGCTGTTGAACGGGACGTAAAACCCCAACTTTGACTTTGTTCCGTAACATGAGAGATGGTCAACAGATAGTATCATTGGGCAAACAACTTTACCCAGGTAAAGGTATGGTACTGATTGAGGCTTATAAAGATGCTACAAAACAAAAATATGGGTATCTCATCATTGATATGACAGCAAATGGAGATGACACTTATCGGATGAGAAGTAAAATCTTTCTAGGTGAGGGTCCTTGGGTATACATACCACAGAATTTATAAAAGACCCACATTATGCTCTCTTCTAGTCAGATATGGCTGGAAAGGTGAAGTTCTTCCTCTCATTTTTGTCTGAGGCTTCTCACAAGCAGGTCTAGTCGCTTCTACAGCTGTCATCCAAAAGTCAAATGCTAGGTCTGAGAGAAGTTGCTGCTAATTTATTGCAAGACAATATTCCAGTTGACAATCATCAGAAAGCTAAGTTAAAAAGATCCAGAGTATTTTGCAGAGAGTTAGCTTCTAAAGGTGTGACACGTAAATTGGTAGAAAATAGTAGAACCATTGCTTTCTTGCCATTGCCAGACCAGTGCTTCTACAACTATGATTTCTGTAAAAAAGATGGTTCTTGTTCCATACAAAGAACAAGGGAATGTGGTAAATGATGATGGTTTAAGTAATGACATTATCATTCATTCCATACCAAAATCCTTTCAAAATAAAGCTAGAGCAATATTAGACTATATAAAAGGACCAGTATCATGAAATGATAAAGGTGAGGTGATGTTTAATGGTCATACATATCTTGGAACACATATTGCTGATTTAGTTCGTTATAGTATAAGAGAATATGGAAAATCACCACTTAATGACTACCAGGAGTTCTAAAGAATCCTACAAGAACTGAATATTCCAAAGGGTTTGATTCAGCAACAAAGGACATTCTTACCTCAAAGGAAGGCCACACCTCAGGAAGTACAGAAAGGTTGGGTAAAGTTCTAATATGACTGACTGGGAGGACTATCTCAGTTCGATTTATTTTGATCCTAAACATATTGCTAGCTTTGCAGGACCTTCCAAACTCTACCATGAACTGAAAAAGGATGGGAGGTTTAATGTTGGATTAAGCAAAATAAAGCAGTGGGTACAAAATCAAGATGTGTACAGTCTTCACAGACCATTAAGAAAAGAAAACTTGTGCGAAATAGAGTTGTTGTATCAGGTATAGATGAGCAATGGGATGTAGACCTGATGGATATGACCAGTCTTTCTAAGCAAAACAATGGTGTTAAATACATATTGTTAGCAATCGATATATTTTCAAGGTATGTTTTTGTGCAACCCTTGCAAAGTAAAAACAATTCTGAGGTCATTAGAGCTTTCAAAAATATTCTGAAAGAGGGCAGAAAACCTAAATTAATCCGCTCAGACAAAGGTTCAGAATTTACAGGGTCTGTAGTTGAAAAGTTCTTTAAACAAAGTAGTATCCATCATTTTGTAACCCAGAATGAAGCAAAGGCTAATTATGCTGAGAGGGCTATAAAAACAGTGAAAAACTCTATCTACAGGTATGTAACTCATGCTCAAAAACACAAGTACATAGATAAGTTACAAGATTTTGTGTACAGTTACAATCATAGTTTTCATAGCAGTATTTGTATGTCTCCAAGTGAAGTGAATCAAACCAATGAAATAGGTCTATGGTGGTACATGAATTGGCCAGAGAGGAAGGTGAAAAAACCTCAAAAAGTGGTGCAATCACCATCTTCAAGAACAAAGTTCAAGTTTAAAGTTGATGATCTAGTTCAAATAAGTGTTCTCAAAGGTCCTTTTACCAGAGAGGTTCATCAAAAATTTTTAAGATTCAAAACCGTTTCAGAAGAGATGGTATTCCCAGTTATAAGTTGATTGATTTTTTAGCTGAAGAGGTAAAAGGATCTTTCTACCAGTCTGAATTGCAAAAGGTCTCTATAAGTGATGACAAACTGTGGGAAAATTGAAAAAATACTAAAGACTAAAAAGGTTAAGGGAAAGGAAACAGCATATTTTGTTCGCTGGTTAAATTGGCCTAAAAAGTTTGATTCATGGGTGAAAGCTAGTGACATAGAAAGTATATGAAATATGAATTTCCCGTATGTACATTGGCATGATTCAAAGCATGTGTATAAACTTAACAGACCAAGTAACTTTACATTTGATTTACCCTCAGTTCTCACAATTAATGGTACACAGTGGGAAGTGGCTGTGCTTGATTATACCTTTAAAAGTACCATTAAGAAGCCATTGTACTTACTAACTGATATCTGTGAAGATAGCTATATTTATGGAACACTACTACCAATGCTAAGGTGTTTGGATACTAAAACAGGTAGCTTTGTCTTTCCACAGTTTATAAAAGTAAGTAAGCAAGAGGTTCAAAGTATTAAAATACAGGTAAAGGATTGTTTCACGCAAGAAGTTGATTTGCAGGATTTTTACTGTACCCTATGTCTGAGACAGATTGGAAGCACCACTTTATGAATATGGCCAGTGGTAAGGCTAGAAAGAAGCAGAGGTATTACACCCTAAAACAGATAGCCCCTACCCAACAGGCAGTTGAGATGGCTAAAGACCAAATAAAGGTTATAAAAGCACGTAATACTGCTACATCTAATCAAAAACGTGGTGGAAAAGTGAAAAAAGTTGGTAAAGGAAGGCAGACTAAGTCTAAAAAGTCCAAAACCAATACAGTTAGAGGCAGGAAAAAGAAATCTCTAGTTCTCAATAAGGGAGTAAAGCCAGATTTCTTTTCATAATGGAGTTACATTCATCAAATCTTGCCCTGTTTGAACCACCAGCAGTTGAGTCTACTGTTGAGAGTATTGAATGGGTTCATTCTGCACCATTGGTTATTCCCAAAACTGGTTCTGCATTGGAATTTAACATTTCTAGCAATGCTACAACTTATACAGACCTCAGCAAAACCCTGTTACAAGTTAAAGTAAAAATTACACGGCCAGATGGTAGTGATATAGGTGATGATGATGATGTAGCTCTTGTGAACCTAGCTCTTAGTTCATTATTTGGACAGTGTGATGTCAGTTTAAATCAACATACCATAAATATCAGTGTTGGATCAAATTACCCCTACAAAGCTTACTTTGATGTTATTCTGGATAGTGTCCATTATGAGGGTGAGACAGTTTTACAGAATGAATTATTCTACAAAGATTCTGCTGGAGCCATGGATGGAACTGGGTTAGCTGGTAATAATTTGGGGCATTATGACGGGCAAGTCCACACTAAGAGTGGTAAAACAGTTGTTTAGGAGGGGCCAATAAGAATGGATATTTGTCAACAGGAGCGACTGGTGGTGAATGGTGTAAAGCTGAAACTTAAATTCAGTCAGACGGATAATGCTTTTAGACTCACTGGAAGTAATAATACTCCTTACAAAGTTGACATTGTTGACTCTGTGTTAAAGATTTGTCAAGTTAAACTAAAACCTCAGGTCCTTGTTGCGCAGAATGAGATACTGAGCAGTACACCAGCTCTCTATCCCATTTGGTCTTCATATCTGAAAAGTTACAACATTCAACAGGGGAACTATGAATGGGGAATTGAGGATGTCTATCGAGGTTCCCTGCCAAATAATATCGTTCTAGCTCTCTATTCCAGTGAGGCTTACAGTGGGAGCTATAACAAAAATTCTTTTAACTTCCATCACTATAATTTAAATTGTCTAGAAGTAATGGTTAATGGAGCACCTACTCCTTTTGAACCACTTAAAGTAAATTTTGAACAGGGTGACTACACCAGTTGTTACTTAACTTTGTTCAACCACAATGAAACGACAAGAGGACTTATTGAAAGGAAAGAGTATCCAAATGGATACTGCATTTTTAAATTTGCTCTGCAAAGCCAGGCTGGAGGTGATTTACATTCATTACCAAAAAAGAATAATTTGAGAATCAAATTAAGATTTGCAGAACCATTAAAAGAAAATATAACGGCTCTATTGTGTGCGAAATTTCCAGAGGTAGTGTCTATAAATGGCAGTCAAAATGTAGATGTAGTTTATAAAAGCTAAACATATCATAGTTTATCAGCTAGTAAAAATGCTGTTTCTTGTATTTTTGATTGATGTAGTGTATGGGGAACCTTGTGATGAACCACCTCTGTGCTACTGTGAACCTAATCTGGGAATATCAACCTGCTATGGTGGAAATATAACCCAGATTCCACAGTTCTCAACAGAAGTGAAATCCAACACAATATTTTTTGATATGATAAATACAAATACCACAGAATTTCCTTCTCTTGAAAGTTGGCCAAATTTAATGTGGGTTACTCTTAGGGAGAATTCACACCTCCCTTGTACACTAGATGTAATGAAAATTGACTATGTGGATAGTGATTGTACAACTGGTCCAGCCATTTATAGCGATGCAGATAATGAATTCTCTCCAGAACACTCTGAACTTCTTCAAATGTTGTATGCATTGATTATTATACCATTTGGGTTTACCCTTGCTTCAGGGTATATTTATTATGTCAAAAGAAAAAGAATGTCAGGCTTCAGTGAAGCAGAAAAAAATATGTTCAGAGTTTAAATTATGTAATCATGTAAATATATATGTATATGGATCATCATGGCATGCATAACTCACACAGTTTTATCCTGTGAATTAGGATGTCCAATTGACTTGATGAAAGTGGTCTTATGCAGTAGAGATGTTGTGTATAAAAAAGTACCATTCGATGTCCTTGTTTGGCATCACAAAAAAAATTAGATGTACTTCTTTGTTATATAGAACTGGTAAAATGATTTGTCATGGTAAAAGTCTCAGCTGAGAAAATATGCTAGAATACTGCAGAAGCTGGGATATCCCATTCGTCTACACAAAGTACAGATTATTACACAATCTGCTATGTATCAGCTGAAAAATGTTGTGAACTATTCAGAGCTTTCAAAATTGCCAGGGGCAGTTTATGAACCAGAGATATATCATGCTGTTGGTATCAGAAGAAATGGTGTTTATTTCATAGTTTATAAAACTGGGAAGGTGGTGATCACTGGCATTAAAAACTCAAAGATGATACGTGAAGTCGTGAATCCCACACTTTTGGAATTAGAAGTGTTATAAAAGTAGTCAAACAGTTGGAGAGTGACCAGAGATGGATAAAGAATCAAAATTCATGTATATCATAGAGTATGTTCAACATTTACCAAGTAAACGTAACTACTCACATTTTGAAGAGTGTGTTAATGCAAGTTTATCTTTTGGACAAGCCAAGTTTGGAAATAAATTACTGAATGTCAAAATTTTAAAAGATGGGGTAATTGTGTCATCCTGGTGACAATGAGTGAAGGTTAGACTCCCTTCATGATACTCCCACCTGCGAGTGGATAGTAGGATTCAAAATGAATCTGGGGACCAGAAAAGTCTAAATCACAGACATAATTATTTAAATTATATTTATTTCTTTTTATTATTTTCAGAATATTCATTATACATACATAATCATTCCAATTAATATACACACAACACTGATTATACATACATGTAATGGCTACTTTATTATCCATATCAATTTTAAATATAGAATTACAGTTCTTGAAATAAGCTAACAAATTCCTGTTGATAGTAGTTTTTTGTCAATGGGGTTATTCGATTCATGACTTTTTAAGTGATTTTAGTGATCTGAAGTGATATTTTCTATTCGATTGGGGCCTCTTGTGCAACTAAAATCATCACACCAAGTGGTCCTATGAGAGATGGATCACTTAGATTGTGATCCATATTACCAAGTGATCGTGAATCGAATAACCCCATTATGTTCTTCATATCTTCATCCTTCACAGTCAGATCATGAAAGTTGTATGTCAACCCGAGAAGATTCTGAAGTTTGTTGAGATCATCCAAGATGTTGCTCAATTTCACTGCATTCTTCTCATGGTACTCTTCAACAATATCATTCCATGATTCTAAACAGGGATGTTCGGTTTGACTAGGTCTATCGTACTGACAACCTTAGCAGTCTTCGGTTACACGTTTTAGTATTTCAGCTTTGGCCTTGTAAGCTAAAAACTGTAGTACCAAAGCATTTCTGTCTGGAGCTGGTACATTCATAGATACAATGGTAAAGTCCCACCCCTCTAGTTCACCATATTTCTCTGCAGCTTCCCTGGTGTAGAACCACTTAGGATTATCATCCATGGTGTTATGACAACATCCATACATGTTCACTGTCTTGATCATTGAAGTTGTACACTGTCTTTTGCATTTTGATCCACCATGAGCTTCTGTACTTTGAGGAATAACTGTCATCAGCTGAGACCATTCTTCTGGTCAAATATTTATTCTTATGGTAGACTTCTTGAACGAAATGGTAATGGGCTGTTTGTAAGTATCCACAAACATTGAAATTCCTGTGTCAGCTGATACCGTACTGGTGTTTGACTTACAACTGCAGCATCAAATTCATCTTTGACATTCCAAATTTTAGCACTCGTTCGGAAAGGCAAATCCACATTTTTCCCTTTATGATCCTCATAAACTGAGAATCATCAAATTTACTTTTTTCAAGAGTTACTAGAAAAAGACTGTTATCAGACATATTGTATCTTCTTATTTCATATCATTGATGTTTGAAGGAATCTTTTTTCAAAGAATATATAGGGACAGAACACAAAGAGAATTATACGCTTCCAGTTTGATTGGTGGGACCATAAATTAATGTTGTACCATTGCTGTGACTATAAAATATGGAAAATGTCATTGTTGTGACTATATTTCTTAAGTTTTTGGCTTTTGTACAACTTTTAATTAGAGAAAAAAAAGTACTGTTACATCATTTAGTTGTAGGAGGACATTCTGAAATTTGTGTGACAATAAACTAATCATGACCTTATTTGGTTCAGACTCTTCTGCAAGATAATATTTACCATGTGACTGGTCTGTGAACATAAAAACACTCAAGACCATATTTGGTCAAACCCCACTTAATTATCCTGTGACTGATCTGTGTCCAAATATGTGACCATAATTATCTAATTTGTGTGACTATAAACTTGTGTGACTATATTTGGGTGTATGACAGCAATCTGTGTGACTATAAATGTGTGTGACTATATTTGGTGTGTGACCATAACCTGTGGGATCATAATTTATGTGACTATATTCCTCCATATAGTAGTTTTACAGTACAATCTTGACCGACTGTATGTACTGGTATCCTTTGCTCTTTTAACTACCCATCACAGTATAACTGATAAGGTACTAAACGTAACATAAAACAATAATAAATAAATCATAATATTCATTGAAGCACCAAGTTTTTCAAACAAATCTTTTTAAAATTCCTATACTTTTCTAAAATAAATTTTGCAGTTTCTTTTAAATCTCTGTAATATTTGATATTAGAGTCTTAGATAAACAACGAATATCACCAGGGCAATATTTCCATGAACCATTCAGTGAAAGTGTTTAAATTTAGCCATCTACTTTAACTTAGGCGTTCTCACACTTTTGGCCAGGTGTATATGTTGTTTATGTTGTTGTACTCACTTAACTACATGCTCATTGGCGTATGGGAATTCTTGACATACCACACATGTAACGAGGTATCTGATTGGATACTGATCCTTAAGTACACAAGATCGTGAGAAAACTTTTCCTCACCAGTGACAATTATTACTAACATTTATGTATGTGTGTGTGTCGTGATTTTTCACAACTTCTGTGTGTATTGGCCTGGGATTTGTCACAGTTTGAAATGAGTTTGTGTCACAGTATATAAACCCCTCTTGGATTACCAGGATCTGTTTAGACCAACGACCACTTGTAAACATGTCTTTCCTTCCAAGTGGGAATATTTTTCGGGAGTTACAGGTTGTGCATGACACTGGATACTTTTCAGCCCAACCATCCCTGGAGGACCGATGGCAACAGGTATAATCGCCGTGTTTGATGTGGTGTTTTTGATTTGCCTTGGATTGTGTAATTTGTTTTTTAAATGATTGTCGCATATCATGTGTATATTTTGAACAAATTTCATATTTTCAGCATAGTTCTGAAGTTCAGCACTGAACTGACAGCCATTTTGCACTGACGTATGGCAGATGGCAACAGGGTTATGAGTAAATGGAAACATCAATTATTAGCATACTGCCTTGCTACCAATTATCACCGGGAACCAATTATCACTAGACAGATTTCAAATAGACATAAGTTGACCAGAAATATGGTGATCCATGGGGTTTTCGTTGTACACGGGTGGACATAAAGATAAACGGACACAAAGATAAACGGTCGTAAGAACTTTTCGAATATAAGTGGTGTAATTAACAGAATTGCACAAACTAACAAACAGAATAGACTTAAACAAAGCCTGTTAAGTCATTTGTTATTTATTTTGTTCAATTTAATTATTTATACCACTAAAAAGAGCCAAGTTCTGAAACCGTTTATCTTCGTGTCCAGTTTATCTTTGTGTCCACCCGTGTAGTAAACATTTTACCTACTTGTAATTTCTGACTACTTTGTTGATCAATTTTACTTTAAATTACACTGAAACATGAATTAATATTACATTTAAAACATATTATTTTATAAAATTGTAACATTCCGTCATTGTCAACCGGTGTTAAATCCTTGGTTAAATATAGAAGTAATCAATATACATACCACGAAAACTCCAATGACCCGAAAATACCACAGCTACCTATACATGCCAAGTCTAGAAAATAAAGTAAAACAAATTTCCAATGTGAATAGAACAAATACACAACAGAAAGCTTTCAAAATATTTGGCCATTACCGAAATATGAACACTTTATATATTGGTGGCAAAAATTGGTTACCAGCGATAATTGGTAGCAAGAGCTGTATATTTGGAAAGAATGGGAAAATCAAAACTCAGAAGTCGATGTTTTTTATTATTTCTGTAACCCCCTCGTTGTTGCTGGAGTGATACAAAATTGAATATATAGAGCCACATGCAGGCCTACATACACCGATCTGATACAGTGTATGCATGTATCCATATATACGCTCTCCTGAAACTAAAGAAATTGCTGAAACAAATTTCAAAATGGATCATAAATAAATAAGTTTTTGTCATTTTAAACTGGAATTCTGTATGCGGACAGTACTTAGAGTGTGATAAAACTATCAGAATTTTTCAAGTACAAGTAATTAAATATTAATTCATATTGTCGGTGCATATAGACAGGGTATGTGAGTTCCAACTTTATTATCAGGATGATTTGGCTCTTGTATTGTTGTTGCAAGTCTTGAATGACAAAATGTAATATTTATACAAAAGTCTCAAAACTGGTAAATGTGATCAAACCACTGTAACTGCAATTCAAATGTTAGGAGAAATCTCATAGTCCAGTACAGTTTGATTGAACTTTATCCTATCATTGATATTTTACTGATATAAAGCCTGTACTTATCATAGTTCAGCTGCATGTAATACTCAAACAATTTGCAGTCAAATGACAGCTCACTATTGATAGGATAATCACGAAACTGTTCTGTTAATTGTGAGACTGTTTTGATGTATTTCTATTTATCTGACCTATGCTGTTTGTCTTACTGCCATTTCAATTTTCAAATACTCCTATATAACTGATAAATTCTTGATGGAAGACCACATAAGATGGCTATTTCTCTGAAGAATACTCGGTTGCAATATTTAAGTTGATTTAACTGTTACTGTAAACTGTTTAAGATATATCAGTGAATGAAATCAAAATTTCTGCATGGTAAACATACTAAACAAAGTTATTATCAGTTTAAAATATTCTTTGATAATATCTAAGACTTTAATTAAGAAATAGGGTTTTTTACTTGACATGGACTATCATGTAAAATGGAATTATAAAATTGTGTTATTTTGTGTGAAATGTATGACATTCCCAAATAGAATTAGTCATACACTCATGTATCTCAGATTTCTATTGCTAAAATGTACTCTTTTTAATTATGTTCACTGAATTGAATTAGTTGTGTATTGTAGTTATAGATGTAGAGGAGGAATTTAAACTGGTAAATAGAAATTTTTAATGACAACAAATAGGAGTTACATTAGTTTGAAAGTCATGTTTGTAGTTGTTGTTTTGCACAAAATAAACATGAATAATGCTATAAAATTTTTGAGCTACGATTACAAACAAAAGTTATTTTATATATGCTGCACATATAATCATTGAAAAATATGATTTCAAATTGAATAACCAGCCATTATCACATTAGTAACTTATTGCTACCCTGTTGTGATCAAATAAGTGTAAGTTTATATAACCTCATTAAGAACTACAAATTGTGTCACTAAAACATTTACAATAATACTAAGTTTAATCATCCACAAAAGGTTATAGTTTCAGTGTTACCTAATACTGTTTAGCTGAATTACTGGTTTAGGGTTTAACTTTGGATATATAAAACTGGAGATTCCTCAGATAATCTAAAACTGGTTATATTTATTGTAATATTTGGAAATATTTCAATTTAGACTTGACCTATAGTTTATTATGAATAGGTAAATTAAGGTAATACCAGGGTGTATCCAGTCATGGAAAACCTGGAAAAGTCATGGAATTCCATTTTCTCTTTCCAGGCCTGGAAAAGTCATTGAAGTTGACTCCAGGTTTTGAAATTAATCATAAAAAGGCATCCTTTCGCGAAACGGCGTTGTTCCTTTCCTTCATCCAGCATTTCAATACAAGGATATGTTTAAGTAATCAGATCAAATTTTGGTGTCTTCCACATCTTCCTGTACTGTGACTGGAACCTTGTTCGTGGTTCTCAAAGGCAAAATCGGCGGGGGCTCGTGGTCTCAGTGGGAGCTCGTGGCCTCGGTACAGGTCTCTTTCATGCCACGAAACATATAAAAGTTCCTTAATTTTAAAGCTTCAGTCATGGAAAAAATATTGAAATTTAGCGGATACACCCTGTAATACACCTAGACTGACTAGAGATTGAAAATAATTCTAAAAGAACTGATAGTCAGCACTCCTGGAATTCCTTTATAAGGTCCCCTGTGCATGGATGATATGCTGTGAACTGACACTTCTTAATAATGGTATTCAAGTATTCATTACTATTCAGCAAGGCTGTAAAGAGTAGTCAAATAATTGTTAAACAATAGCATACTAAATCAGTGAAGTAAAAGATAAAATAGAGGGAAAAGGGTTGGTGTGGTGGTGAGAATGAGATGTTCAGTTATTTTTCACACCTAATTATTGTTGTTATAAATGCAGTGGAAGACTTCAATAAAGTGCATGGTTTAAAAACATATAACTATTTTAATGTCTATGAAATTAAAAATTATGAGTATAAAAATAATATACATATACATGTAATGATCAATAACACTTCTAAACTTTATAGTCCTTTCTTTAATCCTATTAGTTCTTTGTCTTAAATCACTGGGTTTCTATTCTCAACAAGAAAATCCTGACTTGTCTATAAAGCCTCTGTTTCTCAATTCCCCAGTTACAAACTCAGTTCTACTAGTTTTATAAAGTCACAAAGGAAAACAGGGAGGGTGAGCAGGTATACCCTCATCCTTTGTCTTTTTCAAAAACAACAGCATTGTCCAAACTTCTGCTGGTGAAGTAACTGCACATAATTAATTGGAATAGGGTTAGACTTTCTAAATGTGCAATAGGCTTGAACTTAAGAAATACTTAAACTCAGATTATATTTAACCAATTCCATATATGTGCCTTTTGTTAATTATTTCTCTTTTATAATACTTATGCCAAAACTATCTCTATAACACTAACTATTCTCTGTTGGAAACTTTACCAATTTAATTCCAAGTGATCAGTGACTTCACAATAAGTTTCTAGAAGACCTCTCTTTTTTATTATCAGAACACACACACAAAATCTATAAAACTCTCAAAACAAGCATATATATAGCACCTACATACAACTATGTCCAAAAACCATTAAAATTATGAATAATGTTAATAATGTATGTCTTACAAAGACAAAACTTTAGAAATTTAGTTAGCCTTTTAAAGGATAATATCGTTTAATTTAACAAAAATATGTATTAAGAAAAGTCTAGTTATATATCTCTCCTGAACAAGGGTGCAGGACTTTGGTTCCAGAGAGCACACTCCTCTCCCTCCTCTCCGAGACTGTGGGTTTGAAAGTTGAAACCCAGCCTGAAATGTGACATGTGATAGACTAGCAGTTTCTGGCCAGTGCCTGATACTTATCAGTGTAGCATGGTGATCAACTAGTGTGCTCTGCTTTCCTCCATCACCTTAACTACCTGTCATCATATGACATTTACAGTGTTTTGAAACCGACATTACACCCTGAGTAGTCGGACATTGGTATCAAATGGTAACATCTTTGTGCTACTATGTCAGTGTAACATCAGGAAAGCCATAAGTGTGTTTGCCTCAGGGGTTCAGCCAGTATTAAATGCTATCATTTCTGTTCATTTTCTTAATACCCCCCTTTCACATTACAGGCGGTATTGCCCACGGTAGATCGTGCATGGTGAAAGGTCCCTGTCCTTAGATTGCCGTCTGGCATCCATTTGCAAACTTGCTAGTCAGTGGTAAACTGTCCATTACCTTGCGAGTGCCACGGAAGTTTTAAACTGTTTAAAATTTCTGCCTGTGATTTTGGTACCGTGAGCATGCACAAACAATTTCGCGCTTGCGAATATGAATTTCTGACTACGGTAACCAAAGGTATGGTCCATGGTGTACATAAGGTTGTGATTCAGTCATCTTTCGATAAAATGCTGTGACATTCGGTCGTCTTTCGGTGACATACAGCGACATAAGGTGAGTTAAGATATTGTTCACTTTGCCGAAGGTGAGTTAAGGTTAATGGATGTTGCTTCACGGTGACCAACATTTGTAGTACTGTCATTGTACTGTTATTGATGGTTAAAAAACCATGTCCAGTCAGTGACCGTCTGCCTGTAGTGTGAACATCTCAGTTGAAATGGGGTGACCACAAAATTCTGCCTGACATTACCTAACTTTAGAGCTGGATTATTGTGTCACTTGTATCTGTACATTATACCTTGCCAGGCCACCTGTAATTATCATTGCCAATGTCATTTCTCTACCCCTAATGCCACCTCCCCCCCCCCCCCCCCCTCGTGCCATCAAACGCAATACTGACCCCCTGATTGTTAATGTCTGGATTAAAAGTGATCACAGTCAGCTGTTGTTAATCCACTCTATTGGTTTTCTAATTGAATACGCTTTCTATTTTTTGGTGGTTTATATATTATATAGTATACCTGAGTTGTACCTATATAATATAGAATTTTAGTTAAAAATCAATGCATTAATCACTAATCAGCAACTTTCTATTTCAAAGACACTCTTTCATAATCCACAAAACTTCTGTTAATTTTCAGAAAAACATTACATATATGTCATATTTTGTGAATATATTGAAGGTTCCAGTTTTTCCAGTGTCCAAGCTAACTGTAGTCTTTGCATTTTGGTTAGGACACACCAGGGTACATACTCTACAGTACACCAGGATTGGTAACTAGTTTGTTAAAATGCCACAAAGGAAATTAAACCAAATCACTTGCTCCTAGTGTTTTAAACTATTTTCAATGTAAAACTCTTTAAATCTGGATTCTTGAAGTGGTCTGTCAATTACTCATTACAAAAATAGATTTGCAGTTGATGTGATGGTAAATGAAGGGTATATATAGAAAACCCTACTGGTCAAAAAAAGTCTTTTCTAGGTAAGCATGAATGGTCAGCTTTTAGATCAGATTTTTATAGGAAGGTGGTGGATTCCCCCTGTTGATTAGTAAATGACTAGTTTCTTGCCGTTAGCTAAAATAATTCATCAAGCTAAGCTGAATTTATTTGTGGAAATTAGACTGGCTGCTTTTATTTCCTATGAATACAATGTGAGCATACTTTAATACCAGTAAGTTCGTATTTCCAAATGACAGAGAGTCAACTGTTGTTCTTTGTGTTTCCATGTTGCTGATTTTTACTGAATGATTTTGTAACAATTACGCAGCAGTGTCACTGAGCCTAGCGGGTAACACACTTGTCTAGGAACTCAGAGGACGTGGGTTCAAACCCAGGTACAGGTAGATACATAGTGGCTCGGATGACCACTTAAAATGGCGGTCCTCTGTCATTGGGTCCTATCCCCAGTGGCAGGCTAAAGAACCTCAAGGACGTTGATAAATGGTCATCCTTGTTTGGGGAATGTCAGCTACTTGTGAGTTGGGGCTGTACCTGTGCAGTCGGATTGGATAAATAGCTGTATTATATGGAGATACTGTGCTGAGTTTAAATACACAATACAATACAATACAGTGGGTTGGATACCCAGGATTTAGTTAAATTTGTAATGTTTGTTTGCATGCAACTGATGCTCATTATTAGTTTGGTCTTGGTTGTTGAAAAAATTGGTAGTGGAAGCTTTTGAACATAAAAAAAAGAAATAAGCCAAGAGACAGTGTTAGTTGTTCGCTATTGGCAGTCAATCATTGTATTTTTGAAAACACACACTAAGTAGACTACCTCACATTAATAGGGAAATAGGGTCATTTGTTTAATGCCTTGCTCACTTTTGAACAATTTGGCTAATAACTTGATATGGTATCACCAATAAGTTACCAATTTGTTTACCTGTGGTGAAAATGTATTAGAGAACTGCGGCTGTCATTGCAGTCCACCTGTATGTTCCTGTAATTTTCTGATCTGGGTGTCAGATTGGCTAGAGCAGAGTTATTTCCATATCTTGTTTTCTTAATGGATCTTATGACATGATTAAATTACAGCTACATGGCCATCATTAAGTGTATTGAAGGAGTGATTCTGCTCTCTTATAAATAGGGTTTGCTAGTAATCCATTTAACACAAGTGTAAAAAAATATATATTTTTTTTTATCATATTAAATCAAAATGTGTTTTAAAAAACCGTACAATTTTATAATATTAATTTAATAAACAGGTGCACACCCGTAGTAAGAAAAGAAGTTAATACACATAATAAAGTGAAATACTAGACGGGAAATAGGTCCTATAAATTGAGCCAATTGCTTCATTTAGCTGCCTTTCAAAGCTTTTATGAGTGACATTCACATTGTAGTGAAAATGTGGGTTCGACTCCCACAGGTGGCAATGCTGAGGACCTTTCCCAATTATAAAAACCTTGGCTGCTGGACTGTACTTAAAACCCAAACCCCAAACCCCAAGGACTTTATTTGGTTTAGTATCTTAAAACATCTGTTAATTGGCATTTCCATAAATTTATGAGATTCTTATTAATTACCTGCTGGTAGTGACTAATCTAAAAAGTTACAGAGTCATAACACACTGAGTTGTATTGTATGAATATATCTGTACTTGTAAGTTGTAATAATCAATTGTGTTATGTTTAGTTTACACTCCTCTGGTCTGTTATATTTATTGTCAAGCTAACTTAATGGGCAGACCAATGAAAGGCACCAACACAGTCTGAGTATTATGAACATTTATAGGTGGCAGGCAAAACAGGCAAAATGTTGTTTCACCTGTGGACACCCAGCTCTGAAGCTCTAGCCAAAGTTTAGTGAAGAATAGATACAGGAGAGAAAATAAGTAATTGGGGAGGACAAGCTTTGGACATCAGGCTTCACATGAAATGTTACTAAAGATATAGTAATATTATGGCAAAGCAAACATACAGCTTGATAGGAACCACAGAAAAATGATAAGACAACCTACAGCTGTGACCAGAGTTACGGCCAGTGTCCTTCCTACAGTCTATGCGAGGTATAAATTTTGAACTGTTTGAAATTTCCATCTGTTGACAACTAAGCTGTGGTTTGTTGAGGAAGGGGCAGGTTAAAAATCTTTACTGCTTGTAATCACTTCCCTTACCAGCTGTGTAGTGATTGGGGCAATGAAAACATTGATAGTGGTGCTAATAGATCGCTTAAGTCAAAGGAACGTCACTACACAGCTAAAACCAGCAGAATTTCAGATTTGTGCTACAGTAATTTTCAGTAGCTTTAAATGCATGAGAAAACTTTCTTATGGATGCACGGCAGGTCATAAACTTTTAAAAACCAATATGGTTAAGCCTGGGATTTTGAAGTTTCATTGCAAATTTCCATATACTGATGTACATCGATGTCATTGAGGCAGTTAGTGGTATAAGTGTGAACTGGGTATTATACATATGGTTTCAACTCAGCGGTTGTATTTTCTGGTATTGAAAGTGTTTCAGTATTTACGATTAGCAGAAATATTTCTCTGCCAGGAATTCCCCCTTGATACAAGGTAAAATGCTCTCTCTGCAAGATAACGCATGATATTTCAAGTGCTTTTCTTCTTAAACTCTGCGATTAGTTTCCCAGGGCAGAAATAACATGGCTGATTGGCCATCTAGACTGGTGTTAATCTAGGAATTGGTGCATTTTTATTCCTTTTGCTTCAAGGTAAATCAGCACAGGTTTTACATTTGCACAAAATGTGCATTCACTCCTCTTGAACATTTGTTCTTAAAATTATCATGTTTGGCCTAGTATTTTCACTGTATAATTCAACTGTTTTTTTATATGGCTTGGTTAGGCTGGATGATGCAAAAAAATATCAACCTTCAGAATAATGTACCAAATGATCTTGTGTATATATTGATCCAGTTTTGGTTATCAGGGGTAGCTCAAAATGTATTTTAAAGTCCTGTGTGTTGATATTTTACCAAAAAATTCAAACAATTATTATCAGAAGTATCAGAATCTAAAGAGTGAATGCTAAACACAATCATATAGATTCTCACAGACCAGTTGTAAATTTTACTTGCTGTTTTGAAACCATTGTCCATTTTGAAACAGCCATGGCCGTATGATGGCAGAAACTCATTATAAACTTTTTCTAATAGATTTTTGCTTCTATTTAAAATAATAAGCATAGATTAGTATTACTAAAATGAGTTTAAGTAAGGATATTTCAAATAAATAAAAATAAACAAAAAAGAAACGCCTAGAAATTAAGATAGTTGAGAATAAAACAAAAAAAAAAACAAAAAAAAACGAACATCTTTTCAATGAGGTAAACAAGTGCAAAACATGGTTTATATATATTTTTGATGAGTTTAGTGCAAATTCCATCAACAATGGAAACAAGAACTTCTGTTTCCTTTCTGTGTATCTACTATTTATTACAGGCTATGCAAAGTGGCTTATGTTGGGAAAAGAGAACAGTGGTGTTCAAAATGGATCTTCCAAGGTTATTTTGAATGCACAATAGACAGAAAGATTTTCTCCTGCACATAAATTATTATTATTATACACACTTTTCACAATGTATGGTTATAATTGAGTTGCGTCACATAATCACTATCATTATCCTCCCAAAGGAAACTCTGTGATGTATATTGTGTACATGTATATATGTAAGCGTAAGAAGAACGTGACAGGTGTTGTGATGGTGTTTTGATAATGAATGTCACTTTCTTGCTCAAATCTCTATGGTTTTCGCAGTGATTTCAATAATTGGTGACAGTTTTTTGTATTACTGTTAGTAGTTATATTTAAGCAGTAATTGTTTCTCTCAGATGGCCATTCAAAGTAATAAATGCCTCAGGCAGAGAGAAAAACTCTATATGAAGAATATTGGAGGGAGTGGGGGGGGGGGGGGGAATTTGTGAAAAGAAAAAAGTTTAAAAGGGCAACAACATCATGCAATTTCATTTTTATTTTAATTCCAAAGAAAGACAGAGCTTTGACGCAAGAAAAAGGGAAATTTTAATGACTGGGAGAGCTAGTGTGAAAATTGTGTGCAATGGAAACAGGAGATTGGGACTACATTATTGTTATAATACTTTTTTTTCTATTTTCTCTTTTTATGTCCCGGGTGAAGAAGTTGTGTTTTAAAAGGACTTGTTTCTGTATACTTGAATTCCTTCTTGTAATAATTGTGCACTCTAGTTATATTTCTCCATCTCTGTATATAATGTATCTTCCCCATTCGACATGCTTGTACCCTCGAACAATAACAGAATGACCCAAAAGTATGTGTTCAGCAATTGCTGTGTGAATAGCATGATGACTATATCATAATAGGAAACCCCACACGATTCTCCACTCCAGTTATAATGTATTTTCTCTCTCAGTTCTGAATAGGTTTAGAGTGAGGAAGTGGGGAGGGGAAGGTGTAGTGGGTTGGTAGTGTGTAATCTATGATGAAGCCACAGCGTTTCTTAAAAATTATTTGTGTTTTATCATGTAAATTTGCTTTGTATTTCAGATTTAAAAATAACACCAATGCTTAGTGATGGAGGAAAGTAGTAATGACTGACTGTAGACCTGTGGCAGACACTTTTGGTAGTTTTATAAGGAAGGGAAATGAGTTGATTTTACTGAGTAGGGATCAAAATCTAATTTGAAGTATAAGTTCTAAAGATATAGAAAACGCTGAAAATAGTTGCAAAAGTGAAGTTTGTGAGAAATGGATATACCGTAACATGAAAAACATTGTATGAAATTCCTCACTCAAGGCCCCAACGGTGATGAATATGAAGCAAAATTCACTGGAATGCTGTTACAGATTTAACAGATGACTTCGAAGTATTATAGATATTACAATCTTAAAAAATGACCCTTAAACTGTAAGTAAAATAAGGGGGTAATTCCTCAATGCCCAGTCTCATATACTCCGTTTTTATGATGTCTTATTCTACATGAAAACATGTCACTAAAATCTGTTAGGGGCCAGTCACACTTTCACGGATCCCCCACGGATATAGACCACGGTTCCATATATGGAAACTGACGTGGATGAGGGTGGATCATGTAAAAGATTTACGGATCCGCTATGGATCTCGATCTACGGAGCGCTACGGTGACCCAAAGACAGGTTTGCGAATGACCTTTTGACTGTTTTTTTAATCCACAAACCCTTTCCGTGTCAATCCGTAGCAGATCCGGTTAGATCCGGTTATGTTTTGGATGATATTTGTTGGCACGGAAGTGTCACGGATGAAAGGGATGCCACAAGGACATCCAGGATGGGTATACAGACAATAAGGACACTCACAGATGAGCTACGGAAGAACTACGGATACCGCACCCGCACGGACTTCCCGGAAAAATCAAGCATGTTTGATTTTTCCGTAATGGTCTAGGGATCTTATCTGATTTAAGCATGCCGCTACGGATTGCAGCATGCCGTTACGGGTCTCACAAGGACATTACAGATGTTAAGGATGCCCATACGGACGGAAAATATGATCCGTAAATCACTCTACATTTTTCAACATTTTCCAAATTAGGTAACCTGCCGCGATCCGGCAGTACATCCGGCCATGTGTAACTGGCAAAAATATACAATATGAATGTCTGTTCACAAGTTTTAATGTCTATATTCTGTTTTGACAAATGTTTATATTTGAGGTATGGCACTTTGTAGAGCACTTCAAGCCGGATTTCTTGCACCTACACTTGTTTGTGATGCAGGTGCCCTTGCAAGAACTTGGGGTTTTTCCTTTCACTGCAGAGGCATTCCAACTGTTGTTTTTGCGAGCAGCCTGTATGATTGAAATTTCTTCAATATCCTCAGTATCTATATTTGAGAAGCAACCTTGTTTGCTCCTTGTAATACCATGTCATAAGCTTTAAAGTTGCTTAAGTTTTCATAAAATAAAAGATACTTGTGGACAAATCACGGTATATGTAGAATTCTATGAAATAGGAAAGTAGTAAGTACTATTATCTCATTGTATTGTGAAGGAAGTATGATTTAATTAAGTATTTAGGTTTTTTTCAGTATGAACCTGGTGCCACTCTCCTTATTAGTTTATAGTGATTAATTAAATGCTTTTGTCGCTTACTAAAAAATATGGCTTGGAAAGTGAGTCACCTTTGACCAATATATATCATTAAAAACAGGGTTAGATATGTCAACTATGTTATTAAACTCAAACATCACTTTTAACAATGCATTTCTTTTCATCCACTTGTAAAACACTTGTGAATAAGAGTAATAAAAGAGCTATATAAATGTGCATTGAACACTGGATGAATACAACTTCAGAGTCCCAGAATATCAAATAACTGGTGACCCTTTCTTTTTGCCCGGGGAAAAAAATGTGAGACTATTGTTAATCCAACTAATATACACATTCTTCATTAAACAGAGATTCTTCATCACAAAGTTATATTAAGCTATATTCTTTAAAGACACATAAAATTGACATTTTGCTGAAAAAAGGACCTCATGTTATTAGCTGTGTATGCAATAGAAATGTTGACAGAATGTACACATGTTTTTTTTATTAGAATGGAATTTCATACCTGAAGTGTTTATGTACCAGTATTTCAGTGAATGTGATGGATCTGTGTTTGATAAACTGTCACCTGACTTATTTATTATAAAAAATCAACCTTAAATGCGTATTTAACAATATGTAATTGGTTTTTTTTTCTATGTGTTTGCTACTTCCTTTTGATCAACTTCTGACTCAAGATTGTCAATACACAATTAGTAATTACATGATAGGTAAAGTATGAAAAGTGTGCCTTACTGGGAAAATAGTGCACACTTTATAAGACCCCGAAGGGTCTCGTAAAGTGTGCACTATTTTCCCAGTGAGGCACACTTTTGAATACTTTACTGAACTTAAAACTCACAAACTTTTGGATACACCCCATTGAAATAATTCCACTTTTATGGAATTGTTTCAAAAACTCTTGACAATTCGATTAACCTAAATCTCAGTATACTTGATTACTGGTTATTTTTATATTGGCCTTTGTATAGTGCTCATGTGTTTATATTGGTTTCTTGTGTATTTCTTTCGTTCTGTAGAATTTTTACTCAAAATGGATTGCAGGAATAAAAGTGATTCTAATAATTTGTTTATAACTCAGAACTGTTTATAATGCAGAACACTTTTTGAGCAAATGAATTGGATAATTCAACTGACTTACTAGAATTAAAACACACTTTTTATGTCATCCTATTGATCAAAATTATTTTGAAATGTACAGTTGTTTGGGATAGATAATGGGCACCATTTCATTGTTTCGGGTGTCTGTAAATTAGAACACGAAAAGTGTGCATTACCTAAACATAATGCACACTTTTAACAGTAGAATGACATCACAAGTGTGCTTTAATTACTGTTAAATGGTTACTTTGTTCATTTGAAAAGGTGTTTTGGGGAGGTTTCTCTTGATATTTCATAGGGAAAAGAATATTATTATCTAATGTCTCAAAGTATGGGAACATTCTTGGTTGCTTTTTGTTCAAGGAATGCATTATTTACACAAAGAGATTTTTATAAAAAGCATACGTTTACAGTATGCTTTCAGTTTAGATCAAGTGTCAGTCTCCATATACACGATTTACCATCTACAATTTTTGGACGCCGATTTTTTATCCTGTAAAGAAAGGTGAAATGTTTCCATTTGGCTTTTTCTGTTTCTACATGCCAGACTGGTGATCTGCACTGGTAACCACAAATGTAATTTGAAGTGTCTGTAAACCCATGACATTTGACAGAATTGCATCAGTTAAAAAAAAATAATAATCTGCAAAATCTTTGAATTTTGGATTTATTGTAGAAATTATCTATTTGGTAGAGTTTTCTGAAAACAGATCAAGTGTATTGCTAATCTGACATTGAAAATATATAATATATTGACACGCTTCTTGTTATTTTATCAGGAGACAAATCATGAACCTCCTGCATGGGAACTATATCATATAAGCATTTCTTTTGAGAAAATAGACTGTGAACTTTTTAATGACCTCTGCTTGTTACTCAGCAGTGTTCCCCTTTTCTGACACAGTTTTCTCAAAGCTATTTCCCAGTCCTTTGAGCAAAGTGGTACAGATTATTCCACTTCATTACCAGTATTTTACTGCCACAAAGTGCAGGTGTGTCTAATTATCCCAACTTGGCCTGTTTGACATGATCCATTATTGTAACAGTTTGTTTGGCTATAGCATCATGACTCAATGACTTTGTATAACAGGAGACTCTGTATAAACTAGAACATGCCATATCTATAGATTTTGCTCCTTAAGTTAAGATTAATGTCTAGTTATACAACCAGAAAGTGAAAATACACTATTTTGTAATGTTTGAATTTAACAAGGCTGAAAGGGGTTTTGGTCTAATAACGTGAGCCACAAAGCCATCAGAGACACGAGTTGTGCACTGAGGCGGTCGCCCATCCAATTGCTAACGTAGCCCATTGCTGCTTAAAGTTATTGCTTAACTTCAGTGATGAGATAAGTACATATCATCCAATATGCCACAATTCATGAAATTCTGGAGACGAAAAGCAAAAAAAAGTGATCTCTAGCAGTGCGAGGTAGAGCTTGCGCTTAAAAACTGGTTTCACTTTTATCTACCATTCAGCTTACACTGATTCTGCATTCATAGAGACTACTGTATCTACAATTAGGTTAATATTCGTATTCAGAATGTCACTAATACTATCTTATCTGACATTGTGCCCCGTTAGGTTTTGGGGTAACAATATACGTTTACAAATTCCATACAACAAGTGTCTTTGTTGGGTTTTCTAAATATGGCTACAAATAAATTCTGTTCACTTAAATAGACTTTAGGATAACATTTCTGATCTCTTCTGATCAAGGATCAATCTTAATAATAAATAATGAATAACATACTAGTATGTATTAATGTACCCCAGAGTATACAGTCTTTTCAGTGTTAACAATTGTCAAAAGATATGTGATTAAAAGATATATGATGTCGTTTAAGTGCAATCAATCAAATTTGCAGCTCTCTTCGAATGAATTCTTTTTTTTTTACTCTCTTTTTTGGTATAACAGACTTACAGTTACATCTAGCAAAGCTAATATTGACAAGGATAAACCAATTGAAAATCAAAATCAAAACCTCTTTTGAGTCCTTAGAGTCGTTTTGTCTGGAATACAAAAAGTAGCCTGTACTTCTTTCTGATGTTATATACATTATCAAGGAGATTTGACAAATTTAACAATAACAATATCTGCCTTGACAAGAGCCCTTGCAGCAATCCATGCATGATTTGCACTTGGTGAATAAGTGAAATTGATGGTCATTATATTGGTTCTGTTGATCATCTTTTTGAATGATATCGTTCCCTCTCCCCCTCCTCTCTTCCCATTTTTATTTAATTCCCTCTAAGTCGTTCCTTGCACCAGGAACATATAAAGTCCTTGCTGAACTTCTTAAGGTAAAAGGAGTGTCCCCCAATGATAATAGTAGTAGTATATCCTGTTGTGTTTGTACCGTAAGACATTCCCCTCACGATGTATAAATATTTGCCGGTGGGGGGGTGGGGGGTGGTGAGTAGTCCCCCATTTTACTTTCAATTGTTGGTCATTCATATGAAATTTGTAAGATTCATTGAGACCATTGATCTAATCTGTCTGAGAATCTCAGTGAAATATCTTTCTTGTTCATGTTAAAAGGTTGGTCATTATGTGGTGGTTGGTTTATACGCTATGGTGAATTTTACATTTGTACTCTATATATTATCAATTACTTTCATATATTTCTGATAATTGTAGAACATTGCAAAAAATGGGTAGGCTTATTATATTTTAAGTATGTAGATGGGGGGTAAAACAATTGTTAGAACTAGAACTATTGTGAAATATTTGCCCTGTCCTTAATCAAATGATATAAGCGGGATGTTTATTTGAAAGTATTTTCTTTCATTTTTGCTTTCAGTTTGAAGCTATGTTTCAGTTTCTCAAATTGGATACATTTGCCAACTTAAGTCAGCAAGTAAATTTGTCATGTGGAAGGTTTATTGCCTATTAGTACTGCTACCTAATCTGATATCAAGACAATAAAATGAAACAGAATTCTCAAATGACAAGATTTATTGATTATATTTCACTTTCTAAGTATGAAGAGCCTTTGAAAACCATATGGGCTTAGTAAAAGCTCCCCTCAGATTTGTTGTATTCTGCTGTTAAAATTCAGGGTTGAGGATGACCATATATCAACATCCTCCAAGGTTGTTTGTTTACCTGTGGGTATGAAGAAATTGGGCCAAAATAAATTCTTTACCTTTATACTACTTAACTCCACCAAAATTAAAATTGAATTCAGTCTGATATAACAGCTAAGGTTATTCAGGGGTAAGCCATGAGTAGGCCAGACCTGTTGTCTTGAGCTTAGTTTAAACCCACTACCACAGGGGTGAGAGACAAATGATTAATTATGCCCAGGAGAGTGGAGAGTTTGCTATGATGATCTCAGTGAATATAAAAGACTGGAGGTGACTTCAAATGTGCCAGAATTCGCCGAAAAAAAAGGCAGGAAAGTGTGATCATGTGATAAAAGATCTTCATGCTTCCACGTCCCCTTCCATGATGTTCTGTGATGCTCTTTGACTGTCATGACAATAACCCACAATGAAGCAAGACTATTCTGAGAATACCCTATGAACTGGTGAGGATATCTGATATTGAAGCTATCTCCGTGAGGTGGCCAATAATGAAGAGAACTGAAGACAAATAAAGAATAGCAATGAATCCACCAAGAATATTTGATAATTTGCTATTCGCTGATATTAGCCATTAAAATTTGCCACTGTTGGACCTGGGCATTAGTAAACGTGATCACCAACAAGCCACATTATCCTCTTTGCTGGGTCATGATGAAAGTTTTATGCAAAATAACCTGAAAAAAGACAAAAACTCTTGCACATATCATTACTTAAATGATACACACCAACAGTTTTATAATCTACTGTCATTCTTAGAAGTATCAAATTTGATTTCATTTTTTAAAAATAATTCTAGAAAAGCTTGTAAGAATTACAAAATTTTTTTTTGTTATGCATGTCCCAAAGTATGATATGTTATTTGCCACTTGTAACTTGATTGTGTAATAAAATGTGTATGTGTTAAGTATTGGAGAGAAAGTTTAATCTCAGTGTAATTTGGGAGTCCCGGAAATTGTAAAAATTTTATTGTAATTTAACTTTTTATAAGTTAAATACTTACCTTATCCTCACTAGTGCTTACGTGTTGGCGGGAGCAAACAAGTACGACCAAACGAGAATATTTTTAAAATAAATATTCTTGTCGGTACCAGTATGTATACGCATGACCGCGCATGCGCGTGCACCGGAAGAACCCCGTTAAGCCTCACTTTAATTTTGGGAGTCAATATAATATATTGCAAACCCAAAAATCTTGAAAATGTGGGGTTGGCCGGGCGGGAATCCGAATCTAGTGAGGATAAGGTAAGTATTTAACTTATAAAAAGTTAAATTACAATAAAATTTTTACATTTTATTGCGCGTAAAATAACCTTACCTTATCCTCACTAGTGCTTGATTACAACCATACTGGTGGTGGGATTTTTAATATTTTTGCCACCAAAAGCAGGTATAACCAAATGAAAAGTCAAAGTACATATCTCAAGAAATCTTGTGAGTACCAGACTATATTATCCAATAAAAGTAACTTAACAAAATAACATTTAATAGTTATATATGTAAGCACTACCTGGCAACCTTCCCAAAGGCGCCTTGGCCCTCCATGTATCTTTATATCCAATGTACTAATTTAAAACACACTTGTGGTGATAAGTACAAGAGTATGATAGGCATACTTAGCAACATAACAACATAACCTATGTAGTTATATTCTGTTATTAAGTAAACTGGAATTGTCAAGAATACGCATTGAAAAATTCCCACCTTGGAATTTTATAACATTACCCAACCATGGACAGGCGCATTGGTAATAACAGGAGATTGTGCTCCTTTATATGGATAAGACCACCTACTAACCCATTCCTTGGGCCTTTACACCAGATCAGATGCTTACCCAAAAACAGGAACCTGATTTGGTATTTCCAATGGGCCTTCAGGTAGCCCTAAACAGCGTGATCTGGCCATTGGAACTGTACATATAAATACAATTACTGTAATGTATCATACAATACACAACTTATGAAGGAACCACATGGCGATACTATCGTTCCAACGATTAATCTGACCTTCATTAGACTTTCAGGTCACAAGTTAAAGTATAAATTGTGGAGTGTGACTTCCAGCCATATAAGGAGCAATTTGAGCCTTGGCCAAAGAAACATTCTAAGTTTCAAGGTCAAATATTTGACCAGCTAGCAAAACTGTCTGCCTGTTGACATGGTAGCTCCTTGAATGCCTCCTGAAAAGTACATACATATACACACATGCACAGTATAGCACATACTTCCCCTATCTAAGATCTGAAAAATATCAAGATAAAATCTTAGAGCTCTAAAAGGGGCAAAAGGTCATTTCTTCAGTCAAAGAATGATCCAGACTAGCATAAAAGCAGGAATGAAAACCAGCTTGAACAATATTGTGACCCTCTGAGGTCATCTGTTCTCTGCTAGGAGTATTGATGAAGGAGAAACTGTGAACTCCTTCCAGTTGTGTGTTCAATGATTTGAAAGATCAAACACCCTCACCTCTCTATCTACCCGAGGCTAATGCCATGGATTCAGATGATTCAAGAGTCTTTGTCAAGACTAAGAATAATCAAGCCAAGTCCAAAGAGTGTAAAAGGTATAGCACCATCCTTCATTGGTCCATTCTCAGAAAACCACTATCAATCCATTCAGTCCATTACTATGGATGATTTCAAAAATGAACTCGAATGAAACCCATGTATCAGTCTACTAAGTTCATAAGTATGAATGCTTTCCACAGTGAACCCAACTGGAAAACCATGTATCAGTCTATTGAATTCTTACCTAAGAATTACTTCAATAGTGAACTCAAAAGAAAGACCATGTATCAGTCTATTGAATTCATACCTATGAATTACTTCCATAGTGAACCCAACTGAAAAACCCCATGTATCAGTCTATTGAGTTCATAACTATGAATGATTGCAGTAGTGTACCCAGATGATTAGCAATAACATCCCTGTATCATGGCAATGTGGTAGAAACCAGATTTTGCCTGTGAATCAAAGGCTCAAAAAACTGCTATTGAGAAGAGAGGAGGATACTGGAAGACCAACTGAATCTCTTTGCATCAGATTCAAAAAGAACTACCTTGACCCTTTTTTTTTTTTTTTTTTGGAAATATGGCAGGCTATCTTGACTCTATTTGATAGCTGTTCACAGAGATTCCTCTATTCTGTAGGGCAAAAGTGGTTTGGAGAATAAGTCAAATAGATCCCAAACCAACACATCCCTGGTCACCCTGGGGCTCCTGGTAGTATGTAAGAAGTATAATTCCCATTTTTTGTACCACCTCTGAAATGAGAAATACTCAAAAGTAGGATACTCAATACATCTACCGCCATTGTATTGCATTGTATTAGGGTATTAGACTGGAGAAATAAACACAGATAGTTTGTTCTTTATCCTTGAAACAAAACTATCTATCCTTGCAGTGTGCCAAATTGGCAAAGAATGCGAAACTATAGGATGAAGGACATTCTGTTTGAATGGCTTATCCCTATATGAAAAGAGGTTGATATCACATCTTGACAGCCCTAACTGTGTCGGGCCCTCAGACAGTGTTGTGGGCTTCCAAAGGACCATTAGATATCAGACCCTCAGACACATATCTAATGAATGGGTCCCTCTTGTTAAGATAAGACAACACTGTGCCATGCCATTATCTGAAGTAAAACCCTGTACTGTGAAGGTGAATCTGAAACATTATCAGAAATGCAGCCTTGAGTACTTCCTGGTTTCTGGTTTCCAATGGAATTTCCAAGCAACATTTATGTGAAAAATGTCCATTGGGATAACATGTAGGTTATAGATTCCTATAAATGACATTAGAATCATGAGAATGAAAATATGCTAACAAACTTGCATATACCCATCCATAGCCTTCTGAATACCCTCTCCTTTAGGGCACTAAGACCTGGTAAGACCTCTGATTTACATCAAAAACAGATATATTTCCAAAGATATGAACAACATATCTGAATGTGTAAAGATTGTGAATATTTATAGGTTCTAAAAAACTATAAATGACAGTAGAATTCTGGAATGGTTTACAAACTTGTATGTACACCATCCATAAACTCCTGAAATACCCCACTTCCCTTCTATGGGGACACTTCATCTTGCCATGGTTGAATTAGTAAGTGCTGTGATGGGATGAGTTCTGACATCAAGGTTATCACCCCATGTACAAAGTATCCCTAAACTTCTCAAATACCAGACTTCTTCCTATAGGGACACTTCACCCTTGCCAAGGTTGAATTTGTCACCAAAGAACTGGAAGTGTTTCACTGGGATGAGTTCTAACCCCCTGTAGTTCTGTACACAGGCCACTAATTGCTTCGATTTCTACAAGCAAATATGCGATGTTGGTGACAGCATATAACCAGTGTTCCCGATACACGGACAAATTCGAATGGATCCGTTGCCGTACCGAAGTGTAGAGCAGTGAACTGAAAAGAATGACCTACGACAGGGTGCATTCTTCCAGCAGCAAACAATTAATGAAGCATAACACTTTGATGTACCTGGGGTTGAGGAAGAACGCGTCTGATAGACGACTACCTATCCACCTCACAAATGGAGTACCGATTACCTTGGAATTTGCATTGTCAGAGCCGTGTGAAGCTTGATATATACACTACCCTCTCAGGTCACCAATATACTGTAAAACTGTAGGTTGTACACATGTTACTGAGATTTACTGAACATATAGAAGCATTTGAAGACCACTTCATCTTATTGTTGTTTCCTGTCAGAATATATAACCGCTATGAATTGTGGGGATTCTCGACAATTCGATAAGGTAGTTCCAATGTTAAACAGCATTGCAGAATGTGCCCAACTTCGAAATGAGATTCGTTTTAAACTAGATGTTGCAGTAAAACAACCTCCATCCATCATTTCTTTATATCTTGGTTGTCACATCCCTCTGATGGATTGTGATGCATTCTGTTAAATCTTGTCTGTTGTACCAACAAATACCTTGTGACATATTAGTGGTATATGTGATACTGAATAAGTTCATGCTGCAAATTCCTTGCCATTTGATGCCTCTTCTTTAATTTCTAAAGCTTCCCGATAAATGAGAAGAAAGAAATTAGATCTGAATGTAGGTGAGCAGTGATTCAACTTCTTAATGAAGTGTTGGACCGCTGGAAGCAAAACATTGCAGTATTTCTATGTATGTGATAGCTGTTGGGTGTGTTCTCCCTGATCTCAAGCAGTTTGTGTCGAATCTACCCTAGCAAAGACAGGGTTGTAACTTGTTTCCTGTTCAAGTTGTCATCATGAAGCTCTCCCAGCCATGGATACCTTGCCTGAAGTATGAGAGGAATAAGAAAGCCAGATTTGTGGTGACATTCTAGTTCCTAGCTAGAAGAAAACCTTCATTAACAGCCTAATCGTCTTCTTCTGTTGTTGAAAATAACTGACCAGTGAAATTTAATTTGTACCCATACTGATCAGTTTGAAAGAAATCTCTGTTGACCAAGTGCATTCTCTGCCGAGTTTACTCTACCAGAGGAAGCCCTGCCATTTGCTTGCAACTGAAGTTCCTGTAAGTTGCAGTTGTGAAACCATCTGATGAGAAGAACCTTATTCTTGAACCCTTCTTCTGTTACAGGATTGCCTCTGCCATATTTACCTCACTAGAGGAGACAGAAGAATTACTCTTTTTTGAGATGAAGATCTTATTCTGGCCACCTTTCGCCTCAAAGCACCGTGCAGTCCCTGCTAAATTGCTTCACCAGAGGCAGAACTGTCATTTGTTTGCAAATGAAAATCTGTAGCCTGTAGGTGTGACCTATCTGATGAGAAGAACTTCTGTTTATGGTGGATTCTTCTGTTATAGGGGTTGCCTCTGCCATATTCACCTCACTAGAGGAGACAGAGGTACTACCCTTTTATGAGAAGAAGTCTTTATGAAGAAATGCGGATTCTGTCATCTTCCATCTGAATTAAATAAACAATGAAGCCGAGATTCTTCTGCATAATAAGAGTGTTGATGGACCGTGCATAGCTTCTAGACGTGCTAGTATAAGCTGCAGAGGGTCAGAAGGTGAATTCTTTTCTCAATGTCGAGGAAAAACTTATTCTTAAATGGCGAACAGGACCCTACCCTGCAGTACCCTGTAAAAGGTCTGCAAGCGCCGCAGATCCAGTAAAAAGCAGACTACTCAATGAGGAAGGCTGGCAAACCACAAAGAAAGAATAACTCTTCCAATTCTTATGAAAGAGTGAATTCTTTGCAATAATAACATTCTTCACATCTTCTTCCTCGCCAGCCATGTTGAAATTCTTCGCAAACGAAGATCGTGTCAAACGATGTTTACTCCCTCACGACCAAAATAAAAATGAGGCTTAACGGGGTTCTTCCGGTGCACGCGCTTGCGCGGTCATGCGTATACATACTGGTACCGACAAGAATATTTATTTTAAAAATATTCTCGTTTGGTCGTACTTGTTTGCTCCCGCCAACACGTAAGCACTAGTGAGGATAAGGTAAGGTTATTTTACGCAATAAAAGTATCACTTGATATATACATGCGTAACTGAATCTATACATGTGTCAAATATTCTTTAATATGTTGATAAGAAATGGTTTACAGCACGGAAGTTCTCCAGTTATTTTGTTATTTGCAAGAAATTTAGGACTATATGAACAATTAAAATATCAGAGTTGTTTTAGGAAAAGACTTGTTCAATAGTTCATAGCTCAACTGTAAATAAAGCGATATCAGTTACACAAGTAGAACCAATAGATTAAATTTTAGAAGAAAACATTTTGGACATAGAATTTCTGTACAATTAAAATTCTTTCTGATTGGGTGTTCATAAAAGCCTTAAGTGGTTACCATCAGTGATTGGCAGGGGGGACTCAGTGTTGTATCGGTTAGAGTACTTGTCTTCAACCTCTGAGGTCGCCGGTTTGAATCTCAGCCTAGGCACTTCATGTTGGACAGTCAGTAGTTACTTGCCCATGCCCGGTGGTTTACAGTGCAGAATCTTGACCAACTAGTATCCACTGGTTCCTACACTCATAAACTACCTGTCGCAAAATGACCCTGGCTGTTGAACACGACGATGATTGGCAAGTCATCACTTGGTTGTCTACTCTGTGGTCGTGGCTTCTCAATCCTTCTCATAGGAATGTAGAGAAAGTACTGATGATCTCTTCCAACTTAACCCTGGCTTTTAAAAATTGATGTAAAAATCCAACTTTGTCACAATTGAAACTAACTGGTATTATAATAGTTTCTGACAATTGTTTTCACTTATAGAGTATCTAAGTTACACACAGTATAGGTCTCTATTCTCTGATTATGTTGGAAAAGTATTGTCTCGAAATAAAACTTTGTAAAATAAAACAGTTGAATATAAACATGTATGAAACTGTTATACTTTTGAGAGAGACTGGAAGTTGGTTCATTTATTGAATATTTGGATAACAGAAGTTTAGATGATAAGGGATATACAAAACATGTACAAAACAGTGTAAATTCAAAAATATATGTTTCTATACATTTACCAGTAAGTCTGACAAAAAGATCTCTCTGTAATAAGGATTATGCTTCTGATATTGATCTTTTTAAGAGACTCCAAATGTGAAGTGTTTTTGGTGGTGCAGTGAATTACATGCTGGGGTCAGACTTTTGCATTGAACCTCATACTTTATGTTACCTATAAAACCTACTTAAAAACAACATTATCATGCAATACCTGAATCACTTGATATGCTTTATATTCCTTTGCCATCACCATCTAAAAAAGAACCTTATGGCCTAGTCACACTAATATTTAGAAGAATTATTTACCATTTGAAAAGCACATGGGCTGGTCACATTTGTACTGAAGCACTGTCACACTTGGAAAGCTTTTGTAATACGAATATGTGTAAATATTTTACAATTGGCAAAATTGACTTTATTTACTTTCTAAACATAATTTGTATGTCAACTACCATTTCATGATGAACACCAAGAAACACTATTTCAAAAATGTTGTGACAAAAAGTAACATTTTACACATCAGATATAAAGTAAGATATCTGGTAGGTTGAATATGTATTAAAACTGTACAAGATTCACATAGTGTCTTTTAGTCAGCCCATGTGAATTGAAAAAAAGCTACAAAGATGAAGTCAAAGATACTGAATAGCCTGCACGTTTTACAAGCCCAAACATAAGTAGACTAAGTTTCTTTATTTTATGATGAGCTGAATAGCCGGAATACATTGTCCAGCTTTTGAAAGACCACAATAGATTGGCAGGCATTAGCATCTATCAGTAACTTCAATTAGTGACTAGGGACGTCATCGTGTAGAAGTTTGTTGTCTCGATACCGTGAACAAAACAGTGGGCGATACTGCGGTATTTATCGCTAAGTTAATATCTACATGTCAACTTCATATTTTTAATTCAAAACATTATAAACCCTGTAAATTCTCCGAAATAACAAAGATTTTAACTTTATTAAGGGTAAAATCCAAGGATCTTCATTTTAGAATAAACTGAGAGTCATTTCCAGTTACGAGTTCAGGCTCAAGTACACCCACGTATTTAATTTTCACTAATGTGGTAACTAAACCCCGGAAATCGTGTTATGAATACAAAGCTCGATATCATGTGCGGACTTGAAACATCAGCGATATGATGATATCACGGTACATGATGATGTCCCTATTAGTGATTATTTTACTTCAAAGAACTGCTCTGTTATATTGATATTGTGAGCAGAGTCTTGTTTAGAAAGTAAACCACCTTTGTGATTTAGGTTTATTTAGATTTAAATTTATTTGTTGTTTTATGTCGCGTTCAACAGCCAGGGTCATATTGCGACGGGTAGTTTACGGGTGGAGGAACCAGTGCATACTAGTTGGTCAAGATTCTGCACTGTAAACCACCGGACATCGGCAAGTAACTACCAACTTTCCAACATGAAGGGCCCGGCCCGAGATTCGAACCGGCGGCCTCAGAGGTTGGAGGCAAGCACTCTAACCACTACACCACCGAGCCCCCTACCACCTTTGTGAGTTTTAAGTTTTAACTAACTGGCAGTTAATAAAGCAACACAGGGCCAAATATAGGTTTAAGCATGGAAGGTTTAGAGACCTATTGACCTAGTGATGTTAACTTCTATCACAGTATAAACAAGACTAAAAGGGGGTTTGGTCTACTAGCTTGAGCCGCAAAGCTATCAGAGATAAGAATAGTGCACAGAAGTGGTCACCCATCCATTAGTACTAATGTAGCCCCTTGCCTCTTAACTTCAGTGAAAAGACAAGCACTCATCACGCTACACCACAATTCTTGAAAGTCCGGAGACAGAAAAAAACAAAAGGACAAAAGTGATCCCAAATTTCTCCAGTGACCACTTAAGGTATCAGTCCTCCAGATCTGGGTCCTGTCCCCAGTGGCAAGCTAAAGATAAATGATCATCTTAGTCTAGGGATAGAAATGTGACATAACTATCTAACTCTAATTTGGCTTAGTATTTCGAACAATATTGATAAATTATTTCAGGGAATTAAATGTATTATCTCACAGGGACTGAAATCCCTCAATTACCCGAGTTATATTTATATACAAGATGTGTAACTAATATGAAACTAACCCTGAATTTAATTCTTACTTATTCCTGTTTGCACCTTGTGAAACATAAGACAGTGCACAATTTTTTCCTGGGTTTTGTCTATCTGTGGCAGCAGCCTCAGGACTTCTCTCCAGATGAACCATCCCATTTCTCAATGTCTCTCTCTACTGTTTGCAAGCTGGCTATAAAAGTTGCATCAAATTACATAGAATATCTTTGGATAAATAATCTAATGTATGAACGTTGATGATTAGAACTGCAGCAATATCGAATATTGTTGATATTCTTCGTACTAAGTTGTTGAAAACAATATTCAAATTGACACTTAGAGTCTACCAGTATTGGAATTCAGATAGCGATTTCAATCAATATTGAAATATCAGTATTGTGATCCTCTTTCACGAAGATCCCTGAGCCTCAATTCAATTCAGTTGTAGGGAATCTCAGACACCAGAGCCTGGGCTAATTACTGGTGCAATCTTTGTAGATCAATAGTGCCTAATGTATCCTGGTATACCATACCATGGCTCCTTTGGCTTCCATATCCAATATCATCAGTGATATGAAAGAAGGGGATTTGGAAAGAAATGGATTAGTCATTAGAAGAGAAGATACATTATATGATATGTATTTATCTAATAGATAGTGACATTTGGGGGGGGGGGGGGGGTGTGTGATTCAGGTGAAGCGTAAAAATACTGTAAAAATGAAGGATCAAAAGGTGATTAAGTTGGGTTTTCACGTGCCTGTCAACAGTTTAGATCGCACCATACAGGACAGGTCCTGCATGAGCTGTATATGAAGCCAATACAGTAGAGCCTATTGTAAAGGTGGCAGTCAAGTGATATAAGAATCAAAGGCAACTATATAAAGAAGTACATACAAGTAGTCACTGCAGTCTTTCTCTATGTGTATATTTATACTTAATTGTACACATGTGTTGATGTTATTCTTGGACAATGGCCAAAGTGACCGCCAAACTACCCGAAAAATGCTGCTTGTCATGTGACTGTGCAATTAATTATAAGTAAGAAATCTCATGGTTAAGTAGTTTTAAGATGCCCAGAAATGCTAAGTTAGGGCCAACTTGAGTTTTAATAGAATTTATCTTTTTTTAATATAAAGTAGGACCTTTACTGTTAAAGCTTTGCAAACTTAGTGGGTCCAGTGTATAGGAAGCACTGATTTTAAAAAATAACATCACACTGTAAGAATTGTGTGTAACAGAAAAATCAGTCCTGATTTGGTGAGAACATATGTTAGAGGTCACTCCAAAAGAGTTTCTTTTTCTCATCTACACAAGTGGCCACTCTTGCAATTCAACAATGGTGGCAGCTTGACTTGGTATTTCAGTAAGATAAATACATAGTGTTTTAGTCTTCTGCCAAATAATGATTGCCAGTTTTTTTGTTGTTGTTGTCCATCAGCATATGAATGTGGAATTATGACCAAGTGACCAATCCTGCAAAGGGTGCAAATTTTCTAACCAGAGAAAGCAGTACTTTACCTTTCAGTTTATATGATAAATGCCTATTGACAGTGTTCTTGCAATATGGCATTTTTATCAAAAAATATAAGTAAGGATGTTTGTAAAATATTTGTGAATAATTTGTAAAAAATAAAAACAATTGGTTTATTAACTTTATTACAATTTATAAATTTTTCAGGACTTTTGTGTTAATTTTCATGCTTATACATGGCTAATGTAGTAACTACTAATGCCTAGCTGACACATTGCCTTGCTGGGGTCACATGACGTAAAGATAATTTCCGCCTCACCATCTTGTCCTTGTGAACTCGAAAAGAGACCTTTTGTCCTGGAACTACATGTTGAAGACCCTCCACTCTGTACATTTTAGTTTGCTCACGAGAGCTCATGCGACGCTTTTTAAAACATTTCAAAAAGTGCAACTGAAAGTAATTCTCTATCCCAGCTTTGTCAAATGTGTGCTGCCCAAATGCAAGTCACATTGAATCTCATTGAACACCTCCTATAAAGACACAAAACAGACTATGCCGTAATGATCCACAACTCAAGCCTATTTAGTTGTAGCTAATGTGACCTGGGTGTAATGTATGTCTGAAGTTAAAAGTTATGTCAGTGAAATGTGATATAACACTGCCCCCCAAGGGGGGGGGGGGGGGGGGGGGGGGGGGGGGGGGGAAGACATAAATTATGATACAACAGTGAGTGTTGGGTATTGTAAATGCCATATCTTTCAGTGCTAATAATACCTGGAACTTTGGGAATCTGCCTTAAGCTCTGCTTGTTCTTTTATCTGACTTTTATTGTGTTGTATGAAATCAGAATGTTCCTCTCTATTTTTTCATTTTTTCTTTCTTTACTTTTCTCCACAATTTCCAGTGCTCTATTTCGAGCCAGTTAATTGATTATTTTTCTTCTGATACTATATAACTAGTGAAAAGATGGTCTTGTATTTTGTTCTTTGTTGTCATGGATGTGTAGTCAAGAAAAATTTGAAAGATCAAATTTATTCGTGCTTGGAGAAGTATGAAGGATACAGTAGAAGGTCCATTCTTTTGGTCAACCAACTGAAATTGCATTTTAGTTCATTGTCATATTTTGACAGAAGTACCTGTTCAAGGAAAATGAGTTCAGTATCTTCCTAGTTTTCATATCTGGTCAAGAAAGACTAATATAAAAAAAACTGAATGGTTTTATGCTTGAAAAAGTATGAAGGATATTCACTATTTATGTGGTCAAGCAAATTAAATATTTTATTGTCATATTTATCAGATATATCTGCTCAAGGAAAAATGAGAAATATAAGGTCCATGGGGGGGAAGGGGTAATGATTCTTTCAGTGTCATAAAGGTTATATATTGCCCCAATAACAAGTAGGAAATATGAACCCTTTTTGTCAGGGAAATATTTTAAGTAAATCTACCGGTGACATGCCCCATTGTCACCAGTGTATCTAACCACTTAAGGCTACCATCTTAATAGGGGTCATTTGAAGGGGACTTCAATACACATATGCTTGACCATCTTATGTCTACTTCCATGTTTAATTATATGATTCATGATATGCCTGGTAGGCTTTTGCTATGAACTCACATGGAAATAAGGTCACTAACCTTAAACTGTAAATTATTGGTAATTGAATAAATTAGTGGTGACCCATTGACATGATTTACTGATCAGTAAGATTACATGTGCTTTTTATGTTACATTGTTGAGGCTCTGACATGGTGAGTTACCGTGTACAACTCAGAGCAAATAATACTTGTAAACAAAGTACATTGCAATTTTATCATTTTAAGACAATTAACAATTTAACAACATCTGTAAATTTGTACTTAGTATAACACAAAATTTGATAAAAGAAATATGCGATGATGCATTTTCAGAGAAAGTCTCAAAATTTCTCCTTTAAAGTGTACACATTGGCAGGTCAAGTTTATTCTAAAAATCTTAAAGAAACCAAACGCTCTACATGCCATGACTAATTGTACTACATGTATTGCCTATCTTTGAGTATAATTTTGTTCAAACAGGAGACAGTCTGACACAATTAGTATCATGGCACGGCAAATCGGCTGTAGGCTTATGGATGGGTGATACACTGTACTTATTCCCCCTTGACCCTGTCATGATTCTTTACCATTGTATACAATCTTGATATTAATTTGAACAAGACATACTTTTAGAAAGCTTAAAATATATAAATACACTTTAAACCCTCTTAAATTGAATGTCCAGTGACACCAGAAATACTTCTACTAAATCTTGTAAATTTTATGTAATACTGATAGGGTAAATATTCAGTCTCTGAAGATCTGACATAAACCTCTGCTTAAAATGGATTTTACTTTTGACTGATGAGATCAGGAATATGAATGAAGATGTTTTGTTAATTTTAGCCTCAGCGATAATTGGGAAATCTACACTGTATATTGTTATAACTTCACTGGCTTTAACTTATTTTCTTTAAAAGATTGACAAGATTGGTGGGCCACAAGTCATATTGCTGGATGTTTAAATTAGATAGTGTTTTTCAGAAAGAACAGACTGACACCATTCTTGTTTAATGTGGGGGTGTGTTGTAGCCAATCACTGATTGTTTGACCCACACACGCTGTTACTGCCACCATATTAATAGTTACAAAGTGTAGGTGGCCATTTGGATGGCAGATTATTATGGGTTATATGTCGTGTTTAAATATGGCAGACCCATGAAAGATGAGCTTTTAACAAATGGAAAGTTAATCAGTGGATGGGTTTGTCTGTTTTTATGAGATTTTTGTGCTTATTTACAAAAAAAAAATAGATTTTTGTTTTATACAAGCTAAGTTATTTACACTTCTCTTGCAAAAAAAATATTTAAAGTTAAAACTAATTCATTGTTACACATTCGCACCATGCTAATATTATTTATGCCCAACCAATTTCAATAAGACTGCTCTCAGATGCGAGCCTTTGTTACATGCTGAACTAAATTGTATGAAAAGCTTGAAAAGCTAACTCTAGATTTGAGGAAGTTAATTCAAATTCAAATTTAAAGGGTCTAGAAAAATACTTGCACTGAACTGGGATTTCCAGTTAACAAGGTATATGTCATTATAAGGACCTGAGATTTATATATAAAAAGTTAAATTGTACTTGACAAAACTCCGCTACCACCTTTGTGGGTTCAACTCCAAAAGTGACAAAAAGATGTTGGCCCGTCCAAATATGACCCTGGCTATTAAATGGGATATAAAACTCTGACTTGGACTGTGAGAAAGTTTTAAGTACAGTGGTTCAGGATTTAACTGAATAAACAACATGTATCAGTTCTATCAGGTCTTTATTTGAGCCAGCCATTGTATTCAAAGTCTGGGTAATATTTCAAAAATGTTTAGTTTTTATCTTGAAGCTTGATAGAAACTTTGCTATCTGTTTATCTGTCAAAACGTTTTCCAGTTTCCCTGTGACAGAAAATTTACTAGATTATTCTCTTTATTCATGTAAATCATCTGTCACACTAAATTTGTTACTCCATTTTAAAATATATATCAAATTCAATAGAGTTTATTCATATTTAATTGAAAGAGACAGTTATTCAGCAGGAACCCCCAAGGTAGGTGTGTTTGTGTGTGGCTCAAGGTGACATTGAGAAAGTGTTGAAATTGGGTGTGGACAGTTTTACTGACAAGTAGATAATATTTCTGTGGACATTGGGGTGTCATTTTAACCCTTGGAAATTAGATATTGAGTGAGACAGTGTAAAATGAGATCCTGTGTTGATACTGTTGTACCATTGTATATAGGAAAATATATACAGTAAAGATATAAAGATATGCCAGTCAAAGGAAACTCCTTTGTCAGAAACTGTTAATCAGATTGGTAATTTCTATGATTGCTTAAGGCCATTTACTTTCCAGTGGCGAATTTACATACTCTGGTGAATTTCACTGTGTTTACTACCTGTACAGACAAGTTTCCCATATATGCTAGGTATACAGCTGTTTTGGGGTTCACAGGGCTTCATTTTAAATGATCATAATATATATAACCAGATTGCGAATTACATATTCAGTTAAAATTTTCTGGAAATTCATCACGATTGGATCATCATTTATAATACAGAAATAGGAAGCAAAAGTCACCAAAATTTCATCAAAAATTAGATACTTAATGACAGAATAGTGAGAATACCTTTAAAAAATTACAAAAATGGGACAAAAACTTTGTATGGGTTATTGATTGCTCAGTTGCATTAATTTTGTATTTTATACTCTATACTAGCCTGAATAAAAACTCATTAAAAGCAAATTACTGTTTTACTAGAATAAACTTTCATGGTCAGTTCACCACTAAAAACTTAGAATTGGTGGTCATGAATTTGCTTTTATCAGCTAATATGCTCCACTGAACAAAATCTCATTTGGTGTGAAATGTGAACATGATGATAATAATGCTGGTTTCACACTTCCTCAGACTAATAGTTTCCATCTTAGGTTGTTGCCCATTAAACAGTGTATCTCAAACAAATCAGTATAGTAGATAAACATGTACAGATTTTTTCTAATGAAATTTCTGACATCACAATGGAAATAGAGATCTGTGAACATTGAACAAGTTTTACAATCAAAGGAGTTATTATTAATTTACGTCATTCTTTTGGAAGATTGATGCATTATGGTGCCTGCATTAGATATTTTCAATTGTACATGAACTGACACAAGTAGAACTAAGAAAATAGTATAATGGTATTATACCCTTTATATCATTAGCAGTCACAGTCTTTCTAACTACCTACCAATATCCACAAGATTTGATTATCTTCAGGTCATAGCTGCAAAGATATGAAAATGTTTCATAAAATTGATTTTATTTTTACCCAAATTCCATCTGCACTTGTTTTAGTTATACAGTCTACTGTAAGGGCCTCTAGAGTGGAAATTTTTGTACTCGAGCTCGAGACTTTCACCATCACAGTCTACTGATGATAAAATTTAATACAATGTACCATACTTCCCAGATATTGGCTCGTTTTAAGTCACTTTTTATGTCAATATATTTTAAAACTGTCAATGTTTAAGAAGTAATTAGAGTACTTTTATATTGGTTTTGTACGCCAAATGATCCATTACTCTACTGTTTAATAGGCAGTCAAGTACTCTTTGATTTAAACATAATTTATTAGCAATTAAACGACAATTGTAAAATACAATTGTATTAAGCAGGGTCAAGTATTTACAGTCGATATAATGATGTCAGGCTACACAAAATGGTCACTGCGTGCCGGGGAAAGGAATCCTCTTTATCGCACTAATAGTCTAATAGTGTATTGTATGTCAGATAAATTTGTATATCATTGCTTTATCATGTGTTATTGATGATAAAGGGAAACCCTGTGAAGTAGAATCCACCTTTAGGGAAATATAACATATCTTCAGAAGCCACTTTCCATTAAACTGGTTCCAATTTTCTAGAATTTGTGGTTATGTAGGAACAGATATTGCCCCTTTCACTACAGGCAGTACATCCCACAGCTACAGGTGTTCCTCGGCGGCCTAGCCCCCTCCCAGGTTGCCCAATTTCATCCAAGTTGTTCACACTACAGGCTGTGTAATTTACAGTTATAGGTATTTGGCAAAAACGCCTCTGTCCTTGAATTGCTGTTCAAGATTTGTATGCAACTTTTTGACACAGTGGCGAAGCATCCAATACTTTAACTCACCTTATGTCGCCATGTTACACTGACAGATGACCGAATTACAACCTTATATACAAAGTGGACTACCCCTTTGGTTACCATAGTAGGAAATTCATATACGCATGTGTGAAATCATTTCAAAATTTCTGTAGGACGTACAAGGTAATGGACGGGTTGCCACTGACTCGCAAGTTTGCAATGGACATCAGGCGGTGTTCCAAGGATAGGGTCGTACATACTGCCTGTTATGTGTGAAAGGGGTTTTATGTACTGAGGGTTTCTGATAGAGAAGAGTTATTTTGGTGTGAAAATTACAAGGTTCTGCTTTAATTTTGCTTTTAGGTCTGAAATAGGATAGTTATTTTGGTGTATGAAATGAAGGAAGTGATTCATTTAAGAGAGTAGATTATTTATCTACTTGAAGTGGAATATTTGATAAATAGAAGATTAATATAACCCAAATTCTCATAGAGGCTCCATTGTGTACCAAAATAGTCTCAGTGGATCCACTAGTCATAATAAATATCTACGTAAACTTTTTGTAAATTTGTGTGTGTTTTTTTTTCTTTTTTGTATCAGAAAGGGCACTTTACTCTGTACAAGTAGAACCAATTTAAATAGAATTTGAGTGAGAAGTCACATTATCGGAAAATATAAATTAACATAGATGGAATTTAGCTATAACTACTGCCTAATGCCTCAGAAAGTAAAGGTTCCGGTTATTCGGATAACACTGAAATAAAATAACTCAATTACATGAAAACACTTAGCACCAAGTCTCCACAGATCAAAAAGGCCCATCAGCTATGATAAGATGTTTTCATAGAAGTTTATGCTCCAGTTATAATTGAATCGTCTTCAATAGAAACTCAAAAGATGATTACAAGAAATTATGTTTTAAAGAAGAACTTTCAAATGGCAAATTCTTCCCCTCAGGCTTTTAAAATTTTGAATAGAAAGTCTTCACTCACTAATATAAGGTACTATTTTTACATTATGTTTAGACATTTGGATCTTGATATAAAAATACATAGTGTCAACATCATATATACCGCTGTGTTTAAATGTCTCCTTTTTGTGGCACAATTTCTGAAAGCCACTTCTCTTAGATTTAATTGTTGGTGGTATTTTTGAAAAAATATATATAATTAGAAAGTTTGCTGAAAATTTGACATGGCATATGCAGTAAAATAGACTTAGTGCATGTTTCTATGTAGGCATTCTGTGATTTGCAATGTATTTTTTTTCCTTTGTGAAAATTTTCAATGTAACTCTTACATTAATAAAATGGTAAATTATCAAATAAGTAAATATTTCCCAAACATTGACAAAACAGTTCATATATAACCTTTTTGCTCCTGTGAAAACACTTTATATTAAGAACTGGAGATTGCAAATCAGCTACATGGAACAGTATACTAATGAGTATGGCAATGAAAGGACTTGCAGACCATACCAATGTTTAGCTATGTTTACATTGACAGACATAAACTTGTTTTATGTGTGTCCTTTTGGTGAGTTTTTCCAGCCATTTTTCAGCCCATATTCAATAAATATCCTTTATCAATTTACTCAATTATCCCCATTTAATCTGAAATGTTTGCAAAAAAAATTATTCTCTTGAGAAGATTTATTTACACCCAGTTTTCTTAACTCTTTTCGAAGAGATAAAAATTTAAGTAAACAGACCACAATTTTTTTCCCACATCTGAAAAATGATCTATAAAACAATCTTTAATAATTTGAATAGGCAGCACAAAAAATATAGAATAAATAGTTTAAAATTAGCACTGCCCCAATTTACTTGGTATTCATTTACTGTTCATTATTAACATTAATTAATATATGGTTTGTCGTTTTGCAATTGAAACCCTATTTACTAAACCTATGATTTGCTGAAGATTCCCCTGCAAATGGAAGTAATTACCATACCGTAGATGACCTATTTAGCGCACAGTGTGCTAAGGAAAGCTATTTTTGTTCAATATCTGTTGGAAAAAAATTCCTCTTTTAGTGCACCCATCATGAAACACTTTCCAGGATAAAGTATAGGTCAATCCAGTAAGAATAACGGTGTTTCGAATTTTAGAATCTACTAAAAATACCCACTTCCTGTAAATATGGCGGTAGATAAAAACAAACTCGAAAGTCATGACAAAAATGTCAATTTATTAAGTAAAAATATGTACAATATATAAAAAATATGTGGATATTATGCACTGTCACTGACGATGTTGCTGGGAAAAAGAGGTAGGGTGCGGTTACAAGGGCGGATGGGCTAAATAGGTCATTTACGGAAGTACTAGTTAGCCTTTATTATTGAAAATTACTTGGTTTCCTTGTTAATCCTGGAAAAGTAAAAATGTGTATGTAAATGTTTGTGTGGTCTCTGAAGAACCCACTTAACAGGTTTCAGATCTGTTTAAAATGTGGAGCTGAAACGCAATTACCATATAACCTGTACAGGAATGGAAACATTAGTGCATTATTAGTAAAACACCTTTAGTTTCAAATTGTCACTTGTTTTCCCTATCCATCTGTCATCCCAGAAAGCCTGATGAAATGGAATAAAGTCAAATGGATAACAGTGTCTGATGATTACAGAGTGCCTATAAATTGAAAGGGTGATATCGGTTGATGAGTAACCTAGGGATAAGGAAGTCTCTCCCCCCCCCCCCCCCCCCCCCCACCGCCACCACCACCACCACCAGCCTAAAACAGGTAGTTTAATTAAAAGTTAACTAGACTTACAAGCATGTAAACTTGACTTTAGCAGTCACAGTCGATTCTTCTTTTTTTATAGGACCAGATGGACATATGACAACTAGTCTATGTCAACAACTTGAGTCCTTATGACTTGTATGAATGATCCACAAGGACTCTATGAACTGAGCTATGTTCTCGTCCATTAATTATAATGAAAGAGTCCCACATCCTGAAGGGTAGCACCCCATGTCATGCAATGTCTTCATCAGCCGATTTCTACACGAATCTACTGTATTTGAGTAAATAAACCTTTGTAATGGTTCTGTTTAGTTTGTCCCCAATATGTGTGTGGGGTGGGGGGGTGGGGGGTGGGGGGATGTGATACTGTATGATTTTTGGGGAATATAGTAAAACCCAGTGAAATTCATCAGTTTATGTGAAATTCCCTACAGAATTTTCCAATATGTGTAAAATTTGCCAAGTATATATAGTTCCCTACTATTTGGAGAAACTTTACTGTCACTGTGACTTTCACCACCATTTCGTCTCCATTTTGATACTGTTCATAAACTTTTGAACTTTGTGATGAATTGTTGAGCATTCTACACATGTCTTCAAGAAGTTGTTCTGGATTATTCATGAACTTTCTGCAACACTTTTTTTTTTGTATTATTTCAAAGATTATTATAGAATTATATAATTTGTTTCTGAGTTAAATCTTTTAGTATTCTAAATTCTGTGTAAAGTTCTGACAATATTATTATGACACTTCAGTCAGAACTGTATACACTATACAGTGTATTAAAGTTATAATAGCAGTTAGATACTTGGTGTTGTAGTTTTGTCTTATAAATATGTATAGAGCACTATATTGTCCCAAGACGTGATAATATAAAGGAATCAGGTCCTTTGTGACCTAGTGGTTAGCAAGTTTGGCATCTAATCACAGGCTGTCACCTCCATGGGTTCAAGTCCTACTAGTGGCAATGCTGAGGACCTGTCTCAATATGACAATGGCTGTTGAATGGAACAATTTGAAACACCAACTTTGTCATGTAAAGGAATCACAATGTATATTGTACACTGGGTGAATATTTTACGTCGTAATGTAATCTATCTTGTTTTAAACCACTCTACTGATACTCTGTCACTGGAACCAGTATATATTATAAGTGGAACACAGGAACAAATAGATCTGAGGTACCAACATGAGAAAAAGTTGTATGTGTACTAACAGGTATAAGAACTATATCCTGTGGATATTGGAGGTTTTAGCTGTAAAAGGCCTTCAGTATCAGCTTCAGATATTGCATTTTGGGTTTTTTTACCTGCAACTTTCGGAACCATGGGTATTAGATTTACAGTGTTGCAGAATCAATAGGGTGAAAAATGTGAACGCATTTGCCACAATCTCCAGGATTCATCACTGGGGAGAACCCTTTGAAAGTAAGGTAAAATAATAGAAATTTGTAGCAATTTGGCATCATGGTATCAGTCAGGGGCCTAATGTTGTTACAAATATCACAAATGTGTGAAGAACTTCTCACAAGTCGAGGAAACAAATAGAAGGGGTTTTCCTGTGAACTTTCCTCAATGGCGAATATCACACACTGTGACACATCTCACATTTTCACTCTATAGCCAGGAGAGATGTGAAGTCTTCCTGTGTTAAGGCCATTGGGGTTTTTAATGAAGGCTGATTAAAGGTTTCAGTAAATCACTAAGGTCATCCTCGTACCTCAGTAAAATCCATGGCTGTATTTTAATGAACTCAGGATATCATCCTTTTAATTAGATTAATTATATCCCCAGACGAAAGTCGGGGATATATTGGATTCAGGTCCGTCGCGCCGCCGCCGCCGCCGCCGCCGCCGCCGCCGCCGCCGCCGCCGCCGCCGTAGAAATTTCCTTGTGGACGCGATAACTCAAAAACAAATTAATATTTTTTTTTCAAACTTGGTACACATGTTAAGGGTGCCCAAAGGAAGATCCCTATTTTAAGGTGACCTTAAACTCCCAGTAAAAATGAACTTATGGCCACCTTAAGGTCAGAAATTGGACTTTTGGCCACTTAGAGCCCTGTAGGTCACAAACTATGATGCTCAGCTGGCTGAAATTTTACCTGACAACACATTAATATGTTCTTAGTACATGTGCCGAAAATCACGACTTTAAGTTGAGGAGAAAATTGTGTTTGAGGCCCATAAATACCCCCACTTGGGGATTTTTTGCTATACTTTTCACATATTTTGCCCTATAATTTGGAAGTGGTAATTCTGATGAGTCTCAAACTGCGCTAGGTATAACTTTGATATGTAATCCTTGTCTGTAGAAAATTTTAGGGCTGTAGGTTTACCCAAAGGGGTCGACTTAAGGTCTCAAAAGTGCCCACAGAGACCCAATTTATGCACTTTTTGCCACTTTCAAGCACTGTAGCTTTCAAACTATGTCTCTCATCTAAGTTAAATATCATCTGGGAATATATCTATGTGTTTTCTTATATGTGCCCCAACATTTAGGCCTTTAATAGACAGTTAACCTGTGTATCAGGACCATAAACACCCACCCGAGTGACCCTTATAAGACATTTTTCACATCTTTTTCCCTGTAACTTGGAAATGGTAAGTCTGAGAAGTTTCAAACTGTATTAGATACATATTCTGTGTGTAATCTTAGTATGTAACAGATTTTAAGTCTGAAGCTTTAATTTTGAAGGTCAAATTGAGGTCTCTAAAAGGCTCCCAAAGACACAATATTTGGACTTTTTGCTACTTTTAAGCCCTGTGACTGTTAAACTATGTGACTGATAGAGCTCAAATCCTATCTGGGAAGATATTAGTATGTTATTTATATATGTGCCAAAAATTAAGGCTTTAAGAAGACATTTAACCTGTGTATGAGGACCATAAATCCCCACCCGAGTGACCATTTTTAGACATTTTTCACATATTTTTCCCTGTAACTTGGAAATGGTAAGTCTAAGAAGTTTCAAACTGTATTAGATGCATATTCTATGTGTAATCTTAGTATGTGACAAATTTTAAGTCTGAGGCTTTAATTTGAAGGCCACATTTAGGTCTCTAGAAGGCCCCATAAAGACCCAGTATTTGGACTTTTTGCCAATTTTAAGGCCTGTGACTGTTAAACTATGTGACTGATAGAGCTGAAATCTCATCTGGGAATACATTATTATGTTCTTTTTACATGTGCCAAAAATCAAGGCTTCAAGTAGACATTTAACCTGTGTATGAGGACCTTAAACACCCACCTGAGTGACCCTTTTAAGACATTTTTCACATATTTTGCTCTGTAACTTGGAAATGGTAAGTCTCAGAAGTTTCAAACTTTATTAGATACATATTCTATGTGTAATCTTAGTATGTAACAAATTTTAAGTCTGAAGCTTTAATTTGAAAGCCACATCGAGATCTCTAAAAGGCCCACAGAGACCCAATATTTGGACTTTTTACCACCTTTAAGCCCTGTGACTGTTAAACTATATGATTGATGGAGCTGAAATCCCATCTGGGAATGCATTATTATGTCCTTTTTACATATGCCGAAAATCAAGGTTTTTAGTAGACATTTAACCTGTGTATGAGGGCCATAGACACTCACCCAAGTGCCTTTTTGGACATTTTTTCCGTATTTTGCCCTGTTATTTGGAAATGCTTAGTGTGACAAGTCTTAAACTGTATTATATATAATTTTTGTTTGTTATGTATGTCCCCCAAAAAGTTTCAGATCTGTTGTTTAATTGCTAAGGTCTCTTTAACAATTGTAAAATGCCCACAGAAACCCAATTTATGGACATTATGCCACTTTAAAGCCCAGTAACTGTCAAACTATGTGGGTTATAGAGCTGAAATCTTTGAATTTTTAAAAGGAAATGCCTGTCTATTTAAATTTTGAATATTAATAATGTTATGGCTATCTTAGTCTTTTAAGAACTTATTTTTGTGTGTTATACCTCTGCTTGCTGAGTTTTTAACTTTTTTAAATGAAACTGGTTAAACATATTCAAGTAGACAAAATGGACACTTTAAGTGAGCTTTAAGTCCCAATATTAATGAAATTATATCCTTATGTAGTAAAACTAGGGGATTTTTAACCCTCAACTAGCCCAGTTTTATTCAACTTGCCTCAGTTAATTTTGACACAGCTCCTACAGTTATGAACTCATTTCAGTTGATAATCACATACTTAAAATTCTCAATTCTTTTTGTATTTGAGTACCCCATAACACTTTTATATAGATTGTTTGTTTACCATTTATGCATCCCCCACCCGGATTCCCCCCACCCACCTCTGGGACCTCCAGCTATATTGAGTGACACTAAATAAACAAAGGTATTTAATGATATCAGATGAGAAACAAAGAACTCAATGGGGTTGCAGATCTTGTGTAATAGTGAGAGAGGTGTGGAGAAGGGGAGAGGGGTGGGGGTGGGAGGTGGTGGGCTTCATTACATATAACACAAAGGGGAGTCAGAACTGAGATTGTGTCACATATTTAGGTTGCATATATATGGGCCACATATATAGGTATAGAGGAAATGAATAACTGAAAACAATTTGCAAATTCTAAAAATAATATAATAAAATAATAATATAAATAATTTTTTTTTAAATAATATTTTATTTGTGAACAAATATAGAAACAGATATGCGCTTTTGGGATTAGGAATTTTAGAATGGACATTGAATCATCAATCATTTAAATACTTTGAAGGAAGATTGAAAAGTATGATGAGTTGAGTTAAAAATAATATTTTATTTGTCAACAAATATAGAAACAGATATGCTCTTTTGGGATTATTATTTTAGAATGGACATTCAATCATCAATCATTTAAATACTTTGAAAATAGGTTTAGAGTTATCATTGCAGGAAGATTGAAAATATAATTTGAGTTATGTATTCGGCGTCTGGGGATACACCATCTTCCTTGGAAGATATAAACAGAGTAGATTGATGTGCTGAAGTTCATATAATAATGGGTAATTATGTTTTAAAAAATTCCCGATCAAAACCTGTGGCGTGAGTGATGACCTGTCTGGGGATATGTTGGCGCCGAGTTGGCCCAATCTAGTTAAGACATTAATTCTGATAGAGATGGTGAATCCCTCAAACTAATATATTATTCCATCAGATATCTAGCCTTTTAAAATCTGTAACAATATTTTTTTGTAACTTTGAAAGAAAACTGACACAAAACATTATATACCGGTATATTAATCTTGACTGCAACGACTGAGTTTGAAAATTTATAACTAGTTGTGATGTTATGACTAAACCATCCAACAGCCAGATAAAATCAGTTTTCCATTTACAACTTAAATTCCAGATAACAAGGTATTAAACTATATGAATCAAACCAAGTTGAGCTAAAGTAAGTCATTTTCACTGAACTTGCTCATACCTTTTGTGAATACCAATATTGTGTTGTTGTTTTTTTTAATTCAGAGTGAATTCTTATATTTGCAGAGTTTTAAATGTATGTTGTGTGATTTTATTAAAAGCTAGTTTACCTTTTTTATGTCAGCTGACTTGTCAGTCAGCTGACATTATGTCATCACTCTGCGTGAACAACTTCTTCTCCAAAACTACAAGGCCTAGAGACATGCTGTTTTTTTTAAAAGATACCTTATCTATCGAGGATGAAAAATTGTTCAAGGCATGCAAATCTGTCTGTTCGTCTGTTTGCTAGAGACATTACAAGGGGGGTACCCCCACCAAAAGTGTGAAAATTTCAACTTTTTATCACAATTTTCTCAGTGACTATTGCAGGGATTTCTCTCATATCTTGCATATATGTACTAGGCCAGAGGTAGATTCTCTTGTGTGAGTATGAGACCTGGATCTGTCTTACTTTTTTTTAAATAAATTTTTTTAATAATTTTTAATGCATTAAAATTCATGAAATCATGCACGTATAACTTATAATCACTTATAACTTCAAAAGTGTTGCATTTACAGCATTTTGTGAAAATATGTTGTTCAGCTACTTTTTTCATAGCTACAATATGGTGAGTAAGTTGGGTGTCTGTCTCAATAGCTAAGTGAGTAATAGCTACTTTTGGGCTTTTCAGTAACTTCCATTATGAGTAAAATCACTTGTAACTTAAAAACTATTGCATTTAGAGAATTTCGTATAAATATGTTATTCAGCTACTTTTGGGTCAGCTATAACACAGTAAAATTTCAGACCTGTAGCTCATGGCATAGCTGAGTAATAGCTACTTTTAGGTTATCACTGTTGAGTAAATCACTTATAACTTGAAAAGTGTTGCATTTAGAGCATTTTGTGAAAATATGTTATTCAGCTACTTTTTTCATAGCTACAATATGGTGAGTAAGTTGGGTGTCTGTCTCAATAGCTAAGTGAGTAATAGCTACTTTTGGGCTTTTCAGTAACTTCCATCATGAGTAAAATCACTTGTAACTTAAAAACTATTGCATTTAGAAAATTTCGTATAAATATGTTATTCAGCTACTTTTGGGCCAGCTATAACATAGTAAAATTTCAGACCTGTAGCTCATGGCATAGCTGAGTAATAGCTACTTTTAGGTTATCACTGTTGAGTAAATCACTTATAACTTGAAAACTATTGCATTTAGAGTATTTTGTTTCATATGTTATTCACCTATTTTGGGGTCAGCTATAACATAGTGAAGTTTCAGACCTGTGGCTCATTTCATAGCTGAGTAATAGCTACTTTGAAGTTCTCACTGTTGAGTAAATCAGTTATAATTGGAAAACTATTGCATTTACAGAAATTTGTGCAAATATGTTATTCAGCTACTTTTGGGTCAGCTATAACATAGTGAAATTATAGACCTATAGCTCATGGCACAACTAAGCAATAGCTATTCTCAGGTACTGACTGTTGAGTAAATCAGCTATAACTTGAAAAATATTGCATTTGGAGTATTTTGTTAAAATATATTGTTCACCTACTTTTGGGTCAGCTATAACATAGTGAAATTACAGACCTATAGTTCATGGCATAGCGGAGCAATAGCTATTTTCAGGTTCTCACTATTGAGTAAATCAGTTGTAGCTTGAAAACTATTGCATTTACAGTAGTTTGCTTAAATATGTTGTTCACCTACTTTTGGGTTAGCTATAACATAGTAAAATTTCAGACATGTAGCTCATTGCATAGCTGAGTAATAGTTCCTTTGAGGTTCTCACTGTTGAGTAAATCAGTTGTAACTTGAAAACTATTACATTTAGAGTAATTTGTTAAATATGTTATTCACAGAATTTTTGGTCAGCTATAACATAGTGAAATTGCAGACCTCTATGTCATGGCATAGCTGAGCAATAGCTACTTTCAGGTTCTCACTGTTGAGTAAATCATTGTATCCACTGGATAGCCGCAGTGTGTAGAGAGAGATTTCACCATTACTGCTCTGATGAAAAAAATATTATAGCTAGCTTTCTTAAGTTTGCAGTATATATTAATAACCATAAAATGTTGTCTGGGAATATTTTTGGCCTCATTTTGAGAAACAAGATGGCTGCCACAGGTGTTTTTTGTCAGTCATGAAAAGTGCTTATATCTCCCTTATTATTGATCCTAGAGGTTTGGGGTGATAAACCAACCTGTAGGAAATCATGGGGTGGGAATCTTTTGGTGTGGTCAGATTTGACCTTCAATGACCCCTCCTTCAAGGTCAAACAAGGATAGCCAAACTTAAAAGTGCTTATAACTCGCTTATTATTGGTCCCAGAGGTTTGGGATGGTAAACAGACAGGAAATCATGGGCTGTGAATCTGTTGATATGGTCCGATTTGACCTTGGAACCCTCCTTCAAGGTCAAATGAGGATAGCGAAAATTGAAAGTGCCTACAACTCGCTTATTATTGGTGACAGAGATTTGGGATGGTAAACCATCCCATAGGAAATCATTGGCTCGGAATCTTTTGGTATGGTCAGATTTGACCTTTGGACCCCTCCTTCAAGGTCAAATGAGGACAGCCAAGCTTAAAAGTGCTTATAACTCATTTATAATTGGTCCTAGAGGTTTGGAATGGTAAACCATAGGAAATCATGGGCTGGGAATGTATTTGTGTGGTTAGATTTGACCTTGGACCCCTTCTTCAAGGTCGAACAAGGATATTGCATTTGTAGTATTTCTTTAAATATGTTTTAACCTATTTTTTACACTTAAACAATTACCTTGTTATTTTCCTTCGTAATACCATTTACAGGGCACAACTTTTTTATCCTTTTCTTCTGTAAGCTTCGGAATTTCTTTCGAACTTGCTGTTCAGTTACCATTTACTGTATTTCTGTACAGCCCTTTTCCTGATAATTATTCTGACCTCTAATCACCTTCACAAATCAAAAACACTCAGTCAGCTGACACAGTGCCCGCTCCTCTTGTTAGTATTTCCTGGTGCTTGATGTTGCACTGTAAGCTCAGGTCAAGTTGGGTCAAGTCAGGTATTACTTCAAGCATATTTCTCTGGTTACAAGAGGCTTGATATTAAGGTAATTAAAAACTTAAAGCACACTGAAGTTGAGCCATTGTGAATCCTCGCAATATACCGGTATTAGAAATATGAACTCATAGAAGTATATGAAGCACAATTTTGGGGTTAACCCTTAGAAGCAAAAATCAATGAGGTTCTGCAGTAGGCCAGATTAGATCACCTGAAATTACCACAAAACTCACAAATTTCACAAAAAAAATACCTTAATTTTTTAAGGTAAAATACGGGGTTTCCTAAATGTCTGAGTGTCAGGTAATGCGATAGATTTACAGCTCTTATTGAAAATAAGTTCAATTTATTGTATCCTACTTGGCGTCCTAATTCTAATTGGACTTTTATAGCGCTTAATCTCCCCATACAAGAGGACTGTAAAGCGCAACAAAACCAAAAAAGCAGTCGACCTACTATCAGTATCCAGAGACAGAAGAGGGGTCAAGCACCACGGAGAACGCCAGGGGATGGTCCAGGCTAAGGTGGTATGCTTTGGTGTACAGGTGCTTTCTGAAAGAGGCCAGGGAGGGAGAGGCACAAATCTCATCTGGAAGAGCATTCCAAACAGTGGGAACATCAAAAGCAAAACTATTGCCAAACTGTTTGACAGATTTATGAACAAAAGGGTAGATCCTACCTTGGCACAAATCGCAACTTGGCACAATCTGGAAGACGGAATATATATTGACAATTGGATGTCATTGGCAATACTGGTGAGTGTATCTACCAAATCAGGAGAGAACGATATCAGCTGAAATGATGACAGACATAAATTAACTGGGTTGGGGAATTTCTGTGTGCAAATTGTGCTAAGTTAGGGTTCTTAGATCAAGTAGGAATCCTATTCTCACCACTTAAAAGTACTGTGAAAAAGGTAACTTTATGTAAATATTCCTGTAACAGTCGGCACTTATGTCAGTGTCAATTTTAATCAATAGATAAAGGCTCCACCTTGTTATACATATAACAACAACCTTAAATAAGGATTTTGAGAGTTGTACCAAGCTATGGCAAGGAACAGTAAGTGATGTAAAGTATCTTTTCTCATGCTAACATTATCAAAATTATCGTGAAGTTGGGCAATATTTTCAGTCATTACATTAAATGTGAAAAAAGTAATAAACCAAATCTCTAGTATTAATATGATATTACATATTTGCATGTATTACCTCCCAAGATATCATTTTTTTCTCCTTAAATATGTAAGCAGATCTCTAGTTTCAATTGCAGTTGTAAGATAGTGTTAAATGTTTACATAGTTATGTTATTATCAACTGACAGTGTAACGTTACTCTATTTTCTTACGGTAATTTTTGGTAACAAATAGCCTAAAGGGAACGGAGTGTCGGGCAAGATTTAAACTGTTAAGGCCTCTTTCACACTACAGGCAGTATGTCCTGCGGTTACAGGTGGTCCTCGGCAGTGGAACCCCCTCCCAGGTCGCCCCATTTCGTCCGAGTTGTTCACATTACAGGCAGTGTAATTTGTGGTTATACGTGTTTGGCAAAACGCCCCTGTCCTTCAACTACCATTTGAGATTCGCATGAGACCTTGTGTCACAGTGGCGAAATGTCCATGTACCTCCACTTGCCTTATGTCTAAGTATTACACTGAAAAACGACCGAATCACAGCCTTATGTCCACATGGACCACACATTCGGTTACCATAGTCAGAAATTCATACATGCATGTGCGAAATTGTCCACGCATGCTCATAGTACCGAAATCAGAGGCGGAAATTTTAAACTGTCTAAAAGTTCCATAGGATGTGCAAGGTAATGGACGGTTCACCGGTGACTGGCAAGGTTGCATACGGACATCAGACGGCGATCCAAGGACAGGGACGTGTCACCAAATGCGGGTTACCTTGGGTGATACCGCCTGTCATGTGTATACAACTAAACTTACACTGAGCTCTAGGATTTATTTAGTTGATCTTGTCTCTCACAACTGACTGTTGAGTACAGATGCCAATTCTGTCACTTTTATTGATATTAAGCATTTTCTAGAACTTGAGCCAAATGACAACTTTCCACTTTCTTTTCTTTGTATATTTATGTACAGTATTGGCCTACTTTTACTGATCATTGACTAAAACACTGATAAGCACACATCTTGAAAGTGCCCGCTTAGGAATGTCTTCAATGATATAAAATTGCATTCTCATTGTCAAGTTTTTTAGTGAAGACCTTATTTTTGGTTTGTGGACGTGTGTTTTATAAGTACTTCAGAGAAAATATTAGATTTCTATAGTTGCTGTCATTGTCCTTCTCAGGAACATGAATGCATATTTATGGACTGAGACAAATTTGATCCATTTTGCTAACAAGATGTATGCTTGCAATATGTACATTGACGCTTTTTGCCCATTTTGAGTGAGTTAGCCGTAGGGAGAATCTATCATTATAAACATTGTTAGGTGTTAGTTATACCTCACCTGTGTCTCCTGTTTAGATTGTATATTATAGCCAGAATTTACATAATTATACCCTTAAAAAGGCGAGATTAACTCGGGGGGGGGGGGGGGGGGGGGGGGGGGGGATTCATGATATATTTGACTTAAATTTGGAATAAGAGTAATAAATTCCATCTCCTGAAGTCTATGTTATGTAGAATAAATCCATCTGAGTTGTCAGTTTGTTTTAAGTGCAGTATGAGTGACTTTTTGTATTCTCCCATGGAGATAGTCAGTTTACTTTCAAACATGCAATCATAAAATGGACCTTTTTTAGCACCTTAGACAAAGCAAATATTAGGGGTGTTGCGGTAGTACCGGTATCAGTGGTACAGTAAATAAATTATTGCAAACCACCATAAAGTTCAGCTACCGGTTTTTCGCTTACACTTCAACATTGGGATATACTATAAAAATCCATGCTCTACCCAAATTTAGATCACAAATTCTGGGTTTAGATCATGAAGGCGTAGTCTTGAGTGATCTAAACCCAGAACATGATCTAAACCAAGAATATGTGCTCTAAATTTGCGTAGAGCTGGGATTTTTATGGTATATCCCTATTCTAACATGATATGTCCTTAATAAAATATTTTTATTACTTTCTTGTATGGTATTTTTACTATTTTACATTTTTAGGGGGCTAATAATAACCAGAAATAGCAGCCACAACTTTGTGATAATATCGAGCATGGTATTTTTGTTCAATAAGCCAATCAGAAACTCTGCTACATCTCCATCATGCTAGAATTCCTGCTTTACAGTATTGAAAACGATTTGGTTCTCAAGTTTTGTTAAATAGGAGATGGTTAACTAGTAACCGACCAGGAAGTAGAAGATGTGAAACTGGAAGGAAAAAACAGCTACCGCAACACCCTAGTAAATATTATAATAGAAACTGTGTTGCCATTTCCTCAGATTCTTGCAACTTTCAATATTTTGACTGAAATAGGACTTTTCCTTGAATTAATTAAGTTTTGAAAATATCCACCTAGTTGAGTATGTTACATTAGATTTTAGTTTCATGACTTCTAGGATCTGCAAAGTATATTGAATGCTGTGTGAGAATCTAAATTAACTGCACAATTAGATAGTGCTTTCGCTTTTCTAATGTTCCCACTCACATGATAAGTAGCACTTTTGGCAAATTTAACATTGAAAACTTTATGAGAATTGGATGTCTCGTGTTTTCTTCCAGTTTTACCCCCTACGTCATATTTCTTGGGGTACCAGTATCATAACCAGTATAAAAATCTCTTGTTACAATCTATATACCTGTGTGCACTTGAAGTAATTACGTCTAATCTCAAGAGAGAGCAGAAATTATTTCTACTTATTGTGACCAACCAGGATTTCTAGCTGAAATGTTAAACTTCAGTTCAAAAGGACCTCATATTTACTGTTATGAAAAAGGAAATCTACTCTATTTAGATTTACCTGAGAAGGATTTAAATGTAAATATATTGGTAATAATAAAGGTAATAATGTGCCAAGTAATTTCTCAAATATATAGTTAATAAATACAGTGTTATATTATCCATTGAGGAGCTAATGCATGAACTTGATGTCATATGGCAAATTGTACTTGTTGATAATTTTGAGTGTTTCCAAATTGATATAAATATATTTCTCAAGTATGATCCTGTATGCTAAGTATGTACATGTTTTTGCAAGAATGCAGTGACACTTCAGTGCGCTATCCTGTATATGTTTAAACCAGAGTTTTTGCCAGGATACACTGGACAAAAGGTTTCATTATTATGATAAATGTTATCACATTGTCATAGATAAGCCATTTTTACTTGCATAAGTAGGCTAACAAATGCTGCAGTTTGAAAAAACCAGCCAAATCAGGGTCAATGGGCAAAGAAAGCTATTTTAGGACACCTCAAAAGGTGTTTGATACAGTGCAACCATGAATATTATATGTGTACATTTATATGACAACATGACCAAGTCTTCTATTTAGACTAATATTTTACTGTGAAATTCAGTGGAACATAATGTGTTAATATACATTGCTATGGCAATATTAATTAGGCTATTGTCTCAGTTTTGACCACTCTCATTGTTTAATACTTATAGAGCATGGCAAAGGCAGTGGTAAGTTGCCCACTTGACTTAAGACCCAAACCCTGTCATCATGGAAAGTTATAAACTCTACTGGTATTACTATTACAGGATTTTTAGTACCAGAGATATTGCATTTCAGTGTATGTAATTGGTACTCCATGAATGAAAAGTAAAAGTTATTAAATCAGTTGATCAGATGTGTATGGAGGTGTAGTTAGTGCCAGTAATTTATTTATTTTCTAAGTACACTTTGGAAAAGGTTAATGTAAGGTTGATAATACTTGTTAAACTACATCTGTATGCAGTGTCAAAATGTGTCACTGTTTGTAAGAACTTGTAAGTGACTGCATAAGAATAAGTACTTCAATGCACTGTCAGAGGATTGTCAGCAGTTGGTGATGAGAGAGATACTGCCTTGCTACCAATTATCACTGGGTACCAGTTATCGCCAGACAGAATTCAAATAGAAATAACTTGACCAAAAGTACATATCAAGTCTAGCAAATAAGGTGAAACCAGTTCCTAAGTGAATAGAACAATTACACAAGAAAAAGCTTTCAAAATATCTGGCTATTACTGAGATATAAATGTTTAATTTATTGTACCCAGCGATAATTGGTACCCAGCGATAATTGGTAGCAAGGCATTGAGGCAGATTTATAGGTGAAATCTATTAAGTTGTGTGACAATGGGATCAGAAAAAATGTATCTCTTTAACCAGCCACTGTAAATGATTCGGGAGATTTTTGTTTTTTAAGGGCGAGCTCTAGCAAAGTTTGCTCTTCTAGAGATCTTTTTTTCCCCCCTTTTTTGTGTCTCGGGACTTTCATGAATTGTGGCATAACGTGATGAGTGCCTGTCTCTTCAGTGGAGTAAAACAGGAATGGACTATGTTAGTACTTGGATGGTGGCCGCCTCATTGCCCAACTCGTGTCTCTGATTCGTGTCGCTAGTAGACTGAAACCCATTTCAGCCTTGTTCTCTCTAAAGGGCCATCTAAGGACTTGATAGTTACTTGTATTTAAGAGGAAATTGTAGGTAAAAGAATTCTCCTGAAAGTGATTTGACTGTGTGAGGATGAAGCAGAATTGGCAGGTTCTGACAGACATGGCTAACATTTCCCTTTTAACTGGTTTTCACCATCATGTCTGAAATAGGTTTTAGATGGCTAAATATCAAAATCTCAAAAATCCCAGCTGTAAGAAGACACATTGTCAAAAACACTTCACTGTACCACATCCTTAACGAAACATCTTATTATGATACTGTTATTAGTAATCAACTAAATTTTTGTTGAAAATTTATTCAGATAGTGTTTAATGAGAATCAAGTGAGATATAGTTTCATTAATGTTTAACGTTATACCAACTTAATAATAACTGAAATATGATTTTCATGTCAAAAGTCCGATTCTGGGGTTATAGTGGTGATGATAATCAATGGTATTCTTATTTCTTCTCTTTTACTTTTTTCCACTAGTTTAATTTCCTTTTTCTTCCGTTATTGCCCGCATCATAAACAATCTTTTTCTCTCTTTCCATTTTTGTAATCTGCAATTTACCGCTGTAAGTTTTTCTTTCCTTGTAAAGTTTGATTTCCTTCAATTTTGATTTATTATCCTTGATTTACAACTTTTTCCCCTCCAAGAAAAAAAACTGCATATAAATACAGCATTGTGTCTATATTTGGTCAATATCTATTGATAAGGAGGGAATATGATATAAATGGTTAACACAGTGGCAGACATTTTTGTACATGGAACTAGCAAATGGCAAATCAGTGAAATCACATGTCACATACATGGAGAAAATTACAGTTCTATGTCCACTGTTATGCCTATGTTTATGTCTCCCTATAGTACTTTCTGGAGATAACATATTTATAAATCCTTCCTGAAATGTCTTATCCAAATGGTTCATACTTTGGTCTATCTATTTCTCTCTACATCCTCAGCCATATTAGGAATCTGTGTTATTTAAATGTAGCCTCCAGGACTCCCCAGATAAATGAATATACTTATTATATGTGCTGCTGGAAATACATTTCATCAGTAGCTAAAAGGCTATTTAATATTAGACTATAAACTATGATATATTTTTTGGGAATTTCATACGTTGTCTTGTGTACTTGCAGAACTGCCTTGAGATGGAACGCTATCTCAAGAGTGAGCCAAAGCTTACCTCCTACCGACGCATTGAGAATGGGGCCGGGTCAGAATCTGATACCGAAGCCTGGGAACAGTTTATGCTTCGTGGAGACGAATCGTCCACACATTCCACAGACTCTGCCTTCAGTTCAAACCCTCCCTCCACCAATACCTCACCCGTCAACACAGTGAGGCAGCGGCTTAATGAAGAACAGTGCGCGCGACTGGCTAACCTCAATATAAATGACAATTCCCACAACCCTCACAAGCCAGACGCATTAAGTCTGCACAGTTTTAGTTCGCAGAGCTCCAAATCGAGCGGAGTTTCTTGGGACTCGAATATCAGCGACCCCTCTTCACCAGTGCACACAAAACGGGCCGACAGCCAGATGGCGTTTAGACTAGTGGCACAAAATGGACATACTACAACTGTACCTGTGGCATTGGCGACCTCGTCACAAAGTGGCAATATTCCCGATAGACCTCAAACTGCACCTTTAGGTGCAGGTGCTGCAGCTTCTGCACCTGCAGGTGTATGCGCCTATGCACCTTCAGCCACAAGAGGTCGAGGGTCGAGTAGAGGCGAATCAAGTCCTCCAAAATCGCCACCTGGTGGGAAGATGAGAACAGATACGAGTCCAGATAGTAAGAAACGGATACACAGCTGTCCATATGACGGTTGTCAGAAGGTCTACACAAAGAGCTCTCACCTCAAAGCACACCTACGCACACACACAGGTACGTGCAGAATGTGGCTAGGGCTTTATTAATGTAAGATATCTTCACCACTGCTTAAGATGCCTTATCAACTAATGACCAATGCGGTTCAGATTATAGATTTTACAAGTATCACAAATGATGTTAAGGGAATTCCTTGTGTGTTTTATTCCATCCCCAATTAGATAGGCCACTGACAGGAAGTGAAACTTATGAAACCAAAACATGGCAATTGCTCTCAATGAAATTGCAATAAAATCCCCGATTATATAAACATATGTGTATTTTATTGCGTAAAATACCCTTACCTTTTTACTAATTTTAACAATTTCTTTAGATTTGGGTTTGTTTCTCATGTATTATATGTGTCTACAAACGAGATGGCTGATGTAAAGTATTGTCATGATATTTTAGTAAAATGCTCCTGATACTGCAGCTACCAACCCACCCCTAGTAGAGACAAGCTAAAACTGCTTTGTACTGTTAGGAACCAGTTTACGAAACCGTCTATACCTTCATCTGGCTGATATTTTATTAAAACCTATCCGGATAATTAAATATCTCACCAAATTATTTTGCTTGGAGTGTAAAAGTTTGGTTAGTTGTTAAAACAAGTTGATCAAAATTTTAAATCAGCCCTGTTCAAGAAATATTTCATAATTATCTGAAATTGATCAATATAATGCTTTATGCAGATGAATATTCAGTCTCATCGAGTGAATAATTTTCACATACAATGAAAAATATTTTGATGAAAAATTTAGAATGCATAACAAAAGAGTAGATTTGAATATGTAAGCACTTGACAGTAGTTGTGATGTAGATTGTTTTTGTTTTGTTGGTGAAGCCAATGGGACATAATAAATAAAACATATCATTGTAAATTCAGGAACCAAAACCGATTGTTATCATTTGAATAGAACGAGGAATTGATCTAAATAAACACTAAACAAAAGAATTTATAAAGACAAAACCTAAATTGTGGAGAACAGTGAGAAAGTCCCATGATATTAAACAAGTTGCAATTTGTGACTATTGTGTTGGTTGTTCTTCTGTTATTATGCTTTCAACACTCTTTCACTGATATGTAAAACTGATGTGTTTCAACTGATGTTTTGATCAAATGGTGGGTTGATTTATTGTAACAGAGATTAAAAATGTCACTCCTTAATCTTGTTAAAGAAAATACTACATATTATTTTTATTTACTTGACTTCTTGTAAGTGGGCTTATTGAATTGGGACAAAACTAAATCTCAACTTTTTGGGGGTATCCTGCAATTTGTAAGGTTTGGCAGGATACTGAATAAAGATATACCACCATTTTATGTGGATTTGAAATTGGAAAGACCATAGTAACCAGGTTATTTTTAGAATATACGTCTATTTGGTCATAATACCAGTTTTCAAATCTTGATCTCCAAATTTATAATTTTAGATTTATAAACAGAGTATGTACACATCACCTAAACATTCATATGCAGACAAAAATACTGTATTTCATTTCTTTCTTAAACCATGGAAACCAGGTTCTATGTTCAATTAGTTTTTAAGGACTGATGGATTTTTTTGTTATTTCTCCAGTTTGTAATAGGATGCTTAGCAATTAAGCATTAAAAAAGTGTTGAGACTTATTTACAACATAGAGGTGTAGACAAACATTTTCTCACCAGTTACATCAAGGTATACATTAGAGCGATCTTGTGGAGACAGTGAAAATGATAACAATAAATTCAATAATAGTCCACCAAAAAAGAAAAATAAAAGAACTATAATTTATTACTTTTTATATGCTGACTTCTTTTTGTTGTCGTGAAATGAAACATTCATCAAATTAAGGGCTGATGGGGAAATAAAAACGCAGTGAAATGAATGTCTTGTATTATAAGGTTCGTCATTCATCACCTCAAATACCTTGAGATAAAGTGGATGTTAACTATCTTATACCCGTGGCTTGCCAGCTTCATTTTCTTCCCAACAATTCATAATGTCTAGTAATTTTATTGCAACCATTTCTGTCTTTCAAGGTCACCCTTTTGGGGTCGAGTTAACTTTTTCATATATGTTCACATATTGATGTGCCTCATTTTGGTATAAAAAGAATGTGTATTAATTTTCACTTTTGCGGTTTTAGAATCGACAGTAATATAGTAGAGAAGGAAAAAGTTACATAAGATATTACATAATTAGAGTGGGTACATTTGGTTTTGGGTTTTGCTTGATTGTTAGTATTGGACACAATTTATTTATGCTGCTTAAAATGTAAATTTGTCAAACATGTAAAACTTATCAACGAGACTAGACCTTAAAATGACGACTATAAAGATTACTTATGTACTCATGCAAAATTAAGGAAAATAATATTTTGCTTGTTTTATTTAAGCACTTGCGCAAATATTCTTATAAACTTGGCCTGAACTGAGTCATTGTATCCACCGGATAACATCCGGTGGATACTATGGATTTTGCTTCGTTATGCCGCCACCGCAGTGTGTAGAGAGATTTCACCGTTACTGCTCTAACAAAAAAAAAATATTATAGCTAGCCTTCTCAAATTTGCAGGATATATTTATAACCATAAAATCTTGCCTGGGAATATTTTTGGCCTCATTTTGAAAAACAAGATGGCCGCCACGGGTGTTTTTTTTTACTTTCAGCAAGGACTTTTGGTGGCCCTCTAGAGGAAAGGGTATTATAGGTAGAGATCTCAAATTCGCAGGGTATGTTCCTCATTACAAAATCTTGACTGGGAATATTTTTGACCTCATTTTGTAAAACAAGATGGCCGCCACAGGCATTTCTTTGTCAGTCATAAAAAGTGCTTATATCTCCCTTATTATTGGTCCTAGAGGTTTGGGATGGTAAACCAACCTATAGGAAATCATGGGCTGGGAATCTTTTGATGTGGTCAGATTTGACTTTGGACCCCTCCTTCAAGGTCAAACGAGGATAGCCAAGCTTAAAAGTGCCTATAACTCACTTATTATTGGTCCTAGAGGTTTGGGATGGTAAACCAGCCTATAGGGAATCATGGGCTGGGAATCTTTTGGTGTGGTCACATTTGACCTTAGACCCCTCCTTCCAGGTCAAGCGAGGATAGCCAAACTTAAAAGTGCTTATAACTCGCTTATTATTGGTCGTACAGGTTTGGGATGGTAACCCAACCTATAGGAAATCATGGGCTGGGAATCTTTTGGTGTGGTCAGATTTGACCTTGGACCCCTCCTTCAAGGTCAAATGAACAAACTTAAAAGTGCTTATAACTCGCTTATTATTGGTCCTCGAGGTTTGGGATGGTAAACCAACTAATAGGAAATCATGGGCCGGAAATCTTCTGGTGTGGTTAGATTTGACCTTGGACCCCTCCTTCAAGGTCAAACAAGCATAGCCAAAATTAAAAGTGCTTATAGCTCACTTATTTTTAGTCCTAGAGGTTTGTAATGTGAAACCAACCTATAAGAAATCATGGGCTAAGAATCTTTTGATGTGGTCAGATATGACCTTGGGCCCCTCCTTCAAGGTCAAACGCAATAGCCAAACTTAAAAGTGCTGATAACTTGCTCATTATTGATCCTAGAGGTTTGCAATTTGAAACCAACTTATAGGAGGTCATGGGCTGGGAATCTTCTGATGTTATCAGATTTCACCTTGGGCCCCTCTCAAGGTCAAACGATGGTTCACTGGCTTTGGTGAGTTGTCTTTTCAGTGGATGCAAATTTGCAGCTGTTTTCCGATGTGTAGGTCTAGTTTTTTGTAAATTTTAGACAAAATCATGCAAAGTGTATAAAAGACAAAAACAGAGGTCCTCATTGGCCTAGTGGTTAGCAAGTTTGGCATCTAATTACAGACTGTCGTCACTGGGTTCCAGTCCTGCAAGTGACAATGCTGTGAACCTGTCCCAATATGACCCTGCCTGTTGAACGTTACGTAAAGCCCAAACTTTGAACTTATAAAAGCCTAAAGCCTGTCACAATAATCACAAATTTGATAAACATTCCAAATTGTTCACTGGATATTTCAAAATAAACAAAATGATAATAATGAGGTTTCTTCAGTGAAATCTTCTATATTTCTGATTCTGTCTGAAAGGCCAATTTACTTTTAATATTATTTCTAATGAAAAGGTTTTTCAGTTTGTATCAAGAAGCGTTCTTGTATGTATCAGTAAAATTAATGTCTTTCTATAAAAGAGTGTCTATAAAATGTTAAATTGCAAGGTCAGCTTTCAAGATGGCTAGACCTAAATAAAAACATCTCATGGAGGAAAGATGTGCTATTAAATACAGAACAAGGTGTGCTCTCAAATTATAAAGTGTTTAACTCTCACCAGCCCTCTTGCCCAGATTGAAAAAAAAATTGAAATGAAAATATTTAAAGAATTATAAAACTCACACAATGTTGGAAAAAAGTGGAAATATATACCAGTGGAAATACTTCAAAAATGAAGATTTATGAGAGTTTCAGAGAATTTGTAATAAAGGTATACTGGTACTTTATGTTTTTAGATATTTTTTTATGAAAGCAGTTAGTGTAGATTTTCTTGTACATAAGTTTGCAATCTTCTATTTTAAGACAGATCCCTCCTTCAAAAGTGTTAACCCATACTTATCAGGTTATGCTACACTCAGACATGAGCCCTCCTTGAACTGAACAAAGTGATGGAAAGTCATCCAAGCACCACCATAAATAAAGACATTTTGGCCTGGGAGTTTAACTTTTCTAATGTTTTAGATTTGAAGGCTCCTAAGACATTCAACACTATTGACCAGCACAACAGGTTTTTGTAAGGGTGTTGGGGAGTTGGTCAATATTCTGAGCTTAAGCTTACTTGGTGTTTGCGAGCAACTACCATCATTCCCACTAAAGATTGGGCTAAGATGTAAACTCATAACCTTTTAAGTGGCAGATGAGTGTGTTAGCACTGTACTACAATTCACAGTTACAATTTGCCTTTGATTATTACACTAGATATTAGATGTGATGGCTTAAGTGAAGATTTAATTATAAAAACATCCCTAAACGAAAGTTATTTTAAGATTTTTCAGTCAAAACTTCATAAAACTGAATAGTTAACCTGAAAAAGTTGAAATTTAACAAACATCTGAATTGCCATTAAGTTCATAATAGGGAAGCATCAGGCAAAAGCTTACTCATTTCAGAGATACAAATTTGTGTTTACGTTAACATGAGGGATCATGCCCCTGTGACCACTGAGTATTTCATCTGTGGTGAATGTAATTAAATCATTATCCAGAAAATGAGATCTCACAATAAATACTAGTGTGACTACTGTCTAGTCTTCCTGGACTCTGTTGTATTTTAGATTCCTTACTGTAGAACCTCCAGCATTCACAGGATTTGGTTCTACCTATGATTAACCTGTAGTCATGTGTATAAAAATAAAACAATTTATGGCATTTAAAATTCAGCATTGGTGCTACTTACACTTAAATTTGACTAATACTGGTTTTAGTAATTCATAGTCCCCTGTAAAAATTAAAAGTTTTCTTTAAAATAGATATTTTTCCAGTTATAGTATGTATATTTTCCTCTTCCCAAAAATGGCGGCCATTTTGAATTTTCAATATTCCAACAGTAGGCCCGACTGTAACTTTATCAAATTGCAGGTATATCTTTGGCCCTTAATTCCCTATATATTATGCCTTTTCTTGATAAATCAAGACAGAAATATGTCATCAACAAAATGTTGTTGTTGTTTTTTTTCCATCAAGTTTAAATGGCTAAGGATCCCCATCAATAATAGTCCCTGAGGAAGACTTGCCATTAGTTGCAGCGCAATAAAATTGATTGAGGCCACTTTTGAGAATGATCACTGCCAGGTAATTTACAGTCATTTAATTGTAGGTGTGGTCAGCAATTGAGGAGAGAGAGAGAGACCCTTGAATGATTGATAAGTATTGTGATAACACACAGTCTGTTAATTACTTCAAAAAGACTCTGGACAGCTTTTGGTTATGTTATCTGGCCTTATTTCAGGCCCAGGTATAATATCATTGGGACAATGGCATTTGAAAACACTGTATAACTAGAATCTCCAATATCCCCACAAGATTTGGTTCCTTAGTTATGGGCAATATGGCTAACTTTCACAATAAACCACGGACTCTGTATAGCTACAGTAAGGAATCTAAAATTCGCTAGTAATGTAAAATTCACCACCTCTAAAAACCTTTGTTAATTCTATGAAGAAAATGATGTTTTGTCTTACACTTGGTATTTTTTGATTCAAAAACCCTTAATTTATTTACTATACAGTCAACAAATCTCATCTCAATTCATTTAATTTATTAGTAATTCCACTTGTGGCGAATTTCAGATATGTGGCGAATTTTAGATTCCTTACTGTAGAACCTCCAGTGTTCACAGGATTTGGTTCGACCTATGATTGACCTGCAGTCATATGTATAAAAATAAAACAATTTATGACAGATCAAGTGCTATGAAAATGTTAGATTCAATTCTGCTTGAACGGAGTTTGTATAAAATTACCAATTTTAAGAAGGCAGAAAATATGTTTGTTAACTAGTACCGTGTTAAGTGAAACTTTATTTCTTGAATATTGATACTTTAAACAGGGATTACAGTGATGCGTATGTGAATAATTTAACATAATTCTATCAAGTCTGTATGCTTATGCTGCATGTTTAAGCGTAGAATATTGACCAACTAGTATGCAATGCTTTCCTCCACCCCCTCAACTACCTGTCATAATGTGATCCATACAGTCTGCTGAAAGTAACATAAAATTCCCAAATCAATCCATCCTAGCAGAGTATATATCTTGATTTTTTATGGATATCAGTAAATTATAATATTGTCATAGTCTGTACTGAAATCATGATTTTCACCTTGACTAGTGTAATAGTTCTTGAACTCAGTGCCCTATCCCAAATGTTATTTGTTCATACTACTGGTAGACAGTATTTGTCACTTTTTATTTCTATGCAAAAATGTTAAGATCAGTGGTCTGTATGTTGGAAGGGCTAATCACTTCTTTACACACACTTGTAAAATACTGTCTTTCACCGTGACAAGGACTGTGTAGAGAACTTTGACTAGGAGCATTGAGGAATTCACAGTCAAAACTATTCATGAAAAATAACCTATAGCAACAATCAACCCTTGAGATACAGGTGTAGATTTAAGATTGATGGCCTAACAATGAGACAGAAAACACTAGTGTGATCTGAATTGCAGTTAATTGAAAGTAAAATTAAGGGGATAATCCTTGCTCAGCTAAAATTTGTGTGGAGATGTTCAGATTTCTTCCTCTGCTCTATAACCACCATTCAAAACTGTAGCAAAGTCCAATCAAATCTCTGTTATTTATTTATTTAACTTTTATTTAAGTATTTTATATGTTGAACTCAATTCTGTAATCTGAGTTGTATCCGCATGTTTGATACTAATATGTCTGTTCTGTTTTAATGGATCTTGTATTATAGGAACACAGTCTACCTCCAATATATGTAGTAAGTAAAAGATGATGAAAACTGGGAAAAGTTTAAACTATTTATATTACGAAGAAAATCTCCAATGCAATATAACCTTAAGTATCCATAAGATTTGGTTTTCTTTACAGTAAGCTAAAATTTGCAACGCAAAGTCACAAACTATGCTACATTTTCCAATATAGAGATCTCAGAACTGCTTCTGTAGACTTGAATGTAAACTGGACCTACAGCTGGTTCCACAAATACACAATCCACTTGTATTGACTAAGACAAGACAGTGAAGAGTGAATGAATGCCCACTTCATGGATCTGTTACCTTCTACAATAGGCTGCTACCTGAATATTTCACTCTGAAGATAAAAGTCTTCACTTTCCATAAATTTTGTTTCATCTAACTGTAATAGGAAATATTTTGTGTGTAAGTTTGATTACCACTGCTGAATCTTTACAAGATTATAGATATTCCTTAAGTTGCCAGTTTTAGTAAAGGGCAAATATAACCTGTCTTACAACAATCAAGAAGATCATGTCTCGGATAAATATTTGGCGGCTGTCATGTTAGCATTGTTTAGTAAGCAAAGAAGGTTTGACTCAGTAAAATCACTTATTGAGTGATCTGGTATATATTGAGTCGGGGATATGTCATTGTTATTATTCACATTCCTTATGTGCGGCAAATGCCACCTAAAAATATAAGATTGTCTTGTTATATCCATTTTGAATGAAAGCATGTCATTCACAGACATGACACATTTTTATTTAACGGGTATAAAGGATATTTTATATGTTTTCAAGTATTTCTATATAAGATAAGTCGGTGAAACTTAACAAGTATCCCAAAGCTACTTGCTTCCAAAAAGTTTTCTACAAAGATAGACCTCACATAATAATTCCAACATGTCAATCCCAAGTCCCCAGTGTTACCTATTGTGAAGAAGAAAAAGTTTGGTAGATCTTAATATTTTGGCAAGAGAATTTGTTTGTTAATTTTCTTCTTTGAATCAAGTTTTGGTATCAGAGTCTTTCACCAGATTAGTCAAATGCGTTCATTGCTAAAGTCAAAGTTTTTCCTTAAATAACAAAAAAGATTTTATTGATATCAAACTCTTTCTTTAAATCAATGAATTAGTTTTCACTCTTGATAGCTTCTGAGCAATTGAGGCTATTGTCTATGAAAAATAAAAAAGAGCATGATTGTTTTTTCAATATTCTTGCAAGTGCATTAATGTTTTCCTGGACAGTTTATTAGATTTGAAGTTACACTCACTAGGTACAATATAAACTATCCTGTTTGATCCTCGTGATCAAAGGTGCTTTTGTGGAATTATTGGCACTGAAAGAATTCATGTGTTTAATGGTGTTATGACTACATAGGGTATACAGGTGTTCAATAGTTAATCCAGGCTTTAAACTATTGAGACTCTATATATGAACATTAGTTAAACGTCAACTGCATGTTTAGTTACACACGAGAATATCTATTAAACATGCTGGGAGAGTATGATTTGGAGGTTTTATTTTAAAGCAAGAGCACTCAGAGAGTGCATACCTCTGCCAAGGCCCAGCACTTTCAGTGTTGCCTATGAGTACACAGGCTTCGCGATTACGCCGTCCGAGTACGTTAAACACACAGTATTTCAGATTTGGACGTGAATTTCAGTTGGCAGGAAGCGTAGATATGCACGCAATATATATAACAATGAAAATAAGCTTTATATTTTGAAATTAAATGGTTTCGAGTGATTTCCTGGCAAGTTGTTTACGTCCACCATTGTTAAGCGAGATTTCATGTTCGATGAGATTCTTCCAAAACAGCCAGTCAGTGCTGGTGCCGTACACTAGCAGATCTACTCAAGACCTTTTTTATCGAAAGAAAGCCTGATCTGTGCACTGAAACAATCGAAACAACAAGCCAAGACGGTGAACTTTCATGGGAGACGAACTATACTAAATCTCGGAAACTCTTGATATTTAACCCCGGAAAGTCCCTCGGAAAATAAAAGCTAATATTCAAATATTCAACAGGGAATGTAACAAAAGAACTGTATCTCTGGAACTACCCTATGAATTTTTATCAAACAAAAAGCAACAGAAACTATGAATATGTTTTCTTTCAAACAGTAGAAATACCATATTTGTAGCTTAAATAAAATAATCATACAAAAAAATTTCACTCAAATTGCACTAAAATGAAGTTTGTTGACTGGAGTACAGCTTTTTAAAATAGTTTTAAGTATAACCAAAAATAAAGGAGAAAAAAATATTGTTTACACCCCATTTTCACACAATGGTACCCCACTTTTTATATGCCATAAGGTACAAGGTACCAAACATTTCATAACCCTAACACAAACATTGGACTCAGAAAAAATGATTAGGACTCCATTTTTTGGATGTCATGTAGTCCGTTGGACTCCATATTTTAGAGGTACTTCGCGAACCCTGGTACAGTGGTAAAAAATTTCTATTAAAACAAGGTGTTGTTTTAAGGGCAGAGGAAACTAAAACCTACTTTTTGGTGAAATGTTCTACACAGTGAACTACCAGGCATCAGTAAGCAACCACCAACTTTCCCACAGGGGGTCGTGTTACCTCTGTGTAACTCAATAGAAGCTCCATTATCTACATGATTTTATTCTAGTAATAACTATTTTCTACTTATGTCTCCAAAAATACAACATTTTCTGACATTATAACCTAAAAACTGATGCTATTTCTGTGCACGAGTAACACTGCTTGTACGCATTGTACTGTAGTTCATCTGACCAGACCATTTTTTCAGTGTAAAAAGATTTTATATTATTTAATATTCAAGTAAAGGCTGATATATTGTTGATGCGTTCAATAAGCCTGCATAAGTTCAACTAATTTCTTTGCCCATACCAAGTTGGTTCATAATTACAAAGTTGTGTTGAAACGCATTTTGCCATAACTAAATTTTTATGTGTATGTACTGTGTTTGAACTATGCGTCTTTTAAATTCTATCGTGAACGGTTTTGATACCAGCTATTTACATAAGATGACATTCCTTCTGTTTTCCCATGAACTGTGGGCAGTGAATCAGTAAATACATACCAAAGTTCAATACATGTGTTTTTTCATTTGTAATTTCACAATACATTGAATAAGTAGGAGTTTAGAATGACGGTTCAGCTATTCCTCTCCCCCTATAAGCCCCCCCCCCCCCCCTTACAATAAGATGTATCCTGGACAATTGCCATCATTTACTCAAACACGAAACAGAAATATATTTTCAACACAGTCTTTAAGATGTCTTAAAAGCAGTATTTCTGTTTGTCAGTTTTTGATGATTAATTTCCAGTTGGCTCAGACTTTGCAATCTACTATTAGTGGTAATATAGAAGCATCTTTTTACTAAGACATACCAATAATTTGGCAACTTCAAGAAAATAAATTAAAATACAAGAACAAAAAAATTCTGGGACCAGTATGTTTGTACAAAATTAATTTTACATGACAAAATGAGTCATATGTTATGAAGGACTTTGCTGAACGTTATGTGTAGATAATTAAGTAGTTTTCCATTGGTGATATTCATTTCTTCTTCTGGGTGAAACTGTTAGTTAGTAATATAACATTGAACCTGGATATGAGAATGACAGTTAATATTGACCATCTGTGAAAAGAGTACAGGCAATTTACCTTGTTATGTTTAGGGCTGCAAGCGAGCCTGAAAATGCGCCTCGATTCCTCGTTTTATAAGAATCGACTCGGACTCGGTTAATCGCTTGATTATCGCCCACGAAATAAACTCCTCCATATTTTGCAATACCACGCCTTATGAAATAGTTACAAACCACACAACAGGAAAGAATTTTGATAATTTATTGAATTTTGGGGAAAAGACGCATTTATAATGCAAAATATAAGAAACTTTAACCATCTTTATATTGCGAGATTTGAGGCGTCTTCGAAATACGTTATAATAAGATGCCGTCTTATAAAACGTTGTTACACAAAGAACTAAAGTTTGCAAATACTTAAAATATAAAATACTGAAACGGAAATGCCTTATATTTGTAAAATATATAAATATATTCATATATTTAAAGAAAAAAAAAAGAATTTTGTAGTAGATTTTACGTCTGTATTTAGTTGTTTTTGAAGACCCGGTTCACTTTTCTTGCCTCGAGTATTGAAGTGAATCGTTTTGCTTCCGAGTAACCGAAGAATCGTTGCAGCCTTAGTTATGTTAACAGTATTTTTTTATACTTTCTAAACATGGTAATAAAAATAAATGTACCTTGTACAATTATTAACATATCTGTGTACAAGTATAAATATTTCTCTAATTTGCAAAATGCAGTGTAAGAAAAAATGATCTGAGCAAAGTTTGCAACAGATAAAACCATTCTTGATATACTGTGTCAAAAAGTTTTAAAGGTGAATACGTATGTATCATTTGGTAAGTTTTACTTTTTTTCTGTCATTGAAATCACCCCCTAGTTGTACAGAATTGAGCATTATCATCACTCCATAGACCAAATGATTCAGTAGACTCACAAGAATAACAGAGAAGGGACTATTTAAAGGATTCTCACCAAGTGCATTTTGCATTTCTCTAAATACAGAGTTAATTCACCAAGACCTACTTATTGTGGCTCTTGAAATTTATGAATGAGTGAAAAATGCGTTTTCTGCCTCAGATACAAATGTGTGTGTGAGTTCTCCTGTGTATAACCTATACACAGTATACAATAAGCTTAACCAAGTTTAAATCACTGTGTATCTGGGTGAGCAAACGTTCTTGGTGAGAAGATAAGGTAAACCCTGCCACCCAAACTCACAATGCAGGAGCTATGCAGGACATAGATCTGACAGTCATTGAAGATTATCACTGAGGAAACCATTGTATTATTATTAAGACACAAAACTTAGTCATTTGGAATTTGGCAAGAAAATTGCTGTAATTAAAGAGTGAGAATTAGATTGTACTTAAATCTAAGGGGAGGCATGTTATCCCCTTTTCCCAGGAGTAAGTTTATACACTACAAGATACCTGTGTATGTAAAGAGAGTAACCAGACCCCACACATTCTACAAAGCTAATGTTTCTCTGGATTTCTGGTCCCCTACTAGCCTTATAGAAGACTCTGACATGTTGTCTTGTAATTTTACCTGTACATGTATTATGTAAGAGAAAATGTTAAGCGTACAAAATGAAGCATAGTTGAACTCTATTGAGTCAGATTGCAAGTGATATGAAAAATACTTTTACTTTACCATGTGTTCCAGATTATTAGAATAAGCATCAGTTGAAAAGCTTCTTTATAGACCGATTTTCTTTGTTTCTAGATACACGTCTTTAGATCTGCCAAACAAACTTGTATATACTTTAAATGTGTAGTTAAAATTATATACATGTACCAATTGAATGTTTCATATTCGTAGGATTCGAATCTGCTTTTAAGTTCCCTATATCCCTCTGGAAAGGAGCAATTTAATGGGTTTGGACCTCCAAAGGCAAATTTGTCAGAGCGTTAGCTGTTTATTTTCTTTTTTTTTTCAAATTTCAGTCTCTATAGCTCTGATTTGGCAATGTTTTCCTTCGTTAATAAGAGCACTTGAAGAGGGCATGCATTTGCCAAGGTCCAAACACCTACAATATTATGAGTGTAGTGAACAAGTGATGTTTGAACTTTTTGTACTTTAGACAAGTCTACGAAATGAACACCTATCCCCTATCATAGGCTCATTAGGCTGGTAACTATTCTCACAAACCGGTATCTTTCTACAGTCTCTCTGTCCAATAAATTTTCTGATGCTTTTTGTTAGATCTGAGCCGACACCAGCCTTTATAGTCTGGATCTTCTACATTCAATATTAGTCATTGTTCAACTTTAATAAATGGGGAAAACACCCAGAAGGTAGTATTGTATGACAGTGCCCAAAAGTAATCTGAGTGAAGTGTATACATGACCAAATATGGTGTGTTGTTTCCTCCGGTATCAATGGATTGTAAATATTCTTATTAATGTATAGTAAATAAACCAGAGACCAAAAAAAATCACCATAAATGACAGCTTTTGTTCTCCTAAATTGTATGCTTTTCTTTGTAAGTTTAATGAAGCGACAAATTTTTTCCCACTCATTTTCCCCTTTTTCTTATTTCTGTGAGGGATATTTTAAGACGGAGTGATGTTTACCTATTCTGCAGTAATTAGGGCAGGGTGAAGTTTAAAAGTATGCACAAATGACTGGCTCTCTTTAAATAGTGCTTTATTCAAAAGAATTCCAGTGTTTTAAGCAAAACTAACTTTCCAGTACTCATACTCATGTACTCAAGCCCTGCCAATTATCTCATTATTTGTGGGAAATGTTGCTATGTAGAAGTAATTAGCTAATACAAAAATATAAATTCTAAGTGACTTGATTTGCTATTCAAACCTTATCTCATGTTCAAGAATTTGGGTCTGATTAAATTAATTTTTGGCCACCATAACATAATGTCACTATTAATGTACAAGTAAAACATTATCCAAATATTTAAGGAAGAAGATCTTGTTCAGATAATAGAAGGGACGATTGGCGAGGCAAGTCAGTATAAAAACAGTCACTGTGGGGAACTTGGTGATCTTAAACCTAAATAGATGTGATCAAGTTTGAACTGTACCTTGTGTAAATGCCAGGCACAGAAGGCGTGTCCAAGTCTCTGTTGTCAAGTCAAAGAATTTATATTTGGAGTAAACTGATTTCAGTGTATGTGATACACATTATTTTTATATTTTTCATTATCAAACTTTGAGCATTTTAAATACTTGGACTGTTTAATCACTCTCACTGGATCATAGTAGCAACTTCAACAGTAGTTTTCACCGTATTTTTATCTATTGGAATATAGCATACCTTCCTTTGAGGAATGCTGACAAATATTTTGTTTTAAATGGCTTCTTTCAAAATATTTTCAAGCCCTCTTGAGATGATGAGGGTGTATTTTCACAAGTTTATTGGTCTAAGTGAAATTGAATTCATGCGTCCTTTGACTTTCAAGCAGTACAATACGAAGGCAGTTTCCCAGACGGGTTTCAAGTGGAATTGAGTTTCATTAATTAAAGGAAGTTTCCTTAACTGAATAAGTCAGAGAGTTGTGTCTAGCTTTAACAGTAAGGCTTCCGAAATTTGCCTGATATCTTTATGAAGTCCGCAATACTAATTTTCTGTAGGTGAAGATAAAAAACAATAAATTATGAATACTGGTGCAATTTATCTCGCATTTTTATATCAGACAGCTATTTGTATACAACCTTTTTTTTAATGATGATTTGTAAGTGGTATTTTGATGTAAAAGTTTTAACATGTGCAGAGTTTTGCATTCACAGCGGAATGGAAGTCCTTTACTTCCTATAGAATAACAAATCTGACTTGGGGTTCATGTCAAAAGGAATGGAGGTTTTTTTATTGGCCATTCTTATTGTACCACAAATATGGCTGGCTCACCACACGTAAATAAACATGTGCATATCTTATGCAGACATATTTGGAAATTTTGTTGATTTTTTTTCTTCAAGCTCATGATTTTACCGCGGAATGTGTAAAGGGAAATTATTACTGGAAAAGGGACTTTAGATGCCTCAGTAGCCAAGTGGCTACAAGTGTGGCATGTAATCATGTGGCTATCAAATCATTATAGTCATGATTTTATGTCCAGCTTGGGACAACATATAAAATTCAATGTCTGTCCATCTCTGACCATAGCTCTTGAAAGGAACTTAAAAACCCAAACTTTTATCCTAATTGGTAAAATAAATTGAGTAGTAGTCTTGTAGTTTAGGTCTTAAGCAACTAGAAAAACTCCTTGTATTTTGGCATATATTTCTTGGCCTTTTAACTAAATGCTAGTTTTTACAGGATACATGGATGATGTTGACCACAAAGTAAATTTTTTTAAAAGCTACATGTCACTTTAAGACAAACTATCAGTGTTTTCTCATCTTGTTATGGGCAGGGTTTGAATCCATGACTTAAGTATTGACTACACAGGTGAGACTTGGAATATAAATACATGCCTGATTTTATAACCACTGATAGCCACTCGGCACTTGGGTGTCTTGTATAAATTTAATTCAGTGTAGAGCACCAGTTTTTGAGATTGACAAAATGACAAAAAAATCATCGTTTTCTTCAAAAGTAGATCAGATTTGTTGGATTTTTGTTTGTATGCCATAAGAAAAATATAAGATATCCTTATTCCAAGAGAGGATGATCTGGTTTGAACATGAGCGACCTTTAATTGATCTTTACAGAAGATTTATGGGACCAGAAGAATGTTCTAAAATCTCATTTTCAATGCCGCTTCAAGTGTGCTTGTCATCCAACTATCTTGACAGGAGATGGACCATGTTGTTCTCATGATAGACATAAAAGCTTTCAGAAGATTTAAGCATTAAGTGTACACTATATTTCCATGTGTACAGGGACTTGATACATTTTGTAGATTACAGTTTTCCCTTGAATAAATTAACAAAGATAAGTAGATTTCTTTAGATAACTGATCTTTTTTGAAGATCAGCTTTAACGATCAATTTTAAGTCATTTATTTTATGGATTTTTCTAAGAAACTCTATGTGCAGATTAACACTTTTAAGTTGAATCTCAAGGGACCTTAAAACCTGATACTTAAACAAGCATTCCAGAAAACCAGGTCACTTCTACTGGATAAGGTACTCTTGGTAGATGATAATGATTTCTGTTTGAATGACAATTCTTCTGACCAGAGTTCTGCATAAACCAATGGTTCAACTGTACAAAGCGGCCTGAGTCCCCCATTGGTTGCCTGAGTCCCCCAGTGGTTGCCTGAGTCCCCCAGTGGTTACCTGAGTGCCCCAGTGGTTACCTGAGTGCCCCAGTGGTTACCTGAGTGCCCCAGTGGTGGCCTGAGTGGCCCAGTGGTTACCTGAGTACCCCAGTGGTTGCCTGAGTGCCCCAATGTTTACCTGAGTACCCCAGTGGTTACCTGAGAGCCCCAGTGGTTGCCTGAGTACCCCAGTGGTTACCTGAGAGCCCCAGTGGTTGCCTGTGTGGCCCAGTGATTGCCTGAGCAGCCCAGTGGTTACCTGAGAGCCCCAGTGGTTACCTGAGTGCCCCAGTGGTTGCCTGAGAGCCCCAGTGGTTGCCTGAGAGCCCCAGTGGTTGCCTGAGTGCCCCAGTGGTTACCTGAGTGCCCCAGTGGTTGCCTGAGTGGTCCAGTGGTTACCTGTGTGGCCCAGTGGTTGCCTGAATGCCTGAGTGGTTGCCTGAGTGGCCCAGTGGTTACCCGAGTGCCCCAGTGGTTGCCTGAGTGGCCCAGTGGTTACCTGAGTGCCCCAGTGGTTACCTGAGTGGCCCAGTGGTTACCTGAATGCCCCAGTGGTTACCTGAGAGCCCCAGTGGTCAATGCCTTAGTGTCCCAGTGGTTAACAAAGTCTGCTTCTACTCACTGGACTCTCAGCCCTTTGGTTATGGGTTTAAAACCAGATCCCCTCAGCATGTCTGATGCACTTTCTGGGCCTGCTCTGATGTTAGCTCCGGGTAAAGGGGACCTAATTTTAACTGCACAAGTTCATTACCACTAGCTGAGTATATGAAGACATAGACTGAGAGAAGATATTTCACTTGGAACACAACAAATGTGTGATAATGAGAACTAAATTCTTGAAATAGGCTAACCCAGTTTTCTTCAATTTTTTTTTTGTCAAGTATTTTTTAGATTCAATGCTTTCAGGGGATTTAAATTTAGAAGAGATAAAGTTTCACCGGTAATATACTAGTCATACTTGTCTAAGCCTTGACTCTCACTGAAATTTCTATTTAAGTTCTGACAATAATTTCTATAAATTGAATAACTAAAGATTAGTTCACGTTTGAATTCGATGCTGAAAATATATTGATATCCATTGATTATGAACTACAGTCCAAAATATTGATACATGTCATCAAAAGACTTTTGACATGCACATTTCCTCGTACGTTTTTCCTGAGTTTACGTATAAGAAGCTCTTTATTATTACACCAAGCTTCGGGTGAATATTTAACCAGGGGTGTCTTATGATGGCCCCCAATTCAGTGATTTATGTAAAACCTATTTTTGGATGTGGGAGCTTTAATGAAAGGTCTTCTTTTCTCACACTACATTAAGTTCCTGTGTGTACAAGATTTGTTTGTGTTTTGGTAACAAAACCAATCCAAAGCCTATAGTCGTGACAGTCTGAATTGCGCATTTTAAATATACTGACTCTGAATAAATTATACACTCTAATATATGTCGGTTTTTTGTGACTGTTGTACAGATTCTGTTTTCTCACCACAACCTTATATATTTTATATATGTTTCTATGTTATGGGTGAATTGAACTGTTCAAGTCAGACTTGCCTTTGAATGTATTATTATTGATAAATTCTCATATAATATCATTCAATGGCTGTAAATGAAACATATAACTTTAATGCTCATTTTTTAAGCTTTAGGTTTTACGTAAGAGCCTAGCCTCAGTTATCCCATAACAGTTGATTCACTCTTAAGACTAGAGATTAGTCATATTGATGACACAACAAACAATAACAGGTGTTCATAAATATCTTGTTTACTTAATTATGAAACTCTGGTTAAAATGACCTCAACCCAATAACCCCAGGGAGTGTTATGAAACAGATTATTATTGTGTAAGCAGCTGTTGACTTGCTTGAGGCAAGGGCTCAGGTTCAAACCCAAAACCTCAGAACTGAAAGGTGTGGGTAGGTTTAGCCATCCTTATTTCAGTTAAGTTATATCTGTCCTAGAAAGGCATTAAGCATTAGAGATACATTTGGATCCCATTAAGTTAGAACTCTGATTATCAGAGAAATCTTTTAGGTAGAAGTAAACAATATCACTTAGAGAGAGCACACATCCTCTAATGGTCATAATAATAAATAAATGGGAAAATCTGGAATTTTTTTTACATCCTGACAGTGGGATCTAAGTTGGAGCAAGTTCCAACCACAGTAGTATTTGCATAGTCCTGCTACCAAAAAACCGACAAATGGACAAACGGACTAACAAACAAATGGTGATGAAAATAATACCTCCTTGGCAGAGATAATAGTGGGTCCATGAAGACGATTTGCTTGTGAAATTTACCCTGTCCCTGTTTTCTTGAATTACTGGTTAGGTTTAAATATTTTTCAGGTTTCTTGTGATTTCACCTAACAGAGTTCACCTATGGATAGTTTTCAGCTTTTGATGAACATTTTCTAGTCTGTAAATTAAGTTAGTATGATCAGTGTTGTCATGTTATAAATTTCTAATGCAGTAGAACCTCTATTATCCAACCCTCCTATTCTAACTTTCAATTATCCCACCTCAAACCCACTCTCCCAATTCCATTAACCTGTTTGTTTTATCCAACCTAATTGTTAGTCCCCCAAGATGGTTGGATAATGGAGCTTCTACTATTCTTTAATTTTTTTTGCAAAGTTTAACGATATTCAACACCGCCACTACGTACCCATCTGATGAAAATTGGAGACTTCTCCAAAAATAAAAATTGTTTCATATCAGCTTGAAATGTATTGTCATGACTCCAGAGTATACACAGGCTTGTGCCATTAACACATACTGTCCCAATATGACCCTTACCATGGAATGAGATGTAAAACCTCAAGATTGGCCAAATGACCAAGAGATAGTTGAATGTAAAAATAAAGCTTCAGACAACAGTTCTTTTGCATACTTTATGGTCATTGTGTTGGAGTTGATTTTGATAATGCACATCTAATATCGCACATATAGGTTTATGTATCACGTCATCACTTGTTATCTCAATTGATGTTTTTCATGTGAATTTGTCTCGTATCCCAGTAAATAATAATCTACTTCCTGTTAGGTGGTTAGGTGTGTTCGTTGTCCTGTTAAGGAAGTTCTTTATTAATTAATCTCAAGGATTTCAAAAAAATATAATATTGACTAAGTTTACACAGTATGTATACACAAAATGTTTTCACACTTCATAAAAATATAGGAAATGTACTTGTTAAATTTCATAAAATGTATATAAGATCAATATATCAAGGTAAAAAAAAAAATTAATACAAGCCATTATACGTTCTTGGTTAACCTTTTTAATTACGAATTCTCATAGTTTTTACAACCTGAGGTTATATGAAAGATGTTTATTATAAAAACTATAGGGTGAAGAAAACATCCTTTAAAAAGAGAATCAAATCTTACTGACTTAAAAAAATATATTGACAGTAATTTACACCATAAATAGAATCTTGTGTGGGTGGCTTCGTGAAGTGAACTTATTTACTTGATGATACTTTTATAAATTTACAGTAAATGCTGTCAAATTTGCTTTTGTGAAATTTTATGTACATTTATTACACCTTAGTTACACATGTTATGTTATTTACCTATTGCATGACCAGATGGCCACTATGGTTGCAATTGACAAAAGAAAGTAGGAACTGTTCTTAAATGGAATGTACAGTCATACACATGTGTATAGGTCCTTGGCTATAACTCTGCAGCCATCTAACAGATTGTTGAAATAATATGACTGGAAAAATATCTTGTCCAGGCTGTACCTGAGAAACCGTGAGGTATAGGAGCTTCATACCTGGTAGGGAAATAGTTGGGTGTATATAGTGTGCGATTTCATGGTATGACTTTGATTTGACCATTGAGGCATTGACCTTGCTGTAGTGACCTTGATCTTTAAAATCTTGTCCGGGCTGTATCTCAGAAGCTGTAATGTGTAGCAGGTTGATACTTGGTAAAGACGTTGCTGGGACGGGGGTCGAAGATGCATATCAAAGGCTGACCTTGGTTTGACCTTTGACCTTGGCTCTGCCAGAATGTTTTTTTACTGCCATATTTGAGACATGTCTTCTATCACAAAGTAATATGGATTTCTGTAACTGATTATTATATGGACTTTTACCTAATTGTGCTATATATCCATTGACAGCTATGCTTCAATTAATAAATTTTACATCTTCATAACTTTTAGTTTACTCATCTTGCAGTTTACTTTTTCTGTTTTGATACTTTGTCTTTACATCCATTTTCTTCTTTTCTTGGAATGTTATTTCTCTTGCACATTTACATAAGTTGCACTGTTGTGAGAGTTGCCTGATCTTTTTACTCTTTCATTCTAATGTATATCTCATGGTGTCCAATGCTGTTTCCCCAGGCTTTGGGGTATCGATCTTTCTGAGGCGATTTTTATTGTTAATTACAAACAGAACATATCTTTCATATCATAACAGACTTATAGTCTGCACTCACTCTGCAAGGAATTCCTTAAATGAACAGAAAGTTTAAAAATTATTACATTTATTGAATTTTTCATTTTCTAAGGATGGGTGACTGATGAAAAAAATTTTCTTGGAATGTTATTTCTCTTGCACCTTTACATAAGTTGCACTGTTGTGAGAGTTGCCTGATCTTTTTACTCTTTCATTCTATTGTATATCAAATTGTCGTAACCTAAACATGGCAGTTCTGCTCAACGTAATCGATAGTACTGTATAAAGTCTGCAAATGCATGAAAATTGGGAGAAAAGCTTATAATTTCTTCAGATTTCGGGTATGTTTCTAATATTTTAACCTTTCCTTCCATTATATGTGCTGACAAGCGAAGTGGCGGTTGTAAAATCTCATCACGGTATTTCAGTAAAATGCTCTCGATACCGAAATACCAGACCTACCGACCCATCCCTAGAAAAAAATATAAAATTTCAAGGTGGGACAAAACTATGAGATATGTGGGTGTATAGATGTTAATAACTATGCAGAATAGAAGTCTTGTGAATGTTTTGGCCATTAAGCAAATTAAAGTGATAATTTTGTAAATATGGGCACGATTCTTAGAAACTTGAAGAATAGTAATGACATACAGACGATTATAAAGTAAAATGGGCTGATGTCATACAAACCACACCGAGATGTTAAGTTTAAAGCCTGAATGGTATTTTAAATTTTATAAATATGTATTATATACTGTCTAGCTTTTTGAATAATTTACCTCAAAACCATGAAAACTAAAACTTTGTTACCTCAGTTTTTTTTCCTATGGGCGTTAGTTAGTTCACACCCCATTCAATCCTCTAGGGTTGTAAACATAAAAAAAATATATTTGAAATCTCCCACAGTATGTGAAATTCACCACTGACTGAAAAAATCTGTATACTTTGCTTTGAATAGTGGCACATTCTTACATCAAATTTTGAGAATTTTAAGAAAATTTCAGGTCATGTCTATAAGTTGTTGCAGTATTTCAGTGAAGTGTTTTTCTTATCACTCAGTTTCAAGGGACGAGCACAGTGGTGAACTTTAGATGTTGTGCCATCATTGTAAATATAAAAACCTGACATTCAGCCATCAAGTGACTCACTCTGTTGTGTGGAATTCTTGGTTTAGTGGAACTTTCCTTTATTAACTTTTAACACATAAGATTAAACTCTGAATGGTTCAACTTTTAGAGTAGTTAGTATTTCTAAAGTAGTTATAATGGAGAGAACCTGCATTATCTGACCATGCGTAGATAGTAAGATTTTGTTTGGATAATAGAAAGTTTTATAAAAACTAAAAAGGAAGTGACATTGAAGTACAAGTACAAATGTGGGTCAGTGGACGTGAGTAAATTGAATCAAATATTCTTATAACGGGTAAAAGAGATTATAGTAAGTATCCGATGTACCAATAAGCCATTAATTCATGAGGAAATTTAAATATTTTCAACTTTCTGTGTACCCTTGAGCCAGTATCAGTTGACCACATTACTATATACTTACTGGTAAAAGTGTAAATGGAGCGCCGTCAAAACCATATATACTTTTATTATAGGTACAGTATTTCTTTACTGTTGAAAGGGAGCTAAAATGATTAACTTTGATTTTGACTAAAATTTCTACTCAGAAGGCTCCTGAATATGTGTACTTTGCATAGTTTTCTTTCAAACTTTAATCATTAACCATCTATTGACTCATGGGACTAAAGGTCACAGTTGAGGTTTTACATCCCGTTCAACAGCCAGGGTCATATTGGGACAGGTCCTCAGCATTGTCACTTTTGGGAGTAGAACCCACACAGAGGTGACTGCCTGTGCCTCATGGGATCTGAACAATACTTCCTTGTTAATGAAGTTGCATTTTGGTTTAACTTTCCAAAACCAGTTGTTACTTTCCAAATATAGGAGATAACTAGTTGTTAATCAGTTTTTAACTTGTATGAAAAATTCTTTTCATAAAAAAGAATTATAAAGCTTCATCGATTTCTTCATCAATTTAGTAAACATATATTCTACTTTCAGCTAATAAAAGGCAAAGCTAAGAAGGTTAAAATGTTATTTAATCACATTTCAAGCCATTTATAATCTCAAATAATATTTTATTAAAAGTTTGAAAGAAAAATTGCATAAAAAGTGTAAGAAGACCTTTCTTGTTGTTCACTGTGGGAATTGACCTTTTGGGAGAGTATATGGGGAAAAAGTGTCATCTTCAGTCAAATCCTCCAGTTTTAAAGAGATTTCAAATTTCTACCACAAAATTTTGTCAAAATTTATCTTATTTTGTTAAAGGGGTTTGTCAATGCACATGCATGGAAATTTCCATTCATGTGGCTAATTTATTGGACTCACTATGTTTATTTAATTTTAAACCCCTTTATGAATCTATGACTAATATTTAATGGCTTTGTCCTACCCACCCAATTTCAAATTGTATTTTCTAAGTTTTCTTTTCTGAAAATTCTAATTTAACACTATTTTTTTGGTATGTTCAGTACTATTTAATGGCCAGGAATGAATGCTACTTATGGCCATTAATTCCAGATTAAGAATTGATTTATTAATTTATCAGATTTGTAAAAACCTTCACCGTCATATCATAGATTCAGTAATTAGCAGAGGGCAACCCCATGTTTCGAGGGTGAAAGTGACGTATTACATTTTGTCATTGTGTTATCTTAGGGCACACCCTTGCCTAGCCTTGCCACAGGCATTTATATGTATAAAGAAGACGTAACTGTTTGACTGCATTATAAGTATTTTTCATAATGTTCTCATACACTTACTTAGCCTAGCTTGCTGAGAACTCCCAGACTAGAAAGGCCTTTGATACAGTGTGCATTATGGGAAAAATATTTCACGTTTGCATTATGGTTCAGACAGCCTGGAAGGCCAGGTTAACCCTTGCCTTGTCCATTGACACAGACTACATCAATATGATAGCCTTTTTATAGGCTTACAAAGGCTTCCTTAGCTTCAGTTACAGTTAGGGTTTTACAACCCTCTCAGCAGTTTGGGTCATATGAGTGCAGTCCCTCAGTGTAACCCACATGTTTTCATTAACTGGATTCAAATCCACAAACACAGAGTAGAGAGTTAAATGATTAAATGACAGTATGACAAACCTGTTAATCACTGGACCACTGGGGCCCTACTGTCATTCTGGGCCCATATTCACAAAAGGGATCAAGCTCAAGTTGAACCAAAAATCAGCTCAAATTTACAGCTGTTTCTACAAAACTTGAGTCAATTGTTGTCTCATCTTGAGCTTGATTCCTTTTGTGAATACAGCACCTGCCTTGAGATGTCTGTTTATCTTCAGTACAATTAATCCCCACCGGAGCCTCGGATACTGACAGGTTGACATGTTTTGCATGTTATCACCTGGCTCTCACTTCTGTGGTTGTGAGTTTGAGTCCAGCTCATTGGTAACTTGTTCAAGCCACTGGGAGCCAGCCGTTTTATGACGTTACCTTATTGCAAGCGACTTACAAAAACTCCACATTGGACTCAATGTGCAATCCTGTTATGTCATAACACTAGGAACTGGAAATAATAATTCTGCTCAACCAAGCATTACAGAATGATAATGGTACAATTCAGTGGGAAATGTTTTGTGAAGAATTATAATTAGCTCTACTATAAAGTGAATCTAAGAGCCCTATGATATATTGTAGAGATTCAATTCTGGATAATGCTTAGATATTCATAATAGAACCAATAATAATAATAGAAACGTTTATATAGCACAAAATGATGAATATCCTCTAAAGTGTTGGAATCCAAAAAGGAACAGTCCTAAAACCGAGTATAGTCATAAACCAGTAAATACTTTATTGAATATAACTCGTCACAACTATGCTGAAAAAAAGGCATTTGCCAAAGAGCCAACGTTAATTGTTTTAACTTTGTACATGTGTTTGAAGGCTTTTGTTTATACAGTTAATTTCCCGACCAAGTCAAGTTGCTAATTTTGGGCCATTTGAAGAAGGGACTCAGAAAATGAATTTATTGTTCCCATAGCTTTTAGCTATTTTGTGGAGAGTTGAAGATAAATTCCGGCAAGATATACAAATAACTGTTACTGCATAATACTGTTTATCAGAAACTGGCTACTACAATTGTAAGAAATGCATACAAAGTTTATGCTGGTTTTGGTTTGTTAGTTTGTTTTACAAATCTTATTGTTTGAAATGGTGTTATACACTCAGGCACTTGACTTTAGAGAGTTTATTACATATTTTAAGGAGATTTATTCTAATGTTGTAATGAGAGGTTTCTAGAATGACGTTACATGATTGAAACTTTTGTCACTACTACTTACTGACTTCCCAATATTGAATTTCATGCATAGACTGCCTGTCCTCCTTTTTTGCTAACTGAAAGTAACATGAACTTTTTTGTTTGGTATATTTTCAGGAGAAAAGCCGTACAAATGCAGCTGGGAGGGTTGTGAGTGGAGATTTGCGCGTTCCGACGAACTGACGCGACATTACCGCAAGCACACAGGCGCCAAGCCATTCCAATGCAAGCACTGCGACCGCTGCTTCTCTCGCTCCGACCACCTCGCCCTGCACATGAAGAGACACCCACTGAGTCCGTCGTGTACACCGGGCAGTCCGCAGTCACCTCAGATATCCACTATACAGGTCACTCAGACTGGACCCAACACCATCTCTAATGGTGTGACCACGGTCAATACCAGTTAGTATGTGTGTGTGGGTATTTGAATGGTTGAATGTATGGGTATATGTCAGTGTGTGTATATGTGAGTCTGTAGCCATTGATCCATCTTTCCATGCCGGTAGTTTTGAAACACAATTTTTGTCTCCCTATCAAAAAACTTTTTTCTTCAGTCTTCATATGTGCATTTTTGTTGTAATATTGTTTTTTTTTAAACATTTTTGGCCAGAGATAGATAAAATTTATCTATTTGAAGGAAATATGCTGTTTATTGGCAAAGTCTGACAGGAATTGCAAATCACGTGCATGGAAATATAGGATTAGGGAGTATTTGTGTACTGTAACTTTGTGAAGTATTTTGGCTGTTTTATTTTAGGTGATGTATTTTTAATTACATACAAAAGAGAGATTTGAATTAAATGTTTATCTTTAAATCAGTTCATATCAGTTTATATGGTTTTATAATATCTAACTTAAATATCAGCCAAACTGAAGCAAATTACAGTGTCGTTTTGTGATGTGATACTTACAATTCCAAAAAAGCATATATGTGTTTGCATATTAATATATGTAAAACCAATTGTTATCAAATGTGATTGTTCTGTTATTTAGATAACAACATGGTGTGTGTGTTTGTCCATACAAAATGTACAAAGAACTGAGTCAAAATTCGACAAAAAACAAGGCACTCAGAGAACGCAAACCCTCCTCCATAGTCAAACATTATATTCACCACCAGTTGTCAGATGCTAAAAAATACAAAAATGTATCCCAAAATTACATTAATTAGATTTAAATCACTTTCCTACTTTTTACATAATCCTGCAGATTGAATAAAAATAAATAATTAAATAAACATTTGCCAGTGAAACGATGCATATTCTATCATTTAAATGTAAAATCCCTCTTCTAGAGATATTGTACCAGAGCTATCAGTTCTTTGATACTGCTTTGAATTTGTCCCACCCTCCCGGTTTGTACACTTTGTATGAACAAGACGATGCACCAGTTTTGTGTTGTTGTGTATATATATCGACTGTTACTGATACTTCTTGTTACTTGGTGCCAATAATGTCATTTACAGACTGAGTCTTGTTTTGTATATAGAGTTGTGGAATACTTGAACATTTATTCAGGTGTGTATTCACTTGCCTTACCTCTGGTTCCTGTGTGGAGATTCAGGAGAGAAATTGTGTGTAAAAAATACATTAACCTCAGAAATTAAAATGGATAATCTTAGAATAGATTGTAGGGGCAAAGTTTCAAAACTGGCTTTTGAAATTGATTAAACTGAGATTTAGTGGATTTTGTGATGTATTTTAATGTTAATGAGAGATCATGAATCTTTCCACTGAATATTGTTCATGGTTATGTTAAGTTTTGAATGTTAAATTTACAACAGTTGTTAAACTTTTTCAGTGGTATAAAATTCAGTGGTTATTTTGTAGTTTAGTTACAGTCTGTCCTGATTATAATTCACAAATTCTCACACAGTAAAACATCTGTTATTAAGCCTTCCTATCATCCAAACGTTTAATTTAATGAGATAATATCAATGACTTTTCCAACATTATTGTCTTACTTTTGGAGTAATCCTTTAGGATAAACCTTCTTTTATCCAAACAAATCATCTTCACCGTCCATGTTCAGATAGTAGAAATTCTACTGAATGGGACAATTCTTTCAAACAGATATTACTTACATCACAGGTTTTTCATTGCATGTTTCAGTTCTAGCAAGATCTGTTAAATTGATGTACAAGTTTATCTCTTTCATGAAAAACAGCTTTATAAGAATAATTTATATCAAGACAGATTCTAAGAAACAAGTCATCCAAAATCCTGTGAATAAGATGTTAAGGCAGAAATAATATATTAAACAAAATTTCCATTATAACTTGTAAATTGTTATAAATTTCAGTGTGCATTTGATGTTTAACAAGTACATGTTGCATTTAATTAACATTATGTTATTGAGTTTTTCTGTATAAAAAAGTTCTTTCTGTTTCTTTATGTGTGGTTTTGAAATTGTGTGACTTTCATCCCCCAGATTGGAATGGTGAATATTCACAGAAACAAAAACTGTGGCGTTTTCAATACGATCCTGCAAATCATGTTTGGGTGCGTTATGATAGATGTGAGGGAGGGACAGTATACTAGTACATTATGTAGACATATTTGTAATCATGTGCTGAGGACCTGTGCAATCATAACTATTGTATATATTGACACAAAACTTAATATGGATATCAAATTATGCTTATTAAAACCATAAGAAAGGTTAATTATTAAACTAATCTCCCAATAAAACTGAAAAAAGTTGTACTATTTTAACGTTATGAAGTGACAGAGCTTGGAAAAATTTATTTAATGCAAAATTATGTGTCAACTTAAGTCTTCCCATATGACTATTACGAAAATATAAGTAGTGAAAATTTAAAAACTTCCTGAATGTATTTCAATCACAAGATGACCATATGTTTATTAAAATGTGGAGTTTGTCCAGAACGTAAAAGTAGTACCAATAAGATTGTAATTGATGTGTCGATGGAAAACTACGTGTTTTGAAAATTTATGGTAATCCAAAGTTTTGAACACTCAGTCTATGCATCAGTGATGTAGTTTGTATAATCAACTTGTGTAACAAGTACACTGAATCTCAGTAGTGGCTGTGAATAAATATACATAAGTATAAATAAATATAAATAAATAGAAGCTCTGATATCCTAGAAATTGCTGTGATATTCTGTAAACTTCATTAGTTAGGTTTAATCAGTTTCTGAATACATTAAATTAGTATCGAAATCTTCATTTAATTGTATGCATAAATTATTGTATAAATAATTTAAATGGTATACATAGTTATTTTTAAGTCATTAAAATTCTTGGAAAGTCCATTTTAAATTTTAGGGTGAAAATATAGTTTATAAATTGCATTATTTTTAAAAGTAAATTTATTTTCCTTTTAAAAAGTGTAACTATCTTTTTAGGTTTAATGTTCAACATCTGTTTCTATAAGACATTCCATTTTAAAAATATATACATAATCTATATTTATAATTTATATAAAAATTATATGTTAAATCTATTAAAGTAACCTTAAATCTGCTACTACTAATATAATTAACATCAATTGTACACAACTCTCATCGTGAAAAACACACTAATTTGTATTTTGCAAAAATAAATATGATTAATACACATACATAAAACATCTACGTGTGGACCTTCCTTAAGTTAATTTTCAATGGACCAGCAAAGGGCTGATACTTAAGCCAGAACTCAGACAGCACAGTGAGTTTCAATGAGAAAGGCAATCCATTTACCTGGCCTGGTATTCACTGACACAGATCAGTAAACATCAGATCAAATTTGAGCAAAAGTGATCATTTTTGGATCAGATTTTGGAATCAGCTAAGATTGTCATTCACAAAACATTTGATCTGATTATTTGACCTGATGTCCATTCATGCATAACAAAGAATTTCACTTGACTTTCACTTTAAGGGTGTTTCTAATTTAATTGCACTAGTCATTCGTAATGGTATAAATACAGCGAATCATATTTTCTGTATATGATTAAGCTCTATGTGAAGGGTTTACTGGAACTACTTCTGAAATAAACAGAATAAGGAATCTAAAATTCGCCACATATCTGAAATTTGATTCATGTAGAACTATTCATAAAATATACAAAGTGAGATCAAATTTGCTGCAAGTCTAGTAGATTAAGGCTTTCTGTAACTAAGAAATACCAATTTTAAGACAATACATTACTTTCTTCTGTAAATTTGCTCAGGTTGTATAGGTGCCGAATTTTCGATCTCTAGGGAATTTTCGATTTCTTCTCTAACAGTTGATCAGTGAGAAGACTTTCTCTGTAATCTGGGATTTCTGGTTAAGTAGAAGCCAGTGTCTCTTCCTCCATTGAGAATTGACCTTATGGAGTTCAGCTGTATTGGTAGTACATCATTCTAATGACATTGTACAGAACACTTGGCTCCTGACTAGATACTTAAACTGATGTGTAGCTTTGAATGGCCATCTCATTTTCTCACAAACTTTGCATCACTCCTCCATTATCACATCATGCAGGAATTCCAAGAGTAATTTTGTTTGTAAAAACATTGAAAATGGAATCGGTAAAACTTGTTAGAATCTTATTATGTATACCAATATTTTGTGTTAAAATTCACTCTTAATATAGTTTAATGTGTCATTTTATGAAATTTCTAGTTTTTTTATTCTCACAGAAACATGTGTTTCCTGTTGACTAATATTGTTTAAACCATCTGATTTAATGTGAATAAGACTTTATTGTTTATCTGAATCTGTGTGATCTAACATAATATATTTTTAACTCGTATCTTTGCAAATATATAGATTTTTATTGCAGTAAGCAGTTAACCATATATTTTCACAAAATATAATCTGAGAGTTAATTATATTCAGATAGCATGAAATGATTAGCGCTGCCATCTCTTTGAAATACTGCCTAGTCTCTCTTAAACAGAAGTTATTAAGGCTAACTTTCACTAAAAATTATAAAAAAGTGTACAATACTTGTTAATGTTTGAACCTGGAAGCTGGTTCTTCTGCCTAAATTGCACTTATAAATCTCGGGTGTATTTTTCTGAGACTGTTGTGAAAAAAGTTAAAATACTGAGACTGTTGTGAAAAAAGTTATGTATTCAACTTGTTTTTATACGAGAGATATATTTCAACTAGTTGTTAACTAGAACCTTTGTGTTAGTTTGGAAACTAATGGTATACATTTAACCCTGAACTGTGTGTATTTTCAGAAGGTTTTTGGGTTGAATAATATAAATGTAGGCAAATTCTGCCACCCATATTGTGTGTACAGAGGGTACTTAAAGTGTGTATATGTAAGTAAGGTCAGTAGAATGGTACTCGCAAGTACTTCTTAAAGGGTAATGCATTAACTGAGTACCTAATTGAGGAAAAAAGTGTTTATTTTAGCTCCAAAAATTACAGTTTTGAAAATATTCCGATGAAAAAAATTGGCTTTAAGTGGGTCAGTTTCTGTTAGTACCAAGGACCTTAAGGGACCGTTTTGTAGATTGTAATGCTAAAAAAGAATTGAAGATGGTTAAGGAGAAGCCAACAACAGACATAACTACTCAGAGGAACTGTAATATAAGTACAAAGTAAAATTTAAATCTGGCTTTTCCCTTGTTATTAAAAACTGGTGCTGCAGTGAGAAACTACGTATGTTTTCAAGCTGGCAATGTAATAAAAGTAGGTATGATGGTAGGAAATGCATAAATTGTCAGAAAAACAAAATTCACCATCCATAAAATACTTTATATTCCCTGATAAAAATGGATAACAGTCATCTTGTTCAACAATTGTGTTGTGATTTCCACTGATTTTTTGAGCTCTTCTCTATTATATTAAACATATATTTTTGCTGAAAATGAAGTGAATTTAGGAAGTGATAAATTTCTCACTTTTGACCGAACAACATGTTTTTTTTGCTGAATTGTTGTTAATGGATATGTTGCACATTTACCTTATAAGGAAGTAGTTGTTGATTATGAAATGTTTGGGACATGTTAAGTGTTTAGCTAGTTGTTTTGTTGAAGATATTAGCCAGATGGAATTAGCTACGTAGCAAGTTTGTTTCTTTGTTTTTGAAAATTGTGTATATTAGTAACAGAGTAAAACCAATGTGGAATTTGCGACAGTATGAGGAATGCAGCATGGAGAAAACCCCCTACTCATAAAACATTCAATTATAGAACACTCTCGTCAACATTTGTGATTTCTTTTGACAGTTTTGGCAGGTTATCTAACCTGTGGCCTTGTTGGTCATAGTTTTCAATAGGGTGACCCCAGAGGTGTGTTTCACATACTATTGTATGAGTTTCACATGCCATGGTGTGTTTCACATACTATTGTATGAGTTTCACATGCCATGGTGTGTTTCACATACTATTGTATGAGTTTCACATGCCATGGTGTGTTTCACATACTATTGTGCGAGTTTCACATACCATGGTGTGTTTCACATACTGTGGTGTGACTTTCACATACTGTAGTGGGGCTTTTACATGCTGTTGTGTGAGTTTCACATATTCTGGTGAATTTCACATACTGTTGTGTGAGTTTCACATACTGTGGTGAATTTCCATTGTCTTACTCTTAATACATCTGCAGATTGAAATGAATTGTACAAAGTGGAGTTTGTTATCCTAGTGCTATTGATGTGACTTAATATACTTAACACAATGAGGTGCAATCACAAGAAGGCTTCTAATATTTTACCAAATGTGGCTCTTTTCTATGTTAAATGTATAATGTTTCTTTATATTTTATTAAATCCATCTCACAAAATGTTGGACAATTTAACAATAGAGAACTACTACATTTTAGTTTAATGGAATTGAATGAATTTATTTTTCTATGTATGAAATTGCAACAAAGTGTGTGAGCTAAATAAATGACATTTCTGAAAAGAAATCGGTGCAGAATGTCCATTTAGTTCCAATTTTTTTTATGTCCGCATTCTTGATGGACATCCAAAATTGTGTAACTTGAGCAGTTATTAATGAAATAGTGTTAGTTGTGCTATAGTTGTTTGGTTTGACACGTTAGTAGTTGTACAAAGGAATACAAACTATTTGGATATGCAATATTTTTGTGTATATGTAGAAAAGTGACCCAGTATTTTTGTTGACTTGTTGCCAATCAAACTAACTGTTTCATAGGGTAATTGTAGAGATAATTGTCTTGTGGCTTTTGATTCGGCCGAGACCTTGACTGTATATAGGTCAAGTAAGTGTGTGGGACCAATTGCAATATTTGACGGTTTTTTTTATTTTTTTTTTATTTATTTATTCTTATGTCAGTGTAGAAATTTGTAGTTTTCTTTGATCCTTTGTGTGAAATAATACTCCTAAGCTTAAATTCATCATAAAAACACTGATACCATATTTGTCCAAAAATGTATGACAGAGTGGTTAGACAAAAATCATTTTTAGGTTACAGTAGAGTGGCTGTTAATTTGAGCCAGACATTCAATTGGCAAATTGGAATGGAAGTTCCTTTTAAGAAGAAGTAACTAATTAAATATTAGGTCCTTGGAGAATTTACCGTGATGTAGAAGTATTCATCAAGTGGAAGCATTTGTTTCAGACTAACATGACTACTTTGAACTGTAGTGCTAAAAATAGAGTATAGTATGTTTTACAGTTTCATTTTTTTAGTTTGAAACCCAGGCAATATTTTCAGAATTTTACTGTGAATAATGTGTGACTGTGAGTAATAGAGGATGTAGAGTCCTTTATTGTACCAAACTTAGAAACAAAAAAATTGTATTTCTTATGAAGAGCTAGGTAATATACATGATAGTTGTAATTCTTGTGATATAATTAGATGGTGCAGTTATAAATTATAAAATATAATTTTTTTTAATTAAAAAAAAAAAAGAACCACAAATCTTAGGCCAAATTGTAACAGTTTTTACAACGGTACTAAAATTATGGTTAAAACATTCTTGTGTATTATTTTACTACTTTGTGCAAGCTTTTATCAGATAACGTTTGAATTTCACATTGGAAATAACTTAGTTACATTTACTAAATATTAAATTAAGCTGAAAGTAACTTCTTAAAAACAAAAACTATGTTAGTTTGTTTTCCAAACTGTAGTTGGGTAATAAACACATGATTTCTTGAGTAAAAATTTGTGTATACTATTTCAATAGAAAAAAAAATAAAGCAATCCATAGTAATAATTGGAATCCTCCCAAAATTGAATTGTGACTTTGAGAACGTGAATTAATATTGTTATCGACTCTCAAGTTACTTAAATACCTATTGGTGCAGATTATATATGTGGTACAGTTCATGTTAAAATGTAGTGTCTTCTTCAAATGTAAATATCTTATGATTGTAATACTTCAACAAGAAACAGTTGTGGAATAAAGTAAGGGATAATTTGTACAATAACCTGCAATGTGCACTGGAATTGGTTCTAGTTAAGGAAGCTTCCACATTTACCAGCAGAGTTACAGCCACTTCTGATGCTGCAACTTTAAAACAAAAATTTTAAAAAACCTCTGTTTCTAAGCATGTTTCTACTTAGAACTTGTTACTATAGATATTATTGTGATTTCCCTCCAACATTATATTGGTGCAAAAATGTTGTGATTTTCCTGCAAATCTGAAAGAAAATGTGATGGAGTAATGCGTTTTTGTTTTTAAAAAAAACTTGTATAAAATTTTACAGTAGAATCTCTATTATCAGACCTTTTGTTCTCAGAATATTTAACTTGTGGAATTCATCAGTTCCATTCTCCTGAATTTGTATTCCCCTTATGTTTTATAGTATAAAGCCTATTGTATTTTATAAATCTTCTATTGTCTGAACAAAATTGGAATCTCCCAGCAAGTTCAGATAAGAGAGGTTGTACTGTACACATATGACTGAGTATTATTTGCCTTGTCTTCTTGCCTTGACTTATCCTACAGTGGAAAAATTATTTTTATTTTTAGTGTTATTTCCTTTCAAATACTTTTCATTGTTGTTTATTTTTTTTTTTCTTTTCTGAACTGTCGATTTAAAAAAAAAAATTTGAACTTGTAACTTTTAGAGTAAATCTTATAAGTTAAATTTCACAAAAAGGGAGGAGTGCTTATCATTGTAGCAATTTGTCACATGACTAAATTTGGCAGTGACATCAAGTAAATAGTGTGACAATTTGTGAAGGGCTAGTTTTCAATGTGACCAAAAAACCTCTGAAAAGTTAAATGTTAAGTATATTATTTGGTGCTTGTTTTGGTAATTATTTGGTACGTAACCTAATTTGGCATTAGCATTAAGTAAACAAATAGATACAAGCTGGAAGATATTATTTGCCAACCAGATACCTCAGTTTATGTCCATTGACCAGTTCCTAAATTAATATCAAAATACATTTTATTTTTTCATAAGAACCATGTGATACCACTATTGGACAAACAAAAATAACCTTTTACTGAGACGGGATTGTGAGTGAACAGAGAGTCAGTGTGTACAGTTACACTCTGTTGAATCTCCAGGATACAAGAAAAATATTTCCATTTCATTGGCATTTCGAAGTGATAGGGTAAATGTATGTTGAAAAGGCACCCTGATTAGGTTGACTATTTCACGAACTACAAGAAACTACTTTGTGTATTTAATTGCCTCTTGCTCATTGATAGAACTTTGAGTTTTTCGTTTGAATGAGGTAACAAAGTGTCTGTTATGGTGAATAAAATTACACTGGCTCCTCTGGTGGACTTCTAGACAAGAACTCTTAGGTTCAAGAAACACACCATGATTTCCATGTTATAAGAATATTTTCATTCTATGGAGGAGTTGAAGTTGAAGTGTTTTTCGAGATACATAAAATGCCATATGAGATTAAGTTATTATGGGACTTAGATAGGTTTGAAAGGTGTTTGTATATAGTAATGCATGTTAGTGTCTTCACTGAGTGACTTTGTGGCAGGAAAATGTTAGCTCTGCACACATGTCTCACTTATTACTCAGTATGTCATCAGGATATGGTGGAATCCAGCTTTAAATTTTAGAAAAAACCATTTTCATCAACTGTGCGCTACAGTGTTCTAATTCTCCTCTATTTAAACAAACTGCAGTGTTAGAATTGGTGCTAAAAGGTGCAAGAAAATCAACTGACCAGATCACAGCTCAGAACCACTGTTTCTGTTCAGTGATTGACTTGTATTTATTATTTTTTATTGTTAAGCTTCTCCAAGAATTCAGGTGCTTTTTGCTTTTTCTGTGACCCTCAGTCCTGTGGTTTTGGGCTTGAGTGCAGTTTATGACGACATGTGGGAGGATGCACTGACGGGTCTGCCCTCATACAACCCTCCCTGTTGACAGGGTTATACAACCCCACTTTTAACATTGATTTCTCTGCAAAACCAAACAGTTGTGCTTCTTATTTTTATAACTGAATTGTTTATTTAATTTGATTTTAATCAGAAACTTAATTTTCAAGAAATAAAAAATTCATGGCATGTTAATTTACTGAAATCTGTTATTTATTTGCCAGGATTTAAAGGAATGTGAGTTTGTTGTCTGAGAATGTTACTGATTTCTTCATTTGTTCTACTTTGAATTTGGTTTTTGAGTATTGATTAAAGATTCCATTATTTTTTATGTGTGAATTGTAAAATAATTGTTAAATATTTTATCAAGGATATTATTTTGTACTGTGAACATAAATAATAATGTATATATTTATTGTCATAACACGGAAAAAATATATAATAAAAGAAATTTTTATGTACATATTATTTTAATATTTTTTGTTCCCAGTAAGATACGAAATGATCTCTGGAAAATTTTAAAATAATCTAAATTTTGACTTCTGTCTTAGAGTTTTATCCCACAATGCCATGCTGTCACCTATGTGTGGGTTCAACTCCCACAGGTGACAAAGCTATGGTCCTGTTTCATATGACTCAACTTTGACTGGCAATACCAAACTGATGACAGTCTTTCCTGTTTGAAGGACTCCGTGGCTGAGTAATGAACAAGATTGGCAGTTAATCACTTGCCTCTCACCCCTCTGGTCATGGTTTTGAATCCAGATGAGGACATATACTTTGCCTTGAGGCCCTCTCCTTGTACAACTTGACCTGTTATAAGGGCCATAAAATCCCCACTTGAAACGTCATTGTCACTAAAATGTTTGAAATATTTGAGATTGGTGTGTTGTGTCATTGGAGGAACATAATCCGCAATTAATATTTGGTCAAGATTTCTGCATTTAAACTATTTATCTGTGGCATGTCTGCTGAGAGCTTTTTCACAATAAAAGCTAGAAGTTAGGGTTTGAACCCTGGGTATAGAAGTGAGAAGTGAATGTGTTAACCACTAAAGCAGCAACTGCCCATCTCCCCATCTGGTCTTCGACAGTTGCCACGGAGCAATAAATCATTGGGATCAGTAAGCATTCCTGGAAGTTTAAGGTCTTAGAAGCCTAATAGATATACACAAGGACATCGGATTGTTTATACAAATTTGCCACAACTTAAAAATGTCCTTAGTGTACACCACAGTAAGTTGATTGTTTAGGCATGCATGAAATTACAAATAAGAATAATTCCAATCCCAGTTAAAATGTTCATTAGTCTGGCTCATTATCATTTGTTACAGTAAAGTCGGACTAGACATCAAAACTTTGCACTTACAGAGCTTGCTAACTTTATGAACACAAGTTCTATACAACATGTTAACAGTTTAAAGCTGATGGAAAGAACACAAGTTTCACACAAAAAATAGAACACCTCTCACTCCAAAAGTCACAGGTTTGATTCCTTTGTTCTGGTCTGGACCTCTAATAAAAACTGAACAGAGTGTAACTGTATCAAAGGCAAATTTTAGTGATGGAACTTGGAAGAATTTACAGTCAGTGCAAGTTTCTAGAAACAGGCATTGTGCCTTGTCATTCATAATGTCCTCAAACAGGCTATCTTAAATTCTAGAACACTAAAGTGTTGAAATTATCATAGAGGAATGTTAACTAGTAGCTGATATACATGGCACTGATAACTAAACTTTGCTGTAAACTGCTAGCTGACAGACAAGGTCTGCAAAGGGGTGAAAGGTGAAAAGCTGATGCCTGTAGAAGTTACTGGTCAATGCCCATGATTGCTAAATCGTGACACGTCAGTGTACACTGATTTCCTCAGCTGTCACAACCACTGGTCATATATATTGCGAACAAAAAATGATAAAAGTGAATCTTATACATCAAATCAAATCTGTATATGTAACCAGATTGCAGTAGATTAAGAATCATTATAGAATCAAGTTGTGAGTATGCTGATAGGAGATAATTGCAGTTTGATATTCTAATTCTAATAATAACACTTTTATAGTGCTTAATCTCCATCAAAGACAGACTGATGTTTATCAGACAGAAAATGGGCAGAAATTTTAAATCAGAAACCAGAGACATCAAAAAAGGGGTCAGCACCACGGAAAAAAAAGCAATTTTTACAAAAAAACCTGGGGTGGATATACTGTTGCACAGAAAGAGAGAGACAGTGAGAGAGAGAGAGGATTTCAGCTTCTTTATAAAGTAGGAAAAAGAAGTTGGTGAGAAAATATCATGTATTAGGCAATTCATTCTAAACTTTTGGAACATCGCAGCCATAGCTGACACCAAACTCCTTTGTTGACTTATGTACTGATAGGAAGAAACCTAATGTACATAAAATGAGCAAAACGTTTGTGTTCAAATTGTACCATACTCCCAAGCCAAACAATAGAGTAAGAAATCTAAAATTCGCCACATATCTGAAATTCGCCACATGTGAAAATACTAATAAAATAAATGAATTGTGGTGAGATTTGTTGAATGTATAGCACATTAAGGCTTTTTGAACTGAGAAATACCAATTTTTAGACAAAAACATCATTTTCTTCATAAAATTAACTAAGGTTTTAGAGTAGGCGAATTTTAGACTCCTGGAGAATTTTAGATTTCTTACTCTAATGTCATGGGGATCTAATCTAACAAGAACTTTTTATAAATCTCCATCATTGATAGAATCTAAGGCACAACTATACATAAATGTATTGAATAGTCGTAGGTCCAATGAACATAGCCAGGTCATACCTGAGAAGAAACAGGGGTGGCAGGGTGCCAATGGGGGATAAGGCTTCTAAAAACAGGTGAGTGTTGAGCTTTTTTCCTTAAGGAGGCAATAGATATGTTGCATACATTGTCATGAAGGTCATTTCAAAACTTAGAAGCATCAAAGGTAATACTATTACCTAGGTGTCTGACTTGTAGAGAGAAGAGTGAAAAGGGGGAACTGCAAGGTACTGAGGCTCAGGATAATTATGCCTGGTGCTGTAGGAGCAAATGCTCAATAACTAGGTTGGACCCGAATATCCAGTTTGGGGCAGGGTGGACAAAATGCCGGTTTCATCAAATCATATTTCAATGAAAAATAATGCTGAATAAACAGTTTAATACAAACACTTTAACAAGAAATACATTTTTAAGTACTATTGGCACATTATATTTGAGAAAGTGAATATTCAACATTGATACATTTGATACTTATATCACACATTTCTGTAACAAAATAGACATTGATATCAATATATTTCTATTACAAATAACAATGTCATTTTTGTCGAATGCTATTCAAAACTCCTCAATTGAGATAGTTTGGTTTGACCTCTATACACATAGGTTGAAAAGTTTTTTCTTTAAGATCTCTTGTACAATTTTTCTGTCTTTTCTTGGGCAGTCGTTCACGGGCAGCTTGAAGCAAATGGGCTGCATAATCTCTCAAATGATCTATATGCCTCAACACTGAAGGATGGTCATGCCCAAGTGTTTGACAAAAAGAATTGTTCCATCCTTCACAGCTATCTTTGGTGTGGTCCGTACCACCAAGAGTGATCCTGTGATCATTCCACATTTTCACTTTGTACTTGAAAAAGGAACTATTCCATGTAAAACTTAGTTGTGTGTATAACTATTAAAATAAGAAGATATGAAGTAACTTTTTTATCAAAGTATTCATTTTCAGATTTACATATTTTAAAATATTGGAATTTACTGGAAATTGAACTGATTAAAAAAATTTCAGAGACCGGCATTTTGTCCACCCTTCTCCAAAGCTGGCCAGCAAATTTGTCCACCGTGCAATTTTGACCGGCATTTTGTCCTGGATATTGATTTTGAACATGCATTCTTCCTCTTGTTTGTGACAATCAGTGCAAGAGTATTCTAAATGTAAGAGTATTCTCGGGCTGAAGAAGAGAAACACATACTAGTACTTTATTTCAGATTGTTAGATTTATGAAAGAATGCAGATTTTTAAGTTTTACTGCACATTTGCATGTAGACACTTTGCAATTTATGAACACAGTTTGTTTTATGTCTTTTGGCATGAAAAGAAGTGTGCACATATAACTAAATGCTATTTGTAAATGATGATAACCAATTAAAACTGCTGCTAATTTATTTGTGTTTATTTGTTACCTTTAGAAGTTAAAGTAAGGAAGTATAAAGACCTAAAATCAAGAGGTCAAAGAATATTTAAGATGCTGTTAAATATTCTTCATGGACAATAAACACTATTAAATTTCACTTTTGGCATTTTATAGGATAAAAAACAACTATATGGCAAGATATTGTATATAGCATTAATCTGACATTGATATTCTCTATATAAACCCTCAGCAGTGAAATTTTCAGTAAATACGCGTATTTACTGATTTTGAAAATTTCAGTAAATATGAGTATTTACTGATTTTGAAAATTTCAGTAAATATGGGTATTTACTGATTTTGAAAATTTCAGTAAATATGCGTATTTACTGATTTCGCATATTTACTGAAATTTTCAGTAAATACTCGCATTTACTGATTTGGTCAGTAAATACGTGTATTTACTGATTTGGTCAGTAAATACACATATTCCCTGAAAATTTCAGTAAATGCGCGTATTTGCTGGTCTTTTGGTCCAGTAAATACGTGCATTTACTAAAACCATAATGAAGACTTTATATCTTTAATAGTTGGGTGTTATCCGCTATGTCTTCATATTAATAGTTATTTCAAAGTTTAAATGACTTATTCATATTCAAAGTTTGATACTTGTTTACAATCCAGCATTGGGATAACTATTTAACATCACTTTATAACTTCAAAAGCATTTGAATGCGATATGATAAAAAACTTGTAAATTTTTTTTTTCATTTAAAATAAATTGTAATGTAAATAGACAAGTTTTATTAGTTTATAAATTTAAATATCCAAATATTTATCAAATTATGATACTTTATGTATAAGGAACAACAAGCAAGGTAATAAGATTAAGATATATATCTTGTTCAAGAACTGAATTTTACTGTAGTTTTAACAATGCATTTTAACAATGTAAACATTGAATGCTCTTTGCCGCATCATCGTCAGACTTGACAAAATGAGTCATGTTACACCCTTTTTGAAAAAACTCCACCGGCTCCCAATTCAACATCGCATCCTCTTCTAGTATAATCTTTTGGTATAATCTTTCACAGCCCCCGTATCTTTCAGCTTTAATAAGATCGAGCAGTGTCACTCGTGGCAACAGGTTATTTGTCTCTGTAACCCACCCTAAGAAGCACATAGGAACAAGCTGCCACAGACTGTCAGATCTCAGCAAACAATAGATGGTTTCAGAAGCCAGCTAAAGACTCACTTGTTTAGGCTGGCATACCCCCCCCCCCCCCCCCCCCCCACCTTAGTTATACCCTGGCGGGCACTTTTTAGATGTCGACCCATGCCTGACCCTGGACTTTCCCTTCTTGGACTTAAGCGCATTAGAGGATTTGTATCAATTTTGCCCTATATAAATCCTACTATTATTATTATTATTATTAATGTATTTCTTTTCCAAGGGTCACAAATAAAATTTAGATCTATAATTAGGTTTGATTAAAACTTCCCTTTAATGTTGTCCCTTCAATAGAGGAAACCACACCATAACCATAGATGCCTTAAAAGAGATTAAGTCCCTCTGAAATACTATGATGAAATCCAATTAGGGTCTAGCTGGCCTTTTCATTGTTTCTAACAACAATTCTTTTATAAGTAGCCAGTACCTACATTAAAGACATAAATCTACCAGAAAATGGCAAAATATTAAGCCTTGATTGAAATAAAATAAAGAAACCACTTACTAATAATCTCTGTTCAACAATAGATGCTTCAAGAATACATGCAGACTTGTTTGGGTGTAAATCATGTTGTCTTAAGTGATAAGGTAAAATTTCTGCTGAATGAGAGTACAGTTAAAATATGTTAAAATTTAGAAATTTAAATTAATTTCTGAAACTTCAATTTGTTTCCAATAAAAATGCTTTTTATGTATCAGTTACATAAAATAGTGAAAAGTTAAATGATCTATAATAATTTGTAGGGATGACATAGGTCCTTAGTAGCTGTGGGACTGAAAATACCATAAGCTTAAATGAAATATCTAAAGAAAGCACATAATTATCTAAAGTTTTTAAAAATAAATATTTAAAAGCCCAGTACTATTTTTTCGACATATTTGCATTTAATATACTTTAAAATGAAGTATGCTTAGTATGTTCTAATATTCATCATAATAGAGTAGAATGTTCCAATTTAATTCACAGTTTGGTTTACCATTAATATTATATAGAGTAAAATGTTCCAATATAATGTATATTTTGGTTTACAGTTCAATATAATATATTTACAACCAGTGAACATCAAAGTTTCATTTCACATATTTACTGAAAGTCAAACCAGTAAACTTGTGAAATAACTCAGGTCATAAGTCAGTAAATACACGTAGGGAATACGTGTATTTACTGACCAAATCAGTAAATACGCATATTTACTGAAATTTCAGTAAATTCGCATATAGACTTGCTCACAAGTCTTTTTGGGTTTTTATTTTCAATGAATGAGTGCATAATATAACAGTGGATTTTACACCATTTAGTTAGAGGGAGATCTCTTCTCAGAGATCATGGTGCACTAAGGAAGAACCTTGCACAAGGTCTAGATACAGGGGAACTCCTGTTGGAATCATTGAACAATTTGTTTACACCGGTAATCAATATGTGTCAATCATGAATAAAAAATATTTACAGGAAATTTACACAAACATTTGATATTGTACCAAAATAAATCAATCAATAAAAACTTAAAATGAAACTAAATCAATCAATTTATACTGAGTTAGAAATATTGTCACTGTACATGTGTTGATTTTAATAAAGTAATACAGCAGTGCTTTAAAACAAATAATTATAAAACCTGGGGCTGGTTTCCCCTGTTGTTTAACTCTGAAGCAAATTTCAGCTTATGTTTCTCTCAAATTAATTATTTTTATCAGATGATTTTTCATCCAAATTGACAGATTACAACTTAGTTTAAACAAAAAAAAAACACAGCTGAGATTGGACCTGTCAGTCAAAATCTGTAAGATCGTCTCAAAACCTCTCTAACAAAGTGGCAGAAACACTTATACATAGGAATAAGTTTCCATTTTGGCAGGTTTATATTCAAGCTGAAACCTAAATTAAGAAAAGTCCATCTGAGAGCTTTTAAATTACTGAATCCCAAATGAGAAAAGTAGTGTCAAACCAATCTAAGGTTATACAGTAATATACATGCACTTCAGATTTGAGACCTCAGAGCATTTGTAAATCTGGACTTAGTTTTAAGTACATCCACAAAATGGCTGTATTTCTTGAAAACACAGTAAAACCTGTGATATACCAACATGACTGCAGAACATTGGATTTAGAAGGTTTATAAACAAAAAAAAAGATTTGAAAAAGGTATAAACCATCAAACTCTATGGATATCAGGTATTAAAATTACCAGTAATAGATTGCGTATCACTAGAGTTTAGATAATTACCCTATGTATGTGTCACAGCCTCTTTTTTTTCATTTTTCCAGTAAATATGGACTTATTTTACTTGTTATTCATACAAAATGGTAAAATCTGTCATTAGACAGACATATATAAAAATACATATATCACCCATGAAGATAAACAATATAATACTCATGCTACGCACTCATATAACATAAGTTATCTTTATTTGCAATATATTTTTACATATATGTCATGTGAGAAGTTTTCCTGTTTCAGATAATCCAGCATCTGTTGGCATATAACATATCAATAAACTCTGATTTTTTTTTGTACATTTTTTTCACACAGGCAAAGTTTTGGAGCGAAAGTATTTTTGTTTCAGCCAGTTGTTTGGGGCAGCGCAGTGGACGCGAAACTGCCGTGAAAAAGGCCCCTGAGTTCTTGATCTTCCCTAAAAATAAAAGAAAAACGTAATATAAATTTTTGAATGAGAGAGTGAGGAAAGCACATCTGAAGTTGGAGATTTAACTTTTACCATTGTAAACCTAGGTGCAAATGTTTGTGTACATAGACAGATGTATCAGAAATCATGTACATGGAATCATGCACTAAATGTGAGAATCTGAAGCCATGAATCTACCACAGAACTTCAGTCAGTTTCACTTCTTGATACTAGGTGTCACACATTGAATACAATGAAACTAGACTATAAATGCTTTTGCTTTGGTGTACGTTTTTTTTTTTTACTTTCTTTTTTAAGGCTCGCGCTTCTAGAGATTACCTTTTTTTTGTCTCCAGACTTTCATGAATTATGGCAATGGCTGTATTTTACAGGGGTCGATTTCACAAAGGGACTTAAGTCCAGATTTAGACTAAATTTTGTCAAAAAGAATGTTAAGTCTGTGGTCTTAGAATTAGTGGATTTCACAAAGCAGCTAAGTCCATGAAATTGCTAAGTCAGTGGACTTAACTTTAAGTCTGGGAGGTAGTGGGCTTAAATTTTGTGAAGAGGACTTACATATGGCCGCCATAAACTTTTCTCCACTTCAAAATTTGAAATGGCTGTAAATAAAGTTAATTACACAGAACAACTCACTAAAGTAGTCTTTGGGAAGTTTATATGTGGCAACAAGGTTTTCCATTTCAAAACAGAACTTTTCCTTAGACAAAATGCATTAAATGAAGGATATATGGCACCAATATTATATTTTGAATAGATATAAAAGGTCACATGACACAGAAAACCACTGTGGTTATTTCATAAGCTTGGACTTAGCTAAGTCACCTTTGTGAAATCCATTTTAAGTCCCAGACGTAGCTAAGACCAAAATCTTAGATTTAAGTCCCTGACTTAGCCAATAAAGTGACTTAGTTTAAGTCCTTTAGTGAAATCGGCCCCAGAAGTTAAGCAGCGATGGGCTAAGTTGTAATGGGATGGGTTACCGCTTCAGTGCACTACTCATGTTTCTGATGGCTTTGCGCTTGCACTAGGGGACCAAAACACCCTTCGCCCTTGTTTTTTGTTCATTTTTATGACATACAATATTTAATTGTTAGTACAATCATATATGAATGAATTAAGCTACTCAAGCTTTGACAAATATATATATACCCAAATCTTTTTTTTAAAATTGCATTTCTTTGCTAGTGAATTTTTCTTGCTCAATTTTTAATTTACCTTTTGAGAAATGCAAGAATAAGCTTAAACAAAGATTTTTTTAGAACTTAGAACTAGAACTGTAAATTTTATATCAATTTACATAGACAGAGGGTTTAGTCAGTTTAGGCACTAAGGTATAACTTGCTTGCCAATCAGCTTTTGCTAAAAATGGGTAACATTTAATGTTTTAGACTTTAAGTGCATGTTGCTGGTACAGACATAGAAGCAACTATCAGCAAAAGTGCTGTTTTCATTTCCTTGTTTCCACCAATTCAGTGGCAAATTTAAAGTAAATACTGCACAAATAAAAATTTTAGTAGAATTTTCACCAGTTTGTTTTGCTCTTTACAAAATTTTGAATGCATAATTTATGGAAAATAAAATGTACATTTTGAAGAATAATAACAAACTGACTGATTTCTTCCAAACATGTAAGACACAGAAGGAAACTTAAATATATGCATAAATGATATCATGAATGAGTTCTTGTAATATCCCAAAAGTGTTACTTGCACAGTGCCTAAGGGAAGTCAGGTAACCACATAAGTAGTCGACTCCAGATGTCAGGTAACCACATAAGTAGTCGACTCCAGATGTTGGATGTTCACAAGCTTAAAAATTTACATATGTTGTATTGACTCATTGAGGTTTTATATCACTGTCAAGCCATTGTACACTTCATATCACAAGAGGTAGCTTTGATGATGGAGGAAAGTAACGCATACTAAGTGGTGAAAACCACTGGGAACTGGCAAGCAACCGCCAACTCTCCCCACTTTAGACTGGGACAGGAATCGAACCCAGGATAATACAGGTGGGAGATGAGTTGTTATCACTACACCACAGTGGTCTCTACTGGTGTTGTAAATAAACTAAACAATTGCATATTATCAGCAGTTTTAATTGATCTTAATTTTAGATCTGTTCTGGACTCCGTCATCTGGCTATCAAAGACAGACTATCAAAGAGAAACACATATATCTGATTTGCATGTGATTGCATACACTAAAAACACTTAAATAATATAAGCAAAAGAAATAACAAAATAATAATAGTATGCAATGTTATTATCCATTGTAGCATAATAGAAAACAGCTGTGATTGGATTTTTCAAAAATTATGCCAAAGTTCTTTGATCAGAAATTCAATTTATTTGCGTAACCTCTCTTTGAATGTGATATAGGCAGATGACTAATGTGACTACCATATTTGTCATGAAGATGTTTTTATTGTCCATGATGTACAATACAAAATATAGCTGTGTGATGGGATTTTTCAAAAAATTGCTATGAGAAATGCACTTGATTCACATATGCTGCATTTGAATGTTATATCCTCAGGTATTTATGTGACTGCTATATATGGTCATTGGTTTGTTTTTATTGCAGATGTTTTATAAAATATGATTAAAACTCATGATTAATTAAGTAGATTCATGTTACCAATAATTCTGAATGAGTAAGGACTAAATGTAAGAGGAATAACAAGTTACAGAAAGAACAAGAGCACTAAGGAGAGCGCAGATCTCTGTCAAGGCATGTCATAATCAGTAAATGGGGAAAATTATGATTTTTGGGGTATCCAGACAGTCGACCAGATGACTGTTAAAATTTAATAGGATCTAACATGGACCAAGACCAATCTTCTGATTATTATTTAGGAAGCTACAAGCAGTAGCATTGACAGCTAAATCTGCAGGGGTCAGTGCACAGTGTACTAAGACACATCTATATGCCTTGATTAAAACATACCAACATGCCCCAGTAATTATGCTAGTTGATATTTTTGTGAAATATCAGAAGTTTATGAATAACATGTACATCTTGGATAATTTATACATATATACCTAGCTTGGAACAGACCTCCCTGGTCCTGGGATTGAATCCTGGCGAAACTCGAAATGGGCAAATTGATACTTGCTTGCCAGTTCCTGGTGATTTGACACCATCCCTTCATCCTACCAATACCTGTGCAATGTGTTGAAAGTGACACAACATCCAAATAAATCCATCAGTAAAACCAAGGTTTTGTATTAAGTCCCTGTATACCTTGGTTTGTATTTCTGTATTATGCTACACGTACCTGTGTATCTTGATTTGTATTTCTGTGTTATGTTGCACATGCCTGTATATCTTGGTTTGTATTTCTGTATTATGTTACACATACCTGTATATCTTGGTTTGTATTTCTGTATTATGTTACACATACCTGTATATCTTGGTTTGTATTTCTGTATTATGCTACACATACCTGTATATCTTGGTTTGTATTTCTGTATTATGTTACACATACCTGTATATCTTGTTTTGTATTTCTGTATTATGTTACACATACATGTACACTTTGGTTTGTATTTCTATATTATGCTACACATACCTGTATACATTGGTTTGTATTTCTGCATTATGCTGCACATACCTGTATACTTTGGTTTGTATTTCTGTATTATGTTACACATACATGTACACTTTGGTTTGTATTTCTGTATTATTGTACACATACCTGTATACTTTGATTTGTATTTCTGTATTATGTTACACATACCTGTATATCTTGATTTGTATTTCTGTAAGGCGTCAGAGCCCAGTGAATACTCTTAACTGACTTTGCAGGGGATGAACATCGTGTAGTCTGCTCTATAGGACTGCCTGAATGACCCTCTCCATCCACAAATGGCAGGCGTGTGTTTTCCTCAGTATTTACAGTGGCAGGTCGACTTGCAAACCTGAAACAACACACACTTTTGACCATGTATTCAATTCTACATTTGTTACAGTATTTGCACTAAAAAGAGCAAATATGGCAATGTTAAAGGAAACTAAAGTCATGTTTTGTCACTTTTAGGTACATAAGTTCAAGTTATTTTAATGTTAGAACTAGAGTCTCTTGAAAAATACGTAACGTTTTGGATATAATGTATCACATTAGAGAAAAGGCACTAGAGGCATCATGAGTGCTATAAGAGAACCTGTCTATTACAGGCTTTGTTTAGTGTGTAACAATTATGTTGGGTAGTCTAGACTATATATAAAAACACACATGTACATGTTTATAAGAAAGAATTCCATTCCAACACCATTCCAACATGCTACACCAATATCATTATATTTTTACTGCAGATAAATTGTATGTCTTTTGTGAAAATCCTGATAATTTTCAAGATTTTTTGGCTTGTGATATAATTATCTGCATCTGTAAGTGTATGAGTTCATAAAACAATAATCATGTTTGTCATGGAATGTTTGAAGTTAACTCAGTCCACAACTCCAGTAATGAACATTTCATCAGTCAATTGACTTGCAATTACTGAATGATTGTGTCCCCTATTATGCAGAGTTTAGGAACAAGGCTAGTGATGTACCAGCTGTAACTTGGCAGTGTAAACAGATACTTGTCTAGTCTAGGGTGATACCTGTAATACAAACGGAGTCAAAATGCAGTTGAAGTAGACAATATGTACGACACCATTGTCCAAAGTGCCTTATAAATGCATTTAGTTGATGCTTATGTTTTGATTAGATAAATCTATTATCATCTCATCAGACAAGGATAAAGTTACCTCCACTCTCCTAGGCCTGACTCCTCTTTATTTGATATAGTAACCAGTTCAAATTTATTTAAGTCATGATTGAATTACCCATTACATTAATTTGAAAACCGTGCATTGCACAATACATCAGATCTCTTGGTAAAATGCAATGCATTACATGTTATCATTATCCCACATCTGCTGAAGATTTAAATGGCTTGCCTCTCACCATTATAGTCACAGGTTCAAGTCCAGTTCATGACAACGTATGGGATTTTTACTGAGGGTCTGTCCTGATATGACCAAGCCATTGAAAATGACTAAAACCCAACAATGCCTTTTTAATGGTAAGCTTAGAATATGTTGTGTCTCAAACTTACCCCTGATGGTAGGAGGCAGCACTAGGGGCAAATACCTTCGGTCTGTTATGGGAAGGAGAGATGATGGCTTCTTTAAATTTGGGGAAATTGGCAGCAATGTGTGACTTCCTTATTTCCTGTGTTAGTAGACGGGGCGTTGTGTCCATCTGATTGGCTAGAACTTGTAACTCTACTGGTCTGTAATTATATGGATAATTAAATATTATAAACTTTACTCTCTCAAAATAACACTTTATTACAGTAATGTGTTAAATGAATGTTTTTTGCAAAGCATATCACAATTTAAAGTCTCTGAAAATCTGCAATTATAATACTTCAACCATTCAGCTGAATAACGTCATGTGACCAGTGAACAGAAATTTTTTTACAGCAATCATCCCTGATTCAAGCATAATAGAAAGCGAATCACAAACTGTCATTCAACATTCATTGAGATTGACCTTATACACTTTGTACAATGTTCATGATTCACTAAGATTTAAGTTATACTACATGTACTCACTTTGTATAGTATTAATGATTCACAAAGATTTACTTTGGACTGGATGTCTACACTTTGTACAATGTTTGTGACTTCATAAAGATTCACATTGTACTTCATGTGTATACTTTGTACAAAAGTCATGATTAATGGAAACTAACTTTGTCCCAGACATATACACTTTGTACAAAAGCGATGATTCACCTTTAGTTTGTACTGGACGTGTGTACCCTTTGACCAAAATTATTGATTTATTGGGACTTTACTTTTGTAATGCATACATATTGTACCAAATTCTAATGTAATCTAATATGGATTTTATAATGCTTAATCTCCATCATTGATAGACTCTTAGGCACAACTATACATATTGAATAGTCATAGGTTCATTGAAAGTAAGCCACTTCATACCCAAGATGGCACAGGTGGCGGGGTTGCTATCCGAGGCAGGCCTTTGCAAACTGGTAAGTATTGAGCTTTTTACTGAAGGAGGCAATAGATGTTGCATGTATACATTGTCAGGAAGGTCATTCTAAATCTTTGGAGCATCGAGAGCAAAGCTAATTCCAAAGTGTTTGACTGCCTTGTAGAGAGAAGAGTGAAAAGGAGGAACAGCCAGGTACTGACAGTCAGGATGACTACACCTGGTGCTGTAGGACCAGCTGCAGTGACAAGGATGGTCCAAAATAGCTCTGAGAACTGCTACAGAGAAATGAAAAGATCAATGTTACAGTTTTCAGTAGGCAACTGGCAAAACTCAACAGGCAGCCAGTGGAGTCACTTGACAATGAGTGTTACATGTGCATGCTTTCATTCCTGATTTATTGAGACCGCCTGAGCACCAAACATATATACCTTTTATAAAATTTACAATTCATTAAAACTCACTTGGTGGTATACACATCATAACCATGGCGACTCCACACTTTGTAGAGCTCGTCCTCTTGTTCGCTGCTTTCGTCTTTAATTTTAGGCAATCTGTAGGGAGTAGTTGACGGACCATCAGTGTCAAAGTCCTCCGGCCTGAAATTTACTTCCAACTTTTCACCCAATCCAGGAAGTCCCTTTGGCCTGGAAGGTCTGAAAATAGTCATACAGTTTAAACTCCTTAGTATAAATCCTATTTAAGAATAAATGAATAGTTTTCTCCATTAAGATTTACCCTGTTATGTGATATTCCTTAATGTTGTGTCTGAAAATATCAATACAATATATTTAACATTTATTTGGGTTGTATTCTTGCTATTAAGGCACCTTTTGAAAAGGCAAATGTAAATATAACCCCTTGGTTGGTATTCACCTGATCACAGTCGTTAACATTCTGTGGTGAGTTCTAGATTTCTTTTATTCCATATATATTTAATAAAAAGGTTTTTACTTATACAAAAATAAAGTGTCCTACAACAATTAAGAATATAATAAAGATAAATACCAGCAAAATATATAAACATTGTTAATTATGTTTTACAGGGGTGTTTTGTATGTTTAAAAAAAAAGAAAAAAGAATTTCACAACTCCATTTTGACCTTAATGGCTGATTGAACCTGTTTATAGTCCTTAATGTAAGTAGATATACATGACAATATGTACACAAAGGTGTTAATCTCGGCATGTTTTTTTTATTCAATTATGGCTCAACTGGTGTGAAATTTATCTCTTGCCTAGATCTTGATGTGAGGAAAATGCTTGCAAAATTTGGTTGATCTGTGTGTTGTACTTTCTGAGAAAATTTTATGAAAATGAAATAAAAGAAAACAATGTGTTTAATTATGTGACCTTGATAAAGGTCAAGGTCAAATTCATACCTTTCAAAAAAATTTCCACACCGGTAGATAATAACTGTCAAAAGTCATTTTGATAGGCCATAATTAAGGGAGATATTAAACTTAGAAAAACTCCAGCAGTGGTGGCATAAGCTGTCTGAAAACAGGGCCAAAACTAATAATCTTCCACTTTCAAGGGACACCTAATTAAATTGTTTATACTTTGCTTCCAAAAGTCACATTTTTCAGTGATCTTACAAGTTTTTTTCAATGTTGGTCACACACAGTAACTAAAACTGGTTAATTGTAGGTATATATGGAAGGAGTATAGACATGCCCATATAAAATAAACACTATATATCTGAAAAGTGTGTCAGCTGAAATTCGCTTAACTAGATTAAACTTATGTGGATATATATGAGGTTTCCATCTAAATTTGTACTACACCCATTCTGCTAAAAAATTTTATTTTGTAAATATAATCAGTGTCCCCTTGAATTCTGCTTTTATTTTGAATTTTAAACTGTGAAATATGATCCCAACTGCATAATTTTACATTTTTTGTACATGTAATTCAGCCAAGAAATGACGCTTTTTTTAACTGAGGTAAGAATTTACATTTTATTTCATTAAGCCAAGAATTTATGTTTTATTTAACTGAGCCAGGAAGTCACATTATATTTAATTGAGTCAAGCATTTAACACATTCTTTTACTCACATGGTCACACTTTCTGTCAGAGGTTTCACTGTGGACAGAGTTGTAATGAAGGTTTTACTAATTGTCTCTTTGTTCTTACAGCCACAAATAATGTATCCATATTCCTGAGGCTGTGACTGTCGGACTTTCCTGTCCATATATTGGTCCGGCATATGCCAATTTCTTATCATTATTAGGTTTGTATTTCCACCACTATATTCAATGATATTTAAAATCTGTTTTTAATCTAATTATACAAGTTCACTTTAATTGTGTGTAAAATGAAAGTCTAAACATTTATTCTTGCACTGTACTATATTTGTAAAAGAGACTTTAAAAGTCCTTCTTTGAAGATACTGACAATTTTTTTTAAATTTATATAAAGCTACCTATTTTTAAATTGTAGCTTTAAATGAAATCAAATTGATAAATTCCAAAAATTATGTTGTAGGTTGGAAACAATAACGGTCTGGAAAATTATCATATTATTGCGCTTATCACTAAAATAAATGAATAAAATGAACAAAGAATGTTATTGTTACATATCTTAAGAAGTTTAGAGAATACATTAAGTAACATGCGATGTCTCTATTCCATATTTGGCTAATAAGAGAAATTTCAGCATTGAACATATCCAGATAGTTCAGTAATATGTAAAACAAAAATTAACACCTACATCTTTACTTACATGCACTGACAATGTCTTTCAACTTACTAACAAACATTAGTCCTGTGTATGATTCTATCATAATTTAAAGAAGGTTATTAATCATTTTTCATTTTTTTTCATTTAAACATCCGCTTCTAGATAAAATTTTTCTACTTTATTTATAATAACTGTATTTTTATCATTTTAACCCCCATTAGTATCCTGCAAACTAATAGCTATATATTTTTCACATTAATTCACAACGATATGTAAAACTATCTGAAATGAGTCTTTCTTTATGTTCATTTTTTCCTAAAGAATTTTGTCCACATTATAGTTCTGACTATTATATACTGCAAACTTCATTCATCAAAATTGAATGTATGTCATAATTATCAAACCTTTGGTTAACATATTTTCATAATTATATAGGATTTTGTGTATCCTGCAGATGAAGGTTATTTTGTATAGAAATCCTAATATCTCTCTTAATCTAATCTAATACCCTATTGATGTCATTGTGCTATAGTTCCTCAAGGAATAGCAATGGAAATTTTGTAGAAATAAAGAATTATATAAAGGTCTATTTAGTCAATAAGGACACATAATAAGATTGATTACTATAATTAGTCAATGTTGCCTGTATTTTGAGTCCCTTTTATACAAAATTTATTTATTTTTGTTCAGACTAGCCTTTCGAAGGCACAAAAAGAATAGAGTGCCCCAACTGAGCACTATGTCAGCTGACATAAACAAGAAAATAGATTTGGTCAGGCCCATTTGGACCTTATATACTGGCTAGTAGAAGAATGAACTGGCTAGGTGTGAACTGTAAACTCTCCACACAGTTAAACATACAAGTGTTAACCATTTTCCATAATACTCTTATTCTTTGAATTTTGTTATATGACTGTTGTACCTAATTCCTGTCTATTACCGAAAGTGTGCAGTCTTTTTTTGCAGTAATTTTTTAAACACTTTAGCGCACTTTTCTTGTCCCACAAAATCCTGTATATAACCAAAAACACTTCTATTATAAGAATATATATCTTTCGTTAATATTTTTTTCCACAAAAACATGCATTAGTCTGACATTAAAATCATTTAGACCAGAAAGTGGAATGGACCAGATTCTGGTTCATGAATGATAAGGAAACCAGCATTTTCAAATTTCTCATAATAAGAATTTCAAATCTCCTGAGAATATTTAGAATTCTTAAGACAATAATAAGAAATGAGATAAATAGCTGTGCAGAAAGCATGCAGTTTTAGTGTGTTAGTTGAAGACAGCACAGTGGCAATGCTTTAGGAAAAGCTGTATTGAGAATACTGAGTTTCATGGTAATTCTAAAAAAAATCTTAAAAACATTCTCAGAATAAGAATATTTTAACAGAAAGAATATTAGTTGATATAGGCTCAGATAATTGAACAGATTGAGTTAAACTGGATATTCCTGGAAGGTAAAGATATTTTAAAACTGCTCTACTAATTACAATGTGCAGTTTTAGTGGTAGAGTAAGAAATCTAAAATTCGCCACATATCTGAAATTCGCCACATGTCAAAATACTAATAAAATAAATGAATTGTGGTGAGATTTGTTGACTGTAGAGTAAATTAAGGCTTTTTGAACTGAAAAATACCAATTTCTAGACAAAAACATCATATTCTTCATAAAATTAACTAAGGTTTTAGAGGTGGCGACTTTTGGATTCCTGGCAAATTTTAGATTTCTTACTCTACTCAGTGGAAATCAGTGCATACTGATCTGGCATATAAACCAGCAAGTATTCACGAATGAAATAATATCACCAAAGCATAAAGTCGCTTGGCACAGTTTCCAGTTTCAGAAATCTTTTAAAGATTTATTCCCTATTGCTACTGACTCCTCAAATTGAACGCTAATTTAGTTAAAACCTTTGGTTTAAAATATTAACTTTCCATTTCCATCAGCACTTCAGATGTTACTGTCATTAATTTAGCCATATTTATCAATGCTCCCATTGCAAATATTTTTACCCATGATAAACAACTGCTAGCTTTACAGCTAAGGCCAGGACACACATTCACTAACATTATTTAGATTATTCTTAATTCTTAGAATTTTCTAAGGAAACAGCCGTATTGTGAGAAAAACTTTAATTATTAAGAATAAGACATTTTAAATTTATCAGAAATTTTAGACCTCAAAAGGCAATAGTATTAAATTGGATGCAATAGCTGCGTACAAAATAGCATTAGTGTTTTATTTGTTAATCAATGTGAAGGTGTTATTTGTGGAAAAAAATGTACCACAAATACACTTTTGATGGAAATTTTGAGAAATCATTATTCTTAAAAATTTTAGTTATTTTTAGATTTTTTACCAAAGAAAATGCCTACATTCTATGAAGATTCTTATTCTAAGAATAAGAATGTCATTGAATATGGTCCCAGAGGTGTGGTTCAAACCCATTGCTTCAGAGGTAGAAAGAAGGTGTGATGCATACAACACCATCAGAAGGAATACCACTGTTAAGCAAAATTCAAAGCCACTTGTTTTGCACAACTAACTACCTGGTTTCAGTTAAAATATAAATGTCTCCTACCTTGTCATACACAATTAATTCCTTCCAGAAATGATCCCAAATTATAACTGGAAATAACTGGCTGAAGTATAGTGAGATTATAGGATACCATCAACTTATCTGACATGGAGTGAGGAGCCAACTTATATTTTGCCTGAGTGGTAGATAGGATTTCAAATGTACTGTGGAAAACTCAGATGGCTTGGTGTGTTACATAAGAACCAAGCAGTCAGCTCTTGTTCAGTTGATACAGTGCCCAACTGGGGTCAGAAGCCTGGTTACCTGGTGTGAGGTCCAGTTAAGAATCATGAGGTTTACTTTGTGTCTAATGAGCCAAAGTTTGTTAAATTTAGTGCTTCACTTACATTTGACAGCTGTTAGAGTAAGAAATCTAAAATTCGCCACATATCTGAAATTCGCCACATGTGAAAATACTAATAAAATAAATGAATTGTGGTGAGATTTGTTGACTGTAGAGTAAATTAAGGCTTTTTGAACTGAAAAATACCAAGTTTTGGACAAAAACATCATTTCTTCATAAAATTAACTAAGGTTTTAGAGGTGGCGAATTTTAGATTCCTGGCGAATTTTAGATTTCTTACTCTACAGTACCTGCTTGGGACCAGAAGTCCAGTTACCTGGTGTGATGTGCAATTTTATTATTATTATTATTAATCTATGTTACATATACAAAATGATGTGTGTATCATACTTATATTACCATGCAAGTCAACATTATTAGCTTTATATAATTAATACTTTATATTGGAACCGGTCCAATACTAATAACAGGTTTAATAAAAATAATACTACATATGAATACATGTAAAACTTTTTAGGCTAAAATGAGTTAATTTTAGTTGCTAACATTGTGACAGCTGATACAGTGCTCACTTGGGGCCAGTAGCCTACTTACCTGGTGTGAGGTCTGGGAGGTAGCTGTGGTTTAGGAGTGCGGGGATGTATGTATGTATAAGATCGAGGTCTGGTCAAGGCAGAGTGGTCTGGTTCGGCAGATTTAGCCATTATTTTTCTTCTTAAGTTTTACTAAAGTTATAAACCTGAAAATATAGTCATAAAAATGAGTAAAATATATGAAGTGGCAGAACCAAATAAATTTAGTCCTTGTTTTCTAAAGTACAGTTCAAAATAGAGCTGATCACATAAAAAATATTAAACATGGCCAGCTATTATACATCAGTGAAAAACTTATCTGTAGGAAAACCAGATTCTCTCCAAATTTTAAGGGTCCTTCAAGCCCCCTCTTTTGACTATAAAGTCCACAAAACCCACAAATATTTTTTTCAAGTCTTTAAGTGATTATACACCAACTTGTTGGAACTCTTCTTTTTGGCTCGCGCTTCTAGAGATCCCTTTTTTTCGTTTTTTTTTTTTTGTCTCCGGACTTTCATGCATTGTGGTGTAGTGTGATATGAGTGCCTGTCTCTTCACTGAAGTTAAGCAGCAATGGGCTACATTAGTACTAGGATGGGTGACCACCTCAGTGCGCCACTCGTGTCTCTGATGGCTTTGCTGCTCATGCTAGCAGACAGAAACCCCTTTCAGTCTTGTTCATACAGGAGCCAGTCCCTCAGTTCCCTCCAGGAAACATCTGGATCTTCCCTTCATTTCACACCCACAACCCTGGATTATTGACACAGAATGTCTCTTGGCTATTGTTTTTGTCACTAAGTGCACAGACTTCCCTCTAGCCTTACAAAAGGCTAAAATTTCTCTCCAATTATATAATGTTTTCAGTTTTTATCATGTACTCATATATATACTAGCATACAGATAAGACAGAGATGAGTTTATATATCATAGCATATATGAGTGCTTTATGAATACCAAATATCTTTTTGCATGTTTGCAGAAGATGTGGTACAAATTTAAGCCTTAAGCAAGGCTTACTTCCCCCACGTGAGGAAGATACATCACTTGCAAAGCATTACATTAGATTATGTCAGATATCGTAAAGTGCAGTGTCATCTTAACTATACAGTCAGATTTAGTTTAATATAATAATGTAAACCCAAAATTGTTGGCAAGAGGGGTGGGGGTGGCGAGAGGTTCGCCATGGCTTATGGAACAATTTATTTTTCCTCTATCCACTCCTAGGTACTGTAGATTTAACTTGGCTAGTTTAGATCCCAAGTTTTTCTTGGACTTTATATTTAAGAAACAAAAAGTTAGGAATGATGCTCAGTTTCATAATTTCTTACTTGAAATCTAAGAAATACTTAAAATCTAAGGTAGAAATGGTCAAAGTATTATAATAGTTGTAGGATACAGCCCCTGAGCTGGGAAAGTTGGTAGTTTCTTGCTGGTGGCTGATGATTTTCAGGGCAGAATTTATGAACAATTAGTATGCACTGTTTTCCTCCACCTCAATTATGTATGTTTTGATAACACTTGTCCAATGTGTTAAAAGTGACATTAAATCCAACTCCATTAATCAACCATTTAGCTTTGAGAACAAACAAAAGGTACCCGAAACGATACACAGAATGAGAAAAATAAATAAATTTGATCTAAATGTTAACATACTTGAAATCAATTGCAAGTTTGGATAAATGTATTGTTTAAGTTACCTGATACTCTATCTCTTCAAATATGACTAAATCACATTAATACCAGATCTACTTGCTTTTAAAAATGTGTATTATATATATTGGACAAGATCATTTTTATAGTATTTAAATTTGTTTGCAAATTTTTTACTTGAAAACTGTAAAATGAAGAGAAGTTTTATATAAAACAAGAGCACTCGGAGAGTCTAGACCTCTGCCAAGGCACAATTTTACTATGTCATTCTAAGCTAACCCAAAAGTAGGTGAATAATATATTTCAACAAAATTCTCTAAATGCCATAGTTTTCAAGTTACAAGTGATCTACTCAACAGTGAGAACATCATAGTAGCTATTGCTCAGCAATTCAATGATCTACAGGTGTATAATTTTACTATGAAACAGCTGACCTAAAAGTAGGTGAATAATGTATTTCAACAAAATACTCTAAATGCAATAGTTTTAAAGTTACAGGCAATTTACTTAACAGTGAGAACCACAAAGTAGCTATTGCTCAGCTATGCAATGAGCTACAGGTCTGCAACTTCATTATGCCATAACTTACCCAACATAGGTAAATAATGTATTTAAAAAAACATACTTTTGAAGATATTTGACATGTTCTCATTTTCAAATTTGGCTACAAATCAAAAAATAGCTATTACTCATTTACCTAATGCAAAGAGCTCCAAACTATGTACCATCTTATAGGTAAAGATAAAGTACCTGAACAACATATTTAACAGAAATACTCTAAATGCAATAGTTTCTGAGTTATAAGTCATTTAGTTAGAGTAGTAAAATGATCATAGCTATGTGAAAATGCTACCGATTTTGTTGCAATTCGGTCCTTCCCTAATCTGACCAATAACTATATTATAGGAAAACAAGGCCAAAAGGTGTTTTGGTCCCCTAGCGTGAGTGCAAAGCCATTAGAGACACGAGTAGTGCACTAGAATTTACAAAATGTTGTGACACAAAGAAATTCCAACTTAGATACATCCCACAGCTGGTCCCGAACTGAGACAGTCACCCATCCAAGTACTAACATAGCCCATTGCCGGTTAACTTCGGTGAGCAAATAGTCATCACTCTGTGCCACAATTCATGAAAGTCCGATGCTAGGACATATGTATGGGAAAAAGCCAAAAGGACATGTGTCCTTTTAGCTATTGGAGAGCAAGAGAGGCAAATCCAGAATACACAGGTGTTGTCACTTTCATGAAAATCTGGAGACACAAAAAAAAAGTGATCTGTAGAAGCGCGAGCTCTAGCGAGGCTCGTGCTTAAAAATGAGAATCCTTGCTCCAAAATTGTGACCTAGAACACGCTAACAAACAAACATACATACATACATTGTTACATACAAACAAACTGACTGACCAATATACTCCAAAATTAAATTGAAGTATTACTAATAACAAATAGTCATGAAAACAATACCTCCTTGGCAAAAGTAAAAAGAAATATAATTCCATTTACATAGTGTTGAAAGATATGAAAAAAGACACAAGTGTCTGAGAACCCTCAAAAACTGTTTCAGTTCAAATCTATCCGATGTTCTAGAAATCCTGCTTTTCTAGTCCTAATTTACTATCCAATGACATTGTACATCCATTCACAGTGTTCTGATGAGATGCCCCCCCCCCCCCCCCCCCCCATTCACCCACTTTTGGACATATTTCTCCCGGACCTGAGATTGTGTCACATTATTTTCTAAAGTATATAACCTGTTTGTCTTTCAATCACAGTTTGTTAAACTACTGTGGTGCAAACCCACACTGTGGCTGCATTTTGGTTGTTTTAGGGCGCTACTGAAGGTTACATACCCAGATTTTTCTGATGGTTCAGATTCTTTTACCACTCTTCTTTCAATAGGTGATGTATATGAGTGATAAACTCTAAACATTCTATGTTAAAACTACAATAATCTTTGTATTGGTGACAAAATTATGAATTCTTTATTCGCTTAAGTTTTTTGTTTTTGAATTTCACCCTCAATCTTGTCTAATCCATTAAAAGATATCAAAATTTTGGTTGAGATGAAACACCAGATAAATGTAAACCTAGCATTAATAGACTAATTGTAGGGAGTTGAAACTGCAATGTGAAATGGTTTAATACAATGATCTAGGGAACATAGAGTCTGCTGTCCTGGAACCTTATGGCTTAAATTTTATAATGTATTCTTCATAAAATCTGTTACCATCTGGATTTTATCCGGCTGAATTTACAAAACAACAACATTCACAATAACACTAAAATAACAAACAGCTTATAAGTTCAAATAATAAAAATCTATTGGCGGTAATAGTAAGTGGTTTATTAATTTCCACAAAATAAAAATAGTTTTTCTCACTTTCTATAACTTTTCTTCACTTTTAGAAATAACTTCTTCAAGATAACCAGTATATGATATAAATAGTCACTTGTCTTTTTGTAAAACTGAAGAAACAAAACACTGAATAATGTTTCTGGCTCTTTGAAAGAGCTCTTTCTTTCAACATAAACTGTTGTTTTAATAATTTATAGGTAAAAGATAAGATGTACATTTGACTGATACCATGACTTAATAATTTACTTACCACAAAAAATGGATGTTGTGGCCTTATTTTAGAAATATTCCTTTTTTAATAATTTCGAATACTAGTTTCATCTTGAATATTCATAACTTGATACAAGTTTTACTTGTCTAAAATGACAACAAAACATCTTTTTCAATCATTTTAAAAATCCATTAGAAATGTCAACAGCATTTTTTGTGTCACAAATATATTTCTGTATTCAGTAGTACCAGTTCAAGTATTGAACCAAACCATTCACCAGACTGAATATAATTGTGTCTTTTTTTTCTTTCAAGTCAATTTTACCTGCTTCAACGGCCATATAGTACCACTTATTTATGTCGGAGCATAAGAGATAGTTTACAATAGATTCATGGAGAAAAATATCAATTATTACTTTGGCAATGGTATAATGGCATTTTGTGAGTGTAACAGCATTAGGGGGTGAATTACAATAATCCACTTCAACCAGTGGATTAATCCAGTATTACCGTAAACCCACTCAACATTTGCCACAAAAAATATTGTTGACAAACATGTTTATTCACTACATGTCCAAATTTCCAAAAACCGTTGATTCTCTTGGATTTTAAATGTGACTGCTGTTTGGTTTAACAAAAATTGCAGATTATGCTTGGTCTTAATATTGTGTCGTGGAATATTCTTTACCTGTAATTCATTGCAGCCAAATTTGTTATGGGGCAAATGTTTATTCAGGTCCAAATTTTAGATTTTCTTATTTCTATGAATATCAGATATAGTTAAGCCAAAGGAACTCTTAGGTTTGTCTTCTGTAAACTATTGAGCCTTTCATCTTTTTTATAAAATGATAAAACTACATCCATAAGATTCTTCTAAATTATATATATACATAAGGTCTAGCACTCTTAAGTTGAAGCTCGAAGGATTAGAGTAAGAAATTTAAAATTTGCCACATATCTGAAATTCGCCACAAGTGGAAATAATTATAAAATAAATGAATTGAGGTGAGATTTGTTGAACGTATAGTAGATTAAGCCTTTTTGAACTGAAAAATAGTAAGTTTAAGACAAAACATCATTTTTTCATAGAATTAAGTAAGGTTTAATTTTAGATTTCTGGCAAATTTTAGATTCCTTACTCTACAGAGACACTTCTACTAAACCTGATCTTCCAGATAACAGGTTGAATATCAATGGTGAATGTAAACTGAAAACCCGACATATACTTTATCTAAACAAGAAACTGACTTAACAGATTTCCACTTAAAATAATTCAAATGTAGATTTATTTATGTTTAATTATGTGTATTTTAAAACAAAAAGGGATTTTTGAAGTAGAAAGTTCCTCAGCATACCTTTCCAATGACATCAGATTGATAAAAAATATAATTTAGTCATAGCATAAAACCAATAATAAACTGTCTGCAGGAAATGGATATGCTTTGTTTTCCAACAGTAGTCCATGGAAAGCATATATTGTATTTCTGGCTAAACAATAGACAATACTGCAGCTTATTTAGCAGATGTATTATAATTTTTTACAGAAGGTTTACAGAAAAATGGTAAATAAACATCAACTGAAAATGTCTGAATACAAATAAATCAATTACAATTATAAGTTGTAACTTTGCAGTGTATTTAATAAAATAATTAGTCAAAACTGCAAATTCCATTTTTGCCTTGGGGTAATCATAATTTTAATTTGATTTAGGTATATTTTAAAATCAATTGAGCGACACAATCTGGCCTGTGGTTTGGTACTTTATGAATTATGGGACTTCATGCAACCAACCAGTCTGCTTGATTCTGTGTACACTTGCATCATTTCTTGCACATTTGGCTGGATATCCAATGGTATCTCTTGCATCAGTATCATTGCAATTATTCTCTTTTAAACTTTCAATATCACCAACAGCCTCAGAATGGCTTGTGCTGTAACTATGGTAACACTTTCTCAGCAAAAATATTACTGAATGACTTTTTAATTTTCATGTAAACAGAGAATTATCTTATCAGGAATTTCTAGAAGTACATATATTTGTTTTTCGTTTGGAAGTAGCTTAGAATTACAGAATCCATCTCCCTAAAAGGAATATAAAAATAACAGATATTCGGGTTTTAGAAATCAAAGGGATTTAAAAAAAATACACAAAATTAAATTAACTCAAGGCAATTGAATTTAGAAAGTTAAAAATGTCCATAACATCAAACTAAATAACATTGTTGCATTTTTTTTTCAAAAAATAATTTGAAGTTCTAGGCATTCAATGTAAAATGAATGTATGAAGTGTTAGACATATGTAAACAACAGAGTAATTTGTTATTGTTTTTGTGATCTGTGAATTGAAAAATGAACTTCCAAACATTAACAAAACATGGGCAATGCACAGAATGATATGTGTCAATATGTAACATATGCATGTGGTTTCAAAATGCCTCTCTGAATTCTTTTACTGATTTACAAAGTATCAATTACAATTGATTCTATTATTATTACTATTAAATCCCATATATTATTGGATAATTACATATCCACAGATGTATTGTTTGTGCACAATTTAAACCCTCTAAAATGATACACTTCAAGGAGCCAGTAGAATGTTTCTAGTTATAGAAGACTTCTAGATAACAGTATAATTAGAAGAAAACAACGGAAAAGTATGGTTATCAAACTTCAACAAAAGGCACAATCATACTTCTGTAGTTTATCAGATACTTTACTTTTGAGTTAGTTAACTGAGCAAATAAATTAAACGATGGTGTAAATGAGGCCAGTTTTCACATCTAAAATGTTCTTGAACAGATTCTAATCTGATTTACAGCTCAATATGATCCCATTTTGATTCTGAGATCTGGATTAAAAATGTGTAGAATCTATAAGCTAATTTTTCATGCAATGTGGGTGTAGAACAAACCCTTTTAACCCTTTTCTTTGTCATTTTATAAATTCATAAATTAATGTAGTGTCGACTATTGCTCAGAACTGGTAATGATATGAATGGACTGAGAACAGATGTACCTTTGTTTATTGTATCCACCGGATAGCATCTGGTGGATACTATGGATTTCGCTTCGTTACGCCGCCGCCTCCACAGTGTGTAGAGAGATTTCACCGTTACCGCTCTAACGAAAAAAATATTATAGCTAGCCTTCTCAAATTTTCAAGATATATTCATAACCATAAAATCTTGCCTGGGAATATTTTCGGCCTCATTTTAAAAAACAAGATGGCCGCCACAGGCGTTTCTTTGTCAGTCATAAAAAGTGCTTATATCTCCCTTATTATTGGTCCTAGAGTTTTGAGATGGTAAACCAACTTATAGGAAATCATGCGCTGTGCATCCTTTGATGTGGTCAGATTTGACCTTGGACCCCTCCTTCAAGGTCAAACAAGGATAACCAAACTTAAAAGTGCTTATAACTCACTTATTTTTGGTCCTAGAGGTTTGGGATGGTAATCCAACCTATAGGAAATCATGGGCTGGGAATCTTTTGATGTGGTCTGATTTGACCTTGGACCTCTCCTTCAAGGTCAAACGAGGATAGCCAAACTTAAAAGTGCTTATAACTCACTTATTATTGGTCGTACAGGTTTGCGATGGTAAACCAACTTATAGGAAATCATAGGCTGGGAATCTTTTGGTGTGGTCAGATTTGACCTTGGACCCCTCCTTCAAGGTCAAGTGAGGATAGCCAAACTTAAAAGTGCTTATAACTCGCTTATTTTTGGTCCTAGAGGGTTTGGGATGGTAAACCAACCTATTGGAAATCATGGGCTAAGAATCTTTTGGTGTTGTCAGATTTGACCTTCAAGGTTAAGCGAGGATAGCCAAACTTAAAAGTGCTTATAACTTGCTTATTATTGGTCCTAGAGGTTTGGGATGGTAAACCAACCTGTAGGAAATCATGGGCTGGCAATATTTTAGTGTGGTCGGATTTGACCTTGGGCACCTCCTTCAATGTCAAATGAGGATATCCAAACCTAAAAGTGCTTATAACTTGCTTATTATTGGTCCTAGAGGTTTGCAAAGTGAAAACAACCTAAAGGAAATCATGGGCTAGGAATCTTTTGATGTGCTCAGATTTGACCTTGGACCCCTCCTTCAAGATCAAACAAGGATAGCCAAACTTAAAAGTGCTTATAACCAATGCTTATTATTGGTCGTACAGGTTTGGGATGGTAAACCAACCTATAGGAAATCATGGGCTGGGAATCTTTTGATGTGGTCTGATTTGACCTTGGACCTCTCCTTCAAGGTCAAACGAGGATAGCCAAACTTAAAAGTGCTTATAACTCACTTATTATTGGTCGTACAGGTTTGCGATGGTAAACCAACTTATAGGAAATCATAGGCTGGGAATCTTTTGGTGTGGTCAGATTTGACCTTGGACCCCTCCTTCAAGGTCAAGTGAGGATAGCCAAACTTAAAAGTGCTTATAACTCGCTTATTTTTGGTCCTAGAGGGTTTGGGATGGTAAACCAACCTATTGGAAATCATGGGCTAAGAATCTTTTGGTGTTGTCAGATTTGACCTTCAAGGTTAAGCGAGGATAGCCAAACTTAAAAGTGCTTATAACTTGCTTATTATTGGTCCTAGAGGTTTGGGATGGTAAACCAACCTGTAGGAAATCATGGGCTGGCAATATTTTAGTGTGGTCGGATTTGACCTTGGGCACCTCCTTCAATGTCAAATGAGGATATCCAAACCTAAAAGTACTTATAACTTGCTTATTATTGGTCCTAGAGGTTTGCAGTGAAAACAACCTAAAGGAAATCATGGGCTAGGAATCTTTTGATGTGCTCAGATTTGACCTTGGACCCCTCCTTCAAGATCAAACAAGGATAGCCAAACTTAAAAGTGCTTATAACCAATGCTTATTATTGGTCGTACAGGTTTGGGATGGTAAACCAACCTATAGGAAATTATGAGCTGAGAATCTTTTGGTGTTGTCAGATTTGACCTTGTACCCCTCCTTCAAGGTTAAGCGAGGATAGCCAAACTTACAAGTGCTTATAGCTTGCTTATTATTGGTCCTAGAGGTTTGGGATTTTAAACCAACCTGTAGGAAATCATGGGCTGGCAATATTTTAGTGTGGTTGGATTTGACCTTGGGTGCCTCCTTCAAGGTCAAACGAGGATATCCAAACCTAAAAGTGCTTATAACTTGCTTATTATTGGTCCTAGAGGTTTGCAAAGTGAAACCAACCTATAGGAAATCATGGGCTAGGAATCTTTTGATGTGCTCAGATTTGACCTTGGGCCCCTCCTTCAAGGTCAAACAAGGATACCCAAATTTAGAAGTGCTTATAGCTCGCTTATTATTGGTCCTAGAGTTTTGTAATGTGAAACCAACCTATAGGAAATCCAACCTATTTGAAATCATGGGCTAAGAATCTTTTGATGTGGTCAGATTTGACCTTGGCCCCCTCCTACAAGGTTAAACGACAATAGCCAAACTTTAAAGTGCTGATAACATGATTATTATTGGTCCTAGAGGTTTGCAATATGAAACCAACTTATAGGAGGTCATGGGCTGGGAATCTTCTGATGTTTTCAGATTTGACCTTGGGCCCCTCCTTCAAGGTCAAATGATGGTTCACTGGCTGTGGTGAGTTGTCTTTTCGGTGGATACAAATTTGCATCAGTTCTCCAATGCGTAGGTCTAGTTAAATACATGTAATCTAAAAGATTTGAAAATAGATTATTATCCCATTGTTGTTAGCTTACGCATGGGTCAAACATGATTTCTAAAACTATGTTAAAATACTTTTAGAGCTTCCCATGCAAAAGTACATTAAACAAGAGCACCTGTAGAGTGCATACCTCCACCAAAGTATGTAATAATAAATAAATGGAAAATACAGATTATCTTTTATGCATCCAGATGTGATTCAGATAAGTCTCAAAATTTAATTGGAGATATTGGATCAAAACCATCTAAAAATATTTTGATGGAAAATTGTCCTCATTTCTATTAATTTCTATGACATTAATTTGAAAAGTCCACAAACAGCCACATTTCTTTCAGTTATCCCAATTCTCACCAGCAAACAATCACAAGTGTAAACCAAACCACATCACAAAAAACCCTTCCCTGACCCCCCGGCTATCTCCCGTGTCCAAGTTTTTCTGTTTTCATATGAATCACAAAAACCAACATTTGGATTTGTGATCTGGAAGGGTGAAATATTTTTATAATCCTGGAGTGGGAAACCTCACAACCGATTGTATGGATGTGGTGACAGAAACAAAGGGACGGATGAGCTTTTTATGAAGTAGGGTCACATCAGAGCACCCAAATGAAAGATTGCAAGAACTCCTTTAAGTAGACCAGACAATACAATCCAACATTTCAGCTAGCGTTTGTCATTATTTAAAGTAGTCTGTTCAATTAAACAGAAATAATGGCATTGTTGGGTTTTTTTTCTGTGGTTAAGTAAACTGTAATAGTTAATATTTACCAGCTGTAAATGACTTAGATTTAGCCAACAACACATTAAAAAGGTTAAGTATGATGAGCTGAGAGATTACAATATAATAGTACCTGGGTGGAGGGTTTGTTGCCCATCAAACCACTTGTCTCCCTTCTTTTTAATTTTAAGGTGTAATATAACCTCTGACAGGTTTATAGCTTAAGAAAGTCTTACAAATTTATTTTGTTGTTAATCATTAGGAAATTATAAATCAACAATATCCTGATGAAACTGCTAAAATGTTGTACAAATGACCATAATCTTCTTTGTTTGAGGCTGCTTTTGATTGTGCTTTATTAAAAGGAACATAAGTATATAGAACAAACACAAATCAATAGACTCAAAATATTGCTGTATATTTCAAGAATAAAATATTTTTTTTTGGTGATGTGGTCCTTACAGTTAATGTATTTCATTTAAATGTGACTTTAAATATGTTCTCAGATGTGATATATTGATAACTGTGTTGCCTAAATGGTCACAATATTATATATTTCAAATATTTTAATCACTTACCAATTCATTTTGGGACATGAACCATATGTTACCTTTAAAAACATCTTCTTTTGGCCCTTTCCATTAAGCTAGGTTTGGTTCTTCTTAGAAACTTTGAAACAGTCATAATGTAATTTAATTACAATTATACAGGTAATTTCTCACCTGTATAATTGTAAGTAAGTTTAACTGTGAAATAGCAATCTTTCATTACCAATAATAAGGAACATATAATGCTGTTTCAGTATGATTTGATCTTGAAACAGGGGTCAAAGGTCAAATTCAATATTTACAAAAGATTTGCAGGCCATGACTTCCTATTGGTTGTTTTCAAATGTTGAACCCCAAGGACCAATAATAAGGGAAATATAAGACCTTTTAGTATGTGACCCCACTTGACCTTGAAGCAGGAATTAAAGGTTAAATTTGACATTTGCAAAAGATTAGCAGACCATGACTTTGACTTATCTATTCAGATTAATCTATCCCCCTCACAGTTTACTCCCCATCAGACTCTAACATTGACATAGACTTCATCTGGCAATTGGATTACACTTCTTGGACATCAGTACCTTAGAGGGTGTGTATACCAATTTGGTGCTTTATAAATACTTCATTCATTCACTACATTCATTAATGACTTCTTATAGGTTGTTTTTTTACATTCCGAAGCCCTAGCATTAATAAAAAGGGAAATAAATGGCCTTCTTAGTATGATGACCCCTCATGACCTAGGAGCAGGGGTAAAAGGTTAAATTCAACATGTGCAAAAGATTCACGACCCTGAATTCCCACAAATAGATTTCACATTCTGAACGCCTGGAACCAATGATAGGAGAGATATAAGGATTTTGTAATACGATTACCCCCATTTGACCTTACTGATGTAATATGGCAGCCAGTTTTTCAAAATGAATACAAAATTACTCTCAGGCAAGCTTTCCTAGACACATACATATTGAACAAATGTGTGAAGTTATCTGCAATATTTTAAGTTTTATAGAATATTTATGATTTTGAACAATTGACTATGGTGGCCATTTTCCTTTTGGGCCAAAATTTTTTACAGATATGTTTTATTACCCATAAACAGTCCCTGCAAATTTAAAGACATCTTCAGAAATGAATGAGACACAGAGATTAATGTAAAAACATGACGAAAGGAATCACGTACAGAATACATTTCATAATCTCCAGGCCTTCAATATTATGCTTTTAGCCACAACCCTGATGCAAGGCCACATTCTGCGCCCTTGCCATATTTTGCACCCTTTCTTTGATCTTTTAGGGGTGTATTATACAACAGTCAGATCTTACATCGCTAATAATGGGGGATAAAGAACATTGCAGAATTTGACTGCCGTTATTTAGACCCTCATCAGAAGCTACATCCCTATTGGACCATGCTGAGTGATCATTAATTAATTAGATTGCAATAAGTTTGGGATTGATAATCACTTTATTTACATAGTAATTTCTTTATTTACTTCTATATCCATGAACAATATGTCGAACTCATACTGATATATGTTTTAGGCCCCAACTTGGGATCGGGAACATCTCAAGATTGTCCTCGCACAAACGTGTGATCTTGAGTTGAATCAGACATCTTGAGATTGTGCAGAGCATCTCAAGTTTAGGCTGCACAAACTTAAGATATGATGTTACACCACTGATCACTGTAATCAGGAAAAGGATTCTATCCTACTGTACTTATGTGTTAAATGGGAAGCTATTTGATAAGCTAATCAAAGGGTTTAGTTAGAGCCATGCGTTGCCTTGTCTTTACCTAGATTATTAATTGCACTTCAAATATCGTTGCTGTGTGATCTGAGGTTTCCCTATTTATATATTATTAAGTGCACTTCTAAAAGTGTGGTTGTGTTGTCAAATGTATCCCTTGTAGCTTGCATCATACTTTATAGTCATTGATATCAATACTTACATGAGCTTTTTTTAAATGTTTGCTAAATCATTTGTACAACTTGCAAATAAGGTGGAAGCAAGTGTAAGTGCTGATTTGATGCCAGATATTACACTGAACCAGTTAGTTAACATCTTGTTAAATTGAACACATGAAGCAGCATTATTGCAAACTGAAAAATATATGCATTTTCACATTTATCTTGTAACATAGCAACTTTAAAAATGATAAGCCACTGCTTACCTAATCAAAAGCCTTTTCTAAATCAATAAATGATGCAAAACTCAGTTTAGATTTGGCAATTTTATGTGCTGTTATTTTAGTTAGTTTATACATATATATTAATAAATATGATTTTTTGTAGTTATACAGAAACAAAAGTCAAAGGGTTCATAATAATTCCAGAACAATTGCAATTATAACTGGTGATTACTAACTCAACCAGTGAGAAAATCACCTTATAGACCAGTCAATAATTTCAACCAGTCATCTATTACTAGATCTCCATTGGGTGGCCAGTCACAACCCTAGGCAGATATCATGAGTTTATGCAGCCCAAACTGGAGATTGGACCCCTGTCTGGAGATGTTCGCCTCAATTCCAGACTGCAACTTTATGCAAGAACAATCTCCAAATGGTACTTGTTGATGTTCAACGTATATATACTGGTGTATTTACGTGTTTGTTACATTATACTGATAAAATAGACTTAATTTTGCATTCAAAAATATCTGCTTTAAAAGCTACTATGAAAAAAAAAATTTTAAAAAGGAAAAAAAAATCCAATACACACTACTTTAAATACTTGTAACTAATTGTTGTAGAGAATGCTGCTAATCATCGCTTGACATACTTAAAATCGAATAGTTATATTGTTCCAAGGTTGGTATATATATATTTGCAAATGCATTAAAATAAAAGCTGAAAATGTAAACACCTTCTATTGGAAAAATATATAAATATATTCATTTTTTCACAGAAAAATCTAATTTTGTAGTAGTTTTTAAGTCTAGTTTTAGTTATTTTCGAGGATCCAGTTCACTTTTTTAACTCGAGTTTTAAACTGAATTGTTTCGTTTCCGAGTAACCAAAGGATCATTGCAACCCTTGTTTGAATGTAAAGTGAATTGTTTCATTTCCGAGTAACCAAAGTATCGTTGCAACCCTTGTTTGAATGTAAAAGTCTAAACCCAAGTTGTCAAAAAGCAAAAACTAATCCTTGTTCACTTCACACCTCCGTTTATCTATACAGGTATCAAATACTGTTGGTAACACAATATCTTCATCAAAGAAGAACTATATTATCAGAAATTGATAGATCAACATTAAATATATATAAATACATTAAATCAACTCCACAGCCTAATTGTAGATCGCTCATTTATCTTCTGTACCGGTACTTAAAGTACCATTTTGAAATATATATATTTTAGCTTAGCAGAAACCTTTGGGCAAATGAAAAACAAGTGTGAGAAAATTTTGAGGAACGGGTGACAACCCTACAGAGTGAGTTTTGCACTAGTTGCAATCTCCTTAACTCAAAATTAGTGAGTCATAAGAACATGGAATTGCAGTAGTCCAATCTGCTGCTCACCAAAGCATTGACTAGAAGAACTGATGTTTTAAGGTCTAGAAGGGGGTGAATTCTGTAGAGGTCTCTTGCATGAACTCTAGTGGACTTTATGACCTGTGACACATGGTCAGAGAAGGTGAAATTGGAATCAAACATCACTCTGACGTTCTTGACCTGTGACACATGGTCAGAGAAGGTGAAATTGGAATCAAACATCACTCTGACGTTCTTGACACTTTGTGCTGGTGAGACCTGATCACCAAGAATATTGATTGGAAAGTGAGTAAGGAGTTGTTTTTCGAACCTATAAAAATGTCAGGGTTTTATCAGGGTTGAAGTTTAATTTATTTGTGAACATGAAATTTTGGATGTCATTTAGGCAATTGTTTAGTTTTTGTATACAGTGAGAAAAATTTGCTGGAGAGAGTGAAATGTATAACTGGGTGTCATCGGCCTAGAAATGGTAATTAATGCTACTGTGAGATTGAATGATGGAGCTGATTGGGGTTGGTGTAGAGCAAAAAAAAGAATTGGACCAAGGACGGAGCCCTGGGGGACCCCATACTGGAGGGCAACAGGATGTGAGAGTGTGCTGCCTACCGAGTGTTTCCTTCCCGACAGGTATGATTTGAACCAGCCGAGTCCCAGTTCGCTGATTCCATAGTAAGCATTAAGTCTGTCCAGGTTTAGATTTAGATTTATTTGTTGTTTTACGTTGCGTTCAACAGGCAGGGTCATATTGCGACGGGTAGTTTACAGGTGGAGGAAACCAGTGCATACTGCACTGTAAACCACTGGGCATCAGCAAGTAACTACCAACTTTCCAACATGAAGCGCCCGGCCCAAGATTCGAACCGGCGGCCTCAGAGGTGCGAGGCGAGAACTCTAACCACTACACCACCGAGCCCCCTTTAAGTCTGTCCAGGAGAATGATGCGGTCAGTGGTATCGAAAGCGGCGGAGAGATCTCGAAGGGTGAGGGCTGTAACAGACCCTTTGGCCATATTGATAACTATATCATTCTGAATATAAAGGAGGGCACTTTCAGTAGAATGGTGTTTTCTATAAGCCGATTGGAAGGCAGTTATCAGGCTGGCTTCATCAAGGTGAGTTTGTAGCTGGGCTCATAGAAATCGCATAAAAAAGCTAAACTAGACATCTGTTATAAAACAGTCTTTTTTTTTGTTTTGTTTTTTTTTCTTTTTTTTTATTGCCACAAAACAATGTTACATATGTTTACAATAACACAAACTGTAAAAATTAATAGACTAACATAATATATCAATAATATTTACTTTCAGGCTTCAAAAATCTAAAAGGAAAATAGAAAAGAGCAGAAACAGAAAAACTCAAGATCTCAAGATAAAGATAAAGCAGGAAGATGCACATTCACATGTAGACATTTATAAAATTGTTAAGCTATTTCAGAGAATCAAACAAGATTTTGTATCTTTCATTAAAAGTTGACAATTTTCCTTGTTTGATAAAGATTCCCTCCTCTAACTTCAGATTCCAAGTCAAATTCTGCAAGAAATTGTTCAAGAACAATTCTTTATTGTTCTTTTTACATTTATAAATAAAGTTTTTCCCTGTCAACAACACAAAGTTAATTGGAAACCAGTATTTTGGCTCCGCATTTATAACCCCGAATAGAATTTCTAGAACAGTGAAATTAAATTTGCTGGATAACAACTGGCTCAGCCACTTATTAACATGAGCCCAAAAAGTTTTAGAATCACTGCAAAAGTAGAAATAATGTTCAAGATTATCTGTTTTTTGACAGATATCACAGAGAGGGGAATTTCTTATATTCCAATTAAAGAGATTGTAGTTACAAGAAAATACTCTGTGAAGTATTTTATATTGAAAAGTTATCAGGTAGGCATCATTCATAATTCTAAAAGGTAATAGATAAACAGGTTTCCAGTCTAGAGTTTCTAAAAAGGGATAATACTCAATCCATTTACTTTGACTCTTGGGAGGACTATATTCAAGGGCTAAGTAATAAGAATAAATCTCTGAGCTTTTAATTTTACTTATGTCAGTGAGGCACTTATTAGGAATGTTAATGATTTTTGCAAGGGAGATATTCCCTGCATATTTGTGTACAGACTTTAATACAGATGATACTGTACATACAATTTGATTATAAAGCATACATGGTACAGTAGTATTGAATAAACCTTCTGAATAATTTTTAGATTTGATGGTTTTGCTTTGGCTGTCCCAAATATCTCTAACAGTGATGAGTCTTAAACCAGGATTTTGTTCGGCCTGAATTGATATTGGTGCATTGCCTACTAAAAATGCGGGTTATCAAAATTGGTTCTTGAATAAAGCTATCCATACTGTTTAAGTTTTCAGCAGAAAATGGAACCAAATGTCCAGCAAATTGTCATAGAAACTGGTCTTGATATTTTTCCTCAAATTATGAAAAAATTGCTTTTTCAGCAAATTACTTTTATCCAATCCCATCAATACTGAAGCTAGAAGTTTCCATTTTGCATTGATGTCATTACAATACCTTTTAACCCACATGATTTTTGCTGTTTCAACAATATGTTTAACAGATACCATTTTTAAACCACCAAGGTCACGGGGCAGCTGTAAAGTGCACTTTGAAACCAAATGTTTCTTATTCCAGATGAATTCAAAAAGTAATTTCTCTATGTCAGACAAAAGCTTCTGACTGAAGGTTACAGAAGAGGCAAGTTGCAAAATGTGTTGGATGACCAGAGATTTAACAACTGTTATTTTTCCCTGTAGAGTTAGGCATCGTGGGGACCAGGAGTTTAGGATTTTTTTAATAACAGTCATTTTTTCATTTATATTTAGGTGCGAGGCCTCAGAAGTGTTGGATGAAAACCAAGTACCTAATGATTTGAACGGTTTGGATGTCCATTCAATGCCAATGTATTTGTCTTGGTAGACTCTATTGGTATCAGTTACTGCCAAAAAAGCAACAGTTTTAGATTTATTTAATTTCAAACCAGCATACCTGTAAAATTCTTCAAAGATTGCTATTGCACTTGAAACTGACTCGGTGCTTGACAAAAAGAGAGTCAAATCATCAGCCAATTGACAGAGTTTTATACTTTGGCCATTAAGTTTTATACCATCTATCTTATCAGAGCTTCTTAATACAAGAGCCACAATTTCAGCTATCAACAAAAATAGCAAAGCGCTAATCGGACAACCTTGTCTTATATCTCTTGACAGTTTAAAAAAGGGGGATGAATAGCCATTATTGGTCACACAACTCTCAGAATTTTTATATAATATTGAAATCCATCTTTGGAAATTGTGTCCAAAGCCATAGTATCCCAGGATTTTTGCCAAGAATGACCACTTCACAGTGTCAAATGCTTTTTCAAAGTCAGCCAATAAGATAATGCTGGGAAGATGGTTAATTTTACAGTACTCTATGATATCAGAAATTAGTCGTGTATTCTCTCCGCAAAGTCTGTCTTTCATGTATCCTACTTGATCAGGGCTTATGATTTCACTTAATACTGGTTTTAATCTATTACTTAAAACTTTGGCTATAATTTTATAGTCTGTGTTTAAAATAGAAAGTGGACGCCATGACTTCAAATCTGTTAAGTCTTTGTCTTTTTTAGGAATGAGGGTTATTACACCATGCTTTTGGCTTTCGCTTAATTCACCTTGCTTAAAGGCAAGTATAAAGCTCTTATACACAGAGTGTCCTATGTCAGGCCAAAACATTCTGTAGAACTCAGCAGGGATGCCATCTGGACCAGGGGTTTTATTATTTGCCATACTACTAACTGCTGTTTTAACTTCTTCAAATGTAATAGGTAGATCACAAAGAAACTTGCTATCATTTGAAATAACTGGGACATGAACCTTATTTAAATAAGAAATAATATCCAGTTGAGACATTGTGTTCCCATTACTTGTTTCAGTATAAATTTGCGAAAAATAACTTTTTTGTAAATCTAAAATTTTTTGAGGATCAAAAATATGCTTACCGTTGTGCTTTAAAGATCTAATATGTTTTATGTTATACTTTACTTTTTCGAGACTGAAAAAGTATTTGATTGGCTTTTCAGATTCATGTATTTTTTGGCATCTCGATCTTATCATAGCACCCTTTGCAAGCTCGTCATAATACTCATTCACTTGTGTTTTTATGAGAGTGTATTCATCCAACACTTCTGCTGTGGGAGAAATTGATACTTTTTCTTCCAATTCATTTAACTGCTTTGTTAAGTTTTCAAAATCTTTTCTTTGTATCTTTCGTTTTTTAATTGAATAAGTTATGCTTTCTGATCGTATTTTACATTTAATAAAATCCCAAATTAAGGATTCTTGTGTTAAGTTTTTTGCATCAGAAATAGAGTCTTTTAACACCTTTTTCATAAATTCAATGTACTCTTTATCTGTTAATAATTTAACATTTAATTTCCACATTCCTTTACCTCGTTTTTGTTGGTCAAGAAGAGATAACTGAATATGAAGAAGACTATGGTCTGATTTTATACTGGGCTTGATATCTGTAAGAGTTGTAATGTAACCCATACTGCTACATATGAAAAAGTAATCTAGTCGTGTCTGCTTGTAACCGAATTTAGTTTTTTCTCGACGTGTGTAGCGGACAGTGTCTGGATGTTGAATCCTCCAGATATCAACAAGATTATGCATCTCCATTATTACTGACAGTTTTTTACTGTAACCCAGGTTTTTGCTGCATTCTATATCTGCAGGAAAAGTATCCAAACTGATATTAAAATCACCCCCTATGATAACATTATCACCAGTATAGTTTTCTAAAGTGCTGCAGACAGAATTTGCAAATGCTAATTGTTCTTTTCTTTTATCGATGGTGGGTGCATAAATATTCAGAATTACAAGATTCAATTCAGAAACCATACAGTTAAGGGGTAACATTCTTCCATCATTATCTCTTTCAATGTTTGTGATATTAAAATTTATTTTACTTGAAATTAAAACTGCTGCTCCCCGACTGTTGGAAGCACCATGAGAGAATTCAATCGTTCCATCCCACATAGATCGCCACTCGCCCTCTTTTTCAGGAGATGAGTGAGACTCTTGTATGAGAAAGATACCAGGTTTTTTCTCGTTTAACCAAGTAAAGACTGCTTGTCTTTTCTTTTTATCACCCAAGCCTCTTGCATTTAAGCTATAAATGTTAAAACTATCTCTTGCATTATCCATTACCTAATTTATAGATACTCAAGTTTGACATGTGCACCTTCCTGTGAATTTCTAGATACGTGTTAATGTTAACTTCTTCTGAAAAAGAAAAATACATTAGAGCCATTAATGACATAAATGTTTCTTCACTGGCAATTTGAAAATAGAACATATGTAAACTATATACACAAGATGCGGTTAACAAAAAAAGCATGATGTCTAAAGGAGAACAAAAAAGAGATGGGATGTTTTTCAACACGAGAGTTTTCAAGTGTTGAAACTTTTTTGTTTTGTTTTGATGATGGGATTAAACATTGTTTTTCACCTCTCTAAATTTCAATGAATTACAATTTGTCAATAGACATAACATTATAAAACAGAACTATTTTGCCAAACTCTTCAAAAAATCAATACAAATGGTAAATTGCAAATATTTACTGATAATTTAAAAACAGAGCCAATTTGTTTATCAATAGTCATAACAGTATAAAACAAAACTATGTAGTAAGACTCTTCAGAAAGATTAGTATGAATGGTAAATTTCAGATATTTACTGATAATTTAAAAACAGAGCCAATTTGTTTATCAATAGTCATAACAGTATAAAACCAAACTATGTGGTAAGATTCTTCAGAAAGATTAATTTTGATGGTAAATTTCAAATATTTACTGATAATTTAATAACAGAGCCAATTTGTTTCATTACCATAAACAATAGTATTGAAATAATAATAATAATGCAAATAATAATGTTACAACACAAATAGGGCTCATATTTTTCATAAGTCATCTTAATTCACAAAATATGTTAGCTTCTAGAAAAGTTAACAAGAATGAACATTAATATACTTCAATTTCGTACAGATATATGCAATCCTTGTTCATTTTAGAGCAATTAAGTACTGACAGATACATTTTTTATATCTGTTAAGGTTCTACAACAAATATACACAAGGTATTCACATAATGTTAACGCATATACAGATAAAATTTATTTCATAAGTAGCTGCAATACCCAACAAATATTGGCAAAAGAATACTCATTCAGAGTCAAAGAAAAAGCCAAATGTTTCTATTTAATGAATGTTACTTGTTTATGCCTAAAATATGCTGTTTTTTATTGATATCTAAAATTAGTGAAAAACAATTTTCCAGATAAGTTAAACAATTCGACTGGCTGTAAGCAAACTCTACTGCATATTTTTGTCTGGCTAACTAAGTATATAAGGTAACTATAGCAATTTAGAACAGATGTCTCTGAATCTCATTTAGTTTAAGGCATTTAAGTAGTAAGGCTTCAAAGAAATATAAAGTGTATTGTAAGTATTGTATTGTGTATTGTAAAGTATATTGCGTACAATATATTTTATGTATTAATTTCAGCTGTGTTAGGAAAGCTGACTGACACTAAAAGCAAACAGTAAATATACACAGTATATTGACATAATGTTGCCAGATACTCTAATAAAATTTATCCAATAGACACCATGTCACACAGCATGCAATACAAAGAAAAGGTTTTAATACTACACATTATTCTCCAGCTAGCCAAATTTATATGGTGACTGGCAGTTTAGTGCTTATGTCCCCAAATCTAATTCATTTTATAGCATTTAAGTTCTTAAGTCATCAAAATAATGAGAAAGGTATAAGTTTATTGTATACAATACATTTTTTGTAATAATTTCAACTGCGTTATTAAAGCCGACCACCAGATATATACAGTATATTTATGTATTGTTTCCAAATACAAAAATAAAATTTATGGAGTAGCTATTACATCCAACAAGTATCAGCAGAAGAAATCACATTCAAATCAAACAAACCACACACACAAAAAAACATTTCGGGACAGAAATCTTCAAAACAATGTGAAATATATAAAGTATATTGCATACAATATGGTTTTGTATTATTTTCAAAAGCTGTCCAACATATTCTAACCTAATTCAGTTTTTAGCAATTAAGTACTAAAGTCTTCAAAATAATGTGAAATGTATAAACTATATTGCATACCCACCAAATATAAGCTGAAGAAAAATCAACCAGACCCAAGAAAAGGGTCAAAAGTTTTCATTTTGATGGATGTTACTTGTGAGTGCTTAAAAATATGCCATCTTTATTTAAGTTACTATATTTAAAACTGATGAGAAAGAGACATTTCTTTAAATATGCTAAGCAATTCACCCAGCTATAAGTAACTTGTTTTAGATTTTGCACATCATTTTGTAAGTCAATACCATGCTATAGATGAAACTAGAAATTCTTTTTAAGAGTTGACATATTATAGCCCAGATAACTATGTTTACAAACAACTAACATTATTTTGATATATTAATATGAATATTAGTTGATATAATTCCATTGGTTTATATTTCCTGCTGAACAGATACTTGAACAAATTTAACCTCATTTTAACTTGTCACGGATTTCAGTAAGTATGGAACCCAGTTTGTTGCTACCGTTCCATAAATCTGGTTTCCAAATGTTCACATCTTGCAACGACAGTCCCACCCCCCAGTATCTGTCAAAAGGGTTGGCTTCAATCAAAATATTCTTCTTGGTACTCTTTAAAAACTCAGCAAGAACCTGGTTCTGTGTAAACTTGGCCCCCACAGCTGATTTCATTATCAGGTCTCTGTGTGCTTTCCATACATCTGGTTTGAAGTTGTGCACCCTTTTTCCTAGGGTCTTTGTGTCTGCTGAGTCATGACATCTCAAAATGGCATTGGCAGTCTGTGTGTCATTGAAGAGGGTTGCCTTTTTATGCATCAGACATTGTTCCACAGAACGGTAAGTCACTCCATCATGTGTAAAAACACATGGGTAGTGGTTTGACAGCTTTGAGTGTTGCGAGAAGAAGGCGGTCATATTTTCTTTTGTTACTGTCATAAGGTTGTCTGGTCTTAAGTGGGCAGGCAGTTTATTAAGCTCATCGACTGAGTAAAGCTTGCCATTAAGTAATAATTTGTCCCTCTGTAGCCTTGCTTTGTATGAAGTAGAATTGTATACAGCTTTTAGTACAGGTGTGAACATCTTGCGTCTGTATAACACTTCCTTTGGATAATCTTTCACAACAAGAATCCCCTGCTGTTTAAATCTAGTTTTCTCTTGTAACACACGTTGTCGATCCTTGTAGCTTAAAAACTTTACCAGGATTGGTGATTTTGCTTGATTCTTGTTTCCCAGTCTGTGGGCATGCTCTATGTGGTGCTCTTCTAGATGAATGTCGAATCTTTTACAAAGTTCTAATACACGTGACTCACAATTTTCACCAGTTGGCCCATCAGCAACATTAATAAATTTTAGGTTATTGCGTCTACTGTACCCCTCCATTGCGATTATTCGATCCTCAAGTGTACTACACCTAGCCTCTGACTTTTCCAGCTTGTTTTTTAAGTCTATGTTTTCTTTTTCCATTTTGCTCATTCTTTCTGACAGGGATGTGATCTCATCTAGTTTTTCTGTGGTAAATTGTGCTGAAGCTTTTAGGTCATCCAGGTCTGCAATCACTGGAGCCATTGTCTCTTTAAGAAGTGCTCTCATGGCAGACAATGTCACAATGTTTTCTGGGGATGTTGGGGAGACCGAGTCAAAGTCTCTTTTTAGGGCTTTAGAGAAATTTGGCTGTGAACTACATCTCCTACCTCCACGTAGGCTGCTGATAATGTTTTCCCTTGGCATCTTTTAATGAAATAAAAGTTACTGTTTTACCTTCATGTAATAATAACAGTTTATATAATATTTTCACATAACCTAGCAGGTCTAATCCAATTATTCAAACAGTCTTTTGCAAAACTAGAATTTCGGCCGCCATATTGGAATATTATTTTATGGTAAACCTTATGGTAAAACTACAGGCCTGTTTCAGGGCTGGGCTTCATATCAAAACTTGTTGAACGTGTTGTTGCTTCTCCATTGAATGACCATGTCAGTGTGAACGGACTAGAGAATGTCAGGCAGTCTGCCTATAAACTAGGTCTCTCAACTGAATCTGCATTGCTTTCAATTAAGAATGATGTTCATCTGGCTTTGCTAAAGGTGAGGCTACTGCTGTCGTTCTCTTGGATCAATCAGCAGCGTTTGATACTATTGATCATGATACGCTTCTTGATTCTCTCAGCTCCTGGTTCGGTGTCAGCGGGGTTGTCCTCAACTGGTTCATGTCTTATCTCTCAGACCGTGTACAGTGCATTAAGATAGAGTCAATTTTATCTGATGCCAAAAAGTTATTGTATGGTGTGCCTAAAGGCTCTGTTCTGGGGCCAATCCTTTTTTCACTCTATACCACTCCGCTGAGTAAAGTCATACAGAATCATCCTGGTATTAGTTTCCAGTTCTATGCTGATGACACACCATTGTATGTACATCTCACACATAAAAATGCTGCCTCAGCCCTTGATAAACTGTCACGCTGCCTTGAAGACGTTAAGAGATGGCTCTCTACAAATAAGCTTAAGCTAATTCCTGATAAGACCGAATTCAATGTGTTTGGCTCTAAGTTTCAGCGTGAAAAACTTAATCACTCCTTCCCAGTCAATATACTCGGTAATCTTATATCACCAGTAGATGCAGTTAGGAACCTTGGTGCCTGGTTTGATTCAGATTTCTCATTCTCTTGCTATGTTATCAAAGTCTGCAAGGCTTGTTTTACTAGTGTCCGTTATCTTAAGCGACTCCGAGGACATCTGACACATGAAGCTGCCCTCATGGCTGCCAATGCTCTGGTCGGAAGTCGTCTTGATTACTGTAACTCTCTGTTCAGAGATCTCTCAGCTCTGGATCTGCGCAAACTTCAATGTGTTCAGAACAGTCTTGCCAGAATTGTAGCCAACACCACCAAGTATTCACACATCACTCCAGTTAGAAAAGCACTACATTGGTTGCCGATTAAGTACCGTTCTATCTTTAAGACTGCCATGCTGGTATATAAGTTCCTACACAGTGGTAACCCCAAATACTTTGAACCCTTCCTGATTCCCAGACATAGTGCATATAACACACGTCGAAGTCAATCTGATGGCATATTTCTTGAGGTTCCCCACTTTGCTTCAGTTTTCAAGTCTTGAAAGCATTTTGGACTCAGTTTTGCGTATGACGCACCTATGATTTGGAATGACCTTCCTGACGAGGTCCGTTCTGCAAACTCACTTGCCTCCTTCAGGTCAAAGCTGAAGTCATACCTCTTTGGAAAAGCATATCCACCCTAAATTTCCAATCTCCTGCTTTCTCCGCGGTGCTGACCCCTGCAATGTCTCTGGTTATGAATATTGAACAATGTTTTTTGTGTGTGATGCGCCTTAGAGTCTGTCTTTATGACAGAGATTAAGCACTATAAAAGTCCAATTAGAATTAGAATTTAAACCAGGGAAGCAATATGTTGAATTTTAAAAATTCATAAAAATGTTATTTTTGGCTCGATTTTGACAAGTAATATACCATTTTAAAGCTTAGAGCCCATGGAAACTATCTAGAGGGTTGATGTATCTCATTTAACTGAAGAAAGTCTCGAATTCGTCATCATATATTACTTTATAATTTAAAGTTTTCCTTTAACAAACTTCACAATTAGTGATCCAAATGTGATATATTATTTTCAAGTAATGTCCAAGGCAAGAGATATGTTAAAAAGTTTCAATAAACTACAATTTTTCATCCTTCTATGTTAATTTATTTCAAGAAAATCAATTATTGTGAGTTAAAGGTCTGCTTTTGAGTGCTAGTAAAGATTAAGTGCCATAAAAATTGATTAAAATTAAATGTCTTATGTATACTTTTAGTGACCTCAGCAATTTTAATGGTTATTCTTCTTAGTAACCCACCTAATGACCTTTAGAGGTCACCACTTATTATTACAGATACACAGACACATAGAAGCATGTATATTGCATTACTGTCTTTTAGAGGTACCTGTTTTATGGCACTTTCCTTCATCTTTCTAAGATATTTTAGTATGTTACATTGGACTGTGTGCTTTTTGGCACAGCATACCTTGCAGGATCTCCATTGGATTCACATACAAGCTGTCCCTGGATGCAGCAAAACTCGTGTTTGTTGTGCTGCAAATTGCAGACTTTTCATTCAGTAAATTACACAGTCTTATCATTCTCAACCCCTTCTTTATATCCATTACACTATAACTAACATCTTCTTTCTTCATATACCATTTCTTTTCTTATAAAAAATTGCCATTTTAGGTCTTAACCCCCTGCCTAAATTTTTTAATTCTTCTAGGATCTCTGGCTTTGCCCGTAGTTGGGGTAACCTTGGTTCCCCCTTAGGTCCCATATACAGACACTATAACCCAATTAGTAGTAAACCTCTAAAAGCCAGTATTGCAGTATACCTGTAACAATAAGTAGATGACCTCTGAAGGTCACTAATTAGGTAACTTAGAAGAATAACCATTAAAATTGATAAAATGATAACCATAATGGTATAAGGGTTTGACATGTAAAGTAAGAGGCAACATGCGAGCTCTGGAGGTCACTAAAAGCCTACAGGGATATTTAAACTTAAATGGTATGCTAGTAGATGCTATACAAGTTAAGTATCATAGACAAAGAAATTGCCTGTGCATAGGCATCAAAGCATGACTTAGTAACTCGTGGGAATGACCTCATATCTTGTGGTATTTATTTGCTAACTTGTGGTAATGACATGCTAACTTGTGGGAACGACTTGCTATCTTGTGGGAACAACTTACTAACTTGTGGGAACGACTTGGTAACTAGTGGAAACAACTTTCTAACTTGTGGGAACAACTTTCTAACTTGTGGGAATGACTTGCTATCTTGTGGGAACGACTTGCTATCTTGTGGGAACAACTTACTAACTTGTGGGAACGACTTGGTAACTAGTGGAAACAACTTTCTAACTTGTGGGAACAACTTTCTAACTTGTGGGAATGACTTGCTATCTTGTGGGAACGACTTTCTAACTTGTGGGAATGACTTGCTATCTTGTGGGAACGACTTTCTAACTTGTGAGAATGACTTTCTAACTTGTGGTAATGAGTTGCTAATGCGTGGACACAACTTCTTATCTTGTGGGAACGAGATAAAAAAATGCCAAGGAAACCGTTCTATGTCCCTTCCTGAGCTCCGTAAATAGAAGCATTTGTGCAGCACAAAGTGGATGAGTATCCTCTAATGCTCTTGCATCCAAAGAGGGACAATCAAAAAGCCAAGCGACTAAGCACCTGCTAAGGGAGGATGACTAGTGGGGGTGGGTAAACTAGTCTAAATAGTTAAATCTTGAATGCAATCTAAAGTCTGAATTGGTCTGTTCTGCTCTGACATTAAGTGGGAGTATACCATTCCACTGGTGCAGTTGGGGCCAAACCACTCCTGCCTATGGCCTTTCTAGCCATGAGTAAGGTACCTGATAGTCTATTTGTACGAGTCAGACCACTAGACTTGATGTAATATGATAAAAAAAGAAATTGTGAGCAATTTATTACTTTGAAAAGGATACAATACGAAATGGGAAGCCAGTGGAGTTGTTCTAGATAGGTGTGACATGACTCATTCTATCCAGCCTGAACACAATCAGGCCTGGGGTCAATTAGATTCAAATGTAATGCATTACAATTACATTACATTTGAGTTTGCATGCATTACAATACATTACAATTACTTTATATTTTGGAAAGTAAGGCATTACATTACTTTGGAAAATGTAATGCATTATAGGGCATATAATAGGGGATTACAGTAGTCTAACTGATTAAAACAATAGCATTTGCCACAAGAGCTTTGGACCTTGCAATCTTCTGAATTCAGAATGAGTGAAAGATTGCAGGAAATTACAATAATCCAGTCTGCTACCAACTAAGGCATAAGCCAGAATAATTGGTCTTCTGAGGTCTAGCAGATAACAATTTATGAAAAGAAGTAGTGTTACCTTGAAACAGTATCATTGTGGTTCTTTAAAACCCTAAGACCAATAATAAAGAATATAAGGCCTTCTTTGTGTAATGTCGTAGCTTGACCTTGAAGCAGCGATATAGTTTGTTTTCACATAATGAGGCCCTACTGCCAATATTATGGAAGCTACCAGGCCTTTATAATATGATGACCTCTATTTTATCCCTATTTGCCATTAAACATGTGATATGGCGGCCATTTTGTTTACAAAATGAGGTGAAAATTATTCTCAAGCAAGCTATCTACAAGCCTTATCCCAAATTTGACGAAGCTAGCTTCAATATTTTAAGTTTTATAGCATGTTAATGATTTGCCAACAATCAGCTATGACAGCCATTTGTTTTTCAAAGTGGTACCCAAAATTTTGTAGAGACATATTTTATAACAATAAAAATTCTGTTGAAATCTGCTGAAAAACTCTTTGAATAAAATAATTATAAAGGTTATGTAAATCTATGAGAATTTTATTCTTGGAACCACTAATGTAATATACAGAAATATAGCTATTGTATGTTGCTACAAGCAGCCAGATATTTCTGGCACATAGACAGGGTAATATTTCTGGTCATGCCTTATATTATAAATCCTAAAATGGGTTGATTTAGAGCTGATTTTTCACTCAGCCTGAGTCATATTAGTGATACGAACCCTGGGTATTTTATTTATCAGGTGAAAAGCCTATTATCTGGCCTTCATTTTGCTTTTAACGGATTGAAAATCAATGCAATATTCACTGAGATATTGGCATTTAAAGTATGACCATTTTACAGCATATTTTGATCACAATCACAAGATGCTGTAATATTCCAATATGGTGGCCGTATTTCCCGGAAGTGAGATGCTAATGTCCATTCTAGCTTTTTTTATACGATTTCTATGGCTGGGCTGCTGCTATCCTTTCAAGTATCTTTGAAATAAAGTTTAGATTGGAGACAGGCCTGTAATTTTTGAAAACTTCTTTGTCTAATGCCCAGGTCACACTGTGGCGATGTTTAGTGGCGAATATGCACGATCCTGCAATTCGTCCTTGTTGGTAGCATATTCTTGGTCCATCTTCACTGTTCTCCAACATTCTCCATGGATCGTCATCTGGCTACGACAGTTTCAAACTGTTCAAAACTATCGCCACGCTTCGTCCATTTCTTTGCAATTCTTCACAGATGGTGGTGGGTTTGTCGACTTCGTAGCACCCTCGTACCCCAATTCGCCACTTCGTAGCAGGCTTCTTCATTGTTTGCCAACTTTCCTTTGAAGATTGTCGGCTGAAAGACGAAGAACAAACAATGATATTCACAGCAGGGAAGCCATGCATCGTCACCCATGAAGAATACGCTATGAGGCCCCAGAGATATTCGTTGCTCCTCTCAGCCAATGAGAAGCGAATGTCGCAGTAGTTCATCGGTGATTGGCGAACTGGCTGCGCATGCGAAGAACTGGCTACCAATCAGCTACGACCTTCGTAGGTCGTGTCAAACTGGCTGGAGGCTATAAAAGCAGGGCCCCGCGAACAATTGTCATCACTTGCGAATTTTTCTTCAATGCGAACACATCGACGAACTTTGGATAAATTTTTGGATATATTTCATACAAGAAATATGGTGAAGAGACCTGGACTTGGAAAGAGGAAGAGGGTCACCCTGCCTCCTATTGAAGCATCGGAAGAGCCTGAACAGCCTGAACAGCCAGAACAGCCAGATGAACTGCCTGCCACTCAAGCTTCAGCATCAGACCCAGGGGATATAGCCACTCAGGCCACCCAGCCGGACGACACAGATGACTTGGAAGAGGCCACCCAAGACAGCCAGTCCCAGCGGAGGTTCAAGAAGAAGAGGCTGTTGAGGATGACAGATGGCCAAGAAGATGAGATGGCTGAGTGGCTCAAGAACCATCCAGAAATGTATAACAACGCCAAGAAGGAGTACAGGGATACGGACAGGAAGGAGGCTGCTTGGGCCACCCAGGCCAGGGCCATGGGCCTGGAAGGTGAGTTAGACTAACCATTATGATTTAACCTTTTCATAGTTTCAGGTAATAATTTAAATTGTGATGGAGGTACTACGTGTACAGTAATGTGTCAATGGCCTTATGTTGAATGTTTACTTATTCTGTTAATTTATGTTATTTTGAATTGTACTCTGTTATCATGTGATGTATTAGGCTTCGCCCATTTGCAGATGACACCACAGATGTGAAGCAGTTTAAAACTTAATGTAACCCATTGTTACGTTGACAACCTACCTAATGTGTCCATGTCTCCTCTTCCTTTTTCAGCTATTGACCTGAAGATCTGGTTCAAAGGGATGAGGACAAGGTATGGCAAGCTTACCTCAAAGAAGTCTGGTGACGGGGCAAAGGAACACACAGACAGCTTCCTGGATGACCACATCTCCAGAGTCCCCTCCAGGCAGTCCTGCAATGTAAGTACATTCTCACAGTCTGACTCACCTGGATATCTTGATGTTTTTGCTGCGTTGTGCATTCTTGACTTGTAAACAGAGACTACCTATGGACACAAGTTTGTAGCTGTAACACTAATGTTTTGCAAAAATCTGTAAAGTTTTCTGCAGTGACATAGAAGTTCATACTTCTTACTTCATGGTACCTACCTGAACTGTTTCTTGAACATATATACTATATGCTTACCATGTGTCTTTGTTTTACTGTACTTTCAGTTGAAACCAGCATCCACCACAACTGCCTCTGCCGCAGCCACCTCAGCCTCTGCTACCTGCGCATCTGCTACCACCACTGCCTCTGTCATCACCTCATCGGCCTCTGCTACTTCTGCAACTTCCACCATGCCTTCACACCTATCCACCGACTTGGATCCTGCAGATGAGCCTGTGGAGTCAGGATCACTGGGTGAACCCAGAGTGTGCAGCACTCCTCCTCCAGGTATCAGCCTATCTGTGACTAGTGGCAGGAGAACCACAAGGAGAAGTGCCAGCACTGAGTCAGAGCTCCTGGACAAGATGTGCGAGCAGAGCGACAACAGTGCCCAGATCTCTGACAGGCTGGACAGACTCTTGACATCCATGGAGGCACAGACCAATGACAGGACTGCTTGGGCTGGCTGGATGTCAAGTGCCATGTTGAAGATCCACGAGGACCTCTGGTCAACCAGACCATCAAGGAGTCCAAGCTACTTTCACAGAGGGACATCCAGAGGCAGGAGCTTGATAGGCAGAAGCAGCTGGATGATAGGCAGAAGCAGCTGGACGACAGGCAGAAGCAGCTGGACGACAGGCAGAAGCAGCTGGACAGTATGCAGCAGCAGATGAAGGTTCAGCAACAGCAGCTGCAGCAGCAACTTATGTTCCAGCAGCCGCAGCAACAGTACACCATCACACAAATGCCTCCGCCACCTGCACCTGGGCCCGCAGCTCTAGCCTCCTCTACCCCTTTGCCTCAAGGGTCAGACACCTAGAGCCAGACCACTGTTATTTTTCAGACACCATCGGGGTACCTCTGGACAGTCAGTGAGTTCATCATTTAGCACTTCATCACCAAGTTTGTTATCACAGACACCGAGGGAAGGACAATAGGACTGTCAGACCTAAATTTGTCCGATTTAAATGCGTCATTTGCAGGTATTCCTAGTGTGCCTTCAACACCCATGACACCTATGGCATTACTTAATCAGGATGATTCTCAAGGTTCTTAGGTTTAGTAATAACTTTGTCCCAATAAGTAAATGAAGTCTATAGACACTTAAGATGTAATTTAGGTGAGATGTAAAAAGTAATTATCAAACAGGTGTAAAGTAATTTATTTGTGTATTTTTGCTATGTTTGGCTCAAGTATTACTATGATTATTACTATTATAAACCAGGTTTCACTTTGACAGCTGTTCTTGTGGGTAGTATGTTAACATTAGCTGTTATTAATGCTATATGTAACAAGTTTCACTTTGGCAGCTGTTCTTGTCAGTTGTATGTTAACCTTAGCTGTGAGCTAATGTGTCTGCATTTCTTTATTCAAAAGTACACTTACTATGTTATTGTGATTTGTCCTTTTTGACCTTGTTGGAAGAATAAATTGTTTATGTGATTGCTTGTTTTTCTCATGTTTCAAAAACATTGGCATAATACTTGTTAAGTGTCACATCTTAACATGAAGGATCCCAAAAAAGTGGCCCAGTAGTTACCAAGACCTGTTATGACCCAATGTGAGTGGTTCACTATGGAAGGTTCACAGTTTCGAATGAAATGCAGAAATGTAATATAAACAAATTTTAACATTGGCCACCTGTTAAAATTTGTTTATATTACATTTCTGCATTTCATTATGCTCTGAGTCCAAAGCAATCAGCATTTGGTTGCAGAGTTTCCACCTTGGAGCTGGTTAGATTTCTTAAATTTCCTTCAATTGATTTTTGACCTTTGTGACCTTCTTGCCCCTGTGGTGGCTAAGTTGTGAACTGGTTTGTGTGACCTGTTACATGTTTGACCTGATTTTGTTTCAGACTTGACCTCTTTGACCCTAGTATCAAGATAATACATATATGAAGTACAATATGACAACAACTTTATTGCAATACAAGAACATTGCAACTTTATTTCAACAAGTATATATAACGCCCAATACAAAATATAACACAGATAATGATGCAGCACTGAATCATAAAAATAATTAACACAATACAGTCACTATTGAGAAATGTCCTTGGCATATGTGAAAGTCTCAAATCATGTCTCTTTGCCATGCCGTGGCCCCTACTGGAGCATTATAATAATGCTTCAAATACAGTCTCTGTCTCTTGGCAAACTGTGTATCCCTGTTGCCACCAGCCACATCCTCAATGTCCTGCAAACAAGCACCTTGCCTCCACTGTCCTGGGATAACTCTGTGGTTGTCATCCTCCTCATCACCCAGTCCCTGGTGGATACCTGGATACCTCAGTCTCATGATGTTGTGCAACGTGCAACAGGCCAATACAATAGAGGTAGCAGTCTCTGGATTCTGACTGATGCTGGTGAGGAGACAACCAAATCTGTAGGCCATGATGCCGAACGCATTTTCCACCACCCTTCTGGCACGAGACAGTCTGTAGTTATAGATCCTCTCCTCATCAGGAAGTCCTCTGGCACTAAACGGCTTCATCAACCAGGTCCTCAGAGAGAAGGCATCATCCCCAATGAGAAAATATGGCATATCACGGTCATCACCAGGCAATGGCTCTGCATCAGGTACATCCAAGGTGCCATCAATAACGCCTGAGCGCAAATTGCAGTCATTGAAGATCTATGCATCAGAACTGGATCCATTGGTGCCAACATCCACCCAAAGGAAGTTGTACTTGGCATCCACCAGAGCCAGAAGTATTATGGAATGGAAGCCCTTGTAGTTGAAATAGAGTGAGCCACCATTCTTAGGACACCTGATTGCCACATGCTTGCCATCTATAGCCCCCAGGGTGTGATGGAAATTCCATCTGGAAGGAAATTCTGCAGCAACCTGCTTCCATGCATCACTGGTACGGGGACACTGCATGACTTCCTCACCATATTCTGCCACGATGGCCTCACAAGTCTGTCTTACTATGACTGAGATGGTGTTGTGTGCTACCCTGAAGCCAAACATCAGACTCCTGTACTTCTCTCCAGTGGCCAAGAAACGAAGTGTGATTGCAAGTCTGCATCCAGGGTTGATAGACTTCCTGAACCATGTGTCATATTTCTCAATTCTGGGCCCCACCCTCTGCAAGACCTCTCTGAACATGGCCGGGTCCATCCGGACAAAATTTCTGAAAGACACCACATCCTCAGCCTCCAGCTGCCTCATCAAACGATCATTGTGTCCATAGTCCAACTTCCTGGAGAGCCAGGGCTTCACCGAATACCTCCTGGGCCTTGGTCGATGCCTTCTCTGTCTGTGCAATCACAATCTGATTCTGTACATTTAAATGATGAGCCTCATACAGTTGCTGCAATAATCTGAGTCTCTGTAGATCCATAGCCTTTGATGTACACTGTCCGACGTCTGATGAGAAATGAAGTGAATCCAGATGATCCAGGATGTTTATATAGTAACTGGCATTATCCATGAATTGGTCGTCACTTCTTCTCAGCACGTTCTTCCTCCTTGTCGGGGGCTCGTCACAGCTCACTTGACCCTCCACCATGGTTGTGGCTCAGTGCAAGAATATCTCACAGAAATCGCAACACTTCGCATCAATTTGTACATACTTCTACGAAGTTCGTTTCATGTTTGTCGACGTTCTTCACAGAAACAAGATGTTCTTGACTGGGTGATGAGAACATCGTACCATGATCTTCCACAAGATGAAGATGATGGTAGCCCATGGTAGCCGGATCGAAGTAATTCGTGGATTTTTCCAATTTTAACCACGTGACCACACTTTCCCGCCCTTTCTGTGGTGAACTAACACGATTTCTAAGTCGCAGGAAATCTTCCTATTCGCCAGTTAATTCGTAGTGGCCTCGCCACAGTGTGACCTGGGCATAAGGATGATTTTTTGAGGATTGGGGTTACATGGGCCTGCTTAAAAAATTGGGACACTTACCTTGTTCTAGAGAGGCGTTGATTATTGAAGTGATGGGGGTGATGAGAATGTCCAGATATTCAAGAACAAGAAAAGTGGGCCAAGGGTCAAGGGAACATGATTACTAGGAAAGTCTAGAATGATTTTGGTAACTTGATCTTCAGTTACAGTAGAGAAAGAGGCAAACATGGATGGAGGAGAGTCTGCGGTGATGTATTAGAAATTCAGTGAAGTAGAGAAAATTGAGTGTCTTTTTTCTATTTTTTCTGTAAAGAACTCCACAAATCTGTTAGCCAAAAGCTGAGGGTGATTTATCGATGGGAGGATCTTTGCTGGGATTCTGTCTAACACATCACCCAGGACTTGCCATAATTTGTGTGGGCTGTGGTTGTGGGTTATAGCACTTTCATCCTGAAGTTATTTATTATGTTTCAAAATAACTTCTGCTATCTTTTACTAACATCTAGATAAAATAAAGGGTGCTTTGGAAAAGGGACTGGATAATAGGGACACAAGAAAAAGTGACCACATAGTATTTTGAAAAGGGAAAAAGGGGCACAATATTTTGTTTACAAATTTTAATTCATAGACCTGTCATAACATTAATGGTTAAAATGCTCTGTTGTGGATTTCATTTGAATAACACTATAGTTAATATATCAGAAAAACTTACATTTCACCACAAATTTTTTGATAAAGTAATAACACAAATTAATGGATGAATACAGAATTGATATTACAAAGCTTTGTTTTGTAAGACCTTCAATTTAACAGCACAAATTGTTGAAGTGAACAAATTCTCCACATTCCTAATGCAGTCTAACACAATGCCTAACTCCTGTTAAGAAATCTATAACAGGCGTTTTCCCATTCCTTCTGGACTTACACAAGTACAAGAATATTCCCTTCATATGTTTAGTTGTCTTCTGTGTTCATTTTTCTGGTGGTTCCCCTCCACTTTCTTTTTATATGCAAGATCCCTTTATAACTACCAAACACAATGACCCTTCGCTGGACTGGTTTCCAATTTCATAGATCAGGAAAGGTTGCCCACCAGGAGATTTGGGTCCTTTTATTTTTGATCATTCCTCATCAGTTCAGACAGTTTTTTTTGTTCCTTTGAATGAGTAGCTTTCTGTATCTTTCTAATCTTCCACTTCCACGGTTCTCAAGTTCTGTACAGATGTTTGAAAGCATATTCATCAAATGAATTGCAAGAATCTGGTCAGGTTTTTTATATCTTTGCCTTCTCTCTGATAGCTGACTTTGGCTTACCACTTAATGGGTTTGGCATCGGAATCATGGGCATATGGTTTGCTTAAATGAGGGCACTCTTTCTCCAGGGTCATGAGGGCATGACGCCCATGAGCCTTACTCTTTTTCATCTGGTTTAATCTAATCTACTGCTTTGTAAGCGCCATATCTTCCCCACAAAGGGGAACTCAATGCGCTAATTAAACAAAATCATTATCATAGGGAAGACAAGGGGCGTTCAAGGTCGGTAATCCAGGATTGTGGGTGTGACCGGGAGGGAAGAAAAAGTAAGTTGGGAAGCTAGAGCTGAAGAGGTGAGTTTTGAGGTGCTTCCTAAAAGATGCAACAGAGGGACTATTTCTTATGTGGAAAAGGAAATAGTTCCAAAGGGCAGGGGCATAGTGACTGAAGGAATTAGAAAAGTGTTTAATTGATTTGTGAACTCTGCCATCAAAAGTGGGGGCTTGAAGGAACTTGAGTTTGGGGGTACTTCGCCTTATGTTTCTGGAAGCGGAGTAGGGGTGGATTAATTCTCTTAGGTAACCTGGTTGACCCTGGTTGAGAATTTTATATGTAATAAGATCCATTTTAAATTGTACCCTGTATCTGACTGGAAGCCAATGGAGTTTTTTTAGTTGAGGGGTAATGTGAGAGAATTTAGAGGAACAGGTGACAACCCTGCAGAGTGAGTTTTGGACTAGCTGCAATCTCCTTAACTCAAAATCAGTGAGGGATAAGAAAAGTGAATTGCAGTAGTCCAGCCTGCTACTCACCAAAGCATTCGCTAACAGCACTGATGTATTCAGGTCTAGAAGGGGATGAATTCTGTAGAGGTCTCTCGCATGTACTCTAGTGAACTTAATGACCTGTTACACGGTTACCTTATTGGTTACCTTATATACACTTCTTAGAATACATGAATCTTTCATAGCGAGCCTGGTGTTTTATATATTTTTAATGATAAACTCCATGATCGATATTCAATAAATGATGAGTTTTCTATTTTTATGGTCTTTTCTAGGCAGACTTTAAAAACAACAAAGAGGTTTTTGGAGAACAAAGAGGTGTCTGGAGAACAAAATTACTAAGGAACAGAACAAAATGTGATGCAATTCTGAATAACTACTCAGGATTACATTTAACATTTAAACCTTTTTGAAGAAGAAAATCAAAGCATTCCCATAAAGCTACTCTGGATTGCATGTTAAAATTAAAAATTTCCAATAGTTATTACTACTTGCAGCTTAAACAGCTCTTTAGGACTGCATTTAAAAATCTGAACCTCTTTGAAGTTGAAGTTTAGGATATTGCATTTATTATAAGTGTATTTGTAAATATTCATTAGTTTCTCTATTATTTTCACCATTTATTCCTGTATTATTATGTCAATCCTTTTATATGTAGCTGTTTTATTTTACCTCATTATTTGCAAAACATTAAAAACAAAAACCAGTAAATAGTGCTTTTTAAAACTGAATCTGTCACCTTTACAATGCAAAAGTAGTATTGTCAAAATGCACTTTGGGAAATTTTATGCTTTTCTTAGATTCTAACAAAGGGTCCAGGACTTGATGATGTTATACATATATACTTCATGTCTTTTTGGCGCCATATTAATTTGCATATATGTGGCACTGCTGTGTTTATATAGTTTCTTTTTAAATGAATTTTACTCTTGTTTCGCTCTAGTGGTTTAAAACTGTGATATAAAAAATCTTTCAAGTTACGATCTAAGCAATAACTATAAAATTTGAAATCTTAAAAACAAAAAGAGAGTGTGGACTTTGCGTTTTATTCTTAGCGATTTTTTCTTCAGAATGCTTATATTTCGGGGACTACCAGGGCATCATTTTCCTTTTCTTGCAGCAGCTCGAGACAACGTTTTAATCGATTTCGTTTTTCTGTATGGGATTTCCCTGAATGATTACGTCAGCAAGTATTGTCCCTGATAAAAAAATGCCTTTTTGCGACCCTGGATAAAATAGATAATTATAATTTCAACCTATTTGCATTTTTATTTGCACTGTATAGATAATAAATCCCACAAATAATTAAGTATTAACATAATACATGCATATATTTATGTTTTAATGGGAAATGTTATTTCGTACGAAACTAAGGCTGATATTTTGACAGTCTGCCTACGCAATTATCAGGAAGAAAAGGTGGTGCGTGGGTGGAACAAAATATCAACAAAACTTTACTGTTTATAGGATACTGAGAAAGTCACAGTTTGAATAGTGATAATTTTGAGAGGTAAGATTATTTAGAACGTGTTTAGGCCATTGTCAGTTGCATGATTATTTTCCCACACAGGTAAATCGAGGATTTCGAGGCAATCCCTGTTTCCGTATTAAATCCGTTGGCGGAATAAACAAGCATGCCATTGTCAACTTCTGCCCACTCATATTTTCTGTGCTGCAAACTATTCCGTAATAGGTCCTGCAAAAATGACTGCATTTTATTGTTTTCTTGACAAACGTTATATAGTGAAAGCAGCTGTTCTTTGTTGAATGGTTAAATAATATTGTGACACAGCAAGTTGCAATTATGACTAATTTGAATATAAGTAATTTGCGATTTAAAAGTCTTTGTTTTTGAAACATGCTTGTGACTTTTACACTCGTTACATAAGTAGTAAGATCCACAAATTTAAAGAAGTAGTTAATTTTCAGATTCAGGGAAATTCTAATTATTTTGGCCTGGGTTTTAACAAAGAAGTTGAAAGAACTGTTTTTAATTGTACTGTACACAACCTGGATGAAAATGTCCACTCAGTAACAATAATTGTGTCTGTAATTGTTCCACATATTCTGTGGCAACCTGTCTACGCAAGCAATTTCATGTGCACTCCCCAGCCCCTCCCCTATGCATGAACACAAGAATTTACAGGGGTGGACAGTTTTACGGACATGCAATACAACAAAAAGATGTTAAAACTAATTGTCTGTTATACTGTTCCGTCTGTAAGACTGTCCACCCCTGTCGCTACAGTTGAACCGCATTGTCTAAAATTTTATATTATGTTACCACTCAATTTTATTAATGTGGTGGGAAGTCACATTTTTGCAGGTTTTGCTTTTCCACAGTGAAGGTTGTGTTTGTAATTTTTTTTGTTATTGCCAATGAAAAGATGGTCTCAAATGATTGGGGTAAACTCTGAGCTCTAAATCAGAGATGTGTTTCTGTTAATCAAAATGTTTTTAGGTTTCATGAAATCAAGATGTTGTTTTAAGCCAGACCATTATCTAATCTAATCTACTGCTTTGCAGGCGCAATATCTTCCCCACAAAGGGGAACTCAGTGTGCTATAGTAACAAATACATTAGTCATGACTCATGAGGAAGGTCGAGGGGTAGTGTTATCTTACATTATACATCATCAGTTTTAAAAGTGGTGTCAAACATACCAGTTGTGAATTGTAATTAGAAAATGTTGAACACTCAAAAAAGGGTGTTGCACACAGGAAACGACCCTACACGATCCGATCAGACAAAATATATAGCAGATGGTGTTTTATTGTAATGTATGCACACACACTCCGATCCTATCAGATAAGACCCTGCAAGACACGACCCGACATCTCTAAATTAGAAAAGTTTCTAATTTTTATGTCATCACTCTGCGGCGTGGGCGTCCGCGTCCGCGTGAACAACTTCTTCTCCAAAACTACAAGGCCTAGAGACATGCTGTTTTTTTTAAAAGATACCTTATCTATCGAGGATGAAAAATTGTTCAAGGCATGCAAATCTGTGTGTTCGTCTGTTTGCTAGAGACATTACAAGGGGGGTACCCTCACCAAAAGTGTGAAAATTTCAACTTTTTATCACAATTTTTTCAGTGACTATGGCAGGGATTTCTCTCATATCTTGCGTATATGTACTAGGCCAGAGGTAGATTCTCTTGTGTGAGTATGAGACCTGGATCTGTCTTACTTTTTTTTTAATAAATTTTTTTAATAATTTTTAATGCATTAAAATTCATGAAATCATGCACTAAATCACTTATAACTTCAAAAGTGTTGCATTTACAGCATTTTGTGAAAATATGTTGTTCAGCTATTTTTTTCATAGCTACAATATGGTGAGTAAGTTGGGTGTCTGTCTCAATAGCTAAGTGAGTAATAGCTACTTTTGGGCTTTTCAGTAACTTCCATTATGAGTAAAATCACTTGTAACTTAAAAACTATTGCATTTAGAGAATTTCGTATAAATATGTTATTCAGCTACTTTTGGGCCAGCTATAACATAGTGAAATTTCAGACCTGTAGCTCATGGCATAGCTGAGTAATAGCTACTTTTAGGTTATCACTGTTGAGTAAATCGCTTATAACTTGAAAACTATTGCATTTAGAGAATTTCGTATAAATATGTTATTCAGCTACTTTTGGGTCAGCTATAACATAGTAAAATTTCAGACCTGTAGTTCATGGCATAGCTGAGTAATAGCTACTTTTAGGTTATCACTGTTGAGTAAATCACTTATAACTTGAAAAGTGTTGCATTTAGAGCATTTTGTTAAAATATGTTATTCAGCTACTTTTTTCATAGCTACAATATGGTGAGTAAGTTGGGTGTCTGTCTCAATAGCTAAGTGAGTAATAGCTACTTTTGGGCTTTTCAGTAACTTCCATCATGAGTAAAATCACTTGTAACTTAAAAACTATTGCATTAAGAGAATTTCGTATAAATATGTTATTCAGCTACTTTTGGGCCAGCTATAACATAGTAAAATTTCAGACCTGTAGCTCATGGCATAGCTGAGTAATAGCTACTTTTAGGTTATCACTGTTGAGTAAATCACTTATAACTTGAAAACTATTGCATTTAGAGTATTTTGTTTCAATATGTTATTCACCTATTTTGGGGTCAGCTATAACATAGTGAAGTTTCAGACCTGTGGCTCATTTCATAGCTGAGTAATAGCTACTTTGAAGTTCTCACTGTTGAGTAAATCAGTTATAATTGGAAAACTATTGCATTTACAGAAATTTGTGCAAATATGTTATTCAGCTACTTTTGGGTCAGCTATAACATAGTGAAATTATAGACCTATAGCTCATGGCACAACTGAGCAATAGCTATTCTCGGGTATTGACTGTTGAGTAAATCAGCTATAACTTGAAAAATATTGCATTTGGAGTATTCTATTAAAATATATTGTTCACCTACTTTTGGGTCAGCTATAACATAGTGAAATTACAGACCTATAGCTCATGGCATAGCGGAGCAATAGCTATTTTCAGGTTCTCACTATTGAGTAAATCAGTTGTAGCTTGAAAACTATTGCATTTACAGTAGTTTGCTTAAATATGTTGTTCACCTACTTTTGGGTTAGCTATAACATAGTAAAATTTCAGACATGTAGCTCATTGCATAGCTGAGTAATAGTTCCTTTGAGGTTCTCACTGTTGAGTAAATCAGTTGTAACTTGAAAACTGTTACATTTAGAGTAATTTGTTAAATATGTTATTCACAGAATTTTTGGTCAGCTATAACATAGTGAAATTGCAGACCTCTATGTCATGGCATAGCTGAGCAATAGCTACTTTCAGGTTCTCACTGTTGAGTAAATCATTGTATCCACTGGATAGCCGCAGTGTGTAGAGAGAGATTTCACCATTACTGCTCTGATGAAAAAAAATATTATAGCTAGCTTTCTTAAGTTTGCAGTATATATTAATAACCATAAAATGTTGTCTGGGAATATTTTTGGCCTCATTTTGAGAAACAAGATGGCCGCCACAGGTGTTTTTTGTCAGTCATGAAAAGTGCTTATATCTCCCTTATTATTGATCCTAGAGGTTTGGGATGATAAACCAACCTGTAGGAAATCATGGGGTGGGAATCTTTTGGTGTGGTCAGATTTGACCTTCAATTACCCCTCCTTCAAGGTCAAACAAGGATAGCCAAACTTAAAAGTGCTTATAACTCGCTTATTATTGGTCCCAGAGGTTTGGGATGGTAAACAGACAGTAAATCATGGGCTGTGAATCTGTTGATATGGTCCGATTTGACCTTGGAACCCTCCTTCAAGGTCAAATGAGGATAGCGAAAATTGAAAGCGCCTACAACTCGCTTATTATTGGTGACAGAGATTTGGGATGGTAAACCATCCCATAGGAAATCATTGGCTCGGAATCTTTTGGTATGGTCAGATTTGACCTTTGGACCCCTCCTTCAAGGTCAAATGAGGACAGCCAAGCTTAAAAGTGCTTATAACTCATTTATAATTGGTCCTAGAGGTTTGGAATGGTAAACCATAGGAAATCATGGGCTGGGAATGTATTTGTGTGGTTAGATTTGACCTTGGACCCCTTCTTCAAGGTCGAACGAGGATATTGCATTTGTAGTATTTCTTTAAATATGTTTTAACCTATTTTTTACACTTAAACAATTACCTTGTTATTTTCCTTCATAATACCATTTACAGGGCACAACTTTTTTATCCTTTTCTTCTGTCAGCTTCGGAATTTCTTTCGAACTTGCTGTTCAGTTACCATTTACTGTATTTCTGTACAGCCCTTTTCCTGATAATTATTCTGTCCTCTAATCACCTTCACAAATCAAAAACACTCAGTCAGCTGACACAGTGCCCGTTCACGGGCACTCTCCTCTTGTTATCTGGTCGTAGGGAGGGTGAAAGGGGGGGGGGTTCTCTATTGCCCATGTTATTCCAAGAGAACTGTGTGTAATAAATGCCAATAAAGTGTACAAAATAAGTGTGTATAAAATAGCAAAACAAACGGATCGGATCGGATCCGGTGTGTTTTGACATGCCTGTTGATCTCCAAGCAAACTGTGGTTAATATGTTGGATCATGTCGGGTCGTTTCCTGTGTGCAACATCCTTTAAAACTTGAGGCAATTTTTTTTGTCTTTTTAGTTTATAGGGTATTTTATTATGCATATTGATTATTTAAACAAACGTGAATGAACCATAATAACATAAAGTGAAGAGTTAAATAAGTCTGAAGGACTGAAGTCAACATTTTAAAGTCTCAGATATTCTAAATTAATGCGAAATGTGACAGGAGAATCTCAGATTCTACTAGTAGAGGCTCTGATCACACTTTCTACTAGGAGTATCAGAGATTCCCCTGGATCTGAGTTTCTACTGTGGCACATACACACATTTCTGTATATTTTATATCATTCAAGAAGAATAAAAACCAAATAAAACTGTAGGAAATATAACTATATGAGAAGTATCAATTAATGGCGGAGTGACATGTTTTTTTACATACTTCAATTTTAACTTTTTAAGGGTCACAGAATATTCATTTATGGCTACTAATGTGTAGAAGGTACGAACCCTGCTAGCTCTTCTGTATTATAAATGCATTGTCCAACCAGCGTCTTCCAACATGTTTGGATGATAGAGTTTGCCATATCATGTGAATAATTGAAAGTAAATTAATTGGTGGGAAAAGTAATGCTATACAATTTAAACTTTTTGGTTTCAATTATTTTTTTTCTCCTGGGGGTGGGATGGGGTGGGGGAGTGGTAACCAAACTTAAGTAACAAAATGGTGATTCCATGTCCCTACCATGCAGTAGCTTTAATTGCCACTGATTCATGATTGTGTTAATCCTTATACATTTCTAGAAACCCTGTATGTCACTCATTTGGTTGAACCTGGTGTAATTGCCCTTGTGGCATTTCCAGATGTTTTAGGGTCAACACTAATGTCATTTATAAACAGAGTTTCAGGTAATACTATTTCTACAGAGTGAACTGTCCTGTCATCATCATAAAACTTCATGAATACTGAAGGTTTCTCATTTAATAAATAGTGCCTCAATATGTAATATTGTTCACTATGCCGTTTCACACAGTAAAGATTAGATTCACTGGTAAATTGATAATTTAATTGGACACACCCATATACATTTGTGTCACTGATTTAGCCTTGTCGATGGTTCAGCCAGCCCATGTGTACTCAACAAACGGATACATTTATATATGTACATGAATAATCTGCATGTAACCAATAAAAACTTGTCATGACTGAATTAAATTCAGAATTGCATTTTAGTTTGAGAATGGCCAACTAAGGCGTTGTTCCAATATCTCCAATGTACAGTATCCAGTTATCAGGTACAAAAGACATTTTGTGGACTTTTTCCCATGAACAATGTTGCTGTAGAATTATGTATTGAAAAAGAAATTGGGTTGAGTTTTTAAATGTTATGTAGGTTTGTTTCTTGTGTCAGAATTGATGTCATCATTTTCATTTCCTGTTGTTGTTATTATTGTATGGGCATAGTAATCATAGTCAGGATAGTCTGCAAGCAAATTGGCAGAAAACTCGACGTTCAAGTATAATTTGATACACATGTACTAAGATATTGGGGTTAGTGAACTTTCAGTTGTAGTGAGCTGAAAGTAATTGTAGCCCAAGATCATTTTGTGAAATGTCAAGAAAACCTCAAAAAGTACAAGTGGTTATTTATTTATTTATTTTTTTCAAAATTGTTCATAAGGTGGGCTTTTTAAAGAGATAATCATTAATTGGTAGCAAATCACTGATACAGACTATATCATGCAGTATTATACCTGAAGCTTCTTTGTGAACAATCATTGAAAATTACAACCTACAGTATATTCTTTATAATTATTAGTGCAGAAGACTGGTGAATTGTGTTCTTGTAAACTGTATATCTGAGACATTATAGAGGAGTGAATTTCTATGAACTTATCAATTTTGATCAGTTTATAACAATGAAAAGTAGGCAAAGATGAGCTTCTCCTAACCTGAAAAGATAGAGCAAAACTGTTAAGTTCACCAAAATATGTCCATTAAGTTAAACCTGAAGGGTCCAATCTACAATTCTAATTCAGATGTAATAATTGTTTCAATATGTAGCTAGAGTGAGATTTGATTTTTATGCAACAGAAGAGGTATTTTAATATAAACAAAGAATTTAAAATTTTGGCAGAGTAGAACTGGGTTAATATCATATTGTTGAATATTTAGGTAAAAAGAGGTCAGAGTTGAGGTTCAGGTGTGTATTATGGCAGTTCACCATTTAGAGAAGTTCACCTTACAGTTGAGGAACCGTCAACTGTGTATGTTAAGGCTTGCCCAGTGATACAAGTTATTGACATTCAGATGTTTCTTTCCACGAGACCAAATTTGGCTTTACTGAGAAAATAAATCATAAAATCGAAAGTATCAACAGTTTTGTCTCTTTTTATTCCATGATTATTTTATTACATTGTTCTTTGTATTTTTTTTTGTCTGTGAAGCGAGAGGGCGACACTAGTTTATGTCATTATAACAGTGTAGCTTAATTACCTTTGTGCAACAATTTTTTTCCTTGTGCTCTGAAATAAAGAGCAAGAGACAGGGAGAGAGAGAAAGAGAGAAACTGAGAAAAAAAGAATTAACTAGGTGTTGATGGTGTTGATCACAGTCTAAAATGGCCGATGTCTCTGTGATATGGGTTTAAATTTGTGGTCTTTCTGGCTCTCTGGCAGGGGATCCAGTTGTTCATGTCAATAAGGGGGACAAAACAATGGCACTGACGTCAGCAGGAGGGGCTGTAAATCAATAGAAAAACAGCCCTGAACCCACCCACCCCCCCATCTCACTCCCACCGACCCTCCCCCTCAATGATGAGATTGAAATCATCTACGCTTTGGGATTGCTTGCATTTTGCAATAACAACAAGTATCACTAGTGGTGGTGGACCAGTTCACGCCCGGGTACCAATTCAAGCCCACCCCCAGTTTTCTTGAAGATTTATAATTTTTCATAGAGAAGTCGTTTACCATATCATAGATAATCATCAAGTTGATTGTATACATTTGTAATATATTGTTTAACTGTGATTGTTTTGGATAAAATTAGGGGTGGGCGTGAATAGGTACATGGGCGTAAATTGGTCCACCACTACTACTATTTCTGTATAGTGTTGGAAATAACTGCTTGTAATAAACTTTTAAGATGTGCAAGGTGAAAGAAATTATTTGTTTTTGATCATTTTTTTGTAGTTAACCTCTATAACCTGTATGACTGTTTGATATATTTTGATTTTGTGACATGCGCATATTGAGATAAAGCATCACATATGTCTGATATGATTAGATAAGTCCTAATCTCATTCCAGGGTTCTCCATGGTTTTTATTATGTCAGCTGACATTATGTTGTCACTCTGTGGCGTCCGCGTGAACAACTTCTCCAAAACTACAAGGCCCAGAGACCTGTTTTTGAAAGGATACCTTATCTGTTGAGGATGATAAATTGTTCAAGGCATGCAAATCTGTTTGTTCATCTGTTTGCTAGAGCCATTACAAGGGAGATACCCCCACCAAAAGAGTGAAAATTTCAACACTTTATCACAATTTTCTCATTGACTATTGCAGGGATTTCTCTCATATCTTGCATATATATGTCATGGTAGAAAGTCCAATCTGGTAGAAGTTTATCTTGGTAAAAACTCCAATCAGACTTTCGACTGGTAGAATGTGAAATTCTACCAGATTATACTTTCTACCATGACATATATACTAGGCCACAAGTAGATTCCCTTGTGTGAGTGTCAGACCTGGAGCTGTCTTAATTTTTTTATGTCAGCTGACTTGTCAGGCAGCTGACATTATGTCATCACTCTGCGGCGTGGGCGTCCGCGTCCGCGTGAACAACTTCTTCTCCAAAACTACAAGGCCTAGAGACATGCTGTTTTTTTTAAAAGATACCTTATCCATCGAGGATGAAAAATTTTTCAAGGCATGCAAATCTGTCTGTTCGTCTGTTTGCTAGAGACACTACAAGGGGGGTACCTCCACCAAAAGTGTGAAAATTTCAACTTTTTATCACAATTTTCTCAGTGACTATTGCAGGGATTTCTCTCATATCTTGCATATATGTACTAGGCCAGAGGTAGATTCTCTTGTGTGAGTATGAGACCTGGATCTGTCTTACTTTTTTTTAATAAATTTTTTTAATAATTTTTAATGCATTAAAATTCATGAAATCATGCACTAAATCACTTATAACTTCAAAAGTGTTGCATTTACAGCATTTTGTGAAAATATGTTGTTCAGCTACTTTTTTCATAGCTACAATATGGTGAGTAAGTTGGGTGTCTGTCTCAATAGCTAAGTGAGTAATAGCTACTTTTGGGCTTTTCAGTAACTTCCATTATGAGTAAAATCACTTGTAACTTAAAAACTATTGCATTTAGAGAATTTCGTATAAATATGTTATTCAGCTACTTTTGGGCCAGCTATAACATAGTGAAATTTCAGACCTGTAGCTCATGGCATAGCTGAGTAATAGCTACTTTTAGGTTATCACCGTTGAGTAAATCGCTTATAACTTGAAAACTATTGCATTAAGAGAATTTCGTATAAATATGTTATTCAGCTACTTTTGGGTCAGCTATAACATAGTAAAATTTCAGACCTGTAGCTCATGGCATAGCTGAGTAATAGCTACTTTTAGGTTATCACTGTTGAGTAAATCACTTATAACTTGAAAAGTGTTGCATTTAGAGCATTTTGTTAAAATATGTTATTCAGCTACTTTTTTCATAGCTACAATATGGTGAGTAAGTTGGGTGTCTGTCTCAATAGCTAAGTGAGTAATAGCTACTTTTGGGCTTTTCAGTAACTTCCATCATGAGTAAAATCACTTGTAACTTAAAAACTATTGCATTTAGAGAATTTCGTATAAATATGTTATTCAGCTACTTTTGGGCCAGCTATAACATAGTAAAATTTCAGACCTGTAGCTCATGGCATAGCTGAGTAATAGCTACTTTTAGGTTATCACTGTTGAGTAAATCACTTATAACTTGAAAACTATTGCATTTAGAGTATTTTGTTTCAATATGTTATTCACCTATTTTGGGGTCAGCTATAACATAGTGAAGTTTCAGACCTGTGGCTCATTTCATAGCTGAGTAATAGCTACTTTGAAGTTCTCACTGTTGAGTAAATCAGTTATAATTGGAAAACTATTGCATTTACAGAAATTTGTGCAAATATGTTATTCAGCTACTTTTGGGTCAGCTATAACATAGTGAAATGATAGACCTATAGCTCATGGCACAACTGAGCAATAGCTATTCTCAGGTACTGACTGTTGAGTAAATCAGCTATAACTTGAAAAATATTGCATTTGGAGTATTTTGTTAAAATATATTGTTCACCTACTTTTGGGTCAGCTATAACATAGTGAAATTACAGACCTATAGCTCATGGCATAGCTGAGCAATAGCTATTTTCAGGTTCTCACTATTGAGTAAATCAGTTGTAGCTTGAAAACTATTGCATTTACAGTAGTTTGCTTAAATATGTTGTTCACCTACTTTTGGGTTAGCTATAACATAGTAAAATTTCAGACATGTAGCTCATTGCATAGCTGAGTAATAGTTCCTTTGAGGTTCTCACTGTTGAGTAAATCAGTTGTAACTTGAAAACTGTTACATTTAGAGTAATTTGTTAAATATGTTATTCACAGAATTTTTGGTCAGCTATAACATAGTGAAATTGCAGACCTCTGTGTCATGGCATAGCTGAGCAATAGCTACTTTCAGGTTCTCACTGTTGAGTAAATCATTGTATCCACTGGATAGCCGCAGTGTGTAGAGAGAGATTTCACCATTACTGCTCTGATGAAAAAAAATATTATAGCTAGCTTTCTTAAGTTTGCAGTATATATTAATAACCATAAAATGTTGTCTGGGAATATTTTTGGCCTCATTTTGAGAAACAAGATGGCCGCCACAGGTGTTTTTTGTCAGTCATGAAAAGTGCTTATATCTCCCTTATTATTGATCCTAGAGGTTTGGGATGATAAACCAACCTGTAGGAAATCATGGGGTGGGAATCTTTTGGTGTGGTCAGATTTGACCTTCAATGACCCCTCCTTCAAGGTCGAACAAGGATAGCCAAACTTAAAAGTGCTTATAACTCGCTTATTATTGGTCCCAGAGGTTTGGGATGGTAAACAGACAGGAAATCATGGGCTGTGAATCTGTTGATACGGTCCGATTTGACCTTGGAACCCTCCTTCAAGGTCAAATGAGGATAGCGAAAATTGAAAGTGCCTACAACTCGCTCATTATTGGTGACAGAGATTTGGGTTGGTAAACCATCCCATAGGAAATCATTGGCTCTGAATTTTCTGGTATGGTCAGATTTGACCTTTGGACCCCTCCTTCAAGGTCAAATGAGGACAGCCAAGCTTAAAAGTGCTTATAACTCATTTATAATTGGTCCTACAGGTTTGGAATGGTAAACCATAGGAAATCATGGGCTGGGAATGTATTTGTGTGGTTAGATTTGACCTTGGACCCCTTCTTCAAGGTCGAACGAGGATATTGCATTTGTAGTATTTCTTTAAATATGTTTTAACCTATTTTTTACACTTAAACAATTACCTTGTTATTTTCCTTCATAATACCATTTACAGGGCACAACTTTTTTATCCTTTTCTTCTGTCAGCTTCGGAATTTCTTTTGAACTTGCTGTTCAGTTACCATTTACTGTATTTCTGTACAGCCCTTTTCCTGATAATTATTCTGTCCTCTAATCACCTTCACAAATCAAAAACACTCAAGTCAGCTGACACAGTGCCCGTTCACGGACACTCTCCTCTTGTTTATGAATTTTTAAAATAATTTTTAATGCATTAAAATTCATGAAATCTTGCACTAAATCATTTAGTTTCTCATTGACTATTGCAGAGAATTCTCTCATATCTTGCACATATGTACTAGGCCACAAGTAGATTCCCTTGTGTGAGTATCAGACCTGGACCTGTCTTAATTTTGTTTATGAATTTTTAAAATAATTTTTAATGCATCAAAATTCTTTTGGGAGAGCTTTCACTTGGTGAAGTTTCACACCCGTAGCTAATTATTCACCTACTCAAAATGAGTAAATGCTAATTACCTGTAAAAGTATTGCAGATACCCAACTTTTATCAAATAACTTATTCATCTACTTTTGCGAGAGCTTTCACATGGTGAAGTTCCAGACCCGTAGGTAATTACTCACCTACTCAAAATGAGTAAATGCGAATTATCTCTAGAAGTATTGCAGATAGCCACTTTCTCTCAAATAACTCCTTCATCTATTTTTGGGAGAGCTTTCACATGGTGAAGTTTCACACCCGTAGATATTTACTCACCTACTGAAAATGAATAAATGCGAATTATCTCATAAAAGTATTGCAGATAGCCAATTTTTATCAAATAAATGATTCACTTACTTTTGCAAGAGCTTTCACATGCTGAAGTTTCAGACCCATAACTAATTACTCACCTACTCAAAATGAGTAAATGCGAATTACCTCTAAAAGTATAGCAGATAGCCAATTTTTCTCAAATAACTCATTCACCTACTTTTGGGAGAGCTTTCACTAGGTGAAGTTTCAGACCCGTAGCTAATTATTCACCTACTCAAAATGAGTAAATGCTAATTATCTGTAAACTATTGCGGATACCCAATTTTTATCAAATAACTCATTCATCTACTTTTGGAAGAGCTTTCACATAGTGAAGTTTAAGACCCGTAGATAATTACTCACCTACTAAAAATGAGTAAATGCTAATTATCTCTTAAAAGTATTGCACATAGCCAATTTTTCTCAAATAACTCATTCACCTACTTATGGAAGAGCTTTCACATGGTGAAGTTTCAGACCCATAGCTAATTACTCACTTACTCAAAATGAGTAAATGCTAATTATCTCTAAAAGTATTGCAGATAGCCAATTTTTCTCAAATAACTCATTCACCTACTTTTGGGAGAGCTTTCACTCGGTGAAGTTTCAGACCTGTAGCTAATTACTCACCTACTCAAAATGAGTAAATGCTAATTATCTGTAAAAGTATAGCGGATACCCAATTTTTATCAAATAACTCATTCATCTACTTGTGGGAGAGCTTTCACATGGTAAAGTTTCAGACCCGTAGATAATTACTCACCTACTCAAAATGAGTAAATGCTAATTAAGCGTCCCGCAAGGGACGCTTGTTTGTGTATGGGAGAGCTTCTGGCTCCGCCGGCTCCGCCGGCTCCGCCGGCTCCGCATTTTGTTTTCCTTATAACTCTGTAACCGTTAGGCGGATTCTTTTCAAATTTGGCAGGTTTAGGCAGTAGCCCTGGGGAATTTTTTTGAATATGCTGCAGTGACATTTCAACCAATCAGAGAGGTCACATGACCAAAAATGTCTTTTTTCGATGGGGAAGCTTGTCCGGATGATAACTTGAAAGGAATTTTATCAATTCACCTGAAACTTGGCAAATACATTCATTCTATTAAAATCTGGAAATCATTAGATTTTGACATTGATTGGTCAAGAAATGGCCGAGTAATTAATGATTAATTAATCATTACGAATTTTCCAAATAAGGAAAACACAAAAATGCTTATATCTCGAAAACCGTGCTAGATAGAGCGATTTCGACAAAATTTTTGACCCGCAGGGTATCTCTGCGGAGTAGTTTTCCCAATTTTCAAAAAATTTTTGTCTCGCCCAAAATGGCGGCCATTTTGAATTTTCGAAATTTTCGCAAAAATTGCAAAACACAAAAATGCTTATATCTCAAAAACCGTGCTAGATAGAGCAATTTCGACAAAATTTTTGACCCGCAGGATATCTCTGCGGAGTACTTTTCCCAATTTTCAAAATATTTTTGTCTCGCCAAAAATGGCGGCCATTTTGAATTTTCGAAATTTTCGCAAAAATTGCAAAACACAAAAATGCTTATATCTCGAAAACCGTGCTAGATAGAGCGATTTCGACGAAATTTTTGACCCTCAGGGTATCTCTGCAGAGTAGTTATCCCAATTTTGAAAAAATTTTTATCTCGCCAAAAATGGCGGCCATTTTGAATTTTCGAATTTTTCGCAAAAATTGCAAAACATAAAAATGGTTATATCTCGAAAACCGTGCTAGATAGAGCGATTTCGACGAAATTTTTGACCCTCAGGGTGTCTCTGCAGAGTAGTTATCCCAATTTTGAAAAAATTTTTGTGTCGCCAAAAATGGCGGCCATTTTGAATTTTCGAATTTTTCGCAAAAATTGCAAAACATAAAAATGCTTATATCTCAAAAACCCTGCTAGATAGAGCGATTTCGACGAAATTTTTGACCCACAGGGTATCTCTGCAGAGTAGCCATGCCAATTTTCAAACAAAAAATTTCTCGCAAAAAATGGCGGCCATTTTGAATTTTCAAATTTTTCGCAAAATTGCAAAACACAAAAATGCTTATATCTCGAAAACCGTGCTAGATAGAGCGATTTCGACGAAATTTTTGACCCACAGGGTATCTCTGCAGAGTAGCCATGCCAATTTTCAAAAAAATTTTATCTTGCCAAAAATGGCGGCCATTTTGAATTTCCGAATTTTTGCGTAAAAATTGCAAAACACAAAAATGCTTATATTTCGAAAACCGTGCTACATAGAGCGATTTCGACGAAATTTTTTATCTTCAGGGTATCTCTGCAGAGCAGCTATCCCAAAGAGCTTTCACTTGGTGAAGTTTCAGACCCATAGCTAATTGCTCACCTACTCAAAAAGAGTAAATGCGAATTACCTCTGAAAGTATTGCAGATGGCCAATTTTTCTCAAATAACTCATTCACCTACTTTTGGAAGAGCTTTCACATGGTGAAGTTTCAGACCCATAGCCAATTATTCACCTACTCAAAATGAGTAAATGTGAATTATTTCTAAAAGTATTGCAGATAGCCAATTTTTCTCAAATAACTCATTCACCTACTTTTGGGAGAGCTTTCACATGGTGAAGTTTCAGACCCATAGCTAATTATTTACCTACTCAAAATGAGTAAATGCTAATTATCTGTAAAAGTATTGTGGATACCCAATTTTTATCAAATAACTCATTCATCTACTTGTGGGAGAGCTTTCACATGGTGAAGTTTCAGACCCATAGCTAATTACTCACCTACTCAAAATGAGTAAATGCGAATTATCTCTAAAAGTATTGCAGATAGCCAATTTTTCTCAAATAACTCATTCACCTACTTTTGGGAGAGCTTTCACTTGGTGAAGTTTCAGACCCATAGCTAATTACTCACCTACTCAAAATGAGTAAATGCGAATTATCTCTAAAAGTATTGCAGATAGCCAATTTTTCTCAAATAACTCATTCACCTACTTTTGGGAGAGCTTTCACTTGGTGAAGTTTCAGACCCATAGCTAATTACTCACCTACTCAAAATGAGTAAATGCGAATTATCTCATAAAGTATTGCAGATAGCCAATTTTTGTCAAATTAATCATTCACCTACTATTGGGAGAGCTTTCACTTGGTGAAGTTTCAGACCCATAGCTAATTACTCACCTACTCAAAATGAGTAAATGCGAATTATCTCTAAAAGTATTGCAGATAGCCAATTTTTCTCAAATAACTCCATCACCTACTTTTGGGAGAGCTTTCACTCTGTGAAGTTTCAGACCCATAGCTAATTACTCACCTACTCAAAATGAGTAAATGCGAATTATCTCTAAAAGTATTGCAGATAGCCAATTTTTCTCAAATAACTCATTCACCTACTTTTGGGAGAGCTTTCACTTCGTGAAGTTTCAGACCCATAGCTAATTACTCAACTACTCAAAATGAGTAAATGCGAATTATCTCTAAAAGTATTGCAGATAGCCAATTTTTCTCAAATAACTCATTCACCTACTTTTGGGAGAGCTTTCACTTGGTGAAGTTTCAGACCCATAGCTAATTACTCACCTACTCAAAATGAGTAAATGCGAATTATCTCTAAAAGTATTGCAGATAGCCAATTTTTCTAAAATAACTCATTCACCTACTTTTGGGAGAGCTTTCACTTGGTGAAGTTTCAGACCCATAGCTAATTATTCACCTACTCAAAATGAGTAAATGTGAATTATCTCTAAAAGTATTGCAGATAGCCAATTTTTCTCAAATAACTCATTCACCTACTTTTGGGAGAGCTTTCACTTGGTGAAGTTTCAGACCCATAGCTAATTACTCACCTACTCAAAATGAGTAAATGCGAATTATCTCATAAAGTATTGCAGATAGCCAATTTTTGTCAAATTAATCATTCACCTACTTTTGGGAGAGCTTTCACTTGGTGAAGTTTCAGACCCATAGCTAATTACTCACCTACTCAAAATGAGTAAATGCGAATTATCTCTAAAAGTATTGCAGATAGCCAATTTTTCTCAAATTAATCATTCACCTACTTTTGGGAGAGCTTTCACTTGGTGAAGTTTCAGACCCATAGCTAATTACTCGTCTACTCAAAATGAGTAAATGCGAATTATCTCTAAAAGTATTGCAGATAGCCAATTTTTCTCAAATAACTCATTCACCTACTTTTGGCAGAGCTTTCACTCTGTGAAGTTTCGGACCCATAGCTATTTATTCACCTACTCAAAATGAGTAAATGCTAATTATCTGTAAAAGTATTGCGGATACCCAATTTTTATCAAATACTCATTCATCTACTTGTGGGAGAGCTTTCACATGGTGAAGTTTCAGACCCATATCTAATTACTCACCTACACAAAATGAGTAAATGCGAATTATCTCTAAAAGTATTGCAGATAGCCAATTTTTCTCAAATAACTCATTCACCTACTTTTAGGAGAGCTTTCACTTGGTGAAGTTTCAGACCCATAGATAATTACTCACCTACTCAAAATGAGTAAATGTGAATTATCTCTTAATAGTATTGCAGATAGCCAATTTTTCTCAAATAACTCATTCACCTACTTTTGGAAGACCTTTCACACACGAAAATGAAAAATTGTGAATATCTCGGAAAAGCTATTTCTTCTGCTTTAATGCTCGGCGGGAGATACACACCACGGCAGTGGTCTTGACAAAAATTTTTGTCTCCCCAAAAATGGTGGCCATTTTGAATTTTCAAAGTTTTTGCAAAACACAAAAATGCTTATATCTCGAAAACTGTGCTATATGGAGCGAACTCAACAAAATTTTGGACCTGCTGGGTATCTGTGCAGAGTAGCCATGCCAATTTTCAAAATATTTTTGTCTCACCAAATATAGCGGACATTTTTAATTTTTTTATTTTTTGCAAAACACAAAAATGCTTATATCGTGAAAACCGTGCTAGATAGAGCAGACTGCGCTGACTTTGGTTGCCACAACAGTATAAGGCTACAAACGAAGCATTTTCTTAATACTTTAGCACTCACCTTTATATCCTTTTCGGGACGCTTTGTTTTTGCTATGCAAAAACATTATCTTTTTTTTTTGCGAGCGATCCTCTAGTTATCTCTAAAACTATTGCAGATAGCCAATTTGTCTCAAATAACTCCTTCACCTACTTTTGGGAGAGCTTTCACTTGGTGAAGTTTCAGACCCATAGCTAATTATTCACCTACTCAAAGTGAGTAAATGCTAATTATCTCTAGAAGTATTGCGGATACCCAATTTTTATCAAATAACTCATTCATCTACTTTTGGGAGTAAATGCGAATTATCTCTTAAAAGTGTTGCAGATAGTCAATTTTTCTCAAATAACTCATTCACCTACGTTTGGAAGAGCTTTCACACATGAAAATGAAAAATTGTGAATATCTCGGAAAAGCTATTTCTTCTCCTTTAATGCTCGGCGGGAGATGCACACTGCGGCAGTGGTCTTGTTTTCAAAAATTTTTGTCTCACCAAAAATTGTGGCGACTTTGAATTTCGAAGTTTTTGCAAAACACAAAAATGCTTATATCTCGAAAACTGTGCTACATTAGTGTTAAGATCGAAAGTAAATGTGGAAACCGGGTCCCGAAAACAAAAATTCGGTTCAAACCGGATTCGTTCGAATTAGTTTCCACCAAACTGTCGTCAAACTGTAAAGTTTCCTGTGCGTGTACATGAACAATTATTTCAACTAAAATGCGGTTTATTTTATGATAAAATCAGATATTTGGGGTATTATTTCAGTGTATATTGGCAAAATATTAACAATTAAATATATTTAAGCGTTTCTGTGCAATATTTTGTATGCTAGATGTGAAATATGTGACATTTCGCGAACCAGTTCTTGGACTTTTGTCACCGGATTTTGTTTACGTTTATATAAATCGAATAGAAACCAACTATCCGGTTTGCCGTCTTTACCACTATGCTACATGGAGCGAATTCAACAAAATTTTTGACCTGCTGGATATCTCTGCAGAGTACCCATGCCAATTTTCAAAATATTTTTGTCTCGCCAAATATAGCGGCCATTTTGAATTTTTAAATTTTTTGCAAAAATTGCAAAACACAAAAATGCTTATATCTTGAAAACCGTGCTAGATAGAGCAGACTGCGCTGACGTTGGTTGCCACAACAGTATAAGGCTAGAAACGGAACATTTTCTTAATACTTTAGCACTCACCTTCATATCCTTTTCGGGACGCTTTGTTTTTGCTATGCAAAAACATTATCTTTTTTTTTTGCGAGCGATCCTCTAGTTGTTATTTTCATTAGCCTGTCCACTTGTTCATCTCTCAACCTATTTCTGCTTTTGGTCTTGATTTTGTTTTGGGCAGAGAACCCCCGCTCACAAGATGAAGAGTTCAGAGGCACTACCAAAGCTAGCTCTGCAAAAACAACAAAATCTGGGAAAACATCACTTTGATCTTTGATAAGTATCTCACAAAATTCAGGGAAAGATTTGTTTCTATGAAGACCAACAAAATGCTTATATGCCAAGAAATCTTGTCTGCATCTTGCTGCATTCACAATATTTTGGTTCTCCTGCCCATACCTCTTAACAGATAATCAAGTTCATTTTGTCCAAACAAAGCAACTTCAGCATTGTTGTTTGTAAGTGCTTTTGGGTTTAAAATGAAAAATTGTCAGGGGCAAATGATTTTGTGCAATGAAATAAGCAGTTTTCAGCTGGCTTTCTAGTGCATCTGAGGTTTTAAGCACCTCAATAGCTTTGGCCTTTTGAAATTCCTCCCTTCCTTTAAGAATTTTAAGGCCTTCTTGGTTGCTTGAGGAGGCTATATGACAAAGCAGTGCACTCCTTTGATAATCTTGGCAACCCTGGGTAAAAATGTTGCTTTTCCCTGCTTTTTGACATACAGAACAAAACATTTTTGGATCTGAACTACAAGCAGAAGCACTGGCCTCAGCTCCACCCTGTGATTGATTTCCAACAAATAACCAGGATTTAAAAGTTGAATCATTCAACCAAGATGGGTTATAATGTCTAATTTTTTTTTCTTGAGAGCTGGTGATTCTGACATAATTACAGTATTGCAGCAGACTGCAGAGAAAAATGTATGTTTTACACTGGAAAATGTATGATTAACGACCCCTGCGAAATGTTGTTGAACTGTTCCAGAACATTCAATAACAGTTCTAGTGCAGTTCTTGAACAGTGTTCAATACTGTCCATAAAGTGTTCAACAAATGATTCAAGAACATTCTAAGATGTGCGAGAACATGAAATGGCACTCTTTGGCTGTTCAATAAAGTTCATGAAACTTTTGTTAAAGAACGTTCTGTACCAATCGTTCTACAAAGCAAAATATCTACAGAACCAGTAGTTCAACATTGTTCAAGATAATTATCTGAATGATGTTCAAAACAATTCTAAAACATTCTGTTCCAGAATGTTCTATAAATAAAGGTATTTATAGAACAAGTAGTTCAATAATGTTCAAAATAATTATCTAAAAGAGGTTCAAAACAATTCTAAAATGTTCTGTTCTAAAATGTTCTACAAAACAAAATATTTGTAGAACCAGTAGTTCAACAATGTTCAGGAAAGTTGTTCAATACTGTCCATAAAGTGTTCAACAAATGATTCAAGAACGTTCTAAGATGTGTGAGAACATGAAATGGCACTCTTTGGCAGTTCAATAAAGTTCAGAAAAACTTTTGTTAAAGAACGTTCTGTACCAATCATTCTACAAAGCAAAATATTTATAGAACCAGTAGTTCAACATTGTTCAAGATAATTATCTGAATGATGTTCAAAACAATTCTAAAACGTTCTGTTCCAAAATGTTCTATAAATAAAGGTATTGATAGAACAAGTAGTCCAATAATGTTCAAAATAATTATCCAAAAGAGGTTCAAATTAATTCTAAAATGTTCTGTTCCAAAATGTTCTACAAATCAAAATATTTGTAGAACCAGTAGTTCAACAATGTTCAAGAAAATTATTTTAAAAAGGTTCAACACAGTTCTAAAATGTTCTATAAATCAAAATACCTATAGAACCAGTTAATCAACATTGTTCAAGATAAATATCTGAATGAGATTCAAAACAGTTCTAAAATGTTCTGTTCTAAAATGTTCTATAAATTTATATATTTATAGAACACCAGTAGTTCAACATTGTTCAAGATAATTATTATAAAAGATAACCAGAAATTGCAAATATTAGATAAGAAAACAAAACGCAATGTAAAATCTCAGTTCTAAGCGAAACACTGTTGAAGACTAAAAAGAAAGAAAATGTGCTTTTTCAAAAGATAAGAACACATTATAAGTTGTAAAATTGTAAACTTACCCAGTATCTTTATTATCTTGCTGGATATAATAATTTCCCTCCAGAACTTAGCTTCCACATTTTCTCTACACAACACTGACTAAGCTCCTTTCTTGGGTTTATAATTACTTTATAAGATATCACTCCATACAATCCTTCCAAAATCCACTTCAACAAGTAAGACATATTTTATCCAAATTTAAAAAAATTGATCTTCAAAATGCATGGGTCAACTCCTATATTCACTCAACTCTAATATAACTGTTTAAACTTTCAACCTTTCCCCATAAACAAAGAAAAGGTTTCTCTTTTTCAAACCATCCAATCAGGAGTCATCTGGCAATAAGCTTATCTCAAGAATTCCAAACTCTGCATGGACACCCATGGCCAGTACAAAAACATTAGATTCTACACACTTTGTTTGTTCTGATAACCATTCAGATAGCCTGGATTCTGACTGTCACAGTTATGGTTATAAAATAATTGTATATCGATCTGATAATTTTTCAAAATATACAGGGTCAGTTGATATACACTTACTATAATACAGATAATCATATGGACATTCCTTTTCAAATCTGAAGGATTTTTCTAAACAAAGAGACAAATAACTTGGAGTGTATCTTAAAGCCAATAGAAAGGCTGTCTTTGAGATGTAGGTAAGCATTTCTGAGGTTCTTTCAGTGACACTTGCATTTTTGTTCTCAGTATAAATAGCTGATTCAATCAATCCCGAATAAAAGTAATCACATTTGAAGCAAAGTACAATGTGCTATAAATAGTGTATCTTATTACATTAGCAGATATATTGTGTTTAGGGTAAGATAAAAATAGGGATTCCTAAAATATGTGCCATAAAATAAACATTTATAACGAAGTACAGACTTAAAAATCATCAAGTTATATTTATAATACTTTCTATTATCTATTGAGTATGATTCACTTTGCTATCATACTCTTTGGTTTACATAAAAAAAGTATGTTAGCTGTATTTTTAAAATGCTAACCAAGGTTTTTTTTTGGCAAACACTCAGTTCAAAAAGGTTCAAAACATGTTCTACAAGGATTATATTCAATTCCACAAACTTCAAAAAGTGTCCAAAAACAGTCTTGATGAACTATATTGAAAAATATTAAATTTAATAAAGTTCAATAAATGTCCTAAAACTGTCTTGTTGAACTATATTGAACAATATTCAATTCAATAAAGTTCAAGAAGTGTCCTAAAACTGTCTTATGGAACTATATTGAACAATATTCAATTCAACAAAAATCAAAAAGTGTCCCAGAACTATCTTGTCAAACTATATTGAGCAATATTCAATTCAAGAAAGTTCAAAAAATGCCCTGGAAAGTGTCTTGTTGAACTTTTTTGAACATTATTCAATTCCACAATGTTCAAAAAGTGTCCCAGAACTATCTTGTTGAAATATATTGAACAATATTCAGTTTAACAAAGTTCAAAAACTGTCCCAGAACTGTCTTATTGAACTATATTGAACCATATTCATTTCAACAATGTTCAATATGTGTTCCAGAACTATCTTATTGAACTGTATTGAACAAGTGTTCTTGAACTTCTCTTTCAAAAATTTATTGAATGGATGTTGAACGTTCTAATCTGTTCAAAAACTTCTCTTTCAAAAATTTATTGAATGGATGTTGAACGTTCTAATCTGTTCAAAATTGTTCACCACAGTCCATGAAGTCTTGAACAATATTTCGCAGGGGGAGGTAAAATGTATGGTTCACGTAGACAAATGTATGATTCACGTATATCACTGTGTCAAACTAGCATAAAATCGCGGTAAAACAGAGAGGAATGAGGTCACGCGATTGAACGAGATCTCACGGTTAGTTCTCGGCGATATTAAAGGAATTTGCAAATTGGACGAAATCTGCAAGTTTTCTTATTTTAATTATATAAAAGTACAGGAATATTCGTCGTTTCGTCCCCGGGGCGTAGTCGCCCTTGTTTTCTTTCGTCCGCATCTACAATCATGCGTCCTTAACAACTCGGGGACGACGTAAACGAGTTCACTGCTTGTATTTCAGTGGTTCAGATAGATTTTAAGTTCTGCCAATAGAATCTGAAATTCTGTCAACAGGATTTGAAATTATATTGACAAATGGGAGTGTGGACATGATTCTGTTGTGAGAAATCATTCCCAAAGGAAGCAGTCTCTCAGAAACAACAGTGTCAGTGGTTCATTGTGCATACACAACTTAATACTTTTACTTGCATTTATTTTCCAATACATATGCTCAAATGTATTAGATACTGTGTATACATTTTTTTAATTTTCACGAATTTATGACCGATAGATATAAATTAATACAATAACTGTGATATGTAGAATTTGTACAGTTCTCGGAAAGTGTGTTATGGTGAAACACACAATTGCATGAGGATATGTGAATATTTGTCTTGCATAAGTATCAGACATAAAAGAAAAAAGACGGAAAACATAAAGAAAAACCCACACAAAACCCCATTAAGTAGAACTCAGATTAGTGGAAGTTCAGTCCAATCAGATGTAAACATTATGCATGTGTTTGTCAGTATGTTAAGTTGAGGTGTGTCTTTTGACATAAAATAGGGTTCAACTGTGAATAACAATGTTTTTCAAGCAGAGAAAATCTTTTAAGATTTTCTGGTGATTACCGCATCCATAAAACACATCAATACGTATATTAAGGGATGTTTAGTATAATTGTATCCCCGACGCGAAGCGGGGATACTATGGATTCATCATCGTTGTCGTCCGCGTCCGCAGAGATTTCTTGTTAGCGACCTACAGTCCACATTTCTTTCTGGATTTCTTTCATATTTGGCAGGTGGCTTGATATGGTAGAGGACTCGCCACCCTATCTTTTTGGTAGGCTTTATGTCTAAATTAGGCCTGTGGTAGACAAAAATGCCTAAAATGTGGAATATTGCTTGTTAGCGACCTACAGTCCACATTTCTTTCCAGATTTCTTTCATATTTGGCAGGTGGCTTGGTATGCTAGAGGACTCGCCACCCTATCCTTTTGGTAGGCTTTATGTCTAAGTTAGGCCTGTGGTAGACAAAAGACAATGTCTAAAATGCATTAAAAGTCATGAAATCATGCACTAAATCACTTATAACTTGAAAAGTGTTGCATTTAGAGCATTTTGTTAAAATATGTTATTCAGCTACTTTTTTCATAGCTACAACATGGTGAGTAACTTGGGTGTCTGTCTCAATAGCTAAGTGAGTCATAGCTACTTTGGGCTTTTCAGTAACTTCCATCATGAGTAAAATCACTTGTAACTTGAAAACTATTGCATTTACACAATTTTGTATAAATATGTTATTCAGCTACTTTTGGGTCAGCTATAACAGAGTAAAATTTCAGACCTGTAGCTCATGGCATAGCTGAATAATAGCTACTTTTAGGTTATCACTATTGAGTAAATTACTTATTACCTCAAAAGTATTACATTTAGAATATTTTTATGTCCACCCCACTGGGGGGTGGACATATTATTTTTGCTTTTTCCGGCGTCCGGCGTCCCACTTGGTTTCCAGACATTTTAGGCAACAGTTCTTATCCTATCTTTACCAAATTTGGCATGCAGGTTTATTGGGTTAATAGCTTGTATGGGATTGCTTTTGGTGATGATAGCTCTATAGCTAACTGAGTAATAGCTACTTTGCTACTTTTGAGTAGCTCTTTGGTTTCCAGACATTTTAAGGAATGCTATTAAGCCTAGCTTTCTGAAATTTGGTATGGAGGTTCATTGGGTTAATAGGTTGTATGTGATTGCTTTTGGGGGAATCGCTTCATAGATGAGTGAGTAATTAATTCAATAAATGAGTAATTAGCTATTTTGAATACTGAAAAAGGCAAATGTGCTCATATCTCCTAAACCATGCGAGATAGAGCGATTTCGTCGAAATTTTCGACCCACAGGGTATCTAAGGAATGTACTCTTTGCAATTTTCAAAAATTTTCCCCTCCCCAAAAATGGCGGCCATTTTGAATTTTCGAATTTTTGCCAAAAAAGGCAAAACACAAATTTGCTTCTATCTCCTTAACGGTGCGAGATAGAGCGATTTCGTCGAAATTTTTGCCCACAGGGTATCTAAGGAATGTAATCTTTGCAATTTTCAAAAAATTTTCCCCTCCCCAAAAATGGCGGCCATTTTGAATTTTCGAATTTTTGCCAAAAATGGCAAAACACAAATTTGCTTCTATCTCCTTAACCGTGCAAGATAGAGCGATTTCTTCGAAATTTTCGACCCACAGGGTATCTAAGAAATGTACTCTTGCCAATTTTCAAAATATTTTCCTTTTCCCAAAAATGGCGGCCATTTTGAATTTTCGAATTTTTGCCAAAAATGGCAAAACACAAAATTGCTTCTATCTCCTTAACCGTGCTTGATAGAGCGATTTCGTCGAAATTTTCGCCCACAGGGTATCTAAGCACTGTAATCTTTGCAATTTTCAAAAAATTTTCCCCTCCCCAAAAAGGGCGGCCATTTTGAATTTTCGAATTTTTGCCAAAAATGGCAAAACACAAATTTCCTTCTATCTCCTTAACCGTGCGAGATAGAGCAATTTCGTCGAAATTTTCGACCCATAGGGTATCTAAGGAATGTACTCTGCAATTTTCAAAAAATTTTCCCCTCCCCAAAAATGGCGGCCATTTTGAATTTTAGAATTTTTGCCAAAAATGGCAAAACACAAATTTCCTTCTATCTCCTTAACCGTGCGAGATAGAGCGATTTCGTGGAAATTTTCAACCCATAGGGTATCTAAGGAATGTACTCTTTGCAATTTTCAAAAAATTTTCCCCTCCCCAAAAATGGCGGCCATTTTGAATTTTAGAATTTTTGCCAAAAATGGCAAAACACAATGTGAAGTTTCAGACCCGTAGGTAATTACTCACCTACTGAAAATGAGTAAATGCAAATTATCTCTAAAAGTATTCCCGATAGCCAATTTTTGTCAAATAACTCCTTCGCCTACTTTTGGGAGACCTTTCACTTGGTGAAGTTTCAGACCTGTAGCTAATTATTCACCTACTCAAAATGAGTAAATGCGAATTATCTCTAGAAGTATTGCAGATATCCAATTCTTATCAAATAACTCATTCATCTACTTTTGGGAGAGCTTTCACTTGGTGAATTTTCAGACCTGTAGGTAATTACTCACCTACTCAAAATGAGTAAATGCAAATTATCTCTAAAAGTATTGTAGGTAGCCAATTTTTCTCAAATAACTCATTCGCCTACTTTTGGGAGAGCTTTCACTTGGTGAAGTTTCAGACCTGTAGCTAATTATTTACCTACTCAAAATGAGTAAATGCGAATTATCTCTAGAAGTATTGCAGATAGCCAGTATTTCTCAAATAACTCATTAATATGAAAACAACTTATAGGAAGTCATGGGCTGCAAATCTTTTCATGTGGTCAGATTTGACCTTGGGCCCCTCCTGCTTATTATTGGTCCTAGAGGTTTGCAATGTGAAAACGACTTATAGGAAATCATGGGCTGCGAATCTTTTGATGTGGTCAGACTTCACCTTGGGCCCCTGCTACAGGGTCAAATAAGGTTAGCCAAACTTAAAAGTGCTTTCAGCTTGCTTATTAACGAAAAATGCTGTTTATCTTCTAAACTATGTTAGTTGGCCTTTGTCGGAGGATACATCCAGCATGTGGCCCTTGGTCTAGTTAATATTTTATCTGTCATCATTAATTAACTTATTTGTCCAGTTGCTGATCTTGTTTTTGGAGGATCATATGTATTAATATGGTTGAAATTTCAGAGGTTTAGTGTGGTTCAAAGGCAAGTCGTGGCCAATTACTAGTAATTACTGGTGCATGTTTTATTAGCTGGTATCAAATACAATGCAACAGTGGAAGACTAGAAACTAGTATCTGAAAACAACATATTTTTAATGATAAAAAAGAATATTTTGGTAAAAGATCTCACCAGTCAATTTAAATCCCTTTAAAATAGAATTTTAGCAGTTAGGTGTCACTATTGCCCAAATCACACTACAGGTAGTACCGTATTTTTCCAAAATATGGCCCGGGCGTTAATTATTTTTAAATGGTTATCAGACCAGGCGTTAAATTGAACCAGGCGTTCTTTTGAAGTATAAAAACAGTGTCATAAATTGTAAACAGTGTGCTTGGTACCCAGGCGTTAATTTGAACCAGGCGTTTATTTGAACCTGGGCGTTATTTTGGAAATTTACGGAGTTAGAAGTTTTTTCTCGCTGGTGGAACCGCCCCAGGTCGCCACATTTCGTCCGAGTTATTCACGCTACAGGTTACTATAGAAAGAAATTCATTCACGCATGCGCGACATTGGCTGCGCGTGCTCACTCTACCGAAATCAGATGTGGAACTTGCAATTATTGTATAACATCGGTAGGACTCACAAGGTAATGGATGGATCGCCACTGACTTGCAAGATCGCAGACGGTGATCCAAGGACAGGGACGTTTCACCTAACGTGGGTTACTGCGGATGATACCGCCTGTAGTGTGAATGGGGTTTATTACTTGCCTAAGGGTATAATTCCGCTTACATTTACCGTGTTATCTGTGAAACCCTCTTTGAGTAGAAGTCGTGATAAAAACTTAGTATCAGGTCTTCAAAGAAATTTTCCATTGAAATCCACTATCATCTGGCAGTCCTTGTTCAGTGTATTTCTGGTCAGCTGAGGTTCGACTGTGACCAAAATTGTGTATTCTAGCACTTCATAGACATTGTAAGTCACAGACAGCCTCTTGCCAACTGGCTGCCACAACCTGCTGACATTAATTAACAAGTGATAACCCTGTACCTGAAGCCAACTTTTGAAAATAGGTGATGAAAAACAAATTTGTTTTTGCATTAAGTATTCATAGCTAAGTAAATATTAAGGTTTCAAATATGCTGTTTATTTTATTTTGAATGTACTTCATTGCAGTTTCTTGCCCTTTAAAGGAAGAGTTGTTGTGTATTTGCTGTTTGTTAAAATGTAAAAAAGTAAACTTTACTTTGAATAATTTTTATCACTCTTATTTGCATTTGGATTTTAATGCAATAAAAATGTGCACTTCTCCAATATCTTGTCAGTGATATATAATGCATATTTGTTCCTTAAATTGTGTTTAAAATATTTGCAAAAGATGAGCACCAGTTGCCACTTATTAACAAATATGATCCCATATTGTGTCTGCAAGATGCTCTCTACGAGTTACTTGTTGGCAGATTGTAGTGAATTCCAAATTTTAACTGTTCATCTAGTGTTTTGATAAATAAGTATTATCAATACTTTGCAGAAATGACCAGAACATCATCAAGGAGTGGATTTTGTATTAGGGCAAAGTTAAGTATCATTACTGTGTTGTGTGGTAAGATTGTGAAAGCCTGAGTAATGATATGGGTGTGTCATCTTGTGGAGAAAATTGGTGGGAGGGGATACTGGTAGCCTTGCTTTGAGACAAGACAACGTAAGCTACTGTAAAATAAATTATTGTGCTGGTAGACTATATTTTGCTACATTTATATTTTGCTGCAGTGAACACCCCATCTAGTATAGAAGTTAATATTACATTTTTAAAACATAATAATGTTTTAGTAGTTTAAACATTCAATTAAAGTTTCACACATTTATTTCTGTGACTCGGTATTCAAATACTGGCAATTTAGGATTAAGGGTGAATTTTATGTGTCCAATCCTTTGTAATTTGGATAATGATTTAGAATTCACACACTTTGTTTCAGCAGTATTTCAATCAGCAGAAAGGAAAGTGAAATCAGAAAAGAAAAGGAAAATTGTTGTAAAAGGGTAAAAACAATGGAAAATTTTTTTTACATGAAATTCTAACACCATAGAGTATATAAATATTCAGTCGTGAAAGTTAATTTATTGCATGTGAACGATGAACAGGTACTGTTTTCTCCAAGATAAGTAAGTCTCATATATTACCAGAATTTGCACAGAAACACTTTCAGGAGTTTGATTTCAACAGTTCACCAAATTGTGTTTACTATAGCTTACACTAGTAGAGTAAGAAATCTAAAATTCGCCAGGAATCTAAAATTCGCCACCTCTAAAACCTTAGTTAATTTTATGAAGAAAATGATGTTTTTGTCCAAAAATTGGTATTTCCAGTTCAAAAAGCCTTAATTTACTATACTGTCAACAAATCTCACCACAATTCATTTATTTTATTAGTATTTTTACATGTGGCGAATTTCAGATATGTGGTGAATTTTAGATTTCTTACTCTAAATATTTACTTCCTCTCAACAAATTATAAAACAGGAAGCAACAATCATAAACAAATCTGCAAAAGATTTGATTTGTGTCCTAAAATGGTTACTGCTTAGTGAAATTGCCGATTTAATATAAATGTCCAACAAGTTTAAGCAAATTACAAGTTTAAGCAAATTACCCATGACCCATGATACAGTTAAACATCAAGAAACAAAATCTAGCAAAATCTAAATGGTCTAAATGTTATAAAAAACAAGGCCACTGCCGTAGCAGTTATCTCCCGCTATTAGATTCAGTAATAATGGAGAACTAAAGGAAATCTAAGGCAATTGTAGTAAGATAATCCCACTTGACATTGAAAAAGGGGTCAAAGGTAAAAGTCAGCAGTTGGAAAAGTCTCAGGCCATGACTTCCTTTAAGTTGTTTTCACATTTGCCACCCCTAGTAGCAATGATAAGAGAGATATAAGGCCTTTTTTATAGGATTATCTCATTTAACATTAAACATGTGATATGACGGCCATTTTGTTTTTGAAACTAGGCCAAATTACTATCAGGCTAACTTTTGTAGCCTTATATCTTTTGTGGAAATTTGATTAACCTAGCTGCGATATTTCAGGTTTTAGAGCATCTTATTGATTTTGAAATAATTGGCTATGGTGGCCATTTGGTTTTTCAAAATAAGGCCAAAATTTTTCTCAGACAAAACATTTGCAGGCCAGGACTTTTCATGGTCTATCTTTACATTCAAAAGCCATAGCACCAATAAAAAGGGAGAAATAAGGATGTTTTAGTGTGATGACCCGATTTAACCTTGAAGCAGGGATCAAAGGTCAAATTCAACACCTAGAAAAGATTCCCAGGCCATGACATCCTACAAGTTGTTTTCACATTCCGAACCTCTAGGAGCAATTTTAGGGGAGATATAAGGCCTTTTTAATAGGATAACCCTGTTTGACATAAAACATGCGATATGGCGGCCATTTATTTTTTGAACTAGGCCAAAATTACTATCAGGCTAGCTTTTCTAGCCATATAGCTTTTGTGCAAATTTGATGAAACTAGCTGGAATATTTCAAGATTTGGAGCACCTTTATGATTTTCAAAGAATTAGCTATGGCGGCCATTTTGTTTTTCAAAATGAGGCTAAAATTTTGCACAGACAGTTTTTCATAGCCATAAACATTCCCTGCAAATTTGGTGAAGATATCTTTATAAATGAATGAGATATTAAGGTTTATGTAAAAACATGACGAACGGACGGACTCACGGACTCCCGCACGGAAGGCGTTTTATAATCGTTTTATAATAAAAGAACTAAAATAAAGGAGTTTCCTTGGGCCTGAATTGAATATACTGCTATAAATCTGACAGTTCTTGTTCCAGGTCCTTTTAGCCCAAAGTACAACTTAGTAGGTTAGATTTGTATATTAAATTTTTATGTACATATATATGGTAAACTCTATAAGTAGAACCAATGTGTATGGAATTCAGCCACATGTAGAATCAGCTTTAAGATCTCAATGTCAGGAAATGATGAACTATTGTCAGTGTAAGTGGAGGGTAGTCAGAACTAGAGGCAAATCCAGGTTCTACAGACTTACACTGAACCTGCTTTATATATTTATGACTCAGATGACACAATCTGATCAATAGCTCTCTATATTTAATGGTCTCACATTTAAATTAGAAACAGTCCACATGATGCCCAATTATTAGGCCATATTTTGAGAGGCCACTTCAGACGAAAAGGAGGAGTGGGTGGGGGGTGTTGGTGTGGTGTCTTATTCAGTCTAATTAGACAGACAGAGAAATATCTGACATCATATTATGTTATCTTTATGCACCTTGTAGTTTAATCTAAAATGTATATGTTATCTGAAAGTTTCAGTCTTTTGGGCATGTATCACCACTGTATCTTTTCAAGTTATGGTCTAGGTGTTAACTAGTTTCAGACCTTAGTAGACTAGGTATTAAGTATGAGCAGATGTTAATTTGAAATTTGTAAAGTTATGATAAATATTATAATCAGGGTGTTCAGCGTCAGACATTAAGTTGAACTAGGCTTGATTCTGGACATTTGCAATATTCTCTTTTCTGTAAGATGTAATTTTGCACATTTTTTCCTGGTTTGACAAGTTTCATGAATTTGGATATGTCAGTTGTAGTGTATTAATTCATTTATAATCAAGACAAATAGGAATGATTTGACAAATAGAAATTGATTTTTCAACACTGCCCCCCAGTCAAATCTGCATATAGATCCAAAGGAATTTGGCAGTGTCACCTCTGCATTATTCAGAATTTCATTGTACCTGTAAACTCTGTACTAGAAGATTTTAAGAGCAGATATTAATCAAGTACCAATTCAGTGTTACCGGGTCTTATAAGAACTTAAAAAAACTTCAACCTTTTAACCATGCAAATGCTGGGCATACAGATTTTTGGTCAAGATTCTTATCGCTGAAGTTATTATAATTGTATCCCCGACGCGAAGCGGGGATACTATGGATTCATCATCGTCCGCGTCCGCGCCCTCGTCCGCGTCCGCAGAGATTTCTTGTTAGCGACCTACAGTCCACATTTCTTTCCGGATTTCTTTCATATTTGGCAGGTGGCTTGATATGGTAGAGGACTCGCCACCCTATCTTTTTGGTAGGCTTTATGTCTAAATTAGGCCTGTGGTAGACAAAAATGCCTAAAATGTGGAATATTGCTTGTTAGCGACCTACAGTCCACATTTCTTTCCAGATTTCTTTCATATTTGGCAGGTGGCTTGGTATGCTAGAGGACTCGCCACCCTATCTTTTTGGTAGGCTTTATGTCTAAATTAGGCCTCTGGTAGATAAAAATGTCTAAAATGCATTAAAATTCATGAAATCATGCACTAAATCGCTTGTAACTTGAAAAGTGTTGCATTTAGAGCATTTTGTTAAAATATGTTATTCAGATACTTTTTTCATAGCTACAACATGGTGAGTAACTTGGGTGTCTGTCTCAATAGCTAAGTGAGTAATAGCTACTTTTGGGCTTTTCAGTAACTTCCATCGTGAGTAAAATCACTTGTAACTTGAAAACTATTGCATTTAGAGTATTTTGTTTCAATATGTTATTCAGCTATTTTTGGGTCAGCTATAACATAGTAAAATTTCAGACCTGTAGCTCATGGCATAGCTGAGTAATAGCTACTTTTAAGTTATCACTGTTGAGTAAATTGCTTATAACTTCAAAAGTATTACATTTAGAGTATTTTGTTTCAATATGTTATTCACCTATTTCGGAGTCAGCTATAACATAGTGAAGTTCCAGACCTGTGGCTCATTGCATAGCTGAGTAATAGCTACTTTGAAGTTCACACTGTTGAGTAAATCAGTTGTAATTGGAAAACTATTGCATTTACAGAAATTTGTGTAAATATGTTATTCAGCTACTTTTGGGTCAGCTATAACATAGTGAAATTACAGACCTGTAGCTCATGGCACAACTGAGCAATAGCTATTTTCAGGTACTGACTGTTGAGTAAATGACTTGTAACTTGAAAAATATTGTATTTGGAGTATTTTGTTAAAATATGTTGTTCACCTACTTTTGGGTCAGCTATAACGTCGTGAAATTACAGACTTATAGCTCATGGCATAGCTGAGCAATAGCTATTTTCAGGTTCTCACTATTGAGTAAATCAGTTGTAACTTGAAAACTATTGCATTTACAGTATTTTGCTTAAATATGTTGTTCACCTAATTTTGGGTCAGCTATAACATAGAAAAAATTCAGACATGTAGCTCATTGCATAGCTGAGTAATAGCTACTTTGAGGTTATCACTGTTGAGTAAATCACTTATAACGTGAAAACTATTACATTTACAGTATTTTGTTTAAATATGTTATTCACATAATTTTTGGTCAGCTATAACAGAGTGAAATTGCAGACCTCTATGTCATGGCATAGCTTACCAATATCTACTTTCAGGTTCTCACTGTTGAGTAAATCATTGTATCCACTGGATAGCCGCAGTGTGTAGAGAGATTTCACCATTACCACTCTAACGAAAAAAATATTATAGCTAGCCTTCTCAAGTTTGCAAGGTATATTAGAGGGTGCACCACAGTATTCTATTGGTAGGCTTTATGTCTAAATTAGGCCTGTGGCTAAATTACTTGCCTACTAAAAATGAGTAATTCTGCATTTTCTCTAAAAGTATTGCAGATAGCAAATTTTTCTTAAATAACTCATTCACCTACTTTTGGGAGAGCTTTCACATGCTGAAGTTCCAGACCTGTAGCTAATTACTCACCTACTCAAAATGAGTAAATGCGAATTATCTCTAAAAGTATTGCAGATAGCCAATTTTTGTCAAATAACTCCTTCACCTACTTTTGGGAGAGCTTTCACGTGGTGAAGTTTCAGACCCGTAGGTAATTACTCACCTACTGAAAATGAGTAAATGCAAATTATCTCTAAAAGTATTCCAGATAGCCAATTTTTGTCAAATAACTCCTTCACCTACTTTTGGGAGACCTTTCACTTGCTAAAGTTTCAGACCTGTAGCTAATTATTCACCTACTCAAAATGAGTAAATGCTAATTATCTCTAAAAGTATTGCAGATATCCAATTTTTATCAAATAACTCATTCATCTACTTTTGGGAGAGCTTTCACATGGTGAAGTTTCAGACCCATAGCTAATTATTCACCTACTCAAAATGAGTAAATGCAAATTATCTCTAAAAGTATTCCAGATAGCCAATTTTTGTCAAATAACTCCTTCACCTACTTTGGGGAGACCTTTCACTTGGTGAAGTTTCAGACCTGTAGCTAATTATTCACCTACTCAAAATGAGTAAATGTGAATTATCTCTAAAAGTATTGCAGATAGCCAATTTTTCTCAAATAACTCATTCACCTACTTTTGGGAGAGCTTTCACTTGGTGAAGTTTCAGACCCGTAGGTAATTACTCACCTACTGAAAATGAGTAAATGCAAATTATCTCTAAAAGTATTCCAGATAGCCAATTTTTGTCAAATAACTCCTTCACCTACTTTTGGGAGACCTTTCACTTGGTGAAGTTTCAGACCAGTAGCTAATTATTCACCTACTCAAAATGAGTAAATACTAATTATCTCTAAAAGTATTGCAGATATCCAATTTTTATCAAATAACTCATTCATCTACTTTTGGGACAGCTTTCACATGGTGAAGTTCCACACCCGTAGGTAATTACTCACCTACTGAAAATGAGTAAATTCGAATTATCTCTAAAAGTATTGTAGGTAGCCAATTTTTCTCAAATAACTCATTCGCCTACTTTTGAGAGAGCTTTCACTTGGTGAAGTTTCAGACCCGTAGCTAATTATTCACCTACTCAAAGTGAGTAAATGCGAATTATCTGTAAAAGTATTGCAGATAGCCAGTATTTCTCAAATAACTCATTAATATGAAAACAACTTATAGGAAGTCATGGGCTGCAAATCTTTTCATGTGGTCAGATTTGACCTTGGGCCCCTCCTGCTTATTATTGGTCCTAGAGGTTTGCAATGTGAAAACGACTTATAGGAAATCATGGGCTGCGAATCTTTTGATGTGGTCAGACTTCACCTTGGGCCCAGTGGTACAGGGTCAAATAAGGGTAGCCAAACTTAAAAGTGCTTTCAGCTTGCTTATTAACGAAAAATGCTTTTTATCTTCTAAACTATGTTAGTTGGCCTTTGTCGGTGGATACATCCAGCATCTGGCCACAGATGCGTCCTTTTTCTAGTTTATAGTGGATTAAGGATGATGAATTAGAGTATGAGAGAATATAATGTTGAATGTTGAATATGACAGCCAGATATTCTGTTCCTATCACATTACACTTCATAGTCCCTGTATTGTGTTATAAGACAGACTCGTAAACCTATTTTTAAAATAAATATACCTAAACATAAATGGCAGTAATTATTATTAGCTGAGTTTGTATCATAGTGTTGGGACTCGCCCCCAACTTTCAGGGTCAATTATTCGTCCATTTTTCCGACCAATGATCGACCCTGAATCGATTATTTTACTCCATTGTTGGCCATTAATTGAGAAACACTTTCCGGGATAAAGTATAGGTCAATCCGGTAAGAGTAACGGTGTTCTGACATTTAGAATCTACCAAAAATACCCACTTCCTGTAAAGGTAGATATAAACCAACTCGAAATCCATGACAAATCTGTTAATTTATTAAGTAAAAATATGCAAAATATCTAAAGAATATGTGGATATTGAGAAAAATAAATAAAGGTAAGATTAAGCTTAATAATCGATCATTAGAAAATGCTTGTAACCGACTGCAATTGTGCACTGTCACCGACGATTAATCGAGCACATGTCTAATCGTCCACCCTTAGTGTCTCACTTGAAGATTATTGTATCCCCGGCGCGAAGCGGGGATACTATAGATTCATCATCGTCGTCGTCCGCGTCCGCAGAGATTTCTTGTTAGCGACCTACAGTCCACATTTCTTTCCAGATTTCTTTCATATTTGGCAGGTGGCTTGATATGGTGGAGGACTCGCCACCCTATCTTTTTGGTAGGCTTTATGTCTAAATTAGGCCTGTGGTAGACGAAAATGTCTAAAATGTGGAATATTGCTTGTTAGCGACCTACAGTCCACATTTCTTTCCAGATTTCTTTCATATTTGGCAGGTGGCTTGGTATGCTAGAGGACTCGCCACCCTATCTTTTTGGTAGGCTTTATGTCTAAATTAGGCCTGTGTTAGACAAAATGTCTAAAATGTGGAATATTGCTTGTTAGCGACCTACAGTCCACATTTCTTTCATATTTGGCTGGTGGCTTATCGCTTAAAAGTATTGCAGGTAGCCAATTTTTCTCAAATAACTCATTCATCTACTTTTGGGAGAGCTTTCACATGGTGAAGTTACAGATCCGTAGATAATTATTCACCTACTCAAAATGAGTAAATGCAAATTATCTCTAAAAGTATTGCAGATAGCCAATTTTTCTCAAATAACTCATTCACCTACTTTTGGGAGAGCTTTCACATGGTGAAGTTTCAGACCCATAGCTAATTACTCACCTACTCAAAATAAGTAAATGCGAATTATCTCTAAAAGTATTGCAGATAGCCAATTTTTCTCAAAGAACTCATTCACCTATTTTAGGGAGAGCTTTTACTTGGTGAAGTTTCAGACCCCTAGCTAATTATTGACCTACTCAAAATGAGTAAATGCGAATTATCTCTAAAAGTATTGCAGATAGCCAATTTTTCTCAAATAACTCATTCATCTACTTTCACCTACTTTTGGAAGAGCTTTCACATGGTGAAGTTTCAGACCCATAGCTAATTATTCACCTACTCAAAATGAGTAAATGCGAATTATCTCTAAAAGTATTGCAGATAGCCAATTTTTCTCAAATAACTCATTCACCTACTTTTGGGAGAGCTTTCACATGGTGAAGTTTCAGACCCATAGCTAATTACTCACCTACTCAAAATGAGTAAATGCAAATTATCTGTAAAAGTATTGCAGATAACCAATTTTTCTCAAATAACTCATTCACCTACTTTTGGGACAGCTTTTACTTGGTGAAGTTTCAGACCTATAGCTAATTATTGACCTACTCAAAATGAGTAAATGCAAATTATCTCTGAAAGTATTGCGGATAGCCAATTTTTCTCAAATAACTCATTCATCTACTTTTGGGAGAGCTTTCACATGGTGAAGTTCCAGACACGTAGGTAATTACTCATCTACTCAAAATGAGTAAATGCGAATTGTCTCTAAAAGTATTGCAGATAGCCAATTTTTGTCAAATAACTCATTCATATACATTTTGGAGAGCTTTCAATTAGTGAATTTTCAGATCCGTAGCTACTTACTTATAACTTGAAAAGTATTGCATTAAGAGCACTTTGTTAAAATATGTTATTCAGCTACTTTTTCCATAGCTACAACATGGTGAGTAACTTGGGCGTTTATCTCAATAGCTAAGTGAGTAATACCTACTTTTGGGAGAGCTTTCACTTGGTGGAGTTTCAGACCCATACCTAATTACTCGCCTACTCAAAATGAGTAAATGCTAATTATCTCTAAAAGTATTGCGGATACCCAATTTTTATCAAATAACTCATTCATCTACTTTTGCGAGAGCTTTCACATGGTGAAGTTCCAGACCCGTAGGTAATTACCTACTCAAAATGAGTACATGCGAATTATCTCTAAAAGTATTGCAGATAGCCAATTTTTCTCAAATAACTCATTCACCTACTTTTGGGAGAGCTTTCACTTGGTGAAGTTTCAGACCTGTAGCTAATTATTCACCTACTCAAAATGAGTAAATGCGAATTATCTCTAGAAGTATTGCAGATAGCCAGTATTTCTCAAATAACTCATTCACCTACATTTTGGAGAGCTTTCAATTAGTGAATTTTCAGATTCGTAACTCACCTACTCAAAATGAGTAAATGCCTTTTATCACTGAAAGTATTGCAGATAGCCAGTATTTCTCAAATAACTCATTCACCTACATTTTGGAGAGCTTTCACATCCTAAAGTTTTTTTATGAATTTTTAAAATAAATTTTAATGCATTAAAATTAATGAAATCATGCACTAAATCAATTATAACTTGAAAAGTATTGCATTTACAGCACTTTGTTAAAATATGTTATTCAGCTACTTTTTCCATAGCTACAATATGGTGAGTAACTTGAGTGTCTATCTCAATAGCTAAGTGAGTAATAGCTATTTTTGGACTTTTCACTAACTTCCATCATGAGTAAAATCACTTGTAACTTGAAAACTATTGCATTTAGAGAATTTTGTGCAAACCTGTTATTCACCTACTTTTGGGTCAGCTATAACATAGTTAAATTTCAGACCTCTAGCTCGTGGCATAGCTGAGTAATAGCTACTTTTGCCGGTGGATACATCTTGCATCTGACCACAGATGCGTCCTTGGTCTAGTTGCTTTATATTCTGTCCTTGAAAAACTATATTTTACAGCTAGACAGTTCGCAGTTGGATAATGGACATCATTTACCAGGTTTAGAAGTTTCCATCTGCCATTTTGTTTGTTTACTAATTTAAAACAAATGTTAGAAATTAAATGACTCTTGTAACAATCAGCAAAGAGCCAGACACACGGACTAATAGGTAAATGGTCACGAAAATGATATCTCTTTGGCAGAGGTTATGACAATTTTTGTGGTTTGTAGAATGAAACTTCATTAATGATTATTTAAACTGTTCATATTCTGTTCTTAGATCTCCCATTTCTGGATATTGCGTTCCAGTAATCAGTGATGGCCCAAGGGGAGCTGAATTTCTTCAGCATATGGCTGTTACAGTATAAAACTTAACTGTAAAAGGATATATATTACCAGTATATTTGAATATATCAGTATATAAATATTAAATAATAGTGACACAAGTAGTTATTTTGGTATCCATTTCCAAGAATTCCATACGGTTTTAGTGAGGGTTTTATTTTCAATTCTGTGTTGTGGCACAACAAAGATTCTGTTTAAAATGTTCGACCTGAAAAAAATAAATAAAGCATATGACCAAAAAGATTGGAATGATGACCTCCTCCTGACTGCTTGGACTTAAGAGGATAACTTGTAACCATAAGCCATAACAACTCTTGTTGAGTAATTGAGGGGGTCGTTCCACTAACTTATTTTGGGACATTATCATTCAGCATAGGGCAATAAAGTGAAGTGAAGAGTATAGAGACTAGTTGTGTGACCAATAAGATTACAGGACTGCATGATCAGGGCGGTTACGAGGCAAATTCACAACAGTGGAATGGGCGTATCAGTAACACTAACCCTAAGGACCTATTTTATATTTCTTCTGAAAAGCTTTGTATATATCTGTATAAAAGATTCTAGTGTATTCTTAAAGAAATATTCATAAAAAGGTTATAATTAAAGTTTTCTATGGCTATAATTAAAACACGAAAAAAATTACATTGGTTAATACAACAACTTGCAGGTGTATTGGTCTCCGATACAAGGAAGTTTATAGTACAGTTGACGTTACTGTATAACTAGAGCCTTCAGTATATGCAAGACATGGTTCTGTAAGTTCTGATTAACTGCCGGTTGAACTGCGAGATGCAGAATTATTTTTCATTTAGCAAAACTGTTTCTAGTTCAGCCTTAAATTTGACATTCAGTGCACTAGTGTTAGTCATTGTTTAGTCATTGCTATACCACTGTGTGATACAAATATTGTTTCTACATGGTGTTTGTAATTTGTAGAAGAATTTAAATTGGTGTAGAATTTGTAAGGATATTACAGTAAGTACTGAAATAGCGTAGGAGAGGAGTTAACTATGTTTTTGTGTGTGGGTGTTTTGTCAATAATCAATAGAATTCAGTAGAGAAATCACCTGTTTGACAGATGATTTCTCCAGGACATTCTCTTGGTCTCTCTAAGTGTAAGTTTCCATGTGACTGATGTGAGATGGCAATTTTTTTTCTTTTTTCTTTTAACTTTCACACAATTATGTTTATCTTTAAAAACAGGCATTTTTTTCATTCCTCCTCAAGAAAGGTTAAGTGTTGCATGCACTTAAAACAAGTAAATTTTTTTAAGAAAAAAAATTTAAATTCATGGGAATATGTAGATGTCTAGGCATCGGACGACTGGTCACGGTGGTGGTGTGGGCTTCTTGACCAGGACTGTTGATGTACCGACCTGTTCCACTTTTGAAAACATTGCTATATCAGTTGTCACACTTTCAAAATCATTTGTTGTTTCTTCTGTCTATCGTACACCAGGATCATGTTCCTCAGCCTTTCTTGACGATTTTCTGTTTTTACCCCACAGCCCTTACGGGCTGTCATGGTATTTTTTTTCACCCATGGTGTCCGGATAGACAGGCAGGTGGCGGGAAAAAGTTTGTCCGGGCTGTATCTCAGAAACCGTAAGGTGTAGGAAGTTAATACTTGGTAGGGACATTGGTTAGGATGTGTAGGTGTGCAACGTCATGGTCTGACCTTGATTTGACCTTTGACCTTGTTGTAGTGACCTTGATTTTGAAAATTTTGTCCGGGCTATATCTCGGAAACTGTAAGGTGTATGAAGTTGATACTTGGTAGGGACATTGGTTAGGGAGTGTAGGTGTGCAACGTCATGGTGTGATCTTGATTTGACCTTGACCTATAAAATCTTGTCCGGGCTATATCTCGGAAACCGTAAGATGTAGGAAGTTGATACTTGGTAGGGATATTGGTTAGGGGGTGTAGGTGTGCAACTTCATGGTCTGACCTTGATTTGACCTTGGACCTTGCTGTAGTGACCTTGACCTATAAAATCTTGTCCGGGCTATATCTCAGAAACCGTAAGGTGTAGGAAGTTGATAAAGTAGGAAGTTGGATGGTAAACCAATCTATGGGAAATCATGGGCTGGGAATCTTTTGGTGTGGTCAGATTTGACCTTGGACCCCTCCAAGGTCAAACGAGGATAGCCAAACTTAAAAGTGCTTATAACTCGCTTATTATTGGTCCTAGAGGTTTGGGATGGTAAACCAACCTATAGGAAATCATAGGCTGGGAATCTTTTGGTGTGGTCGGATTTGACCTTGGACCCCTCCTTCAAGGTCAAACGAGCATAGCCAAACTTAAAAGTGCTTATAACTTGCTTATTATTGGTCCTAGAGGTTTGGGGTGGCAAACCAACCTATAGGAAATCATGGCCTGGGAATCTTTTGGTGTGGTCGGATTTGACCTTGGACCCCTCCTTCAAGGTCAAATGAGGATAGCCAAACTTAAAAGTGCTTATAACTCACTTATTATTGGTCGTAGAGGTTTAGGATGGTAAACCAACCTACAGGAAATCATGGGCTGGGAGTCTTTTGGTGTGGTTGGATTTGGCGTTGGACTCCTCCTTCAAGGTTAAATGAGGATAGCCAAACTTAAAAGTGCTTATAACTCCCTTATTATTGGTCCTAGAGGTTTGAGATGGTAAACCAACCTATAGGAAATCATGGGCTGGGAATCTTTTGGTGTGGTCGGATTTGACCTCGGACCCCTCCTTCAAGGTCAAACGAGCATAGCCAAACTTAAAAGTGCTTATAGCTCGTTTATTATCGGTCCTAGAGGTTTGGGATGGTAAACCAAATTATAGGAAATCATGGGCTGGGAATCTATTGCTGCGGTCGGATTTGACCTTGGACCCCTCCTTCAAGGTCAAATGAGGATAGCCAAACTTAAAAGTGCTTATAACTTGGTTATTATTGGTCCTAGAGGTTTGGGATGGTAAACCAACATATAGGAAATCATGGGCTGGGAATCTATTGCTGTGGTTGGATTTGACCTTGGACCCCCTCCTTCAAGGTCAAACGAGGATAGTACACAAAATCATATGCTGGGAATCTATTGCTGTGGTCGGATTTGACCTTGGTCCCTCTATCAAGGTCAAACGAGGATAGCCAAACTTAAAAGTGCTTATAACTCGCTCATTATTGGTCCTAGAGCTTTGGAATGGTAAACCAAAATCTAGGAAATCATGGGCTGGGAATCTTTTGGTGTGATCGGATTTGACCTTTGGCCCCTCTTTCAAGGTCAAAGGAGGATTGCCAAAATTAGTGTTTATATCTTGCTTATTCGTATTCCTAGAGGTTTGCAGTGTCCCACCAACCTATAGGAAATCATGGGCTAAGAATCTTTTGATATGGTCAGATTTCACCTTGGGCTTCTCCTTCAAGGTTAAGCGATGTTAGAATGGCTTTGGTCAGTTTTCTTCTGGTGGATACAATTTGCATCGGTTCTCCGATGCGATTGGTCTAGTTCGGAAACTGTAAGGTGTAGGAAGATGATACTTGGTGAGGACATTGGTTGGGGGTAGTAGGTGTGCAACATCATGGTGTGACCTTGATTTGACCTTTGACCTTGCCGTAGTGAACTTGACCTATAAAACCTAGTCTGGGCTATATCTTGGAAACCGTAAGGTGTAGAAGTTGATACTTGGTAGGGACATTGGTTAGGAGGTGTAGGTGTGCTACATCATAGTGTGACCTTGATTTGACCTTTGACCTTGCTGTAGTGACCTTGACCTATAAAACTTGTCCAGGCTATATTGCCGAGGCTGTAAGGTGTAGGAAGTTTATACTTGGTATGGACATTGGTTGAGGGTTTTATGTGCGCCACGTCATGGTGTAACACTGATTGACCTTTGACCTTGCTGTATTGACCTTTCAAATCTTGTTGCACCTTTGGATCTGTCTGTTGATGCAGATTAAGCACTATTAAAGTCATATTAGAATTCAGTAAGAATTTCCTTTTGCAAGTTCCCATTGTAACAGATGGAGTTTCATCAACATCCAAATCATAATTCGGCCATTTTTGGTTTACTGATAAGTGCTGTCATTTTATTATGTGCTCATATTTCCTAAACCGTGCGAGATAGAGCGATTTTGTCGAAATTTTCGACCCACAGGGTATCTAAGGAATATAATCTTTACAATTTTCAAAAATTTTCCCCTCCCCAAAAATGGCGGCCATTTTGAATTTTCGAATTTTTGCCAAAAATGGCATAACACAAATTTGCTTCTATCTCCTTAACCGTGCGAGATAGAGCGATTTCGTCAAAATTTTCGACCCACAGGGTATCTAAGGAATGTACTCTTTGCAATTTTCAAAAAATTTTCCCCTCCCCAAAAATGGCGGCCATTTTGAATTTTGGAATTTTTGACAAAAATGGCAAACACAAATTTGCTTCTATCTCCTTAACCGTGCGAGATAGAGCGATTTCGTCAAAATTTTCGACCCACAGGGTATCTGAGCATTGTACTCTTGGCAATTTTAAAAAAATTTTCCCCTCCCCAAAAATGGCGGCCATTTTGAATTTTCGAATTTTTGCCGAAAATGGCAAAACACAAATTTGCTTCTATCTCCTTAAGCGTGCGAGATAGAGCGATTTCGTCGAAATTTTCGACCCACAGGGTATCTAAGGAATGTAATCTTTACAATTTTTAAAAAATTTGCCCCTCCCCAAAAATGGCGGCCATTTTGAATTTTCGAATTTTTGCCAAAAATGGCAAAACACAAATTTGCTTCTATCTCCTTAACCGTGCGAGATAGAGCGATTTCGTCAAAATTTTCAACCCACAGGGTACCTAAGGAATGTACTCTTTGCAATTTTCAAAAAATTTTCCCCTCCCCAAAAATGGCGGCCATTTTGAATTTTCGAATTTTTGCCAAAAATGGCAAAACACAAATTTGCTTCTATCTCCTTAACCGTGCGAGATAGAGCGATTTCGTGGAAATTTTCAACCCATAGGGTATGTAAGGAATGTACTCTTTGCAATTTTCAAAAAATTTTCCCCTCCCCAAAAATGGCGGCCATTTTGATTTTTCGAATTTTTGCCAAAAATGGCAAAACACAAAATTGCTTCTATCTCCATGACTGTGTGAGATAGAGCGATTTCGTCGAAATTTTCGACTCATGGGGTATCTAAGAAATGTACTCTGCCATTTTCAAAATATTTTCCCCTCCCCACATATGGCGGCCATTTTGAATTTTCGAATTTTTGCCCAAAATGGAAAAACAGGAATTTGCTTCTATCTTCTTAACCGTGCAAGATAGAGTGATTTCGGCAAAATTTTCGACCCAACCAATGTAAAAAGGCATGAAGCTGAAATAATTTACATCTACACTAACAAATATTTAAGCATCATTGATATATTTTACAAATGAAACAGGGTCTTGTAAGACTACTGTACAATTTGGGCAAAAGGTTCATGGGTGGACATTACACATGATAATGTGTGTTCTTCTATGCTATCCTGTTTCTATTCGCACCTACTATCAACAGGGCGTCCTTAATTTCTAGTTATTGAATTGTTTTTTTTAATACTTCATCTTTACATACATTTCTTTTCCTTATATATTATTTTCTCTACTTAAGCATTATTTGGACCTTAATATAACTGACACTGCTCTGAAAGTATCTTGAACTTTGTACTGTTATACTACTTCTATATCTCATGGTGTTGAAAAATATTTCCCCAGGCTGTGGGGTACGGGCATCTCTGATGCTATTTTTAATTTACTGATTACTCTACTTAAACATCATTTAGCCCTTAATATAACTGACACTGCTCTGAAAGTATCCCGATCTTTGTACTGTTTCACTACTTCTATATCTCATGGTGTTGAAAACTATTTTCCCAGGCTGTGGGGTATGCGTATCTCTGATGCTATTTTTATGTTTTTATGGTTAGATAAATTGCAAAAGTGCTAGTTTGTAACATGATTAGTATATCTTTATTTACTTCTTAAACACTTGCAAATTTAAATTGCGTAAATCGATGTGATCCCCGAATATTGCTCACCAAGTTACGACTCGAGCTTCAGTGAACTCGTTACAGCACTAATCAGAGCCTCATTATACACTGAAATTATAATTGTGGCATGAAATGGTTACAAACATTTCAAATTGAAGAGGAATTTATCACATACATCACAATGAAGTTGGTTCTTTCATTCAATGTTTAATTTCGTATTTCACCCTAGAAATGCAACTTATAACTCTGATTTGAGTTGTTAAACTGGACATAAATTCTAACTAGTTATCACTTTGAAAAAAATAGTTCCAAAACTTGCAGTTAGTGTGTAGTCTCTTTTTGAGATGATTATATCAGTAACATAGTTTAACACCCACTTGAGTTTCAACTGAACATTTCTTCTTTTAAAAAAAAAAAACAAACAAAAAAACTTCCAGTTGTCATGCCACCAAAACCCCCTTTTCAAAACACTTAAACCTGTGTAAACATCATTTTAAAAATTGAGACTAAAATTTCCAGTAAACATCTCTCCTGAAATTTTGGTCTTATTAATCTGATTTAAAGTGCAGCCATTACCATTTTTCTGTACTTTAGACCTTTCTTTCAAAGCCAGGTTTTCCATTGTAATGGATTTGGGGTTTTTGTGTTATTTTGTAGCCTAGTATTTCTCTGGGAACAAATAAGTCAGGCTGTGGTTAACTCCAGGGCAGTGTTGGGGGTGGGTGGTACAAGTTAGCTGTACTGACGTAAGGGACATCAAATGGTCATTAAACTTGTTTGGTATTGTCGACTGGTGTGGCAGAAATGTCACTGTACGGAGTACAGTTTGTGGTAAATCACAGATTATTAAGAAATGCAGAATTTGTCATACCACCGAGTGGAACCCCCCCCCCCTCTCCTGTATATTTTACATGGTGTATGACTTGCATATAATTTGACCTTTGTATAACCTTGTGTGTGATATAACACATAAAAGAATTTGATGTCTCGCAACAATAGAAAAGGTACTACTTTGCTTTTTTAACTAGCCACATAATTTTAAAAAACCATGATTTGTATTAATGTATTATATGTATTATTTGCTCAGTACAGGTGTTAAGCTGGATTAAGCCAGATTAAGTTGTAGTTTAATCGATTAATTCCTAATAAATTATATTCAAATAGAATTTCAATGTTGATGGAACTTCTACCAAATCTGGGGCATTCACCAGAATAAGTGAAATTCACCATGACGGGCATCATTGTATCCACCGGAAGCATCTGGTGGATACTTTGGTTTAGCGTCCGCTACGCTGCCGCCGCCGCGCGTAGAGAGATTTTCGGCGTTAACGCTCTAAGAGGAAAACAACAGCAGCTAGGTTCACCAAATTTGCAGGATATCTTCATTGGGGGGTAAGCTTCTCTGGGAAGGAAAATAGCCTCATTCTGAAAAACAAGATGGCCGCCACGGGCAGTTCTTTGAAAATAATCTACATTTTTCTACTGGCTGTTCCTCATAGGTAGAAGGTTGAATCTCTTCATAGGTGATATGTATGACACATATACATGTCCTCTACAACCTTGCACACATTTGACCTTGAAGCTCCTAATTCAAGGTCATCCACGGAGTGCCGAAGTAACCCACATAGCGGACTTTAAAAGTGCCTATATCTCTCTTATTATTGGTCCTAGAGGTTTGCAATGTGAAGCCAACCTATAGGAAATCATGTGCTGCGAATCTTCTGATGTGGTCATATTTGACCTTGGACCCCTCCTTCAAGCTCAAACGAGGATAGCAGAACTTAAAAGTGCTTATAACTCGCTTATTATCGATCCTAGAGGTTTGGGATGGTAAACCAACATATAGGAAATCATGGGCTGGGAATCTTCTGGCGTGGTGGATTTGACCTTGGGCCCCTCCTTCAAGGTCAAACGAGGACAGCCAAACTTAAAAGTGCTTATAACTCGCTGATTATTGGTCCTAGAGGTTTGGGATGGTAAACCAGCATATAGGATATCATTGGCTGGGAATCTTCTGGTGTGGTCGGATTTGACCTGGGGCCCCTCATTCAAGGTCAAACGAGGACAGCCAAACTTAAAAGTGCCTATAACTCGCTTATTATTGGTCCTAGAGGTTTGGGATGGTAAACCAGCATATGGGAAATCATGGGCTGGGAATCTTCTGGTGTTGTCGGATTTGACCTTGGGCCCCTCCTTCAAGGTCAAACGAGGATAGCCAAAGGTAAAAGTGCCTATAACTCGCTTATTATTGGTCCTAGAGGTTTGGGATGGTAAACCAACCTATAGGAAATCATGGGCTGGGAATCTTCTGGTGTGGTCGGATTTGACCTTGGGCCCCTCCTTCAAGGTCAAATGAGGACAGCCAAACATAAAAGTGCTTATAATTCGCTTATTATTGGTCCTAGAGGTTTGGGATGGTAAACCAACATATAGGAAATCATGGGCTGGGAATGTTCTGGTGTGGTCGGATTTGATCTTGGGATCCTCCTTCAAGGTCAAATGAGGACAGCCAAACTTAAAAGTGCTTATAACTCGCTTATTATTGGTCCTAGAGGTTTGGGATGGTAAACCAACATATAGGAAGCCATGGGTTGGGAATCGTCTGGTGTGGTCGGATTTGACCTTGGACCCCTCCTTCAAGGTCAAATGAGGACAGCCAAAGTTAAAAGTGCTTTAACTCGCTTATTATTGGTCCTAGATGTTTGGGATGGTAAACCAACATATAGGAAATCATGCACTGGGAATCTTCTGGTGTGGTCGGATTTGACCTTGGGCCCCTCCTTCAAGGTCAAATGAGGACAGCCAAAGTTAAAAGTGCTTATAACTCGCTTATTATTGGTCCTAGATGTTTGGGATGGTAAACCAACATATAGGAAATCATGGGCTGGGAATCTTCTGATGTGGTCGGATTTGACCTTGGGCCCCTCCTTCAAGGTCAAACGAGAATAGCCAAAAGTTAAAGTGCCTATAACTCGCTTATTATTGGTCCTAGAGGTTTGGGATGGTAAACCAACCTATAGGAAATCATGGGCTGGGAATCTTCTGGTGTGGTCGGATTTGACCTTGGGCCCCTCCTTCAAGGTCAAATGATTACAGCCAAACCTAAAAGTGCTTATAACTCGCTTCTTATTGGTCCTAGAGGTTTGGGATGGTAAACCAACCTATAGGAAATCATGGGCTGGGATTCTTCTGGTGTGGTCAGATTTGACCTTGGGCCCCTCATTCAAGGTCCAACGAGGACAACCAAACTTAAAAGTGCTTATAACTCGCTTATTATTGGTCCTAGAGGTTTGGGATGGTAAACCAACATATAGGAAATCATGGGCTGGGAATGTTCTGGTGTGGTCGGATTTGATCTTGGGATCCTCCTTCAAGGTCAAATGAGGACAGCCAAACTTAAAAGTGCTTATAACTCGCTTATTATTGGTCCTAGAGGTTTGGGATGGTAAACCAACATATAGGAAGCCATGGGTTGGGAATCGTCTGGTGTGGTCGGATTTGACCTTGGACCCCTCCTTCAAGGTCAAATGAGGACAGCCAAAGTTAAAAGTGCTTTAACTCGCTTATTATTGGTCCTAGATGTTTGGGATGGTAAACCAACATATAGGAAATCATGCACTGGGAATCTTCTGGTGTGGTCGGATTTGACCTTGGGCCCCTCCTTCAAGGTCAAATGAGGACAGCCAAAGTTAAAAGTGCTTATAACTCGCTTATTATTGGTCCTAGATGTTTGGGATGGTAAACCAACATATAGGAAATCATGGGCTGGGAATCTTCTGGTGTGGTCAGATTTGACCTTGGGCCCCTCCTTCAAGGTCAAACGAGAATAGCCAAAGGTTAAAGTGCCTATAACTCGCTTATTATTGGTCCTAGAGGTTTGGGATGGTAAACCAACCTATAGGAAATCATGGGCTGGGAATCTTCTGGTGTGGTCGGATTTGACCTTGGGCCCCTCCTTCAAGGTCAAATGATTACAGCCAAACCTAAAAGTGCTTATAACTCGCTTATTATTGGTCCTAGAGGTTTGGGATGGTAAACCAACCTATAGGAAATCATGGGTTGGGATTCTTCTGGTGTGGTCAGATTTGACCTTGGGCCCCTCATTCAAGGTCCAACGAGGACAACCAAACTTAAAAGTGCTTATAACTCGCTTATTATTGGTCCTAGAGGTTTGGGATGGTAAACCAACATATAGGAAATCATGGGCGGGGAATGTTCTGTCATGGTCGGATTTGATCTTGGGCCCCTTCTTCAAGGTCAAACGAGGACAGCCAAACTTAAAAGTGCTTATAACTCGCTTATTATTGGTCCTAGAGGTTTGAGATGGTAAACCAGCATATAGAAAATCATGGGCTGGGAATCTTCTGGTGTGGTCGGATTTGACCTTGGGCCCCTCCTTCAAGGTCAAATGAGGACAGCCAAACTTAAAAGTGCTTATAACTCGCTTATTATTGGTCCTAGTGGTTTGGGATGGTAAACCAACATATAGGAAATCATGGGCGGGGAATCTTCTGTCATGGTCGGATTTGACCTTGGGCCCCTCCTTCAAGGTCAAGTGTGAGGACAGCCAAACTAAAAAGCACTTATAACTCGCTCATTATTGGTCCTAGATGTTTGGGATAGTAAACCAACATATAGGAAATCATGTTCTGGGAATCTTCTGGTGTGGTCGGATTTGACCTTGGGCCCCTCCTTGAAGGTCAAATGAGGACAGCCAAACTTAAAAGTGCTTATAACTCACTTATTATTGATCCTAGAGGTTTTGGTGCATTGTCTTTATGGTGGATACAATTTGCATCGGTTCTCCGATGTGCTAGGTCTAGTTAATACATGCATTGAGGTAGATTTTTAAAAAAAAGATGTTTCGGTTTTACATCGGCAGAGTTCAGTGGGAAATTGTAGTCACAAAACTGAGAAATGTATAAAAAATTTGCCAAGAGTCAAGAAAATGGAAGGGCTTTCCTCACTGGCAAAATTTATATACTGTGGAAAATTTCAGATTTCTTACTCTGTGTTAAAGAAAAGGAAATGTATTATTTATCAGAGTTAAAAGAAAAAAAATGTGATTAGATTTTGTGGTTAGAGGGAGACATTACATCGCTACAGACCAAACATGTTGTGAAACTCAATCCATAGAGAGTGGGAGGATGTATCAACAGTGGCTGTCCTGTAATTAGTATACAGATTATTTTAAAGTAGACCAAAGTTACAACAATTTTAAAATGTCAGTGCCCCATTTCTATTGAGGTTTTCTGGTATCTTTTTTTAATGTAAGGCAAAGTTATGTTTATTGCGGTAATAAATATGTATTTGACACATTTTACAAAACTTACCACTGAGGCCCAATGCTTAACTGGGATGTAAAATAACTGTAAAATTTTCTTGATGAGGCTGTGATATTTATGATCTCCCACAACTTGAGTACTTTTCAAAGTACTTCTCTGCTTGAGTACAATGAAGTTAGATATACTGGTACTTTAAGTCAGGTATCTTGGATGTACTTGTACTAGGGCTGCATTAGCGAGCCCGAAAATGCGCCTCGATTCCTCGTTTTGGAAGAACCGACTGAGACTCAGTTAATCGCTTGATTATTGCCCATAAAATAAACTGCATCATATTTTGAAATATTACACCTTATAAAATGGTTACAAGGCATACAACAGGAAAGAATTTCGATAATTCATTGAATTTTGGAAAAAAGACGCATTTATAATGCAAAATTCAGGAAACATTTACCATTTTTATATTGCGAGATTTGAGGCGTCTTTGAAATGCGTTAAATTAAAATGCCATCTTATGAAAACATTGTTACACAAACAATTGAAGTTTGGTAATGCTTAAAATATGAAAAAAAAACTGAAACTGAAGCACCTTATATTAGTAAAATATATAAATATATCTAATTTTTTTAGTAGATTTTATGTCTATGTTGAATTGTTTTCGAAGACCCAGTTCACTTTTCTTGCCCCGAGTATTAAACTGAATGGTTTCGTTTCCGAGTAAACAAAGAATTGTTGCAGCCCTAACTTGTACTTCAGAACATTGACTTGTACTCTACCCCAACACTAGAGTCCTCAGATTGCCCCGCTAAGGAGGACATTAATGTAAAACCTATGGATGCAAGTGTGCATGCATGTATTTGGACAATGACTTCTGAATATAGTTAAGCTCCAGGTAGGTATTCAAGATGTCTCTATGGTAACCTCAGAGTCCAGAAGATGACTTAATAACAGTGACTTTGAGGTTACTGCTGTCTTGGCTAATATTCAGAAATTACTACACAAAATTTATCTTTTTCTGGTATGTGGTTATATCAATATGTCCAAAGAATGCGGATCATAGGAGTACCCAGCAGCAGGTTATTCCTGGCTTGGCAATGGTGTTAAGTTTCTATTAAGAAGGAGATCGTACTGAACATAGATTCACTGGAAGGCATTTGTACGATAGCCTGGAACTGCCATCCAAATTTAAAATACACTATTTGACATTTCAATATATATTTGGAAATCCAAATACATACTTAGAAATAAAAATAGTATATTTGGAATTCCAAATACATATTTGGAATTCTGAATAGTTTATTTGGAATTCCAAATGCACCATTTGGAATTCTATATTTATTTGGAATTCTAACTATACATTGGAATGTCAAATATTTATTGGAATTCCAAATGATGTATTTCAAATTTATATTTAGATGGTGGTTCCTTGCTTTCGTAATTCCAATTTTGCAATTCCAAATACCTATTCACAGTTCCAAATATGCTATTTAGATTTCCAAATATGTATTTGGAATTCCGGGTAGTGTTTTTGGAATTCCAAATAAGCTTTTGGAATTCAAGATATGTTATTTGGAATTCAAAATACGTATTTGGAATTCCAAATACACTTATGCTGGTTGAATTTTTGCATAAATGAAAAACATAGAAAACAGAATAGTTATTTCAGCAAAATCATTACTGCTCATTGGGACGCTTTGTTTTTTGCTCTGCAAAAACAACTTCTTTTTCTCTTGGGAAGCAATACTGTAGGTATTATTTTTATGTGGAATTTTTACCTTCCCTATTGATTCTCTTGAAACTCCATATCACTGAGAAGGTCCTGAGACTGGCTTAGTGGCTCGCAAGTTTCGGATCTTATATGACTATAATATTTATATAAATATCATTTAACTATATCATAGCTAAGTCCTTATATATAATAAACATATTCCTAATATATAAAAGTAGAAGAGATGAGAACTGGAGCATAATGCTGGGAAGTTATACTAACCTTTAAAATGGATTTGGAGAGGTGTAACTGGGTCAAAGGGAAAAAGACAGATTAAGTGGCCATGTGAAACCATAACTACATCCTGAGTGGTTTGCACTTGACTTTCTTGGTACACTTGTGTGAAAATGAAAAATGAAAGTATAAGCCCTCTGAATAACAGAGGACAATCTGTGGTTTTCCTCAGACAACTGTAGTTTAGTCTAATTAAAACTCGGGGTTTCTGGATGATATTATTAACCCCAGCCCATAGTCGTCCCCTGCGCCGTCCAGGCGGCGGCGGCGGGGGGCATAAAGCTTGTGGGTGTTCCACAGCCTAAACCCCTGCATGGATTTTAACCAAATTTTCAGGGAATGTTTACCCCAAGAGGATCTAGAGCTGATTGCGTTATGGGGGGTATCCAGAAACAACTGTTGCCTTGGCAACACTTTTAAGATTTTTGGGTCTTAATGTTTGTGGGTGTTCCACAGACTAAACCCCTGCACGGATTTTCACCAAATTTTCAGGGGATATTTGCCCCAAGAGGATCTAGAGCTGGTTAGGTTTTGGGGGGTATCTGGTAACAACTGTTGCCATGACAACACTTTTAAGATTTTCGGGTCTTAAAGTTTGTGAGTGTTCCACAGACTAAACCCCTGCACGGATTTTCACCAAATTTTCAGGGGATGTTTACCCCTAGAGGATCTAGAGCTGATTTAGATTTTGTGGGGTATCTGGTAACAACTGTTGCCATGCCTACACTTTTTAGATTTTCGGGTCTTAAAGTTTGTGGGTTTTCTACAGCCTAAGCCCCTGCACGGATTTTCACCAAATTTTCAGGATGTGTTTATCCCAAGAGGATCTAGAGCTGATAAGGTTTTGGGGGGTATCCAGGTACCACTGTTGCCATGGCAACACTTTTAAGATTTTTGGGTCTTAATATTTGTGGGTGTTCCACAGCCTAAACCCCTGCACAGATTTTCACCAAATTTTCAGGATACGTTTGTCCCAAGAGGAGACTAGAGCTGACTATGTTTTGCGGGTATCCGGTGGCAACTGTTGCCATGGCAACACTTTTAAATCTTGGGGTCTTAAAGTTTCTTCTAAAATCTTTGATATTTTCTGTAACTAAAATATTGAAGCTAGCTTCATCAGATTTGCACAAAATGTAAATGGATATGAAAGCTTGCCTGAGAGTAATTGTGTTCTTGTTTTGGAAATAAAATGACGGTCATATCACATCTTTAATACCAAATAAGAGGGTTATCATATCAAAAAAGCCTTATATCTCTCTTATAATTGCTTCTAGGGCTACAAAATATGAAAACTACTTGTAAGAAATCATGGCCTGTGAATCTTTTGTACAACATCTCATGGGTTCTCTGTACTTCTTACAACAGAAGTTGTTCCTAAGATTTTCCCAAATCTCAATGTTGTTTGCTATTTAGCTGTACCTGTGGGTTGGGGTTCTTGCCTGCCGAGGCTGGCTATTTTATCACAATGCCAGCTGAATATCAAATGCTATGTAATAAAGTGGACATGTACTAGTGTTGATTGTTTGGCCAGTAGGTCACAAATCCTGAACATTGGTACACTTGTTATATAATTCTAGCAGTTGGGGTTTATAGCCATGATAGCCCAAAGACTAAAAACACCAATGTATCCTGATTTTAACCCAATCGTGGCTTGAGAAACAGTATTCCGGTAAAGCTGAGGAACTCCTAACAAGTTCAGGGATTGAAATGCATGTTAAATATTTTAAGAAATTCCAGTTTGATTTTGAGTAGCAACTAATATTGAAATGGAGCTTTGCATTGTAAATACACTGATTACCAACATGTCATATAAAATGGGATTCAAGACTTGAGTACTATCAGTGTTGATTTACTAAGTCGGTACATTCCGAAAAAAATATGAGGTTTTACTAAGTTATTTGCACAACAGAGTTTTTAACGTATGATCTTGGCAAATGTAAGCCGCCTTTGGCCAATACAATAGCAAATATAAGGGCAATACATAAATATGTATAATCTAATCTGATATAAATAAAATATAAATTTGGTGAATATAAATCACCAGTTATACTCCTATTATACGGTACTCATCTTATAGTACGTATTGGTAGAGTGCAGATTCTTGACAAACTAGTATGCAGCTGTTTCCTCCATTCTGGTAAACCTGCTGGCATAATATGACATGTCCATGTGTTGAATGTAATATGTTTAACACCCAACAAAATCAAATAAAATCCACTGTATGTACAAGAAAGCTGGATGTAATGTGCCATAAAGGCATGGAACTGGTCTGGGGTATCCTGCAGATTTATGTCCTTAGAAATACTACCCTGGGAAGAAGGGACAGTAACCCACTGATACTTGGATCTTGTTTATATTGATGTCTCCAGTGCATTGAAATTTCTGATGGGAATGGTATTGTATTTCTATGTCTATATTACCAGAGTACAACCTCTGATATCTGAACTGATAGGACACGTAGATTTTCTTTTTTTACTGAAGGTCAGTGAAATAGAATAAGGGTTGTTAGTATATAAAAAATGAGGAATTATAAAATTTTTATTTATAAAATGGAAGGCCACATAATTTCTACACAACTTTTCAATAATGTTTGTCATTATAACCTTTACAAATAAAAATAAAAAAATTTCCAAAAAAGTAAAAAAATTCTTATTCTTAGAAATATTTCTTATTTAAGAGTGTTTCTTATAACATTGCTATTTCTTAGGAAATTCTAAGAACAGGATAATAATAGGAATAAGAATATCAGTGAATTAAATGGACCCTGTTCATAAAGATTGAAAATCTGAGGGCCATATATTTCAATATGAAAGACATCAGCTGTTGATATGCAAAAACCCAATTATGTTGTGTAAATTTTAAGAATGGAGTAAATGTAGTAGATTTACTGTATGTGACCAATTCTAACTGGATGACGTCAGTGAGAGAAATCTCTTGTTAAGAGAGAGAGGGTTTTTTTTTACTGTCTCTGTCCCTCCTTATTGCCGCTCTTTACTGTAAAAACATGAAAATTACGAGCTGTCTTGTATCTGTGGCATCTTTGCGGTTAGATGGCTGAAAAAACTGGGACATGATTGTGGTTTCAGTAACTATACAGTAAACACTATAACATTTGCCGCAGCTTGGAAAATTCCTGCATAATAATCAGCAGCAAGAAAGAAAGTTTCACTAAAATTCTCTTACATCGCAGATAAATGACCTAAAATTAAGAAAATTAAAAATTGAAAAAGAATTTTCCATTAGTCCAAGTAAAAAAAGGGGGTTGTCCATGTTGCATTTCAAAACTATGATGATTTTCATACTTCGAACTCTGTGTTTTAACTCATTTTGTCCCAATGTGAATAAAATGCAGGTGGGGGGGGGGGGGGGGGGGGGGGGGGGGGGGGGCAGTAGGTTTGACTAAACTGATTAGTATTCGACATTTGAAGATAGAGCAGTTAACATGAAGTGGTTTTTCTGTCTTAACTGAAGAACTAAGGAGTCATGTCCATAAATTTAAGGTATTAAAAACTTGTGTTGTATTTTGCTCAGTAGAAAAAAATGTTTGTATTTTCATTCTCTGCGAGGTATTAGGGTGATACTGAAGATGATAAATTAGTCAGTTTTTATTTAGGAGTATGTAAATGAACTAAAGAAATAAATTTAATTATATCAGGTGTCAAGGTAACACCTTCAAGTCCAGTGTAGGTGATAGGTTCTCTAGTCTTATGTATCCATTTTGAGATTGTCTTCAATTAACAAAGGGGCCACTCTGGTTAACCATTAGGCGGAGCCGCTATAATCGTGCACACAAAATGAGAAAGGAAAGTGCTAAAAAGAAATAAAAACAACAGCCATGTTAAAGATTTATGCCATAAAAATTAAATAGTTAATAAAATTTGTATATAAACATACATACCATGATACAACTTGTAATCTGGCAGAGCGAGTTGGTAAATTAAAGAAAAAGGTGAAAATTTTATATCTTAAAAATAACCTAAACTCTGGACCTCAGAGGAATACCCTCAGTGTCAGGACAGGATATGAAATTCTGCTGACAGGATTTCAAATTCCTTCAAATTCTGGAATACTCTGGATGCAAAAAAAACTTCCTGAATTTTCAGAAACACACCTTCTCAGATTTTCGCACTCTACGAATGCTTTCTAGTTGGATGATAGAAGATTGGATAATAGAGCTATTCTGTGAAGGGTTAATATATTATAACACCATGTATGCAAGTGTAATTTTCTTATGACAAAAAGACCCAATTTTATGAGGAGGGCAGAAATATTGTGCTAGAGCACACCTCCCCACACCCCGCTTCTAGTTGCCGATGACAACACATTGCAATAGACTGGTGGTTGTTAGTTGTGTGATCATAGAGGGATTGAGTCATTTTCTCCAGGGAGGCAAAGTGGAGTAAAATGTAAAATGGTGAAGGTCGTATGGTGTACTAATTATCTAGGCTGGCCTCCTTTTGTGTACATATCATTTTGTTATTTTTGTGGGGAGGGGGTATCATGGTAAATAGTTATGTAAAATCAAAACACCAAGTCACAGTAGTCACATGTGTATGTGTACTTGGATGGAAAAGAATAAAAAAAAATGATGATAATGAATAGCTCGGGATCTAGGATGTCGGTTTTGTGAGAAAGTGTGTATATATAAGGTAGAAAATGGAAGAAGAATTGTCAGTACAGCTATTGACTTAGGAAAGCAAGTAAAAGTGTGTTTGGAAGTTCTCTTGTCACTGAGCAATGGCAGAAATTGTAACCTCAGGTATGTTGTCAGTGTCATTACGAGAGTTTTGTCACTGGTGAATGTTGTCTGGTATTGTAATTTTTAAAACCGCTATATATTAATTAATCTTATTTTATTATTATATATTTTAATCATGCAGTAAGTACAGAAATGAGCTATTATGCAAAAACAAAGGTTGTTGTATCGGGAAACTCTGTTGTCTAAACATTTTGCAAGAAACAGAATATTTTATGTGTTTGAGAATAATTTCGAGTACAGCCTCTAGTATTGGAATATTTTATATAGTGAATAAGATTTTGTTCAGATAATTGATGATTTTTGTGAATTGGGAGATGTATTTTAGCATGAAACAATAGAAAATAATTGAATTGCATTATTAATATTGAAAATTTTAAGTTTGCATCAATTAGGTTCTGCTATATTAAGCTAGAACAAAAAGGGAATATTTAAGACAGTTTCTTCCTTTAAAATACTGTCAGAGTTATAATTTGTATTTCAAAATTCAATATCCACATGATTCAAGTCTTATACTGGGACTTAAGAATTACTTTCACTTGAACTATTTCTACTTATAGTGTTATACAGATTCTACTGTTTCAAAAGAGTTTTGGTATGTGAGCTACAGATACATTGAGCAGTATACACTGGCCCTGAGTTGTCCAAACTATTTGGTGAATATATTGGGATTGTTCCATTGTTGGGATCTGATCATAAACCTACTTTCCAATTAGAAAAAAATTAAAATATTCATGATCCATGGGTGTACTTTGAGATAGGTTTAAGATGGGTTTAGCAGTGTTTGTGGTTATGAAATGTGGGTTACCCTGTATCCCATGGGCCATCAAAAACAAGGTACCACAGTGTGAAAATAGGGGAAAAATAAAATTCTGCTCACACTTTTCAATAAATAATGTTTAGATACCTCCAGTTACTAAATTATGAGTATTTTAATTCATGGACTCTTATCTTCAATGTTATAAAGATTGTGTGTGAATATCAAAGCGTTCAGTAAAAAATCTTCCATCTATTTATAGATTTTAATTGAAATAATGTGAAAATACAGCGTAAACATAGACTCTGGTTTATTAGATAGGTTCCTTATTTTTCCCGGTAGCTGTCCATTGGATGCTGCAATTGCTTCAGGAAGTCTTCCGATGTGCCCCCGATAGATTTACCATAGTTTCCTGATCTGTCCAATTGGTTAACGAAACGAAAAGATCAACTTAAGATTTAAATTATTGGTTTAAGATCATTGTAAGATCAAAAGGGGTGACTTTATGAGCGGAAAGATAGGTTTAAGATGATAAAAATCTGATAAAGATGGGGAGCAGTTAGCGAAACTATCACACAGTTTAATATTATCATAAACTGTTCCTGATTGACTGTTGAGCGCTATCATTATACACCCATCGGGAAGTAAAGGAACTTTCATACATGGTCATCCCAATTGAAGGTTTGCGATGGATTTAAGATCATTCCTATTAAAAAGATCAACTTCCCGAACGGCAAATATGAGGGATTGTATTTCAATCAAAATAGTGGAACAGCCCTCTAAGGGTTTTGGAGCAAATTATTTAGACCTTATAATGAGACAGAAGTACTTTGTTAATTGTCTCTCAAACTGAGTTCTGTGTTATTCAGAAGTATGAACCAGTGCCCAGGTCACATATGTTAAAATATTGATAAGAGTATCATAATGTATGAAGCAGGAAACCAAGAAAACTATAAAGTTTATTTGTTTTAGTTAATTGGGTATTCAGTAAGGTTATTTCTACCTGGTAATTGTATCCCCGACGCGAAGCGGGGATACTATGGATTCATCATCGTCGTCGTCCGCGTCCGCGCCCTCGTCCGCGTCCGCGTCCGCAGAGATTTCTTGTTAGCGACCTACAGTCCACATTTCTTTCCGGATTTCTTTCATATTTGGCAGGTGACTTGATATGGTAGAGGACTCGCCACCCTATCTTTTTGGTAGGCTTTATGTCTAAATTAGGCCTGTGGTAGACAAAAATGTCTAAAATGTGGAATATTGCTTATTAGCGACCTACAGTCCACATTTCTTTCCAGATTTCTTTCATATTTGGCAGGTGGCTTGGTATGCTAGAGGACTCGCCACCCTATCTTTTTGGTAGGCTTTATGTCTAAATTAGGCCTGTGGTAGACAAAAATGTCTAAAATGCATTAAAAGTCATGAAATCATGCACTAAATCACTTATAACTTGAAAAGTGTTGCATTTAGAGCATTTTGTTAAAATATGTTATTCAGATACTTTTTTCATAGCTACAACATGGTGAGTAACTTGGGTGTCTGTCTCAATCGCTAAGTGAGTAATAGCTACTTTTGGGCTTTTCAGTAACTTCCATCATGAGTAAAATCAATTGTAACTTGAAAACTATTGCATTTACAGAATTTTGTATAAATATGTTATTCAGCTACTTTTATGTCAGCTATAACATAGTAAAATTTCAGACATGTAGCTCATGGCATAGCTGAGTAATAGCTACTTTTAGGTTATCACTGTTGAGTAAATTACTTATAACTTCAAAAGTATTACATTTAGAGTATTTTGTTTCAATATGTTATTCACCTATTTCGGAGTCAGCTATAACATAGTGAAGTTCCAGACCTGTGGCTCATTGCATAGCTGAGTAATAGCTACTTTGAAGTTCACACTGTTGAGTAAATCAGTTGTAATTGGAAAAGTATTGCATTTACAGAAATTTGTGTAAATATGTTATTCAGCTACTTTTGGGTCAGCTATAACATAGTGAAATTACAGACCTGTAGCTCATGGCACAACTGAGCAATAGCTATTTTCAGGTACTGACTGTTGAGTAAATGACTTGTAACTTGAAAAATAGTGCATTTGGAGTATTTTGTTAAAATATGTTGTTCGCCTACTTTTGGGTCAGCTATAACGTCGTGAAATTACAGACTTATAGCTCATGGCATAGCTGAGCAATAGCTATTTTCAGGTTGTCACTATTGAGTAAATCAGTTGTAACTTGAAAACTATTGCATTTACAGTATTTTGCTTAAATATGTTGTTCACCTAATTTTGGGTCAGCTATAACATAGAAAAAATTCAGACATGTAGCTCATTGCATAGCTGAGTAATAGCTACTTTGACGTTATCACTGTTGAGTAAATCAGTTATAACGTGAAAACTATTACATTTACAGTATTTTGTTTAAATATGTTATTCACATAATTTTTGGTCAGCTATATCAGAGTGAAATTGCAGACCTCTGTGTCATGGCATAGCTTACCAATATCTACTTTCAGGTTCTCACTGTTGAGTAAATCATTGTATCCACTGGATAGCCGTAGTGTGTAGAGAGATTTCACCATTACCGCTCTAACAAAAAAAAATATTATAGCTAGCCTTCTCAAGTTTGCAAAGTATATTACAGGGTGCACCACAGTACTCTATTGGTAGGCTTTATGTCTAAATTAGGCCTGTGGCTAAATTACTTACCTACTAAAAATGAGTAATTCTGCATTTTCTCTAAAAGTATTGCAGATAGCAAATTTTTCTTAAATAACTCATTCACCTACTTTTGGGAGAGCTTTCACATGCTGAAGTTCCAGACCTGTAGGTAATTACTCACCTACTGAAAATGAGTAAATGCGAATTATCTCTAAAAGTATTGCAGATAGCCAATTTTTGTCAAATAACTCCTTCACCTACTTTTGGGAGAGCTTTCACATGCTGAAGTTTCAGACCCGTAGGTAATTACTCACCTACTCAAAATGAGTAAATGCAAATTATCTCTAAAAGTATTGCAGATAGCGAATTTTTGTCAAATAACTCCTTCACCTACTTTTGGGAGAGCTTTCACTTGGTGAAGTTTCAGACCTGTAGGTAATTACTCACCTACTGAAAATGAGTAAATGCAAATTATCTCTAAAAGTATTGCAGATAGCCAATTTTTGTCAAATAACTCCTTCACCTACTTTTGGGAGAGCTTTCACTTGGTGAAGTTTCAGACCTGTAGGTAATTACTCACCTACTGAAAATGAGTTAATGCAAATTATCTCTAAAAGTATTCCAGATAGCCAATTTTTGTCAAATAACTCCTTCACCTACTTTTGGGAGACCTTTCACTTGGTGAAGTTTCAGACCTGTAGCTAATTATTCACCTACCCAAAATGAGTAAATGCTAATTATCTATAAAAGTATTGCAGATATCCAATTTTTTATCAAATAACTCATTCATCTACTTTTGGGAGAGCTTTCACATGGTGAAGTTCCAGACCCGTAGGTAATTACTCGCCTACTGAAAATGAGTAAATTCGAATTATCTCTAAAAGTATTGTAGATAGCCAATTTTTCTCAAATAACTCATTCGCCTACTTTTGAGAGAGCTTTCACTTGGTGAAGTTTCAGACCCGTAGCTAATTATTCATCTACTCAAAATGAGTAAATGCGAATTATCTCTACAAGTATTGCAGATAGCCAGTATTTCACAAATAACTCATTAATATGAAAACAACTTAGAGGAAGTCATGGGCTGCAAATCTTTTCATGTGGTCAGATTTCACCTTGGGCCCCTCCTGCTTATTATTGGTCCTAGAGGTTTGCAATGTGAAAACGACTTATAGGAAATCATGGACTGCGAATCTTTTGATGTGGTCAGACTTCACCTTGGGCCCCTGCTACAGGGTCAAATAAGGGTAGCCAAACTTAAAAGTGCTTTCAGCTTGCTTATTAACGAAAAATGCTTTTTATCTTCTAAACTATGTTAGTTGGCCTTTGTCGGTGGATACATCCAGCATCTGGCCACAGATGCGTCCTATTTCTAGTTTAGTATCATTACCTCTGCCAAGGAGTATTCAATTCATTTTCACCTATTTTCAAATTTCAACAACAGTATCTGTGGTTGGAGGGGTGGGTATTATTTCCAAGGAAATCTATTAAAGTAAATCTATAAAGTAGCTGTAAAATGTTGCCAATTTATATTTTTCTATTAAATATTGTTCAGTTATAATTTTGTTTTAAATTGTTATTTAACTATTGACGTACAGATGGTGAAGCATATTGGGGAGATTTCTAGAGGGATGGAGATTTAACATGCACCTGATTTGGGTTAATTCTTGCCAACCAGATACCAGTCCTTTTTTTTTCTGCCCAAGTCAATTTAGCCTCAGTTAAAACTGGATTAAATTTGTTCTGCACTGCAAATATAGTTATGTATTTTAACTTTGACTAAAAAGTTAAACCCCATAAATAGACCTCTCTTAAGTGGAATTACATTTGAAGTAGAAAGACCTGGACTGATCTTATATGGCCTTTTGACCTTTTCCATATAAGGTTACCCTCTATGATGTAAAACTTATGGTGAAGCAGACTAATTGGAGATAGGTTTGAATTTCTGTTTATTTAGTATATATTTGATTGTTCATAATATTAAAGTTGTCCAACAGTTTTATGTGCTGATAGATGAAATGGCAGTTCTTGTATTTACCTCCACCAAGGAGGTTATGTTTTCACCTTGGTTTGTTTGTGGGTTTGTGAGTTTGTGTGTTTGTGAGTTTATTTGTGCACAAGATAACTCAAAAACTTATGGACGGATTTTGATGAAATTTTCAGGATATGTTTGAAAAGATAAAAAGAAGAAATGATTAAATTTTGGGAGTGATCCGGATAACTATCTGGATCTTCTGGATCCATGAAATGTAATTTTTAAAGACAGATAACGTAAAAACTTATGGACGGATTTTGATGAAATTTTCAGGATATGTCTGAAAAGGTAAAAGGAAGAAATTATTCAATTTTGGGAGTGGTCGGGATCACAATCTGGATCTTCTGGATCCATGAATTGTAATTTTAAAAGACAGATAACTCAAAAAAGTTGTGGACGGATTTTGATAAAATTTTCAGCATATGTGCTCCCTTGGCGGAGGTCTGCCCTCTCCGAGTGCTCTTGTTTTAACATCAGGTATTTCAGTAAAATATCTGTTTAATCTCTGTAATGTATACCCGCATTATTATATCATCCCTGCCCACAAGTAGTTATTTTTGGTTTAAGCTTTATTCTCTTTTACTGTTAATCTTTCTTCATAGAGTACTTATTTTGATGATAAAGGTAACAGAATGTGCTGGTTTTTAACCCCAGCCCATAAGGGCATGGGTTATAGTCATCACCTGCGCCGTCTGGGTGGCGGCAGCGGGCATAAAGCTTGTGGGTGTTCCACAGCCTAAACCCATCCACAGATTTTTCACCAAATTTTCAGGATATGTTAACCAAAACAGGATCTAGAGCTGATTAAGTTTTGGAGGGTATATGGCAACACCTGTTGCCATGGGAATGCTTTAAGTACTTTTCGGTCTTAAACCTTTTAATTGAAAAGGGTCACTATAAAGCCGATGTTCTTACAGTTGCATTTTTATCTCCTGCCTGCCAAGGCCGGGATTGGGAGATTATAAAACACCTTCTGTCCATGCGTGTGTGGGGGTGGGGTACATGCATGTGTGCATTGGTCACATTTTCACATCAACCTTTATATCTCATTCATTAATGAAGATATCTTAATGTTTATGGCTATGAAAATATGTCTGTAAAAAATTTTGTACCCATTTTAAAAACAACATGGCCTCCATAGCTGATTGTTCGAAAATCATTGATATGTTCTAAAATTAAAATAATGCAACTAGCTGTGTCATATTTGCACAAAATATAAATGGCTAGGAAAGCTTGCATGAGAGTAATTTTGGCCTTGTTTTGAAAGCAAAATGGCCGCCATATCACATCTTTAATGTCAAATAGGGGGGAACCCCTGCTTAAGGTAGTGTAGGATGATCATGCCAGAAGGGCCTGTGAATCTTGCATCTCAAAACATCTGGTGGATTCTGTATACTTCTTACAACTAAAATTGTTCCTAAGATTTTCCCAAATCTCAATGTTGTTGGCCATTTAGTTATACCTGCGGGCTGGGGTTCTTGCCTGCCAAGGCTGGCTATTTTTCTTGAGTAGTGATTAAAACTGCTACATTTTATCATGTGACATTTTTTGTAAAGACATATTTAGACAATTGGCAATAGCTAAATGTTCTTCATTTTGTTTTCCGAATAATCAAGCAGTCTACCGAATAATCAAGCAGTCTACTGTCTGATGAGTACTTTGTTGGTTCCCAGAAAATCACCAGATTCTCTCAAAGATATAGCAATATAATCACATCTAAAAAAAAACTGGTGATATATTATTGTTGTTATGATGTGTTTATGACAACGTTTTGGATATTTTATCAGTTTTGGTTGTCCACATACTCCGTGTATTTAATACCTTTCAAAATTACTTTGTATAAAGGAAACATGTACTTATTGTCCTTGTTATTAATTTAAATTTCAGTATTTCCAAAGTGTAATAAAACTTTAAGTTAGTTTAGTTATTACGTGGATTTGAAGCTTATACAGTGGATTTTAAATTTGCCCAGGTAAAATAAAAATTTTGTTTGCTATAGCCTATAGGCGGGTTTTAAATCTTCCCAGATGAAATGACAGTTTTGATTTTGTCAATGCATATTTTAATTTTGCCTGTGACAAATACACGATATTCCAATCTTAAAAATGCAATCACTATATCAGTTGCTGCATGGTAATACCACAATATCACAATTGACCATGATAGCCATAGTTAGACAAGTGTAGAGTAAGAAATGTAAAATTTGCCACATATCTGAAATTCGCCACATGTGGAAAGACTAATAAAATAAATGAATTGAGGTGAGATTTGTTGAATGTATAGTAAATTAAGGCTTTTTGAACTGGAACATACCAAGTTTAAGACAAAACATCTATTTTTCATAGAATTAAGTAAGGATTTTAGAGGTGGCGAAATTTAGATTTCTGGCGAATTTTAGATTCCTTACTCTATATTAGGATGGTAGAAAGTTTTCACAATAGGGTTTCTGTTGTGTAAGATACTACATTGTTTTATACAGTTGTCTTGGTGTGATTAACACCCTATATTTACAGATGTAGGGAAGGAATTGTTTATTTTTCAAGAGGTGTAAGTTGCTGACGTCAAGACAAATCTCTGTGTCTCTGTGTGATTTTCTTCCCTTATTAATTATTCACCTTTAGTAAGATTTGCTTTGACTGGCAATCTGCCAGACGTTAAACATTATAGACAAAGCAGAAATCCACTGTTATGTACATGCACTTAATGTTAAAGACAGTATACATCAATGATGGTGCAATATGATCTGACAAAATACAACCTAATAGAATATAATATGATCGGATACTCTGCGATATGATGTGATATAATATGATCTGACACTGTGTGATACGATCTGATACAATATAGTAGGATTTGATACTATATGATATGATTTGATATATAATATGATCTGATACTACTAAAATATTACAGTCTGATATAATATGAGCAGATATGATACATTTTGATACAATACAATCTGTTACAAAACAGTGAGATCTGAAACAGTATGAACAGACATGATACAACACAGTACAATCTGATACAAACCAATGCCACACAAAACAATACAGTTTGATACAAAATACAATCTGATACAGTATAAACTAATATGATATACTATTGCACAATCTGATACAATATGATCTTGTATGATATAATACGATCTGATATGGTATAATACAATACTATTATCAAAATTAGTATTATGTCATGCCTGGTCTAAAATAACCAACAATATTGAATTTTTACGGATTTTTATTTTGGAAGAATTTGGCAAGTTGCATTGTGTTTTTAGGCATTATTAGCATACAGCATAGATCTCTGCTTAAAGTGACCACAACTTTTTTGGTCTTGGTCAGAGTTTAAACTTTATTTCATCATTTTATTCAGATTTAAATTGGCTTGTATCTGAACCTACTTTTTCCGATTGTTTCAGGTTGGTGCGTACAGACCTTTAGGTGACCGAGCCAGAATGATACTTCCACTTAAACAGGAATACCACATCACCGGTCAGTTGTTAAAGTGAAATCAGGTGCCAGCATCAGAAGATGCTTTAACTGTGTAGGTATGTGTGGAAATGATCCCAGTAGAATCAGTATTTTATAATAAACCGATTCCTTAAGTTCAGTATTTAACCCAAAATGTTGTCATGACACGGAAACAGTGATATAATTTTGTATTTGTTCAAAATATTTTTCTCACCAAATAAAATGAAAAAAGATATCTAATACTTTGGATCTAACTAGTTACTTGACAGAGACTAAGAGTTAAAGTGTACCAACTTTGTATTAACATTGAAATAGGTTCTAATCAGTCATGTTAGACAACATGTACATGTGGGTTTATGTATTTGTTGAAATGGATCCACTTGTCTGGAGAAGTGTGAACAAGATATTGACAGAGTTACTACTAGAAAGGGTTGAACTATAAAATTGCTGTTACATAATAGGGTTCGCGAAGTACCTCTAAAATATGGAGTCCAACGGACTACATGACATCCAAAAAATGGAGTCCCAATCATTTTTTTCCGAGTCCAGTGTTTGTGTTAGGGTTATGAAATGTTCGGTACCTTGTACCTTATGGCACATCAAAAATGGGGTACCATTGTGTGAAAATGGGGTGCAAACAATATTTTTTTTCTCCTTTATTTTTGGTTATATTTAAAAATATAGCACTGGTTAATTTCCTTTCTACTGATAAATAATATGTATCTGTCGATAAATAAATTTAAAAAATATTTTAAAAAGCTATACTCCAGTCAACAAACTTCACTTTAGTGCAATTTGAGTGAATTTTTTTTTGTATGATTATTTTATTTAAGCTACAAATATGGTATTTATACTGTTTGAAAGAAAAAAATATTCATAGTTTCTGTTGCTTTTTGTTTGATAAAAATTCATTGGGTAGTTCCAGAGATATAGTTCTTTTGTTACATTCCCTGTTGAATATTTGTTACAGCTTTTATTTTCCGAGGGACTTTCACGGGTTAAATATCAAGAGTTTCCGAGATTTAGTATAATTTGTCTCCCATGAAAGTTCACCGTCTTGGCTTGTTGTTTCAATTGTTTCCGTGCAGAGATCAGGCTTTCTTTCGATATATAACGTTTTGAGTAGATTTGCTAGTGTACGACACTAGCACTGACTGGTTGTTTTGGAAGAATCTCGTCGAGCATGAAATCTCGCTTAACAATGGTGGACGTAAACAACTTGCCAGGAAATCGCTCGAAACCATTTAATTTTAAAATATAAAGCTTATTTTCAGTGTTATATATATTGCGTGCATATCCACGCTTCCTGCCAACAAAAAATTTGCTTCTAAAGCAGAAATATTTTCTTCATAAAAATCGCGTTCGGACGGAGGCACTGACAACCGAAATTCGCATCCAAATCTGAAATACCGCGTGTTTAACATACTGGGATGGCGTAATCGCGAACCCTGCATAAAATACCATTATAAAGACCGGAAGTGCGCAGACTACAGAAAACAATGCAGTGCGCATATTTTTGCGTACAATTATCTGAGGCAATTATTGGACGATCGTCGATAATACAGAACCAAACGATACAGACAAAATGTAGTGCGCCAACTAGGTGTGTACAGAAACATATTTACAATCATATTTATGGATTAATAAATGAAACTGGTCTTTATAATAGAAATAAAGTCCTCAGTTTAGTGATTTATAACCCTAGATAATTCACAAATTTCCGGCGAATAACGGACGAGCGCGTAGCGCTCGTCCGTTATTCGCCAGATATTAGTGAATTATCTAGGGTTATAAATCACAAAACCTCGGACTTTATTTCTACATCATTACCTCATTCCCACAACAGTCACAAAAGCTGTATGTTAGAGAGAGCAAACATACAAATATTTTTAAAAATTTTTCTGTTGGTACTACTGCATAATGATAAAATATACAATTTTTTTGTACAGTTCATTGTCTTTTACTTGTTCATAGGAATGTATCATACTGCACCTGTGATGAACTTTAATATCCTGTTAAACTGGGATGATATTCTGTAAGCTGAGTCATGCATTGATTGAGCATTGAACTTCTATTGATCACACACACAAAAACAGATGCTTTGTTATAATTTGAAATTTTTTTTATGTTTCAAAGTTCTAGTTCTTTACAAATTTGAATTCAGTCCTAATATCTTCCTATAAATGTATAAGCTTAATACCATGGTAATTGTCCTTATAAATCAAGTGCAGGTTCAAAACATTTTCTGTCCATGCATTTGAAATTTAAATCAGGTGTCAAAATTTTAGCGTGAGATTTTTCAGAAACTACTACCCTTTCCAAAAAGATGAGAAATGCATCTGATAGCTGAACCTGCCTGTAAAACCTATTCATGGCTTCTAAATCTTTTCATCCGTTTGCCACAGTGCTTCAGAGTTAGGTAACTCGGGTGCTATTTGGCCATTTTTGTCACTGTCGTGATTATCTGTATATACACCCTTGGGGTAGTACAATTTTAAGATTTTGGTATCCTGGAATTGCTATATCGGAGAGGAGATGGGGGTGTGTTTAATAGGGAGGGGGCGTTAATATGAATAAATAAGGTGTGCAAGCTCCTTTACTAGCAGCTGTGATTTTCAAGGTTTATTAAGATTGTCACTATCACATGGTTAAATTAACTGCAGCCAGTTGGGTTTTTGT